>JACVBY030000574.1:0-1200000 GCA_017589505.3 Metroxylon sagu | reverse complement strand
GAAGTATGGTGCTGTCAGAAAATGGGATGTTCTAATCAGTCAATTATATGAAACTGAAATATGGAATTGAGGAAACTATGGCAAACGTGTCTTAATCATGACATATATAATTGGTTGGACTTCAAAGGGTGGATATCATAGTGATCATAATTTTGGGAGTGTTAGATATATACCTTTATCAAGGTCAAAATGGTTAGAAAGTAAAGGTACGTCTGATTAGCATTCATCCTATATTGGGACATTATTTTCATGACAGCTCCTGAATTGAAACATGGCCACTGTCTTATGAGCAAGGGAATAAATCAATAGATTTTGTGATACTCTTACAATGCACATGATATACTCTTTGAAGGATTCTAAATTTTTGTTAATGTTTTAAAGATCATAACATGAAATTTGTGTTCCTGTATGATGATTTGACTTATCATCATTTTAAATCCAGTGAAATCATACATTTAAGTTTCGATATGCAATTGAGATAAATTGTCGATTTAGTCATAATAATCACCAAGTGTTCAACTATTACTTTCCACCAGCTAATGTGTTCCTTCGAGTTGGAAACATATTTTGGAATTATGACAACAGCCATGTATTATGCTTGTAGCCTTTTGAGGGAGTTCTTAGTGTCTCAACAACTTGATATAAAGGGATTGGCGTGGAGAAATTTGATTTGTGTATGGGAATTGATGCTTGACAAAATCAGGTTAAGATATGAGGGTGTGGAGAAGAGGCCTAATAATGGAACTTGCTGAAAAGGCACAATTATAGTTTGTTGACATGCTTGTTCTTGTCTATATGTTATGCATCTTTTCGAGCTGATGCTTATGTTCAACTACTCATATTTCAAGCAATATTAGATATTGTTAAAACCTAACATATCTCCATTGTCAAAAGTTCACTGAATCAGTTAGCTATAGAGGCATATGTGGAGCTCCTAGTTGTCAGGAAACATCGTTTAACGGTGTGCAGAGATGAGACAATGATGCCTTATGCCGGATATAATGGTGATATTGGTCTTACTTCTAATTTAACCTACTAGATAGATATGAGATATGAGTCCGTTTTGTCCTTTCACTTTGATGTGATATGAACAATTCGGTTTAAGTTCTAGAAAACTTAGCTATTCACCTTCATAATACACTCACATATCAAAGATATGCATACATATGTATAGATTCTTGTATATAACTATATGTAACGCTTCTGCATTCATATTTGGATTTTGGAAATTGAACATGTTGTACCTATACCTATATTGCTTTGTGACACCAAATTCCATGTTAACTGGCTAGCTTGGACTAAGAGACTCATTCACTGATAAAGGTTAAATATGACCAAGTGATGCAATTTGTTGGTCATGATATTGAGCTTTTAGATATGCATATTATCAGATTGTCAAGTAAAATAATGGTTTGTAATTTGCAAGTTGATTTTGTGTTATGCTGCTGTAAAATTCAGAGCTGAAAGAGAGCATGAGAAGCCCAAAAAGAATGTGCAAATCTGGGAGCACAAATCTTCTTCCAAGAAATCCGCCTCAGCTGAATTCTAGTGATGCAGGCTCCAAGTTGACTGATGATGCAGATGATTTCATAGACAACGATGGGCCTTGCATCAGTCCAAGAAGCTTTTTTGCATCTCCTCCTGATAGGAGCTCCATGATGGTTCCTTTACAATTCAGTGATGATAGTATTGATCATGACCTGTTGCTGGATGTGCCTTGCAGTGCATCGTTCCCTGAGGCAGAACTACTTTATCATCCTTGGAAACAGAAGACAGCCCAAAGCAGTACCCAAGCAGGGAGTGGAGTTGCCCAAGGTGAAGAGAGCCTCTCCAACTTTCCATCCAGTGCCAACAACAAACAACCAAAGCACCGGTAGTAGAATAATATCACATCTTTCCCTTAAGCATAACTGAAAAACAAAACTTTCCAATGATGGGTGTTACAATTTGAACTTCTCTCTATCTCTTCCCATCATTTAGTTTCCTATAATCATGTTTCAGTTTACTTTTTAGTGAGCTGAAAGCTGACATTTGCCATTGAACTCAGCTTGGGCTGGTTTCTTTCTTGTATAGCCTGGCAAGAGAATTGTAATGTAACTCAGAGTGCTAGAGTTGTCTCTTTAGCAGTGGGAGAATGGAATTGCAGGAATTTGTATGTATTGCCAATAAATTCAGTGGTGCTGCACACCATCCTATGTGGTTGAGGCTGTTTTATGCATACTCCGTTGCTTGTTGTCAAAATCTGCATCGCAGATTCTCTAACCTTTTTTTCAGTGTTATGCAGCCTCAGATCCTAGAATCTGCATCCATGTGAAGTTTGATGAATTCTAGTTTTTCTTCTTTTTTTTCTTTCTCCCTTGGTGCACTTGAGGAATTATCTCCACAGAAACCAGATGGACTCAGATTACCTACGGAACCTTCTGTCGTTCGGGTTCAGCCTTGCTCTTATGCAGTGTTTCAAACTCTTGATGCTTAAATTGCTTAGATCGTTTTGCAACTCGGACAGCAGTGAAGGTACTTGGAGAAGTATGGGGCAATGGTTGGATGGTTCAGGCGCCTCTTGCTAATGGAAGGCCATTGTTAGGAGTGGTTTCATCTGGATGAGTTGATGAGGTGGGCAAGGCTTCTTGCATGAGTTTGCTTAATGGATTGTCTTGCAGGCCGTGGAAAGAATTGCGGCTTGGATGGCAGCTTTTCTTGAGCTGGGCATCAATTGTGAAGCAGAGAGCCAAAATAATGTTGTTCTTGGTTGCTCTAATCATCCTACAGAATGGTGTGGTGGAATGATCCTGTTCCAAGCCAAACTGTGCGAGTTATTTGAATATTTTACTGTTCCAAGCCAAACTGTGCGAGTTATTTGAATATTTTACTGTTCCAAGCTAAACATGGCAGCAACACTCAAGTGGAGTACTGGAATTGTTTATTGCAGTAGACCAACCTTTTGCGTGCTATTCTTCACAACATTTCAAGGTGCTCTATTATCGGAACGCTCAAAGGCAAAAATAGACAGACCACCTCAACGAGTAAGTCCCAAGTCATGGAACTCAGAACCATCGAACCATAGACTTGGTTCGTAAATAATAATCGACAGATATACTTCAAAATTTTTGCACGCACATCAATCAAATTATTGTTTGATCGATAGATAAATGGAGGTCATCTTTTTTTTAATCAATCTGCAATCAAACCATGCAACATGCGAACTACACCATGCCTCCCTTGACTTGGGGGTCCTACGCTGAAGTGATTTGATCCTTAGTGACGTCAGGTCCTCATGTTTGATATACAATGTCTTAGCGACTTAAAAATAACGTATAGCATAAGAATTTAAGGTTATTGACCATATATTGCCAATCTTATTCTTAATATATATTTTGCAGATAATGTGATACTTTATCATTATTTTCTATTATTTATTATTTATAATATCTAGATTAAATTATAATATAATTAAATAATAAAAATAACTATAATACTATAATATCATAATAATATGTTGTATGATAATTATTATAATATCATATTTATTTAATATTATAATTGTAAATATTATGAAATATAATATCACATTTATAATAATATAGTCTTATAATATTAAATTATATTATATTAATATGAAAATAACATCAAGCATCCTTGGTTGAGGGACATTTTGGTTTTTAAATCTCGCTCAAGTTCACTGCTTAGGATGATTTTAGACACCCATTATCAAAGATAAGTATGGAATCATCGAGTTGGACGGTGATTCTAGATATAAGATGACAACCATGTAGGATCATCAAAGTACAATCAAACACAATAATCCCATTACCTTCACATAGGTCATTGGTGATCCTGAATGGATCATTCCTACCAAATATTACCCTATGATTCAACAATTATAAATCACTCTCATCATTGGAATCACAATTCAATTTACTGACCTCACATATGCCCCTAAAACTAATATTTAGGATCACCCAAAAGATGTTGATTTTGGATGATATTTATAGACCAAAATATTCCTCATCCATAAAAAAAATATTGAAAATTATTTTCATATTAATATAATATAAAATTATTTAATATCATAAAATTATATTATAATAATATAAATAAAATATAATATTATAATGTTATAGTAATTATAATATTATATTAGTATAATATAATTTTTTATATAAATAAAAAAATATTATAATATTTTTATAATATTATATTGTGATGGAGTATAATAATGTAATAGTTATATTATAATTTAATTATGATTATAAAATATTATTATATCATAATATAATATTATAAAAATAATACTATAACTTAGTGTAGAATATTATAATAACATAAATCTAAATTAATAATAAATTACCGTGATGATTATAAAATATATTAAGAATAGTTTTGCTATTATATGATTAATAAACTTAAAATCCTATCATACATTGAATAGTTTAATTATAAATATTTAGATATACATAATGCGGAGCATAGCGAAGAATGATCTTAAATCATTAAGGGTAAAATCGAATCAGGAGAAGAAATACATCTAAATTACCGTGATAAAGTTATTTGGACCGGCAAACGCTCCAAAAAGCATCCCTTTTTACTGTGAGCATATCGTACGTTTGGAATTTTTCAAATGTCAAAACACCAACCAATCAATTCATGAGAAGAGTCCAACCCCAATCCGAACCCCAACCCCAACCCGAACCCCAGCCCCAACCCCAGCCAAGGCCAATAGGATACCACCCTCCCTACTCGCTCCCTGCCACGCGGAGCGCAGATAAAGAGCCCAACTATTCTTCGCTACGTGTCCCTTCCCAAGTTCCAAAGCCGCGCGACGCGCTTCCATTAACGCGAGAGAGCTTTGACCCCCGGAAGAACCGGCCAGCCAAAATGCCCAGAGTCAAAAGAAAAACAAAAAGGCCATCAGCTCACTCCTCCGGCACCCAAAATAACACTCCCTCACTTCTCAACATTCCCATTGGTTATTATCTTGGTGGGGTCCACTGCAGTAGCTACGAGACCCTGATGTTGACCCGCCCCATCCCTTCCAGAGTTCCCACGTCCTCTCCCATTTCTTTTCTTCCCCCGGGGATGCCGTTCTCTTGAGGGAAAAACGCAAGGTCTCCTTTTATCTTTTTCCTTTTTTAAAAAAAAAAAAATCTTTTCTATTGCTACGAAGGGAACCTCCGCCGACGAAGGCGGCGCCATGCTCCGCCGGTCCGGCCTGGCACACGCCACCGCGGCGGTGGCGGAGCGCGCGCGCTCCACCCGCAAGGCCCTCTCCCGCTTCGCCCGCCCCCAGGCCTTCGCCTGCCCCGCCGACGCCGAGGCCGCCGCCGTCCGCGCCGTCCGCAACGTCGCCTACTTCCGCTTTCACTACGCCCTCGTCCTCTGGGTCCTACTCCTCGCCACCCTCTTCCCCGCCCGCCGAGCCTCCATGCTCTTCCTCATGGCCACCTCCAAGGTCGCCCTCTTCTACGGCGCCCTCCTCCGCGTCTTCCCCAACTCCGCCCTCCTCCGCCGGATCCTCGACCGCCGGCTCGTCCTCGCCCTCTTCCTCATCGTCATCGTCGTCGAGCTCGCCCTCTCCGACGCCATCAGGCATCTCCTTATCGCCCTTTCCATCGGCGTCCCCCTCGTCCTGCTCCACGCCGTGTTCAGGGTCAGGGACGATCTCGTGGCCGGCGACGAGGCCGCGGCCGCTGGCGAGGTGGCGCCGCTCTCGGAGAAGAAGGAGAAGGAGGAGGCCGATCTCGAATCCGGATCCAAGTGATCGACTCGGCGACGCGGTTACATATAAGAATACCTTTTTCTTTCTCATATACATTTTGGGATGGTTATTAATTTGTATGATCTTTAATAATTACTGATGGAGCTCTGATACGTGAAATGAGATATTGTTACTGTTACATAGGATGAAATTTTTCATTATTAGGAAATCATTTTTATCTTCAAATTATAGTTTCAGATTGAGATCCAAAAACTGGATCTAGTTGAGATGGTTAGGTGTACTTGGTTTTTGATATTGTTATTTGTTACTTAATTTGTTGGCAATGCTTATATATGGCTTCTCATTCATAGCTTCAACTCTATTGTTCTGTTGATTAGATTGTTATCAGGGATGATGATGATGATGATGTTTGTATTGTGTTTATGGACTTTGATTTTATTTGGTGGAGGAGATCTTGGTTATAGAGAAATAAGTTTTAATTTGGTAGCAGTCTTTGATTAGTTTTGAGAATTAGATATGTAAGCCAGTTACAGTAGGAATGCTACCCTAATTTGCTTGCAGTTTGGTTGATCAAAATTGTTAGGAGAGTTTTGGATGCTTCTGATGGGGAGAACTTCAGATGTAGGAGGTTTATTTGGTTGTTTCTTTTGCCTAGCAATGAATAAATGTTAGGACGGTGGAGTTTATGTTGATCAATGATAACTGAGCTTAGACTGAGTGCTTGTTTGCATCTTGAGAGTGTTGAGTAAGAACTAAAAAGGAATGATGAATCTGTCCAGGGTTCCTCATTTGTCTCCAACTAGTGGAGTGCAAATGTTATGAACATGAATAAAGGTTTAACTTTGATAGGGAAGATGTTTTTTTTTTTTTTTTTTTTTTAACAATAAGATTTCAACCTTCTCCACCAACATAAAATTGATGTTTCACCTAAATATTAACAGAAAACAAGCATGATACCTGCTTAAAGATTTCCTGGATTTCATATTAGTGGTATAATGTACCTACTGACATCTTTTTTTCTCCTAACAACAATAATAAATAGCAATAAAGCCTTGATTCCAAACTAATTGGAGTCAGCTACAAATCTTTTCTTTTCTCCTAAAACAAAAGTTTAGAATGCCCTATCAGTTAATTTATGCCTGTCTCCACACTCCTGAGGGCCTTAAAATTTAAGGACATCATTTGCAGAATTGTGCTTTCCTACTTCAGTGCTGTATTAAATGGGAATGCATCAAGAGCAAAGATATGCGCCATATATCACAGTAGAATTTTTTGCAAATAATGCAGGTTATTGTTTTTCTTCTGAGAACTCTAGATTAAATATCAGAAGTCTTGAGTTAGTTTTAGGATGATGGAAGGTAAGTGATGTTAAGCAGTTCTCCAGTAAAAGAAGAACAGCTACATTATGCATTTGTCTTGATCTCCCTATGAATTCTGGACAAACCTCCCCTTACAGTCACAAACAGTCACCAACTACTTAAAAACCTGTAAACTATCCTTCTTCTCCTTCTTCTGGTTCTGGGCTTACAAAATAAAAGTTTTAATGCATTGAAAACTTGAAGGTTAGCACGTTGAAAGCATTGGTAATTTATTCTGACTGATGCTTGGTGCTGGAATCACAGGGCATGGTGGTTGCTTTGAGACATATTTTTTCACTTTGCACAGATTTCATCATTGATGCCGCTTTTATAATCAACAGCCTAGTCTAAGCCTGGATACATACAAAAATTGCACAGGCTTTACCTAGACTCGGCCAGATCCAATAGCTCCTGCGAGCCTAACATGCGAACAACCATCTTAGGTTTTTTTTCAGAGTCATATTTCGTATTCCTACCCACAAAGCAATAATAAACACAAAGAGGTGGGTTGTTGCCAACTCCATTACGCAAATGAGGCTCTGTTCATTATACTGACATGCTACGGAACCTTGCGAGCCACCAACCACATCACCAACTTCGTCCATCTGATTGACAGTCAGCAACTTTGTGTTGCCTTGAGGTTTTGTCCTCTGCTTCAATGTACCAGCAGCATGCAAGGTATTCCTCTAATCTCGGACCATAAGTCATTTTTCAATGGTGGAGATGTAGTTGTTCTTCCTGTAGCAAATTTCCATGTCATTTCTGTGGTCAGATAAAGCCATTGATTCTATACATGTAACTTGATTCATGTTGGAGTTGCAGGTCAAATTATCTATATTTGAAGATGACTGTAGTTTGCTAGAAACTACCATGGTGATGACTGATGAGATTATCTCTGTTTTTTAGTGCTTGTAGGATGTAGCGAAGGTAATGCACAATTATATACAGTAGGCAAGTAATCTGATGAGTGCTCTTCATGCTTTTAATGTATAATGAAAAAAAAAAAAAAGATATGTTTGATAGGAAATAAAGATTATATTTAAGAGGAAAGAAAAAGGAAGTAAGATAACTGGGGCAATTACTTTTCATCATGGCAATTTTCCATATGTTTGACCAGGGCATGTTTGTTTGAAAGTGTGGCCAAATTTGCTTTCCAACTTCTATAAATTCTTTTGACATGTGATAGGTATTTAGTTATTTTGGCACCAATATCTAAGAGCCTTTTATTCTATAATTCAAGCTCTCCACTTCAGGGAATGGAAAGGAGGGAGGACAAAAGTTACGTACAGCTTGTGACTTGTTAGGCACCGGATTCTTATGCTTCATGGTACTCTTAGGCTCAGATAATAATAATAATAATAAATGTGTAAGTATGATGATTATACAGTATTATTTGTTAAGCATAGAATTCGATGGCAAATACTTAATAAGTCACACCTAAATTTCTTTCGAAAAAAAAAAAACAAGAAGAATATATGACATAAATTCATCATTTATGAGATCAAGAGTTCTTTTAACAAGATATCTACTAACTATAGTTACAAATTTCATTGTTCGTCTTTGAGATCCTGTTGATCTGCCTTCATTGTCAAAACTAGGCACATAGTTTGTGGCAAAACTAACAAAATCTTAGAAGAGATGACTCCACTGTCAACTATTAACATGGCTGCATCTGATAACCGAAATAAAATCACTATAGTAGTTTTGGATTGTCACAATAGCTCACTAATATTTTCTATTCTCCAACAATCTTATCCTCGATGACATAAAATCATCATATTTGGCATACTATGTTACAGTGATTAAAGATCTCTAAATATTCACGATTAAGCTATTTCGTATGCGATGAGAATCCAAAATCACTAACCTGGTAATACTAAAACTACTTCTAATATATTTTACAAATTCTATGATAATTTATCGTTATTTCATGTATAACTATAATATTTTATATTAAATTATAATATAATTATAATATTATAGTAGAACAATAATTATATTATATTATTATAATATAATAATAATAATATTAAATTATATTGTATTAATATGAAAATAATATCAAGCATTTTTTTAATGTCGATGAGGCTTATTTTAGTTCCTAAATCTTAAGTTAAAATCTTTGTCTTGAGGTGATCTTGGATATTCGACCTCATTAATGGGCATGAAATAACTAGGTTGGGTAGCAATTCTAGAGGTAAGGGTGATTTGAAATTATCGCCATATTCGATCATTAAGATACAACCAAATATGATGATTCCATCACCTCTACTTAGATCATCGATTATCCTAGATGGATCGCCCTATATCAAATATGGTAAGATAGAAGAATCATCAATACTTTGAATGCTTGAAATTGAACTAGAGGTTTGCTGTAGTTGTCGATTCTTATTAGAGGTGAGCCAAAGAGTTATGAGCATTATAGTCATTAGTGTCCGCATGCGACATACCAAGACTAGTTCAAACTTAAGTATTTTATGTTTGTCAAGGTGCTATATGTCAATTTAAGCATCAAATTGTGTCGATGTATGCTGAGACTAGCTGAAAATTCAAGAATGAATAAGAACTCGGGAGAGTTTTGGACAACGATGCTATTACTCAGAAACATCACTTAGAAAAGTCACTCAGGCGCTTAACATTATGACACAATTCTTATAAGGATGGAACTTAGATGCGGTGAGTTACCTATATGCCCTCTAAATTACTTGCATGCCCTCTGATTTCCTCTTTCTCTTACTTTTTGTCTCTCTATCATCACTTAACGCTTATATAAAGGCTGAGGTGATGCTGAAAAAGAAAAAAAAACATAAAAAACTGAAGAGCACATAGATAACGCACCACATTTAAGTTTCATCCTTTTTACAATGCCAACACAAAATGAGCAATGATGATAAACCACACTAGTTGAGTGAATTTTTGGGTGACTTTTCTTTTTCTGTTAATCATTTTTCTTTTGATTTACAACCTCCTTTTGATCATGATAAAAGCAAACTTTTAAGGGTAGGATTCCAATTACTCACATAGATTATTCATTGATTCTTTGACAAATTTTTTTTGATAAGTTAATAAAATATATTTAAAAAATTATTTAAAATCCTTGAATATTTATTAACTTCCAAGCTCACAAAACCTTTTTTTCTTTCAGCAAAGAGTATTGCTATGGAGCTTATAAAGAATAGTTATTGTAATTTTTTAAAATTTTTTAAAATGAATAAAAAATTAAGAGAAAAAAAATATTTGGTGAAACAATTCTTAGTTTTAATTTTTTTAAAAAAAAAATATTTAGGTTTAAAAAAATTTAAAAAAAATATTTTATATATTAAACTTATAATTATCCTTACTGCCACAACCATCATTGCTATTGCCTTTACTTTCTGAATTATTATTATAGTCACCACATTACCAATCGCATTACTAACGCTATTACAACCATCGCAATTATTAATATCCATGTCGCTTGTGCTTATAAAATTATATGTTTTCTAATAATGAACGATGCTAAACATGTTTATATTTGTACAAATAATAGAATTCAGAATTTTACTCTCCACATTCTAATAATCAGAAATGATGTTTTTGGCATTCCGTGAAGCATGAGAAGATTGGTTCAAACCATAGACTTAAGTGCGGTACATGGCAGGGCTACGGTATATAAAATGCTAGTCGTCTTGTGACATGTGTTATTATCGATGGCTTTTCGATATCAAAATCGGGTTGAGTCCCAAAGCCTTTTCCTTGAACAAGCCTGCCTGATCGTAACGCGTCCAAAGGATGGCCGCCATTCGGCGAGTCGCTGCTTTTGATGCCAATAGACCGTGGCCTTGCTCACAACCAATCGGACACCCAATGAGTCCAACCAGAGCCTTATATCCGCTTCTAATCTCTTCGGCCGACTGATTCACAATAATTCATTTGAATCAAAAATTAAGTTAATAAAGTTAAAAATAAGTAATATTTAAATTAATTATATCTAACCAATCTAAAAAATTTTCTTTGATATGGAGAGCTATTCTTAAATAAATAATAATTTATTTGACTCAAAACTTAAGAGGATAGAATCAAAAATAAGTAACAATTAAAATAATTACACCAATTCATTATAGAAAATTTGCTAGACGTAGTCTCAAACAAATGACAGAAATTTCAGTATCAAATTTGGAAAGGCCCGTCTCGGTTTAAGAGTATGGGATTAGATTTAGATCTAATTAAAGGCTAGTGCTTCGGGCATTTTTTGGCTTGGGCTTTTAAGTTGGATTTATGCCGGACCAAGTAAACGCTCGAGATTGGTTAAAAATTATTTTGAGCTCTAATTTTAAGTTCAAACTCGATCTAAATTAATTCAGGCTTAATCCATAGTCCAACCCAAAATTGGATCAATCCGAGCCCACTTTCAATCCTATGTAATGTGTATGTTTACTTGGAATCATCGGCTAAATTTCAAAATGAGTCCCATCCACCTTGGAGCACCATTAATAGCCTTCTTTTTTTGTTTTTTTTTGTTTTTTTGTTTTTGTTTTTTTTGTTTTTTTTTTTTGAGTAACAGCAAGTGAGTCATATAAAAGTGTTGAGCAATTGCAATTTTCTATTGTATGACCTTGAAAGTAATCAAGCAGGTTATCATTGTTAAAGAGCCGTTTGGTTCATGAAATGAAACTCTAAGATGAAGAGGAAATTTTGAGGGGTGAGAATGTTCAAAATAAATTGAAATCCGATTCTAATTCCATCTTATTAGTATTATATTTTAATCTTTTAAAAATAAAATAAAAAAATATTAGATTGAAAACCTATATCAATAACTTTCAACAAAGATTACTTACTTTTGGTCACTACGCAGTTAGATTTTTAATCAACTAGACCAAAAGAAGACTAAAGTATATTTTGAATTATAAAGCTCTTGTTGAGCTATCAACAAATGAAAGAAATTTTTGATAGTTTTGAAAACCTAAAAAAAGAAAGGGATTACTGCAAATTTCGATTCATTAGCACCTATAGTTATCTTCATATCATTGTAAATATAAAAGCAAATGGCTCTTGTAAAGGATCCGATCCAATCTTAAAATCAAATATCAAAATATTTAGAAAATTCTTAGAAGTAGCTATAACTTAGTTAAGAGTAGCCTTTATAAGTTAGCCTTCCAAATCTCTTTATCCTTCCTATTTCTTCTATCCTATCTATTTTTAACTATGTTTTGCCACTTGTAACGTACACCTACATCACGCTGGAGTCAGAATCGAGTTACAACTATTTTTATTATTTATATCGAGTTAGACCAATCGATTGCACTCATTCATCTTGTATTTTATTATTTTATAAATATTAAAGATTTATTTGGTGCACTTCAATCTATATTTTTATTTGCATTCATCATCAATACATTTAAAATATTTTAGAAAGAATTAGAAATTTGTAGTACATAATTAGTCATCATAATCATTTTATTCTTTTGATCCCTTCCTTTCTCTCTTATCTTCTTACTTATTGCCATCTTATTTTCTCCAAAACGTCATTGTAATCTATAATAGATACAAAATACAAGAATAGATAATATTTAATGAAAGAAAGAGAACATAGTTGGAACAATCAATATTCGTGATCCAACAACGGTTGCATTAGATGTAAAACAAAGGTTCTTTCTTGACCGAACTACAAGTATGAAACTCCATGATATGGAAAGACAGAATATAGAACCTAAAAGGATAATGGAAGTTGTTCGTCTTTGAATCGAGTTGGTCCCCCCAAAAAGAATAAAAATGAAAGTAAAGGTTTTCTTTTTTTGATAGATCGTTTCGATATATCGTAGGGCACTTTTTTTCTTCTCATTCGAGATATTATGGGCAATTAACCAACTTTCTTTCCATAACAATAAAAAAAAGAATGTCGAATGATAAATGATAGAAAACAAGTAGACATCATAAACAAGGGTGATTTAAAAAGAAAAATAAAAAATTTAAATTTATGAGATTTAAATGAATCAAAGAGAATCAATATAATTTCAATTATAATTTTCATATGAAGTAAATAAATAGAAGAAATCAACAACTCCAATTCCTATCATAATGGTTCGAAGCTAAATGAATATAAATTATTTAAAAAACTAAAACATATGTCTATCAAAAAATTATCTATTTTTTTTTAAAGTTTTACTCATCAACGTATTTATTTGGCATAAAACTTTTGTTACAAGAATTATAAATGCCTTAACCCAAATATAAATTGTTAAATAATATGAATTGCCATATTATTTTCAATATATATATATATTATTTTATTTATTTTTTGATACATATTTTTAAATATATATTAAACATAAGTTATATACAAATGGTGCGATTTTATTATTAAATATAACCAATTTTATTTATCTATACGTACGCTTTTACACGTTCATACATTCAAATACATGTACGTACGCATGCACGTGTGTGTATATATATACACATACATATATATATATATATATATATACACACACACATACAATGTATGTATATATATGTATATATGTATTTATGTAAACATACATACATGTATACATACATATATAGATATATATATGTATACATACATATATATATATATATATATGTATACATACATATATATATATATATGTATGTATGTATACATACATATGTATACATATATATGTATGTCCGCTGAGATGTAAGAAAAAAAAAAAAAAATCCATGTTTCTGGTCCGACCCTGATTTCTTAACGCCTTCTCCTTGCAACCTCTGCCCTAGCTTCCATCGTTGCCCTCGTCGACCTCAATCAACGGCGTCCCCCGCTCTCTGACCTCCATCCGAAGCCCCAATCGCCGGCCTACATCCTCTTGGCTCCTCGTCCATCCGCCGTTCCGCTTCTCCGCCGCCGCCGACGACCATCTTGCCCTCGCATCGCCGACCCTAAGGTATCCCCCGTCCTCTATCTCTCTCTTTTCCCCGTTCTTGGATTAGTATTGATTCTAATGGTAATCTATTTGTGGTGGGGTTTCTTGATTTCTTTAAAATTTTTTATGGAACCCTGGTTGCGGGCTATCTTGATGATATCGATCTTCTAATTGGATCTTCCATTTTATCATATTTTTCTGCACAACTCATTAATTGTGCTTTGGTTTGCTATAAAATATCGATCAGTCTTATTCAATTATAAATGTGTAGCGTTTTGTTTACGGTTGTGGATCTTTGGCTTTTGATAAATTGAAGGTCATTCATCATGAGAATACTATTTGTGCGAGGTTGATTTCTGGTTTCTACATTAACACTTGAGATGTTATATCAAAAATGTTTAGGAATGAGTTGAAGTATGCTGTTGTGAACATAAAAGTTCTCTGCTAGTCCCCTTTTTTCAAAGCAGTATGAAAGCCCAGTCACTTCTGTGCAAGAGAAATTTTATGAGTTATGGTCATATTAATGGGTTCTTGATATGTATGTTGTATATAGTATCTGGATCTAAATGGGCACTTTGAGATGTTTGGAATGTCATTTATTTTTTATTAATATTATTAGACTAGTTGTGATGTAGGCACCTATGAATGTTAGTGTGTTTTTGCAAAGATTATCATATATGAATTTGTAGGGTTAACATGCTAAAGATATCCTTTTACAATAGAAGAAAACGTGAAAGAATGATTGTGTTACAAAATTTACATCCATAAACATTGTTGTTATTTATATTGTAACATACATATCAGCTAAATAATACAGTGGTTGAATCAACTCTATATTTATGTGCAATATATCTGTTCTTCTAGTCCTTCATTTTCTGTGAGTTTTTTTAAGACCTGTCTTTATGTGGATCGAATGGGTGTTTTTGTTTATTTTCCTTGTATTTTTTTCTGCATTTATTTTCAAGATCTGGAGTTTATGATATGAAATCTACACTAGATTTTTCTTTTGATATTCTATGAGATAGACCGTGCATATCTAGCCTGACATGCTTGTCAACAAGAGGACAGGCCAAGCTGGGTCTTTGCAATCTTTCGTTAGACCATGCACAGCTCATGAAAGTGATTGATACACTTCATTATATGTAACATTTTGTTATAAAACACACCCCTATCTAAATCCCGTCCCTCCTTTCACTCTGCTCTTTCCCCTTATCTTTCCCACTCCTTCCTCACCCCTCCCACCACCTTGCCCCTCCCCACTCCTCTACCTCATCACCAGCAGACACTACTGCCCACTGTTGCATGCCAACCCCATAGTTTGGTCCACACCCCTTCTAAGGCCCCCTTCTCTCCACCTTGTTTCTGCCACTGGATCCCTTTTTTCCTTTGCTATTCATATAGATGTGGAGTGTTGATTGATTGACCTGTGCCCTAAAATCAACCACTTCAGATTGTCTCAGGCCTAGAAATTTGCTTTTCAGGCCAAGCTTGTGCTGAAGAAGTTAGTCCCAAGGCCAGTTGAGTCCATGCCAGGCTAGTTTGTCAGTTGCTGATGCTAATCCTTGACTTTAGCCATGAATTTCTAAGTCTATGTATATCAATAATCTAGCTTAAAGATTTGATTTTGATTAATTTCCTTGATTTTTAGAATTTATGCCATGAGGCCTTCTCTTATTTTATCTTATCTAGTTTTGCGCATATTGAAAAAGGATATGATTATTAAGCTAAATCTTAGATAGATTCTTATTTTGAAGGAGGTATGTTGCAAAATGACTGGATTTTGATTCATGTAGATACTTCCACGCTATTTTATTTTTAAGTTAGGTAAATTCATTGTTTTCTTCTTTTGTCTTTAACATAGTTTTTCTTTAAAAGAAAATAAATTAGCTACTTTTGGTCATGATTCATGTTATTTTGAGCTTTGTACAACTCCTTATAGCAAGAGAAAGGAGAGGTCCTGAATCTCTATACTAATGATTTCACGTAGCTTTTATTATTTTGTTATCTATTCTCATATATAATGTGCCTGCCTTTATGTTCTGTCTGATATCATGCTGATATCTGCTTTTGTGTTTACCTATTGTTAGTTGCCTTTTTCCTATGATTTATTTAACTTTCTTGATCTGTTCTTTGCATGTGCCACCAGCTGTAGGAGTATGTTTTAGCATGACATGAAATTTAATCAAAACATTGTCACATTATCATAGAGCAGTTTGTATTCATCTGTAATTCTGTTGGTGACTAGACCATATAGCATACACGAGCTGAAATTGCCCAGTTCTTTATATTCATATAGTTTTTATATGGTTCTAAACAAGATTTTGGGTACCAACCCATAGTAGCTGATTTGGGATTTACAACATTGATCCAGTACCATACCTGTACAATATGGAGACTCAACATTGCATTGTAGCAATATATTGTACAACTGCTGTGCCAACTCTAAAAATGTACCATGCGTCATTATGGGGGTGTATCATACTGACCTGATTGTACTAGCACGAGGTGCAGTGCCGAAATTGAAGACCTTATTTCCAGACTTCATTAACTTTAATTGTCAAATGTCTAATTCTTATCTAGAGTTTTATTAGAAGGATGTTAAATTAGTTTGTTTGTGCTAAATGTTGTATCCAATAAGAAAGTCAAGCGCTACAAGTATCAACTTCAGATGCAATTCTCATACTCTAGCAAACTTTTGGGAAGGTACCATTTAAACATGAAATTAGCATGCACATATCAATCATTGCTTCCATGTGGTGATATAGATTGTCTATTATACTGTGCATTTTTCTCTTTGGTTAATTTTTAAGAAACTTGGAGCAACACTTAGAGCAGTTAAAACTTAAAACAGATCAAGCAATAAGATTTTTTTTTTTTTCTTTTTGAAAAAGATAAATTCTTGTCCTCTATCTCAAGATATTTTGCATTTGACTCTTTAAATCATCAACTGCTTGGTTAAAAGATATGATACATAACTTTGCATTCAGTTAGTTCAGGTTGTTATGCTGAAGCATCTATAAATAAATGCCGGACCGCATCATTTTCTGATTATTGACATACTACTCTGATAAACTTTGATCTATGTATATCAACATACTTATGTGCCTTTTGTTATGTCATATACGGATTATTTATGTGTTTTTTGTTTTCCTAAATTTTTTAGTGTTAGGAAGATGACATGATATTTTGATTACATAGCTATCCTTTTTCTTTTCATCCTAAAGTGACTTTTTTAATTTGACGTTGGGTTCCATTACTTGATGCATGGACATTTCATAACAATGATTATGGAGGTGAAGAAAAAAATTGTTGGTTCTGTTTCTTATATTTATTAGGACTACACAAAGCAAAAAGTGGGAGTGCTAATTATCATCTAATGCAGATTTTGTTGCGGATGACTTTTTGGTTGTTGGACTTTGTTTTGAAATTCAAAAGCGAGACTGCATTTGTAGTCTAACATAAATTTAAACACTTTTAATTTGGAGTCATCTGTCTTAGTAGTTATGCACATGGCATGTGTTTGATGCTAGTGCCATAGAAAGTTTTCTCCTCCATGTAGTTTCCTTTTATTTATTTATTTTTTTTTGGGGTTGTTGGGGGGGGGGGAGATCTGCCTATTAGAACACAAAAATCAGATCTAGAGGGGAGACCTGCAACCAGCTAAAGAGTTGGGTTTTTCTTTGAAAAACTAACCATTGGATCCATTCAATGGTATATGACATGGGTGGACTAGAAGTTAAGGTCCAGTGTAATGTCTGGTATCATTGCACTGGACATGAGCAATGACCATGGAGTCACCTCACCAGAAGGGCTTGAACTAGGCTAAGATTCTGCAACCTTTGCTGCTTCTGAGGGCAAATGGATCAACATCTCTGTTTGGCTCCATTCCCTCCTTATTCCTTCAAGATTTGACCTATTTTTGCCTCCCTCATCCTCATCCTCTCCCACTTCTTGATTATGTCTTCAACTCTGACCACTGTGACCCACCACCATTGAATTTTGGTCATCTTCGTGGCATATGTAGCTGATCCGTGGCATCTCTACTTCCAGTCTGCTTGTCTGTAAAAGACCATATGCCTCTACTTTTCCCCATTCTTTCTTTTAGCTTCTCTCTTTGCTCTTGTGCATCCGTTCCACAATGCTCTCAGAGTTCTAAAACCCAAAACGAACCAAAATCTTACCAACACCCCCCCCCCCCCCCCTTCCCCCCTTAATGGGAACCCAATCCTACCAAAGCCTTATTCATACTTCTCTCTTGCCAAAGAGACTGAGTCCTAATCAATATCCTAACCTAATCTTGATTAGAATACTATTGCAGCTCTCAAGGGTTAGACCATAATAGGTAGCAGTGGTAAAAGAGGTAGTGAATCAATTGGTAGTCAGGGGTTTACAGTGAAAGAACTTCAAGCTCAACAAAGTGTTCCTGTGCCAAGATGCATTGACACTGGGCCTTGCAACTAATTGCTGGTTAAGTTATATTATCTAGTACTACATTCAACTTGAGTGTTTTGACTCAGATAAATCTGAAAGCTGCTGTCTGTTTGCTTGCATCAATGGTATGCTATATATTGGTGGGTAATTTAGGAAATATTTGAATGGGTGTATATGTGTATATTATTATTTGATGGGTCTTATACTTACTAGCTAGTAATTTACTCCCATTGGACTCTATCACCTTCTTCTATGCTGTTCCATCCGTTTATTATAATGCTACAGGAGTTGTTGGCATATCCTAGGATCTGGATTCTTTAATCAATCAATCCTGAATTCTTCACATGCTTCTATAAGAAGCATTGTCAATTTAGTTGTTGCATAAATGCAACAACCGAGGATTTTGTCCCAAAAGGCTAGCCAAGAATGTATTAATTAGGTTGCTTGGCATAGGTGTCAAAGAATATGCAAGTACCCATGGCCTATGCAGATTAGGGGACACTACTGCATGAGCTCTTTTTAAGGCTAATTATGGGTCAGTCATTATATTTGCGACTGTATTTGGGCCCTTGGCTTAGTGAGGATGTTGGACCTTAAATGAGAGGAGTATGTAACGACTTAAGACCTCTCCCAAAAAAGTGAGCCAGAAGTTATTTGGGTTCCTTAGCCTTGTAGGAATACCCAAGATCTTTTAAGTGCATAACCCAATATCGTCAAAAGGGTTAGGCGCAAGGCACAAGATGTAAGGCATAAAGGTTTAGGCGCTTTTTATATCCTAAGGCACAAGGCACAAGGCACACTCAAAGCAGGTGAGGTGCTTCTTATACTTTAGGTCAGGTGCCTTTATTTGGGTGCACATAAGGTGAAAAATGTACACTATTATCTTATTTGAGACGTAACAAAGATGCGTCTTTCTTCATAAGCTATATTTATAATATATTTTTTTAAAAGTCTATTATATTTCTTAGATTATGTTGACTTTATGATGTACCATCCCATACACAATTATTTTTCTTATCCTATAAAAAAGATAAAGATTGGAAGACAAAGAGATAGAACATCAAAAATTATGCTATCATCTGAGAAAGAAGTGGAAAGACATTAAGGGATTACAAATTTTAACTGAGAAAGAGGAGGTTTATCATTGGGTTAATAGGCTAAATATATTATTATTATGATATTTTTTAGCTTTTTTCTATTATATGTTATAAATTTTGCTTATATAAATTATTTTATTTATTTTAAAAATATGCGCCTCACTTTACTTAGGTATACATTTGTGTTTTGTGCTTTGTGTACAGGCTTCAAGAGTCCTTTGTGTTTAGGTGCGCCTAGCGCTTTTAACGACACTAGCATAACCCATGTAGAAATAAACACACGGTTGCACGTATCTTTACATACTTCCTTGATTAAGCCTTGGCTTCCTTGGCAAGCTAAGGATCCAAATCCTAT
Organism: Metroxylon sagu; assembly: GCA_017589505.3. Taxonomy (NCBI): domain Eukaryota; kingdom Viridiplantae; phylum Streptophyta; class Magnoliopsida; order Arecales; family Arecaceae; genus Metroxylon; species Metroxylon sagu. The sequence goes on along the minus strand of JACVBY030000574.1, from coordinate 1,180,153 downwards.
CAAATCCCATCCCAAATACTATAATTAGTCTATGGTCAACCGTAAAAAAGCCTATGCTACATTGTTCATGGGCCGTGTTTGCTTTGATATATGTGATATCATTTATGACAACCTAGGACCTTATCTAAAAAGTTTAGAAAAGAATGTATTATTTGAGTTCCTTTTCTATTAAAAATCTACTCAATGCACAACCAATGTAGGACTAAGCATATTTCCATTGGTCTTTGCATACTTTATAACAATTCAAGACCTTAAAGAGGCTAGCCAAGAATGTATTATTTAGGTTCCTAAACCATCCAAGATCTCTTTAATGTGTAACCAATGTCATTTTTTAGATCAATTTAAGATTTAGATTTATGTTAGACATATGAATGGAAAGGGAACATGGTAGAAAAATGTGGGACAAGGAATAAATCTCTAGTCATGCCATTAGATTCTATTGACAATTCCAAAAATTTGGGACTAAGCATGTGTTTACACAAGTCCTCATGATAAATGGCTATAACTTGGTGTTCCTTGGTACACTAAGATTTCCTATTTCATTTTATATTTGTACTTTGTGTCCTGAAATTTTTTTTTTCCTTAATGTCACCTTTTGATATTATAATAGGTTTTATCTGATTTTTTTTTTTTTTTTTTCAATTTGGCTTTGTTGATTGGTTAGGTTGACTTCCTCACTAAATCTGACAAGGCATTATACGGAAGGGATTTTTTGTAAGAGAGCAATAAAAAGGGTGCTTAACGCCGTTAAGAGCTGAAGTTACCTCTCTAAAGTATCCTTCTCAAAACTTGCATAGTCTTTCTTTATTTTGCTTTAATTTCTGTTGGCTAAAATATCACCTAAAGATCTAAGATGGTAACCTTTAGTTTGCCAACAACTGAACTTGAAAGGAGGGGCAATGAATATTCAAGAAGAATCTTCTTTTAGGGTTCCTTATGTTGGAAGGATTAGTTGAAACAAAACCTGGGTTTCTCGGGCTTAATTGAATATTCCAATATAAGCCTACAACCAGACATGATCAATTAAATTAAGGGAGAGGAGAGAGGAATAAGTGGCTGGAAATAAAGAGGAGAATCTATTAAGGGAATAATAGATGGAGAAGAAAAATTGAGAGGGAGTGAGGAGAGGGCCAAATCTGGCCCATAGAAATTCTTTCACAAAAAAAAAAACTCAGTGATCTTCATAAATTCATCCGCCTATATTCATAGACTCTGAAGTGAATAAATTTGTGTCCTACCCAGGAAAGGACTCTTTATCTATGATGACCCTACAGCCTTTTTGATATAGACTGACTCTATAATATTCCTAATCAATCTAAAATTCTACAACATCTAAACTTTCTAAATAACAATCATAAACTAAATTGTAGCAACTTCCTAACTTGTCTGACCTAATATAAAACTGAACTACAACTCATACACTCCAATCTTACTAAAAAAAGACTCTTAAACTAACTCTAAAAATGCCTAAGAAAAATATCTAAAAATGCAATAAAATATTTTTGTCGTCTCTTGTTTGACATTGCCAAAAGAAAGTAGCTGGAAGCCAGATTAGATTTTTCATAGCAGCATAGATAATGCACCTAAACTTAGGGCTTCCTGCTGAGAGGATTTATCTATTTATCGAACCTTGCTTGTATTGAATTCATGTTCATCTAGCCAACGTAACACAAACCTTCTCCTTTATTTGAGCTTCGGATTTGCTATGTATAAAATTTTATATCTAGGCGGAGTATTAGGAAAGTATTATAAAAGTAGATATAGAGGTGTTAGGAGAGTTAAAAAGAAAAAATCTTTATGATAAGAAAATTTGATGGTGGAACGAGAAAGTTCCATTAGCAGTTAAGGCTAAAAGAGAATGATATAGAAAACTAACTAAATATAGGAATAAAGAAGCATATGAAAACTATAAGATGGTTAAGAAAGAAGTTAAAAAGACAGTACAAAAGGTTAGATGTAAGATACATGAAGAATTATATCACTAGGTAGAAACAAAGGATTGAGAGAAAGATATATATAAAATTGCAAGATTAAGAGACAGAAAAATTAGAGCTATGTTTCAGGTTAAATGCATTAAAGATAATGATCAAAAAGTTTTGGTTTAAGAGAATGAGATTAAAGAAAGATAGAGAAGCTATTTTAATAAATCATTAAATAAAAATCATGCAGATAATTTAGGATGCATTATTAGTTCCATTGAGAATAAAGTTACAATGTATACTTGTAAAATTAGGACATGATGTAAAAGAGGCTATGTAAAAGATGAAAATAAGAAAAGTTGTGGATCTGATAAGTTCCCATCTAGATTTAGAAATGTTTAAGAAATGCTGGAGTAATTTGGATGACAATTTTATTTAATAAGATTTTAGAAATTAAGAAGATATCCCTAATGAATGGGGAAGAGCACTATAGTATCAATTTATAAGAATAAAAAAATATTCAAAATTGCTCCAACTATCATGATATCAAGCTCATGAGTCATACTATGAAACTTTGAGAGAGGGTAATTGAGCATAAGTTAAGATGTATTATAAAAATATTAGAGAATTATTTTGATTTTATGATAGAAAGGTCGACTATAGAAGCTATTTTTCTCCTTGAGGTTAATGGAGAATCATATAGAAAAGAAATAAGATTTTCATGTGGTTTTTATTGATTTAAAGAAAGTATATGATATGGTCCATAGAAAAGTCTTATGATGACTGTTAGGAAAAAAAAGGAATACTCATTAGATATATTAATATAATAAAAGATATGTATAATAGAATAATTATTAGTGTAAGAACTATTAGTGGTGATATTAATGAATTATCTTTCACAGTAAGTTTACATTAGGGATCTACTTTTACTCCTTATCTTTTTATTTTAGTTATGGATGAGCGTACTAGACATATTGAGAATGATATTTCATGGTAAATATTATTTGCAAATGTTATAGTACTAGTGGATGAAACTAAGGCTGTGATTAATCATAAGTTAGAATTATGAAGAAATGCATTGCAATCTAAATGTTTAAAAATGATAATTTTTGATATTTAAGATCAATTATTCATGAGGAAGGAAAGATTGAGAATCCATAGGATTAAAGCAGGTTGAATGAAATGGAGAAGTATAAATGGAATATTATATGATCGTAAAGTACCTATCAAGTTGAAGCAAAAATTTTATAGGACAGTTATAAGATCGGCTATACTTTGTAGTACATAATATTTAGGCAGTTAGAAAAGTATATATTCACAAAATGAATGTAGTTGAATGAGAATGTTGAGATGGATACGCAGTAGTAGAAGAAAAGATAAAATAAGAAATGAAATTATTTATAAAAAGATGGAGGTAGCATCAATCGAGGATAAATTAAGAGGACGGCTTAAAAGATTTAGACATGTATAATGCAGACTTAGAGATGCACCTGTGTGAGAGAGTAATTTGATGCAAGTAGAAGGAAAAGACATAGAGGTAGAATGAAAATTATATGGGAGGAAGTGATAAAGAAAGATTGAAAATCTTTGTATCTTGCAGAAAATATGACTTAAAACCAGATTGAATAAAGAAAAGGATTCATGTAGCCAACCTCAACTAGTTAGGGATTTAAGGTTTTATTATTGTTGTTGTATCGAACCTTGCTTGTAACCTTCCCTCATTGATTGTACTGCCTGGACCACATTAGCAAAAGCCACTGCATGGGCATAATTTGTTAAACCTGGAAAAATGAATCATGGAATGAACTTTTTTGATCTTTCATGGATTTTGTGAAATTGTAGTCCTGTTGCTGTCATAATAACCAACATCATTGCTTGTGACGCAGGGTTGACCTCTGTGCCATCAAATGGAGCTAAGTACACTAAAAGATGCATTTGACCGAGTTGCTAAGAAGCAAAAGCTTTCATGCTCTAAAACCCAAGAAGTCATTGACCAGGTTGGGCGAGAGATAGAGCAGGCAATGGCAAAGATACAGTCAACTGATGATGGTGCAGGTAGCTCTGACCAGAAATCCATTCTCTTGGAGCTCAAAACCAAGCTGAATGAAATGGTCCCGCTGAGTCAACTTGAAGGATCTCAGAGGGAGCTAAATGTTGGGCTTGTCAAGTATGCAAAGATCCTTGAGAAGTACTTTAATCCGGACATATCCAAGGCATATCGGAATGTTGACTCTGACATCCATATTGTAAATCAGATCATTGCAAGCCACTTCTATCGCCAAGGCCTGTTTGATCTTGGTGACTGCTTTGTGAGAGAGGCTAACGAGCCTGATGCTACTGCTGTAAAATCACCATTTTTGGAGATGTATGGGATACTCGAAGCTATGAGGTCTAGAAACCTTGAACCTGCACTGAGTTGGGCTTCCAAGCAGAGTGAAAGGCTATTGCAGAACGGGTCAAGCCTCGAACTGAAGCTTCACCAACTGCAGTTTGTGGAAATACTGCAGCAGGGAAGCCGGAATGAGGCTCTGAAATACGCGAGGACCTACCTGGCTCCGTTTGCTTCAATGCACAAGGTTGAGATTCAAAAGCTAATGGCTTGTCTACTGTGGGCAGGTCGGCTTGATCAGTCTCCTTATGCAGAGTTTTTGTCTCCGACTCACTGGGAGAGGTTGGCTGAGGAGCTTACCCAGCAGTTCTGCAGTCTCTTGGGTCAGTCCTATGAGAGCCCACTTAGTGTGGCCATAGCAGCAGGGATCCAAGGGTTGCCGACTCTACTGAAGTTAGCAAGCGTGATGGCTGCGAAGCAGCAGGAGTGGCAGGCAATGAAGCAGCTGCCAGTGCCTGTTGATCTTGGGAGGGAGTTCCAGTTTCATTCTATTTTTGTGTGCCCAGTGCTGAGGGAGCAAGGGAGCGATGAGAACCCACCAATGCTGATGCCTTGCGGGCATGTGCTGTCGAAGCAGTCCATAGTGAAACTGTCAAAGAGCAGCACGCGGCAATTCAAGTGCCCCTATTGCCCAGACGAGGCAACGGTGGGTCAATGCAGGCAGCTTCACTTTTAATGGTTGGTTGGATCCAGGTGGTAGGGATTGCAACTTGTGTGATGTACTCCACATGATAGGTAAGTGATATTTGAAATCTAGGCCACCGTATGAAGGATGGTCCCATGGTTGTCTCTGGATATCTCTTGTTTGTTTAGAAGCCCCCCCCCCGTATTTTGTTGAGATTTTCCAGAGCTTATATGAAACTTGGATGCTATTATGTATATAAAGAACATCACCGCTGTCATTCTTTTTCTTGAAAGTTTTCTTTCTTTGTAGGTTTAGAATGGCAGTTTTTATGTTTTTTTTTTTTTTTTTTTTTTTTTTTTTTTTTTTTTATCTGCTTATATTGGCCCAAGGTCACACACCACAAATGAAGCGATTCATCCCAATAAAGCAGTTGTGGGATTTTATTTCGTTTCAAAATCTGGAGACAATAGGAGATGGGAGTTCCGATCATTACTGCCAGTTGAAACCTCTCTTCTTCCTGCAAGTGGGAGATGCGTGTGCCTTGAGGGACGAGCCTAAATGGAATGCATGCTTGTGATAAAGCGATTTTTCTGTCATACTGTTATTCGAGTGTTGCGGAGGGTTTCTCAATGGTCAGAAATTAGTTTAAATGTTTGTGCCACGCATGAATAATGTAATTTTTGGGGGTTATGTGCCAACTTCTTAAGATTAATGGGATAAAATTCAAGCTTCTTTTTTGTCTTATTATTATTATTATTATCATTATTATTATTTTTTCAAGTAGAAAGGATCAATAGGGAATGGCTACATTATGGGATTCTTTTTTCTGATAGAAAGGAGTGCAGTCCTAAAAAGTGTTACCCGACAAGGAAAGAAAGAAATGTCTCCTTCTAAGCTACCAACCTAGCTAAATTGTACTTGGACGATCTTTTCGCCAATGCCGGAATGCCCAAGTGGGTATCCAAATTTGAAGAGAAAGCAATACCAGGCAATGAACGATGAAGCTTGGCAGGGATGAGAGGAAAAAAGACAACAGTAGAGCTCAAGAGCTTTTTGAAGGGCTGTTTGAAATGAGATAGCTAAATTTTACGGTAATTCTTCATTTATGAACAAAAAAAAAAAAAAAAAACCCTAAAATCAAAAAGCAACGTCTTCCTCTATTAATTTTGTATTCTTAAAATTAAGTGCGGATTAGATTTTTATAAGTAATTTATTATATCTTTAATATTAAAATTTTAAATCTTTATTAATTTATTTAAAAATTTATATGAGAATGTTCACCCCGTATGGCTTGTTAAAATAACGGCAATCCTTCTGGCATATCTTGCTACGGTGGAGACAACCGATAAGTTGGACAGCCCTGCCTTAGGCTGCTTCTATTGCGGATTTATCAATTAAAAAAGAACCCCGTAGGATTAATGGTACTTTGTATTGGTGGTCCCAGCCCACTGACCCAATGACCATTTATTGTTGCCTCCGCCACGATGGTGGCCGGAACCCTCTCGTCCGCACGTTATACCATATCCTTCCGCCAAATCTCGAAGTCAAGAAGGTTCGAAGCCCAAACCCTCCAAAACCCCGACATCCAAAAAAAAAAAAAAACCCTAGAAATGCTTCTCCGCTCCGCCGTTTCCCTTCCTTCTTCTCCCCTCCAACGCTTCCCTCTCTCCTCCGCCTCTTATTACCAAATTTCTCTAGGCTTCGGCCCCTCCACTCTCTCTCTTCGGGCGGACCGGAAGCCCGGAGGCCCGATCCGATGCTCAATCTCGCAGATCCACAGCTACGGCACCGTGGACTACGAGCGGCGGCCGGCCCTCAAGTGGAGCTCGCTCTACCGGAGGATCTGCACCATGGAGAACCCCAGCCTCGGCGCCGCCGCCGTCCTCGAGCGGTGGGAGGAGGAGGAGAGGCGGCTCAACAAGTGGGAGCTCTGTCGCGTGGTGAAGGAGCTCAGGAAGTTCCGCCGGTTCAAGCTTGCCTTGGAGGTGCCTGAATATTTTGCTTCTTTTAACCCCTGTTCTTTATTCTTGTGAGTTATCCTTGTTTCTTTTCTTGCTCCTTGCGGTCTGTGGTGGAACAAAATTTTACTTTGTGCCCACTGGTGGTGTTGATTGACTTGCTACCTCTCACAATCTAGGGATTAAGGAAGGGGATTCCATCAGATAATCTGTTACCATCCTTTCACTGTGGACTAACAAAGCAGATACTTTGACATATATGATAAGAAATGAAAGAAATACCTACAAGGAATGCAATATTTCATAGTTATGAGGCACAAATAATTTTGACTTTTATATGGAATTACTTGTTTCACAGAGTAGTATTTTATCATAATATTGCAGCTAACAAAGAGTCATATTGACAAGGATCAGTCGCCTAATATTAATGCAAACCTAGGATTATGTTTATGCATGGATTTGTGCGTGAATCCAAAAATATGGCCTTGTCACTGAAGCCTCTTTCAGAACCTGGGAAGTTTCATGCCACGTATGAGTAAGTTTCTAATCTTGATTTTGTTTCCAATATTTTTTGCTATGCTGGCTCCCTTGGTATACCATGTGTTGATGCACGGCTATGCTTTGCCATTCTAGTAACGCACAGGTATAGGACCTAGTAGTGATGTTTAAAACGTTATGTAGATCCTTGTCTGTGTGTCTGCTACAGTTCATATGCATTATCTGGAATTTTTCCCTTGAGCTTATCATTTGGAGGGATGTCAATGCACTTTAATCTTGTTGTCTATAGTTAAGCATGTCGGAAACTTCATAAGAACTCCCTTGGAGAGGGTCTGTGATGTTAAACACACTATTTATCCAATAAACTGGTAAAATTTACTAATCCAAGATTATAGATGGTTCGGTTTATGGTCTTTGACCAAAGAAAAGTAACCTAGTGTTTCTGCTTAATTGGCTTAGGTGTGACTTGGTATTGCAGTCTTCAGAGTAGTATCATCTGTATGGAATTAAGTTAGTGGTGTACAGGGTTGAAGTGGTATATGTAGATGATAGATTAACTATAATCGGTAGAGCACTGAAGCTAGGAGCATCAGATTGTTTAAATCAAGGTATGCAATGACAAAAGTTTTTTCTTTTGAAATCAGTTATATGCCCTGCTTTTAATAGGGAGGCAGTAAGGAATAATGGTTATATATGTTCATTTAAGAATGTGAAATGTGTCTTATTTCATTTTCTTGGAGAGGTCTTTTCCCCTCTTAATCAAGCTAACAGGAATCTCTTTTTTTAGTCCATTTAATTTTATTGTCTTGTAATTTGCCTTACATTTTCATTATGATAACTAAGATTTGGACTTAATCTAGGTTTGGAATGTGATAAGTTAATCTTGAAGTCCATCGTTAGCACAAGTTTAGGGAACATAAATATTTCTTTTTAGGTGTATTTGAATGATGTGAGGAGACAATGATGCATCTGTTACTATTATGTTGAGTTCCTTATCATATTTAAGACACTTATTGTTTATCTAGCGGGTTCAATTACTTTGGATGAGAAAACTACAATCCAAATGGATGCGGGGAATGATTGTTGGACCAATCAGTAAGACCTTGTGTAGGAGCTATATTAACACCATAGCATTTATTTGGTGCCTTGAAATAGAAACAATACATGTAAAAAATTATTCTTTGCGGCCTTTGTCCAAGATGATCTTTAACTAGACTTAGTGTTCTGAATATCTTCTTGCTGTGAGGTCATCATGTTTATGAAGAAACTTGGGATTTCATGAGGTATATGCATCTAAACAGGTTAAATTAATATCATATACCTTCCCTCTGCCGGTGGGAGTCAACCTGAACATCAATGGCAGCCCTCTGGAATTCAAGCCCATTAGTTATGGAAGAGATGATAAATGGTAATTGGGAGCTTCTGTCTCTTAGGACACTTTGGGCCAAATTTACTCGTAGGAAACTAAAATCTGCGCACTTTCTGCATAACAGTTTTGGTTAGAGAAATTTCAGGACTCAGATGAGATCAAGGGGGAATCTATAGGACTGCAAATGATGTAGCTCATTGTAGCTCACTGCAGTTCGGACAAAGTATGTTTGTGTTAATATTGCACTTGCTTGTTAAGATCTGCAATCCTCTCATACTCATTCTTCTACTTATTCTGTTAAATTCTTCTGCAACTATTCAGGAAAAAAAAAAAAACTTGGTTTTCTGTAATGAGTTGTGTATGTCTATGTCAATTCATGCTTCTTATTTTATGCAATGAGCATTTATTGAACATACTAGTTATTCTATAGGAATCCTTGTCAAGGACAGTATAAGCTATTTCTTTTTTTGTTCTTCAGCTGAGAAGAAAGTAGTGGGGGTCAGAGGTTCTTTTTATTATGAAGTATTTCAGAGTCTATTCCATATTTGTCACTTATTCATTTGACCTTCCCCCAGTTTAATTGTGGGTATGGCAGTTTGACGCTTCTGCTGTTGGCACTTATGTTTATTCTCCTTTGCCTTTTCTCAGGTTTATGATTGGATGACTGCACAAGGAGAACGGTTTGCATTTGCATCTAGTGACATGGCAATCCAATTGGATCTGATGGCCAAGGTACATGGGATTTCACATGCTGAAGAATACTTCTCTAGGCTTCCTGATACCTTGAAAGACAAGCGCACATATGGTGCTCTTCTAAATGTTTATGGCCGAGCAAAGATGAAAGAGAAGGCAGAGTCTATTGTTGAGGTAATGAGAAACAAAGGATATGCAACTGAAGCACTGTTTTTCAATGTGATGATGACTCTTTATATGAATGTTGGAGAATGCGAGAAAGTTAATAAGATCATTAATGAGATGAAGGAGAAGAATGTTCCATTTGACATATATTCTTACAATATTTGGATAACAAACTGTGCGGCTATGGGAGATGCAGAAGAGATGGAACGAGTGGTAGGGCTACTGACTTCGGATAATGGCATCAATCCTAATTGGACCACTTATACTACACTTGCTACCATGTATATAAGACTAGGAAATTTTGAGAAGGCACAAAGTTGCTTAAAGGATGCCGAAATTAGAGTAACGGGTAGGGATCGAACACCTTTTAATTACCTTATTGGACTTTATAGCAGCATTGGAAAGAAAGAGGAAGTCTATCGGATTTGGAACTGGTACAAGTCAAGTTTCCCTAGCATCCTGAATATAGGTTACCAGGCAATGCTTTCTTCTTTGATCAGGCTAGGGGATGCTGATGGAGCCGAAATGATCTACGAAGAATGGCTTTCCATGGCATCAAACTATGATCCCAGGATCTGCAATATGCTGTTGGGTTCATATGCCAGAGAAGGGCTGATTGGTAAGGCTAAGAGCGTTCTTGATAGATTTTTGGGAAAAGGTGGAAAGCCAAGACCGAGCACATGGGAGATCCTTGCAGAAGGCTACATTAAGGAGGAACACACGTCTGAGGCATTGCTGTGTATGAGAAAAGCTGCATCATATGCAGGAGTGAATAACTGGAGGCCAAAACTCACAACCATAGAAAACCTCCTTGCGCTTTGTAAGAGGCATAATGACGTTTCAAGTGTTAATATGTTGATGGACACCCTTAAGTTGAGAGGATGCCATGAAAAAGAGGAATACAAGTCATTAATTAGTGGATATTCTCAGGGCGACTGAGCATGGTAAAAGATGAGTATCTGAGGAATGATGGAGGCCAAGATGCTCGTGAAGTTGGTATGTTTGATATCTGTCCTCAAAGGAGCAGCTCATGTCGCCACATGTTACTATAGATTCTTCCTGCCCCTATATGATTTGAAGGGGAGACACAAATGCGCTTGTGGGTTGTTGCTCTGCACATAAGATATCTGGCACATTGTAAGTTAAAATGGGCCTTGCCACAGATACAGTTTGCCTGCTTCAGGATTTTGTATACTTGTTTCTGGCACTTGTTGCTAGGAGTTGCACTGCCAGCAAGGGTAGCGATCATGTGCATGGATCCACATTGGGACAGAGTTCTATTAATTATTCTAATTGTCTGAAGGCTTTTTTTCCCTTTTTTTGGCTATATGACCTGGTGGCAAATGTTTTATTTACAACATCAGTAAAGCTGTGGTCTTTCTTCTTTATGAGATGAGGAACATGATGGTGTCGAGCTAGTTTGGCATTGAATACTTCTTACCACCTGAGTGGCACTGGCTATAGGCGTGTCTATCTTGTTGCTTGGCCTTTTTTCTATCTATTGTTGCTTTGAAGTTCAGGACAGCTTACGTAGGTTGGTTGTGCTGTTGAGGCAAAGCTGGCAACTGACGCACATAAGGGAAGGCATGCCATTAGATTTAGTTGTGAAAATAGATCTCAAAGGGTCCTAATTGAAGGATCTGCATATTGGAGGGATACCTGTGACTTGCCGCTTGCCATAGCTTTTACAAAACCATGTGGTGCACAGGAAGAAACCGCACTCTCGCTTCATTGTAAATGGGTGATTCAATTTGCTAAACGCTTACAAAAATATCTTTTTGGTGTTAGCTGCATTCATTGGGAGACTGATGAGGATTAACCTGATGACATTATGTGCATAAGACAGCAAGTGACTGTTTACAGCAGTTACGTGGGATTGCTTTTAGCCAACAGCTGAGCTAATAGCTATCCAAGAGGCTCTTGATTGTACGAATGAATTTGGTCTCACGGTCAGTGTAGCAGAATGTGTTCTGTTGTTTAGAAATTATTTTTTTTTTAAAAATATATGAATAAAAGATTTTTAGGTTATATATGAGGCAATTAAAATTATATATTATTTTATATTATTTAAACTATCTAATTTACATAGGTTTAAGATTTTTATATTATTATTATTATTATTATTATTATTATTATTATTTTGTATATAAATAGTTTAAAGGCAATCAATCACATCTAATGCTTAAATTATTTGTAGAGTTCGTTGTCCATTCAGAATGCAAACAGGTCTACTCATCTATCTATATATTATTTTTATAATTTCAAAAGGTCTCACTCCGGTGTCTGACAGGTGGCATTCTAGTCTTGTTCCTCTATGGTTGTTATCATGCTTCTGGCGTGGGAAAATAAATTGTTTAATCGAGTGTTATATAAACATGGGTTTTGGACTTGACAACTCGCGCTCACATGCCATACGGCATGTTGCAAATGAGCCTTAGTGACCATTTAGTATGCTGATCCAAGCTAATATGATCTTTTTCTTTTTATGATATAACCTAATATAATTAGTTAGAAAATTCAGAGTCAATAGGTTCAGTCTTTTAAGGGCAGGTCTTATATTGTTATGACCAATCATCTTATCTGTCTAATAAACGAGCAGACAGAGGTAGAATAAAGAATGATGAATTAGCTGGGGTTAGGGCTTTGCTCAATCTCGGGTTTTCAAGGTATTGAAATTTCTCCAAAACTAATTTTGGTATTCTGAAAAAAAAAAAAACATGAGATGGGAGTTAATTTCTAAGACTTTCTTCGTCCCTATGCATTGTTTCTTCATGCCTTTCTCCCGGCACGATGATCTTGCTTTTTCGTCATGATAACCGAAAAATTAACTTCACTAACTTATTTTTTTATGTGGAAAAACATTAGAGGTGATTACCAAGATTACAATCAAATTTTAGAGGATGATCTTCTCATGAAAGTGCTATATATTGTTTAAGTAATTGTTTCTTTTAATAGATCTTCTAATGGCGGTGCAAGATCGAAGTCTATACCTATGCATGCTTCTTCTCTTTTAATTTGACTTGTGATTACTTGAATTTGCAGCTGTTCCAGTGCATGCTAGTGAGATCATGGAGTGGATCCAATGACATTTATGAAAGCATGTGAGTTAAGACATCATTTCATGTTGCACAACCGCGCAGTACCTCCAAGGTAGATCATGTTGCTTTCCCACACATATGACTTTAATTTTGAACATGAGTATTTTATGAATTGCCAAAAAAAAAATATGACTATTTTATACTATCTTTCTGTCTCTCCCCCTTAGTGCTGACATCTTTTTATGCAGTACTCTGCTTGCATCCTGCTTCTCTTCTCATCATTAATGTGCTGATACGCTTTCATACTCTAAGTTGGCATTAATTAAACTAGCAGGCCACGGGTTTCTTGAATCATGCCATTCAGCCAACTGTCCACCTAGACGTACACTCCAAAGAAAGATTATTTTTCGCATGGGTTTAGCCAAAACCCACACTCCACATGGGAGAGAGATGATATGATATTTAAAGTGCCATCAACTAAAGCAGAAGCAAGACCAAAAATTGCTTGGGTTTCCAACGTAGGGATGACAAACCTCGACAACGCCCATTTTCAAGGCTTCTTCCTTTTGGATGACAGTGCCACGTGTAATTTGGAACCTAGTGATGCGTGTTAATTGGACCACTCTATATCCCATAAGCTTTGCCTAGGCTCAGCTGTGTCCTCCCATGTTACATGTAAATGTAAATGTAAAGATGAAGCACTGAAAAGGGTTGGGTTGCATGACTTGGAGCTCTTTATATATATATATATATATCTTTATCCCTCGATATTTGACATCTAAGGTGGCAATAAACAACGGATAGAGTTGTTTGAGCCGCAGCAAAGGTGGCCAGTGAGGGACTTATCACATGTCTATTTCAAAGGATGTATCACAACAGATAATGATCCAACTGAGCTAAACAAAGCCAAGCTTTGGATGCATTAGGTTGTGTTTAGTTTTATAAAAGGGGTGTTTGAGAGTTCAGGCTTGATTTGTTATCCCCTAGACCAAGTTTTATTCTTGAGCTGAGCCCAAGTTTGTTGTAATGACAACTTGGAGGATGTCTAAGACCAGCTTGTTTATTATAGAAGCCTAAACGTGTGGCTTGAGTTTGATGCAGATCATTACTGAACTAGCTTTGACCACTTTGTTATTAGTTATATCAATGGACAGGATCTGTGGAAAATTAAAAATCCACTGATCAAACTGCTGAAAATTATATTCATATTTTGTTCAGATGATAATGATCATCTGTTCCTTCTCAGTGAACTACTCAAAATCATGAGAAAAATACTATACAGAAACACTTGGTGAATAAATTGAAGGTCTTACGAGGTAGTATAACAAAGATAATTGAGAAAAATATTGGTAACAAAAAATAAAAATAAAAATAAAAAATACTGTTAAGTTACCTAGCAGCCAATCATACTCTCCCCGTATTAATTTTCTCAGATAATTGAAACCAATAAGAGATAAAAACCTAAATTATAACAGTGTCATGTAATTAAAGCCATTGACCATTTTGTTCAAACTAGTTGTCAATTTGGTAGAATCTCGTAGCGGTGCCGGGATTTGTGGTCATCAAGAGAGAGAGAGATCATACATCGTTGTTGTTCACATGGAGACTCAATGACATGATTCCTGCGTCGCGCGTTGCACGCTTTACCGTGGATGAAAGCGAAGCACATCCACTCCCCTGCCCTCAGGATTTCATCCAACCACGTTGACAGCTGACATTTGGCTCCGCCGTCCATCATTCCACATACACCCTCCATTATCATGACAAAAGACCACCATGCCCCATTCTGATATCTCTCAACCCTTTGTTTATACGAGCCATCATCATCAAACCAAGGCTTGAAAACCGCTCATTTTGTTGTTTCCAAGTCTCTCCTTGCATTGTATGCATGCATCTAAGCATGTATGCTATATAAAATAATATTTTAAATTTAACTTTCTAAATATTGACTTTGGTTTTGATGTGCCATGTTTGGTTGTGACTGCTCGTGAGGATCATTATTGGATGTACTGATTTTTGGTTATGGATATTTCTAATTGTTTAAATGTTAGAAATATTTTGAAAAAGAATTAATTATCTTTGACTTTGAGAAAAGATTAAAAATATTTGGAAGAGTTAATTATCTTTGACTTGTAGCTTCTTCTTTTTGTTAACTTTTTTTATTAGAAATTAAAATTTATTTTAAAATAAAAGTATACTTTAAATTTTTAAACTTTCAATTGTTATATTTTAATCCTTTATACTATAAATTTATTATATTTTTGATATTTTATAAGATAAAATTTATTAAAATTGATGAAATAATTGAAGCATCGATAAATAGAAGAAAGTTTTTATATGCCGCATCAATTTTAATCAGCCTCATAAAAAATGTAATAATCAAAAGTTTAAGAATCAAATTGGATTTTGAGCCAAAGGCTGAGGACCAAAAGTATATTTTAGCCTATTTTAGCCCAGCCGTCCTGGTTGATAATGGCTTGAGATGATCTCTTTTGCTTGCTGATGACATCATTACCAAAGCTTGCTTCCAATGTGGTGTTAAGTAAACAAATTATAAATTATGAGCGCTTGGTATGATATCTTTTACTTGATGGCAGCCGTCGCTGGGGTCTCGTAGAGTGGCCAATCCATCTGTACCCTGTGCGTTGCCAGTAGGTTAAGGCCGGATGACAGAGTGATCTTCGTGCTGTAAAGTCGTCCTTAACGCATTCCCTTCCATTCCATTACTTCTTAGTGTTGAAGTTATTTGCAATAGGAGTTAGGACTTTGTCTATGATCCAGACCTCCCTTTTTATGATTTTATCTTTGTTAGTTGGCAGAGATTTAATTATACGGAATGATGTTGGCTAATCAAGTAACCAAAACACAACCACCTTCACAGTAGTCACTAAATCGGAATATTAATTCCTACCCACAAAGTAACTTGACAGCCACTGTGGTTAAACCTGCTCTGAAGACTTTAAACGCCTCGGCCAGTTTGCATTCACGAAATGATTATAATTGATGTTCTCACCATGGAGTAACGCAAGCAACCAAAACGCAACTACCTTGACTAAATCTTTTTAAAGCTGATGCATCTGATGGAGTAGCCGAAATCTTGGTTTATTTCAGTCGGTGTGGTACGTCAAAATCCAGAGAAGAGAAAAAATAAAAATCAAAAAAATCAAAAATTTCAAAATCTCAACTAATTTTTTAAAATTAAGATAACAAATTTTTTTTTTTTTGACAATTCTAGAACTAAAAAGATGTATTTAGATATGAATTGTAAGATTTATTAATTAAAAAAATTATGTAAAAAAATTATTTAAAAAATGGTGTGTGTGTGTGTGAATATGTGTGCATCTATGTACGTATGTATTTGTGTGTAACTGGAGTTTCACTTATGAAGAATATACTTAAGCTTGTTTAACCTTTACTATATACATGTAGGATTTTAGGTATATATATATAAAAGTTAAGATCATAAGATTGTAATTTATATATGTACATGTGTTTGTGGCAAAGTTCATCGTAATGAAAACTAATATAGTTTTGATATTGAATTAGTATAGTTTAGTATGAAATATACCATAATGAACAGATGGAATACTTGTCCGATGGATCAGGAGGTGCCAAGTTATGAACAACCCGAAATCGGACTGAATTAGATAATTCGGTACATCGATACGAGATTGGTTCTCTCCTTATACTAAAACAAGAGGTTGAACCATCTTGATTCCGTCTCAATTCAATTCGATTCGATTCGATCAGCTCGAAATGGTTCAGCATACAATGGTGTAGTACCATGAGTTATTTGATTCTAATATCGATTATCTCAGCTAGATTTTTTATTTTTTTATTTTTCTTCTTGGACCTTCCTTGTTAGCAAAGTTAAGGCAGTTCTTAAAATTTTAAGCACATTATCAGCTACTTTCCCTAGGGTGCGTATGAAACGACCGACGTGGATCTACTCTCCATGAACCTCCTTGAAAGTTTTAGAATTACTAAGTCCTTTTCTTTAAGTAAAAACTAAATTACATATAGAGTTTAGACCTAATGACTTATATTTCTATAGATATAGTCTAGTCGTGTTTGTACGCAACCTAATACGCTATATATATATATATATATATATATTTGTCATCCTTATATATATTTGACAATATTTAATATCGAGTTTGGATAGAAATAGAACAGGACTTTGTAACTGGAATTTCCGCATCATGTTCCTATGAATCAGAAAAGATCATGCCACCTGTTTTAAAATCCACGTCAAGGCACACAGATTACTTTCATACTTTTATTGACCACTATCTCTACTATATCATATTTTTGGTCTCATCATCAGCTATATATATCCTATTTTATGCATGATAATTAGAGACAGTTATTTTATTAGGCAGAGACGTAACTTGTAATACGAACCATATAAGCGTGTGGAATATATACCCGGAGTCCCAACCCAACCGAAACACCATGCCAATTCTTCTTTCCCAAAGTCATCAAGGGGTAGTCTTGTATCAATCCTTTCCTAAAGTTAAAAAGAAAGAATTCAATAAAAATATCGAATCCTAAACGCATCGCAGCCTTTCCGATGGATGATTTCATCGACGACTCAGTTCCCTTAACGCCTCTTCCAAACCAAATCAGAACGGTAATCCAAGACCCACAAGCAAATCCTTCGCCCATCTCTCTCTATATATTTATATATATCTCCCTTCTCCTTCTATAGACTTTGTTAGTTAATTCTCTCTCTCGCCCTCGCCCTCGCCCTCGCCCTCGCTCTCGCTCTCTCTCGTTTTCTGGCTCTCAACCACCAAGAGACCATCCCAATGGCCGAGTTGATTGAGGATAACTCCCACACCATCCCAAGAGTTGTCTCAGCTCTCTCCCATATCCTCCAGAAGGTGGCGGAACGCAACGACGTCGCCCACCGGCCTCCGGCGCTGTACCAGGGGGCCTCGGCCTTCAACGGCCTCACGAAGCCGGGCATCTCGGTGCGCAGCTACCTCGAGCGCATCTTCCGCTACGCCAACTGCAGCCCTGCATGCTACGTCGTCGCCTACATCTACCTCGACCGCTACACCCAGCGCCAGGCCGGCGTCTTCATCGACTCCTTGAACGTCCACCGCTTCCTCATCACCTCCGTCCTCACCGCCGTCAAGTTCATGGACGACATGTAAGTTTCTACCACCACCACCACCACTCTCCTGTTCCTTCTTCAGAATTCTTGCTTTAATTTCTTGATGTGGGATTCTTGATATCTTTCAAGAATCCGATTACAATTGCCGTCTTGCTTTGGTAGTGGTTATTATTCCATGTTGTGTATTTTTTCCTGGAATCAAATAATCTTTGTTGATGGGATGGGATGGGATGGGTTGGGTTGGGATCCATCTTCTTCTATTTGTCTTTGCTTTGGAGGGGTTACTTTGGAGTTCTTTTCTTCTTGTTAGAAGTTAGATCCCTTCCAAGTTGCGCGCACGCAACAAGGAGTCTTACCAGTTCCCCAGAACGCCTTTAATTTCCTTTCAATTCTTTAGAGGAGGGACGGAGGGAGGGTGGAGACGATTCGGCCAGGCGTTCAGGTCCCATTGATTGCTTTCATGAGCCCTCTCCACTCCTTTTTGTCCACCTGCCAACTAAGAGTGAGGTGGGCGTGTCTTCAAAGGAATTCTTGCATCATTCTATCTCCAAGGGTGGAGGAGGGTAGCATTGTAATCTCGTCATTGCAAGTGGTTCTTGTTGTAGGGACCAATTGGCTTCCATGGCCATCGAACAAAAGGGGTACATCAAGTTGGCTTGGTGGTTCCACTGTTCTTTCAAATCGCAATTAAAAGTTCTGCCTGTCGTTTTATGTGAACAGTCATTGTGCTCTTATTCTGTGATGAGAAAAACAAGAGATTAATCATAACCATGGGAAGAAGGTAAACTTGACAAATCATCAAGGTTAGTCGATGGATGATATGGACATTGATGGCATATTAAAGTAGAGGTTTGGTGTGTCTTGATAGCCCCCTCCTTCAACTGCAAAAGAACCAATCATTCAACTCGAAAAAAGAAAGAAGAGAAGAGGGAAGAGGGAAGAGGGATGGTTTTATATTTTACAACCACTAGCATGTGGATATATACGTTGTATAGTGTCATTGACAATGATCAGCTGATCAGCAGAGTATTATAAACTCAAATTGCTGTCAATTCAATGTAAAGAAGTCATCTCGACTATTTTAGCAACTAGAACAGCACACCATCTAGCTCTTAAACCCAGCTTCCTAAAATTAGAGGGCTCGCATTGGATAGGAACCAAACCAACTCTTAATAATTTCAACTGGCTACATCACGTTCATAGTCTTTGTTGTTGATGATGTGCTTGTCCATTCTAACAGTAATTATATAATTCTTAATGACTTGGCTCTGTTGGCTCCAAAATTAGATCTTAGTGCTTACAATGACAGTCTTGGGTAGATTATCAAAATGCATTCCTTCGTGCATGCATTTCTAACCTCTTCACATCTTATCTATCAATGGATCTGATCATTATTGGTTCATATTTAAGTCAGTGTCATGTTTCTGTCATGCTGGTGGCGCATACCAAACACTAGTAATTTCTATCATTACCATAGCCGACAGAGGCAAACAATGATTCCACATATATTAATTTCAATTAAATACCTCTGATTCGGTTATTTAAACAGGAGAAAGAAGAAAAATCTCCAAGTGGACTGCTAATTACTGTGTTTTGTTTGTGTTTGTAGATTCTACAACAATGCATATTTTGCAAAGGTGGGAGGGATAACCTTGATGGAGATGAATTATTTGGAAGTGGATTTCTTGTTCGGAATGCGCTTCAAGCTGAATGTGACCCCCATGATCTTCGATTCCTACTGCTCTATTCTTCAAAGGGAGATGTACCTAGTGGAGTCACCCCTTTCTCCCCCTGGCTTCCACTGCTGCTTGACAGAGGAAGAGCGCCAGAAGAAGCAGCTGGCTGTTTGAGAGGTGCCTTGGTACATAGAATAAGTATAGGACAACCATTAATTTAGATGGACAGACTGATATAATTTTGTGTAGTTTCTGTCTTCTTGGATTCCAACCTATGGACATGTGAGCTATAACCCACTGTCATTTTATCCTACTTTTTGGTTTCTCTTTGATTGTTAGGGGGGTTTGTAGTTTTCCTGTGAATGGTGTGTACAGACCTGGAGTCCTTGTTCTCAGAGCACATGGATATGGTTCAATATCATAATTTAGATCTTCAGTTCATGTCTTCTGCATTGGGTTCATAAGAGCTATGGTTATTGTCCTCTCAATTTTATTACTGCAGGACCTCAAAATTATTCAATTGGTGAATGGTAATTGGTATGGTACTATTTAGAGATATCTCGTGAATCTCTTCATTGAAAATTCTACACAAAAAGAAGATTCATGTGCCGACCTCAGATCGGTGGGATGATGCATGTCTCTGTGCATTCATCATTCATTGTTGCCTACTAATATTATAAGAAAAGCAACTGCTGTAGTATCTGTTATGGATCCACTCATGATGTATCATGTTTATTGGAGGCATTGGTTCTTGTTGAAGCAAAATGAGTGGGGGGTAGACAAGATTGGAGGGACCATGAGAGAGCCAATGGCATGTCTTGATAACATGGGTGAAGGCAATATATTTGTTGAGAGCCTCATCATGGCCTTGTTGTAGGTCCATCCCCTTGATTTTAAATGTGAAGATGGAATCCTTTCTCCTTGAAAAAATATTTTCATACCTTGCCTGGTCTATTTGGGGAGGAACATGTGGTCTGGAGATTTTGGCACTTGCCAAGGCAGCTGTCCTTGGAGAGGCCATGTGAGTTTGCCCCCCAAGCATGAACCCCCCCACATGGTCCCAAGCTTGCATGCCACTCTTTGTGCATCTGACCTGTGAGGGACTCCATTTTTTTTTTTTTCCAAAGTAACATCCCATCTATAGCTCCAAGAACGTGATGTGATTCTTTGCTCTCTATGGTAGTTTTGAACAGAGTTGCTCATTTGCACACATATATAACTTTGGGCTAAAAAAGATCTGAATACACTATGTATGAATAAATTCTACAGGCAGCACAACCTTAAAGAGAGATTTATAGTATTCATATACTTTTCAGGATTATAAATTTGGTCCAACAATAAATGATTCCAAGGATACACTATCTGGGAGTCCAAACGGGCCCCTGGAAAAGGACTGATTCTTTTTTTTTTTCTCTCTCTTCTTTCTTTTTCTTGTTTGGGGGGGGGGGGGCCATGCATGTAGACTAATTATTTGCAATCCTTAACTTCACTGAGAATGATAGAATGTTGAAAGGGACTTCTCTTTTTTCACTCTCTTTTCTTTTTCTTTTTTATTTTATTTTATTTTATTTTTATAACACTATCTTATTTTGAAGCAACTTATCGATGGATATCATAGCACCTTTCATCAAACCACTTCAGGATGGAGATACACCACAACAGACACGTGTGAAGCAAGTTACTGAGATGTAGAATAATACCTTCCATCTAATATCAAAGTCAGGATGGACCTGCACCACGACAAACACGTGTTTCAGCCTAGCTCTGTGCTTCTTTAAATTGTCTTCTTCTTTCTCAAAAGCTTGATGGTTTGCTCTTCCATCATCCTCCTCCTCGTTGTGTGCATGTCAGCATTGTAGGATAGGTGCTTGATGGGGTACCTTGATGTAGCCATTCGACCTAACCATCCCATAAATATAATCACCAATTGCTCTGCAATCTATATCAACTTGAATGGATTCGTTCATGTCTAGCAGAAGATCGCAAGATGGGCCGAAATTCCCTTAACTTGTGGTACGTGGCTTCCAGCAGTTCACCCACAGCTTGACTTTAGCTCAAATGTTAAAACAAGCCAGCATAGGCCCATACAAAGCCTGACCATCACAAGACAAGGGCAGGCCATTTTGCTTGTGTCTATGTTTGTCGTGGGCTAATAAGAATGGAACAGCATTTGAAAGGCCAATTTTCCCAGCCCAAGTCTACCAGATAGACCTCAAATAATTATCTGCTAGAGGATGGATGGCAACAGGCAAATTTAAAATGGAGAGTATATTTCCGATCCTATTCCTCTCCTCATCCCTGAGCTCGGAATGACTTTTCCTTAGGACCGATTTTACCGTTAAAAAAATATTTGAAGCTCAAAATCTATTATAAACTAATAAGCATTTATAATATATTAAATAATTCAAATTTAAGAGCATAAACTCAATATTTAGAGTACGATAGAAGATCAAATTTTAAAAAATGCTTATTTAATAATGATATAAAAATAATTTTACATTCAAAAAAAATAACAAACTTCGATGATAATGACCACGGTCCCCATCCTTATCTTCAAGCTCATTAGATTATTAAAATTTTCTCCATCCCCATCTAATCCCTTCAAACCCACTCCTACCATGGTGATTCTTCATGAAGATTGAATTTTTCTATCCTTATCGCCATTCTATATCTATTATAGTTATAATATGCCTAAAAATGTAGTAAATCTAAAATGCTAATTTTTATTTGTATTAATAATCTGGTAATTGCATCTATTGTGGTGTTAATATTAACTATGATTGCCTTATCAAATTCTCCTTAGTGGTAAAGTTTCATGGTGGTTGCATAAGAGGCCCAGGGTTCATTTTGCCCTTTTTCATGCAACACTCTAAACAAGATAGCATAAAGTGATAGGAGATTTTGATTATGATCATGTTTTGTAATCCTAGTACTAAAGATTCATCAACCAAATTTAGGATTAACTAGCATGCAAACAGACGCAAGAATATTTAAACAAAATATTCGAGATACATCAATGTAAATGAATCTAGCAAAATAGAGTTTACACAGAGAAAAAAATCAACAAAAGATACATACCATTATGAAGAATAATGAAGAATGGGTGAGAGGGAGTGAGAAAACCATTATGTCTGGAATTGATGAAGCAAGATTGCTTTTGAATATGATCTTTCAGTTCCAAATAACCTGAGCTTGAAGGATGGCCCTCTTTTGAATATATGGGATTGAGGGCTGGTCATAACTTTTTGTTTAACATAAACCGGTGCCCTAGCTATGATGCATGAGAACAATATAAGGCCCATCAAAAAAATCAAATCATATTTTAAAATGATAAAGATGAAGTGATGATGCAGTCATGGATCTTTATGCCTAGCAACCATTCAAATCAAAGCTTTATATACTCAAAAAGGAGGGTTTATTATTAAAAAAAAAAAAAAAAAAAAAGAATTCGTGTGATGAAAGAGCATTGAAGATAAAAAAAGAAAGTATAGTTATATTAAAAGCTATATCTAAATGAGCTTGAATAATAATCTTTTAATACTCATACTAAGATAAAAGTTTAAGACCGAACATATTTTGAAAGACCATCTGATTAAGAAGTACTTCTTCAAAGAGAAATAAAATATGATACTTAAGTGTCTAATAATATTAAAATTTGAAATTAACCTTTAATAGTATTAGAAAAGATCATTTGTTATTCATTAGTTCAAAAGAAAGCTATAGCAGCAGTACTAATATAATTAAGATTTTTAAGTAAATCTACTTTTATGATATTTGGCAATAAAATTACTTAAAACAAAGGTTAGATGAGGAAGTTAAGTGATTTATTAAAGATGTGCCAATGCTAATGAATTTTCAAATCTATGGCCTAAGAGAGAAAAATGGACTTTATCTTATTTTTGATGATTTTTTTAATTTCAAATTCTTCTATTAAATGAGTTAAAAATTAATTGGAAGTTAAAATTTTATTTTATATATTTATTTGATATTAATTTCTTTAATTTTTTAAAGAAACTCATATTCTATGAGAACTAGGAAGCCCATTGACTTTAAAAAATCTTACTTTACAAATAAATTTTAATTATATTTTATTACTATTAATAAATTAGTAATAAAGTTTGGTGTTCTTTATCCATTTGTTCGAAAAGATTTTTTTGCTTATCATAGTGTGAAACTACAATTTTGTAAAAGATGATCAGTGCAAGGCCAGCAGTTATTTTCTTTGTAAAGGCTTGCTTACATCATGTGAAAGGAAAAGATAAAAGTCTGCTATTATGTCTAGATAGGACAGAGCAAAATCATCAATGGATATAATTTTTTGATTTTAAATACACCATGTTTGATGGATAGCCCTCCAACCGAATATATAGGTAGTGATTGGCCCTAGATATTTTGTTTATTCAAAAGTTTAGTGCTCTAGATATAACACATAACAATAGTCCATGGATAATCAAAAAATCAAGAGAGAAGAAAACTTAACATTATCTATGTCGAAAAAGGAAAAGCAAAATCACCTTTAGAGATATGATCGTTTGATTCTAAATACACTAAGCTTGACTGATAGCTCTCCTTTGAATATGTAGGAAGGCGGATCAATAACTAGTGTCCCAAGTATAATACATAACAATCTAGAGCCAAGATAGCTCCTAATTAATGTGCTATAGCACATGATAAAACCTAAACATGAGGAAGATGTTTTACTTATTTAATGTAGAAAGTGATGAAATGAGGCATTATTATGACAAAAAGCATGTAGGGAGAGCTTTGATACCACTTGTTACAATAAAAAGCGCATAAAAGATGAGAGCTCAACCAAAAACCAAAGAGAGTAAAACCAAATAAGAGAGCAAATAGAGATATTTACATAGTTTGGGCTACTAGCCTATATCCATGAGTAGAAGAGTGCAAAAAATTTCACTATCAAGAATATTTAGAGATTACAAAGACTATTCCCTAATAAACTTTGAAATTACAAGGATCATTTTTTTATTAGAGACTCTCTATCATAAATCCCTAGACCCACTTACACCCAATAGGACCCTCTCTTGAACTCTCACACCAATCTCTAATTTACTAGATTATTCAGAGGTACCTCAGGACCAAGGCCTAAGCCAAAACCACTTTGAAAGCCAAAGCTATCTGTTCTTATGTAGAAGAAGGATATGCAATATACTACAAGGACTAAGACTAGAGTCCTATATGTATGTGAAAACATGTCCTGCTTTGCCTTTTAAATTCTAAGACTATACGAATTAAGATTGAAGTCCTACATGCATATGGAAATATATCCTTCTTAAGCTTGTGAATTTCAAAACAAACTCTAACAGATATGTTCTGTTGATCCTTGATATAGATTAAGTTCATATGAGTGCCAGGATCTAGAACTTGAATACGGAAACTTATACCATGAGCCAATTAGGAAGAGAGATATAGAAGGAGCCAAGCACTTGTAAACTGTCAAAACTTTAGTAGTAACAACTAAGAGTATAAATGAGTGCCCTTTCACTGTTGAAAGTTTATTTAACAGCGCATTCCTCTCCATCTTTTCCATGTAGGGAAGAGCATAATAATGATGACATTGCCAGCGCCGCAAGTGATACCATGTAGCATCAATTATAGAGTCACTTAAAGAAAATGTTATAAGATTAAAACATTTAATGTTATATCTAAAAGAATGTCTATGAGAGCAAAAGATGAAGTAGATATAAAAATTCATTTTTTTGGATAAATAACAACTTATCAAATTCATTACGCCTTAGCCATTTATCCAACTTCAATCGAACCTTAAAGAATAGAGGTGTCATGCATTGACTTAGAGGGTAGATTCAAGATGTAACAATCCATCGCATGCACCCAGAATTAAAATCGTGTGGTATGCAAGATGTCTTATTCAAAATTAACTTCAAATAATTCATTTGATTCTACTAATATTAATCCATAAAAATTATTCAAATCTAAATATCACTTCTATGACTCATAAACAGAAGTCTAAATAAAATTACAATATAATAGTTAAATGATTATCTTGAATCAAAAACTACATAAGATATCTAGCTAATATATATCTAATTAGAATTGATGGGCCAACTTCTACTCGATTCATATTCTTAAAATGTTGTCTTTAAAAAAAAGTAACAAAATTTTTATGAGTAATGCTCAGTAAGTTTCTTAAATATAAATCAGATGAATCAATAAGTATAATAATGTAATTTAAAATATATTTGTAATACAATAATACTTTTATAATATTTTTGTAAACAATTTCAATGACGTGTGGCATTCTCAACAATAATATCGATTTTCAAAATAATAAATCTTATATTTATATATTAATATTTGTGATAATAATGGCTCTACAATCTTAAACTATGGTTATATATAATTCCTATGATAGGGCCAATGTATTGTCTATGACCCAATGGATGGGGGTTGATTCACCCTATATACTTCCTGTGGAGGTAAGTCATGGTATCAATCATCAATCATACATAGTAGACTAATAGTTTATACATTATACTAGTCAATCATGTTTCATTTAGCAATATTTCAATCATATTCAATAATCTTACTTATCAATATTTTCAATCATCATATAATTTCATAATAAAAATATAAATCATCTTTCTCATGATAAAATTTTGTAGTAAATAGTAGTAATAATAATCAATCATAACCTACTTATTTGATTTAAATTTCTATAAAACATGATATATAAAATATGATATGTAAGAAATTAAATTTTTAATTTCATGTCATACCAAATACATATAACATTTCAAAGTAATTTTTAAATGTTAATAATTCAAATAAATTTGAACACTTTAACAAATATTATATATATATATATATATAATTTAATAATTTATTTAATCATAACTTTTATATAATTAATTTATAAAACTATGAAATCCTTTTGGCAATAATGAATAATTTATAAAATATTCTAACTTATAATCTTACATGTTTCAAATAAAATTAGTAAGAATTAATCCTTAAACTTTGATGCTCAAGAATTCTATCAATCTTTTTAATCTTTCAATCTTATCTTTCTAAACTATTGATTTAATATAAAAAAATCTTATAGTGTCCTATTTATAGAGAGATTTTCTAAAGTCAAAAGGTTCCTACTTTTCATAGATATCAATATCCTAAAAACAATAAAATTTTCAATTCTTGCATGATACTAATTTTTTTAAAGAAAATTAAAGAGATAAATATCCATTAAATATTTAAAATAGATTTGTGATTCAAAACTAACTTCTAACTAATTTAACATAATTTTAATACATAAAAATTTAGATTTGAAAATCAAAAATCATCCTTATCACCGTCAATGGCATTTTTGTAATTTTATAAAAATTTACCATTGATATATATTTATAAAATTACTCTTAGCTTCCTCAATTGAATTTTGATTTGAATGATTCAAAATATATTAGAAAAATAACTTAATACCGAATATTATGAATATAAATTTAATTAAAAATTTTAATTATATAATTTTTAATTCTTTTAATTCAATCTACTCAAATTGGATCTTAATGCAAAGTGAGTTAACCCAAAAGATTTAAATCTCACAAGAGGTCAATCAATTGGACACTCAATTATTAGAAGCTATTCTTAGATAGATCTAATTTATCATATGGCTTGTAAGTTGGGTCAATCAATAAGTGCATACTATCATAGCTTTTACCAATATTCCTAGGCTTTTGCTTCTGTATGTGATGGGCTTGATTTACGAGCTACATGGTAGATTAAGTCTACTAAATGACTTCTTTTTTTAGTAGAAATTTGACCTCCTCCCATATGTAGCCATCAAAAATCAAAAGCAATACCTCACAACGAAGATATAATTGATTAAAGATTTATCTTTTAATTTTTCTTTTCCTTAAAACATTCCTTGTGATGAGGTTCATATTTACATCTTTTTGCTCTCTTTCTCTCGAGCAAAGTTGTTTATGAAAATTCCTCTTCATTGAGGCACTGGAACCTTCCAACTAATCAATGGATAATTGGTAGCCGATATACCACGCATACAAACCTAGCATGCTATGTAGATATTGATATATTATGGATACATTGAAGCATAGTTTTAAGTCTTGATGAAATATCTCATGGGATGCCAACAAAATGAGATGCCATTTTAAGCATCAAGATGGACCCTTGAAAAACCTCGCCAAATGAAGCGGGACAATGAAGCATCCTTAACAAAAAAAATAATAATAATAAAAAATAAAAAATAAAAAATAAATAAAAAATAAAAGGATTCTTTAATCCCATGGGATTGAAAGCTTTGGGAGAAGGTCTTCATACAAAAATAGGATTTTGGCAGAGTTCTTCTTATGCTGCTGGTCTGACTGCCGTTAAATTCTCCCTCCATTGGTGGGACTCCATGGAGGCGCACCAGGGACTTTGTCCCCTTCTCAAACTTGGAACTTCAAAATCTCAGGTATTGAAGGAGAGTAGAATTACAAGAGAACTGCTATTTCGAATAGGACCGGACTATTAAAACAAGCCATGTATACGGTCGCCGTGGTGTCTCCCAGCGGCGAAGAGGGGCCTCTCTTGTGCTCGTGGCCTGCTCTCATTGCGGCCTTCAGTGTACGGTGTTTCTTCTCGACTATGCCCCCTTCAAAACCAAGAGCCGGCCGGCAACCCTTCCCTGGCGGGAAAGTATTCATTGCCGCGCGCACAGCACCGTCGGCACGTGCCGCTCATTACTCGGTAAGGGCCGGGAGGTTACCTTACCGCGATTCTATTTATACCCGCGAGGCCATCTCTCCGTCGTCGCCATCGCACGGTCCGATTGCCACGAGGCCAAACCCTAGCTAGGTTTCGCCAAAATTTCGCCGCCATCATTCCTTTCTTTCCCGCACCGCGATAGGATTCGATTCAAGGTCGATGCTTTCTCTCATCCTCGTAGTTTTTATCCTCCTTTTTGTCTCTTTTCTTTTCTTTTTTTTTTTTGCTTCCTTTTTCCGAGTAATTTTGATCGGGTCGAGCTCTACTCTGCGCTGTTGTTCTGAGTTTTTTTTTTTTTTTTTTTCCGACAATTTTTTGGCTCCAGACTGGTTGAGTTTTTAAGTTCTTACGCAGATTGTTTTTTTTTACAAAAAAAAAAAAAATTCTAGAGATGCAATGGTGCTTGATTTTAGTAATTATTTTTAGTGATTTTGCGGCAGGTTTATTGGTGGGATTGAATCGGAATGGATAAGACTTCCTGCGAGAGGGAAGATTTGAAGCAGAACTTAGGCAGTGATGGTGATGTTGGAATTAGGTGCAAGAAGAAATCTTTAGCTCCCTGGAGATTCCAGGAAGGTTACCGCCGTTCCTCCTCCAAAGATCTCGACTTGAACAAGGAGGATTCAAGCAAATTTGTAGAGGAGAAGGACAAGTATTCTGGAAAGGAGTCACGCGATTCCTTGGAGGAGGAGGAGGAGGAGGAGGAGGAGAAGGTTTCTGGAGAAAAGGAGGATCTGACGAGCAATGATGATGCTCGAGTTATACCCAAACGGCATAAGCGATTGGTCCCATGGAGATTCCAGATTGGTTATGTCCGATCCTCTTCCAAAACCCTAGATTTGACAAGAGAGGGCTTGGCCAAATCACCACCTGAAGAGTCCTTCAATTTCATGGAGGGATCGGTTGATGCTGCTCAAGGTGCGGAGCCTCCCAAATCAGTGGAGATGGCGAGTGATTTGTCTAACAAAGAATCTGTACCAAGGAGATACCCTTCTCGTGTAAGAAGATCAGGAGACCGTTATATCGTTACTACATTTAGGAAAGACACTGCAGAAGCTACCAAGGACACCCGGGAAACACCTCAAAGTGGAGTAGCTGCGGGAAGGAATGAGAATAAAATTAAGACTTTATCAAGGAGAAGAAAATTGGAGGAAGCACACCAACAGAATAACCCAATGGAGACTAATGAGAAAGATTCTTCATTACACACTGAACAGGATGTAAACTCCCATGTTTATCAAGCAGCATGGAAGTCGAACATGGCAAGAAATAACCTATTGGAAAATATCATTGCTCGTGATAAGGTCAAGGAGACCCTGACCATATTTAGAAAGGTGTTCGAGGAAGAGAAATCAAAGTCAAAGGAAGCTGTGCAGTGTGTCCGTGCTGATCTTACTGCTTTTAAGCTCTTCAGGGAGAAATATGGGCAGGGTGATGGTAGAAAATATGTGGGAAGTGTGCCAGGAGTTGAAGTTGGTGATGAGTTTCATCAAAGGGTGGAGCTCTGTATTGTCGGCCTTCACCATCAACACAAGGCCGGTATTGATTACATTAACCAAGGTGAAAAAAATGTTGCTATTAGTCTTGTGTCCTCTGGCCATTGTTCTAATGTCAGGGACAAATCTGATGTCTTGATATATTATGGCTCTAGAATTCCTGGTAAAGATCAGAAACCTGACCGTGGAAATCTAGCACTGAAAAACAGTATGGAGACCAAAACACCTGTACGAGTTATTTATGGTTTTGTTTATTACCAGTCCTGTAATTCCCAAGAAGCTAGGGCTAAGCAAAAGAAAGTACCAACCTATATTTATGATGGACTGTATTTGGTTGAGAGGTATTCAAGGACAAAAGACAATGGTGATCAATATGTTTTTAAGTTTCAGTTGAGAAGAATGGCAGGGCAACCCAATCTTGAGATTGCAGAAATTTTGAAGTCAAAAAAGTCGGAAACAGGTTTTAATCTCTATCTAGGAGATATATCTCAAGGAAAAGAGAAACTACCCGTTTCTGCAGTGAATGCTATTGACAAGGAGTATCCAGTGCAATTCAAATACATAACAAAGTCGATATACCCTTTTCAACATCACCCATCTACTCCGAGTGGTTGTGATTGCATCAATGGATGCTCTGATTCTGACGAGTGTGCCTGTGCTGTTAAAAATGGAGGGGAGATTCCATTCAATCATAGTGGTGCCATTGTAGAAGCAAAACCTCTCGTCTACGAGTGTGGTCCTTCTTGCAAGTGCCCTCCATCATGTCATAATAGGGTTAGCCAACATGGTATCAAGTTTCCACTGCAAATCTTTAAGACTGAAGCAAGGGGTTGGGGAGTGAGGTCCCTGCAGAAAATTTCTTCTGGCAGCTTTGTCTGCGAGTATGTAGGAGAGGTATTGGAGGACGAGAAGGCTCAGAAAAGGACAAATGATGAATATCTTTTTGCTATTGGAAACAACTATTATGACAAATCCCTTTGGGAGGGCCTCTCAACTTCTATACCTGCTTTGCAAAAGGGTGCTTCCTGCAAAAGCGATGAGGTGGGCTTCACTATCGATGCTTCTGCATTTGGCAATGTTGGAAGGTTCTTTAATCACAGTTGTACACCAAATCTTTATGCACAGAATCTCCTTTATGATCATGATGACAAGAGTATGCCTCACATAATGTTTTTTGCTTCTGAGGATATTGGGCCATTACAAGAACTGACTTATGATTACAACTATACCATAGATCAGGTTCATGATTCTGATGGTAACATAAAAAGAAAATACTGCCACTGTGGCTCTATTGAGTGCACTGGCAGGTTGTATTAATTTTTTTTTTGTTTTTTGTGGTATTCATTAAATGGAAACTTCATACAATTGGAAGTTTTCTAAATTTCCCAAGATCAATGTCTATTCAACAATCTTCTTGGTGGCACAGTGAGTGGATAAGATATTTTCACTTGAATTATGGTTGTACTTCTAAAGGTGATTTTTATGTTTCTTTTTATAGGTTTTTTAAGCTACAGATTCTGCATCACTAGAAATATGCAATTAATGTAGATAACTTTGGAGGTATAAAATGATTGTAGTGTAGGAGACTCGGAGTACCCAATTTTTCTTTAGTGACTTTGCGACCCACATGTTCTTCTATAATGGAGCTTTCTAACTGCAGAAGATCTGATTTTACCTCTAGCAAAAACACTTCAGCTTTGAATGAAATACAGGTCAGTGCAGGTGAATCCGCATGATTAGTTGGCCTCATTAGTGGATTAAACAATTTCAAATAAATTGTATTCAACAAGTGGAACTAATAAAAGTTTAATTTATATCCTTGGGAAACGTTCAATAGAATCATTTATGTGAATATGCCTACATAAAATCCAACAAACAGATCCTGAAACCAACTTTTGTTATACACCAAACAAGTAATCATCTATGCCCAAGGTTTCAATAATTCTGCTATAAATATTGGCAGCTATGTCTTCAAAATCTTCATAGATTTTGATGATGTGTTGCCATTCTAAAAAGCTAATGGTTGAATCAAGGTGCTTCTTAGTAATTCATTATGAGTTGTTTTAACTATATATAGCTTATCAAATGACAATTTTTGAATTTAAATCATTATTGTCATGGATATGGTTAGAAACATGGTTTCAAATCCTGGTGGGACATCTTGTGGGACACTAGGACATGTAATGAGGGGCATATCAATAGTGAAAATGATGTGATGCATCACATGTCGGCATGGACAGGCAGCAAGGGGCATATCAATAGAGGTACCTTGCTAGTATGGTATGATACAGCCTATATGTATTAATACTGAAATCTTAGGGTTACATAGCCTTTATTTTATTTGATATTGCTTCTCTTACAAAGATTGCATGGCTTCATGTGTATGTACATATATATGCTAGAAAGAGTGCAAATTTGTTTCTAACCTCCTCGCAACCAACTTCCCTTTCATCCTATCCTATGCGCCTATAGAAGGATTAATATATGGCTTCCTTTCCTGCTTTAGTAGCATGGCTGGTAAATGTATGTGCCCATGTCCTTCCTTTTTCTCTTTTTTTCTAATCTTTTTTCATTTCTTATGCTTTTTATCTAGATCATGGTATGCCGTATTAGTGCATACCCATTCTATACCAGGCATACCATATTGTACCAGTACCAAATTGAGACTCAGTATGCATGACTAGGTTGTATTGAGCCTTCATATGCTGAATCGATCAACATGCCAAGCATATTGATACTGTACCAATGTAGTACTGGTATAAGGTTCGCTACCAAGGTTGTAATCTTAATTGTAGGTTTTAGGTTATAATTATTAGAAAGTCTGATAATAGCCAGTTGAGGTTGTGTCATGAGAATTTTAAGTCCATAATTTTAGGAGGTTCAAAAGGAGTTAATTTAGGTAAGTTAAGAGTTGGTTGTTGTTCGCTTAAGGTTTGTTTGGATTTTTAGAGAGGAATGGAGGGGAGCAAAAAGAGAGAGGAAAGGAAGAGAAAGGAAGGGGAAGGTACTGTGACCCTCTTTTTGTTTGGAAAGGAGGGAAGAGGAAAGGAGAGTAAAATTTATAAAATATTCCTCTCTCTTTTTTTAGCCCCCAATTTGGGAGGTTTAAAAAAATTGAGCTTTAGAGGGAGAATGGAGGAGAATGAATAATCCTCGTTCTCTTTCCCTTTTTATTTCACCTTCCTTCCAAATAGGGGTCTTTATGACCTTTCTTCTTCCTTCTCCTCTGCTCCCTCCATTTTCTTCCATCCAAGGTTCGCCGTATCGAGAACTGACACCATTTCCATATCAAACCAATACGATTCGATAAGGCATATCATATTGATCTGATAGCATTTCGGTCAGGTGAACTAAGAGGTTTCAACTCATGAATCACTCCAAATTAGGTCAAACTGAGCGGTTTAAGGCGATTCGCCCCAGGTACTGAACCAATAGATCAAACCATCCCGGTTCAGGGCTAGTTCAGTTCGGTTTGTCCCAAACCACCTAGTTCAGTATGGTTCGGATAACCTTGCCTCCATCCAAATAAACCCTTAATGTATATCATGAATAGTAATAGTATGTTACATGCGGGCTGTTAGGAGTCAATAACTAGTTTGTTTTGAAAACTTTTGAGATTTGTTTTTATATTTTTAAAGAGTCATAGGACTAAAATTCATGAACTTGCATGTCAAGTTTGGGAGTCTTTGTAAAGTGGATCGAGTAAAAGGCCTATGTGTTTTATTATTTATTGTTG
Source organism: Metroxylon sagu (assembly GCA_017589505.3). NCBI lineage: Eukaryota > Viridiplantae > Streptophyta > Magnoliopsida > Arecales > Arecaceae > Metroxylon > Metroxylon sagu. The sequence goes on along the minus strand of JACVBY030000574.1, from coordinate 1,146,727 downwards.
TTGTGAATGGAATTGAAGGTTTGAGGCCAAGTTCAGCCTTCTTGTTTTTTCCCTCTCTCTTCTCTTCTCTTTATGCTACTTATTCCTCTCTCTCTCTCTCTCATCCTTTCCATCTTTTCTTTCGTAGAACTGATATTTATCCCTGCTTCTTTCGATCTTCAAATAGATCATGTTGCTATTTATAGACCTCTATCTGCATTATTTAATCTAATCTGATTACAAATTTATATTTGATTGTCTAAGAAAGCTGTAGATTGTGATTTGGCTCATCTTCCCACAAATAGGATACCCTAAATAAACATTCTTCTGAATGGCCATTGCACTAGGTTTCATGATTTTTTATTGCCTATCCAAATCTTGGAACATATATAGCAAGTAATAAGGTCCTTTATAACCCTAGTCGTTCATTTCAAGGTCCACCATGGTATGTTGGCAGCCATAAACCTTGCTGTTTTTCATCAAATTTGGTATTAGAGTTAAAGAGCCCTACTTTTCCTCCTTGATTTCTCTTGATCTCCTTTGTATCCCCTCCTTTCTTCTCACCATTTTATCATGTCATTTGATGAGTCAAGTTTCAAAATTGACAACCTTCATGAGAATGTCAAATATGAGAAGATATTTTGCCAAATGGACAATCTATCAGCAATAATGTGGTGTCAATGACTACTACATTATAAAAAATTGCAATGGCTTTAGGCATAAAAAAGCTCCTTAAGGATAAATTGCAAATCAAAAGTCAAGAGAATGAGGAAGCTAAGAAACACTACATGAAGACCTTGCAATCGAAGCTTCTCAATGTGGACAGCATATGACCAAAATTTCATCAAGCAAAGATGCTGCAATTGATGATCTGTTGATTGTGGATGCTGCAAATGGTAATCTATCAAGTATTTTAAAAGTAGAAGATCCTAGTGATGTGGATTTGTATGAAGAGCACTCATGGTGAGATCAAGTCATAATCCTAAAGAAAATGGCAAGGATTGAGCGATATGAGGATCTATTCTTGACTAATTTGCTGGATTTCTTGAGTATTGCCATCAATGAGATGATCACAACTTGCTGCTTTTAAAACAATGGACATCAAAACAACCTATGAATGATTTGATTGCAAGAGAACTTTACATGGGCCTCCATCATCAAATCATAAATACCCACTGGGATCAAGCTTTCTATAAAAAGATCTCAAGGACAACATCCAAAAGAGTTGAAGCATATGATGCATGATTAAATTGTATGATATTCAATTTCTCATTTAAAATTCTTTAATTATAACCTTTATATTGAAACCATTAGGATATTTTAAAGTCCAATAATAGCTCATTAATGTTGTATCATAAGAATTTTTAAGTCCTAAAATGAGTTTCAAAAGGAATCTAATTAGGTAAGTCAAGGGGCTAGTTATTGTTCACATTATTTCTGCCTTTGTAAAGATCTCTAGGACTAAAATTCATCAACTTGTCATTAAGCTTGATGCTTTTTTATAAAGTGAGTCGAGCAAAAGACTTGTATGCTAGTTTTTTTTTTTAATCATGAAGTTTTTTTTTAGTCAAGACTTGTATGCTAGTTTTTTATAAAGGTTCAGCCCTCTTATTTCCTCCTCTTCTCCTCTTGTTCTCTTCTCTCTATTTTTTTGCTACTTATTCCTCTCCTTTCTCAATCTTCTTCTTTATTTCATAAATTTATTATTTATCCTTGCTTCTTTTGGGCTTTGAATAAATCATATTGCTACAATAATAGCAACGACAAAGCCTTAATCCCAATCTAATTGGGGTGGGTTACATGAATCTTTTTTCTCCATTCTGCTTGATTTAGAGTCATATTTTCTATAAGATACAAAGATTTTAAATCTTTTTCTATCACTTATTTTTATGTAATTTTTGATCTATTTCGACTTCTCTTTTCTTCTACATGTATTAAATCATTCCTTTACATCGATACATCTTCAGATTTATATTGCAAATGTCCAAATCATATAAGTCGTTCTTCTCTTAATTTGTTCTCAATTAGTGCTGCTTTTGCTTTTTTATGAATAACTTCATTTGTTATACTATCTTTTCTTGTATTACTAAATATCTATCTGAACATTTTCATTTCAATCATATATATATATATATATATATATATATATATATATATATATAATTTTCTAACTACCTAACATTCTGTATCATAAAATATAGCCAATTTTATAACTATCTTATAACTTTTTTTTTTCAACTTGGCAAGTATTCTATGCGTGATTTTAGGTTTCGATGGGATATTCCATAGAATGCCAACATAGGTTGTTGTCCCAAGTGTTAGGATAAGACCATCCCACCATCATCTCAACATCCTAATCAGTGCATCTTGCGATTCCCCCACCCCAAGTGTTGGGATAGGATGGTACAACAACGCGTCTCATTTCATGAAAAAATCAACACAGTTCCATTCCATGGGATTTAAATTTTAATTCTACGACTATATAATATTTTAGTTATATTGCTCCATTTTATCCAATCTATTTTAATCTTATAGACAAATCATCATCAATCCCTCCTTTCTTAAGAATAATTGGTCCTAAATATCAAAAATGAAAACTTTTAAGAACCTTATAGTCTATAATTTTCATTCCACACTATTTATAATTTTTTATATGCATTATTTGTTCTAATTTGATTGCAAATTTATATTTTCTTATCTCAGAGAGCTCTAGAGTTTGATTTTAGTCATCTTTCCATGTATAGGCTATCCTAAATAGATATTCTTTTAAATGATCATTGCCTTAAATTCCAATCTTTCTTAATAACTACCCTAATTTCGGAACTTGGATGATAAGCAATAAAGTCCTGCATCACATGGAGTTTGGCTGAGGCCTTCCTAAGTGTTTTTTTTATCCTTTTTTTGTTTTGAGGGCTTTTATTGTTATTGTGGCACTGACTTTGTTGATTTCAATGTAACATCTTCAAAAGTTTAGAAAATGATTCTAAATTAAGCATTGACAAATGTAGTGGTGAATACATACAAGAGCATACTAAAAATATGGCATAATTTGAATTTATTTGTTGTCCACAAAGTATTTAATATTGTTCTTATCATATTCTATGCGTATATGATTTAAGTTTTGAAAGATTAATGACTTCTCTGTTCGCTACAATGTGATGAGAGAGATTGGAAAGCTTTATATTTGTAAAGGTGTGTAAAAGCCACCGCATTTATCCCCTTCAAACTAATGACATCATCAGTTGATCAAGCCATAAAGGTATGTAAAAACCCTTTTCCTTCTTTCTGTTATTGCAGCATTACTTGTTTTTCTAATTTTGATATTTGTAGTAATGCATGTTTTTAAGATTTCATATATAAAGATAATAAATTATAGTGAAAATTCTAATCAATAGGATTGTGAGCATATTTTTAGAAATTAAAATATTTAAAAAGGCTTGTTTATCATGCGACCTAGTGAATTTAATAGCATCAATAGGAATATGTTTTCTTTCAAGTTGTGGTTTAGATTTTAAATAAGAATAGACTCATGCCCCTCTACATAAAGTTCCTGGCTCCGCCACTGTCTAGAACCCAGAATGCAGATTTCTGGTAAGACAAGTCATAAATCTTTGTCTCCAACACATTTTGTCTACAATGATGCTAATTGATACATAGCATTTTGGCAGAATGATTCATAATATGTATTATGCACAATGTGATTTTTGTCATCTAACTGTCCATGAACTGAAGGTGAATGCAGAATATAGAATGTTTTTTCATGTTGCCTTTTAAGTTTTGGAATACAGAATATAGAATGTCTTTTCATGTTGCCTTTTAAGTTTAGGATGTTTCTCCATGAATGATATCCTTGCATCTCCATTTGATTTATGAAGAAGACTTAGGTGCCTTTACGAAAAATTTTATTCATCTGGTATGGCCAGTGGTGATATTGGCAGAACCTTAGTAATGTTCTTTCTTAAATGTGACAATCAGTACTTCTTAAACCAAAAACAGGTAAATTTCCATTATTCGTGTTGTATTTCTTTGGTCATATCCAATATAGCAAGTGGCACTGGACAACTGCATTTTCATTTTTGTAGATCCAGATTGGACGAGGTTGGAAGGAGTGACAAACAGATTAGCAAGTAATGCTTTTGCTGAAGAAATAGTCTTGAACAAATCTTCTCTCTTTTTTGATTTCTTCTTTACAATCTTTCCTTCAAATGTGTTGTTCCTTCACAAGTATCATATAAATAATCTGCTTTTGACATCATCTCGTTGACTCTCTAATGATCCATGTGTTTTCAATTTAGAGGAATACCTTGGCAAAATCATGTTGGATCCTCTGGGTATGACTCGGAATCCTCGAAGGTTCTATGGTATCAAATTCTAAACCTAAAGGGCAATAAAAAATTCAACCAAATAATTTTTGGTCTCCTATTTGAATGTGAGTCCATTACAAGATCGGACAAAACTTACCAACTACTGAATCTTTCAAAATGCACTCGCAAAAGTAAGTTAAGAGATGAACTAAAATAATGTTTGGATAATTAATCTAGAAATCAGTCCTTGCCCTTAGACGGAAGCATAACATTGGCCTTTTCAGGCTGATATCCTTTTCAGTAATTGCATAGCAAACTTTTGAAGAAATTCTGGATTGTGCATATTATTGTGACACGTAATGCCCACATGTGTTATCACAAGTCTACTAGGTGTCCAAATCCATATCCAGATCTGATTTTGACTCAATCCAAACTTGGGATATAAACATGAATATTTGGGTTCAAGTTGAAATTACTATTTGGGTTTTTCACGTCCTTTGCCACCTTCAACTTTTTCTCAAGGCAATCAGTGTCATCTCCAACATGGCAGTTGATGATGCTTCTTTTATCACATAAACACTAAAACCGAGACTGGTGTAATCTACTTATTGATAATTCTGCAGTTTTGCATGATTTTTAGACTGGAAGTGAAGGGGCTGATCTAAGGGGGATATGCATTAGTTGGTACCCTAGCAATGGGGTTAAATATTGGATCAAACCTAATGGCTAATGAGGGACATACATTGGTTGGACCTCATACTAATAAGGTTTAAACATTAGTTAAGACTTGTGGTCAAAAGAAAACATGCATTAGTTAGTACCCTACTAATGGAAGCTGTGTATTGGTGGATGATGAAACGACAATTTCAAACAAGTCAGATTGGATATGAAGATGTATTGTGACAAACTTATATGATGAGTTAAAAGATAATCAAGGCACTGTAATTTATAGATTTATTCTTGTTATTCCTTAAATAGTGATATTGACTAATTAATATATTTAATTATTAAAAAAATATATTTAATTATTATTATCTAATTTTCTAGTAAAGGTGACCATTGCTTGTTAGGTTGTCGAACTGATTCTCTTTTTAGATGCACATCAATAAATTCATCTTCAATACATAAAAATTAGATTTGCATTCAGAAAGTAGAAAAGAAAGGAACGCATTAAATCTCATGAGATGGGGGTGTTTTGATTTCTCAATGGAATAAGATATCTTACAGCCTCACTCTATCTCAATGGCCATCCTGATATAGCATCCAGATAGGTATCCCATCTCTTTCTCCTTCTTTTCTCTATTTCTTTTTTACTTTGTTTATTTCTTTTATTTTCTTTCTTTTCTTCTTTCTTTCCTTTCTTTCATTTTCCTTCTTTATTTCCTTTCTTTATTTTTGTCTTCATTTCTTTGTTTTCTTCTCCCATCCTTTCTCTCTCCTTTTTCCTTTTCTTCCATTCCTTTCTTTTTTTTTCTCCTTTTCTTCCTTTCATTCTCTCTCTTTTCTTTTTTTCTTTTTTTTTCAATACGTGGATGGGTTTTTGCATCCCCCCCAACCCCCGCATGGATGCCCTCCCATCCTGCTAGTGCTTAAAACCTTGTTTACAAAGATAGTTGCCCTTATATACAAAAACATCAAGACAATGGTAGACCAAGGTTCTAAACTAACTTAGCTATCAGTCTACACTGTTATCACCAGTTTCTTTGATGCCATGTTGAGGGTTGTAGCAATGTCACACTACTGCAAGAGAGAGCATACTCTATAAGTGCACTTCAGAGGAAGGGGTATTTAATTTTTTATATCAAAAGAAAGGAACGCATATGAATGCTTAGACCACCTCATATTCATAGGTATGACATAGATTCTTTCTAGGATCCTCAAAAGTTTACCAAAAGCTATTTGCCAAAATGATTTATTTCATTGAGACAGAATGCATTAAGGATCTCCAACCCTCAATTTGTAGATTAATGAAGGGAGCATCCTGACATTGACTTGGGCTTGATAGGACTGTGATCGTGTCCTTACATGTCTCCGCACTTTCTTTAGATTTTTTTTCCTCTAACACTCAAAGATCTTGTTGTAATTGATTTTGTGGGGGTGTTTACAGATTGAATAAGTTACTTAATTGATCTTTGTTGTTTGAAGGAATGAATGAACAAAAGTCATCCTGCTGCCGTCAAGTCTTCAAAGTGGCGTAAAGCTGTTTATTCCTTACTGGAACAAGTCTAAAAGATTTGTGGTTATTCCGAGGGGCAGAGCAAGAATTTTTGTGTTGGTTGGTGCAAAGGGCAAGTGTTATGAATTTTTCATATTAATTTTCTCTTCTATTAATAGGGATTAAAAATTTGAATTAAAAGATTTACTTGTTAGAGTTTATTTTTATGAAGCTAGAAAAGTAAAGGGCATAGTTAGGTCAGATATTCTATATTCTAACTTGAAGTATAGATACACTCAAAAATAATGATCAAAAAAACTTGACTAGGGAGTTAACTCACATTCCTCTTTACAGTCTTCAAGTCTATAAGCTAAGAGAGTGAGGGTTGAGCCATTGATGGCTGCCAACCACCCTAAATAGTTCTCGAGAGGAACATCTTTTAAAGTCCAAGTTACAATGAATATATATATATATATATATATATATATATAGAGAGAGAGAGAGAGAGAGAGAGAGAGAGCTGGACTTAGCTACACTCTTATGTAGCCAAGCCCAAATCTTGTCGCCCTTTTCATCCTTGGATCCACACAGATTACTGATCCTAAAGATAAAAAAGATGAGATGCCTTCAAAATCCGTGTGAATTCAAGAGTGGAAAGGGTGATTGGATCTAAGGCTTGGCTACCCACGAATGTAGCCAAGTCCAAGTCCAACTCGTGTGTGTGTGTGTGTATGTGTGTGTGTGTGTGAAATTAGTTCCTAGCAGATTGGGCTGTATATCCAAAACTAGTCCCTAGCAGGTTGGCCGTCAAGAGTGAGTGCCTTCCTAGTTTGAGAGAAATTAGATTAAAAGGTTCCATCTTGCATAGGAATTTTAGACATGAAAATTCAATTGATTGTCATTAGGGGAAGTAGATTTGAGTTTAGAACAAGGCACTGTATATCTGAAACTAGTTTCTAGAAGATTGGACTATGTACCAGAAACTATTTCCTAGCAGATCGAGGGGGAAGGAGAATCACTCATGAGGCCATCAGTGTGCAGGGTTTTCCCATTTGTAGGGAGCATGTTCATCCATGACCACTTTGTATTCTCCATGTTATACCATGCTAAAATAGCATCCAACGACCTTTATTTGGTCCTTGAACACTAGAAAATTGTTAGCCTCAGCCAAGGTCCACTGGCACCAGAACTTGATTTAACTTCGAAAAATCTAAAACTCCAATGAAAGTTGTTTTTCCTCAATTTAGTAGCAATCTTATCCTGAACTAAGCATTTCAGTGTTCTTCATGTGCTTATATACTTCTTTGTGCATGAAGTATGATATCAGAAGGTTAGATTAGTTAGTTGCTCCCTGAAACTCATTGAATTCTTCCTTTCCTGAACCCAATCTCACATTTTCTTGATCACTGGTGAACCCCAGATCCTCCATTGACTTTCCAATGCCATGATATTGTCTGAGTGAACATCAGATACCAATTCTGATTAGAACTTATTTGTATATGACTGCAATCAGTAGTTGGGTTCTCGTGAATGGAGGGACTGTATTAAATCCCAACCAAGTCCAACTCAACCACTTACCCTAAGTAGGCAGACCAGCTCAGGTGTGGTGACGAAATGAAACATCAGATTATTCAATGAATTGGATACAGTACTATGGAGCATCAGATTCCAAATGCTAATGGCACTTTTGATGTAAAATCTTGATCTACGACTAGTTCTAGATCTTCAACTGCATGGCAAGCATGTAGCTGTGGCAGAGAAAGTTTAGGTCTACATTCATCTTCAAGAACTCTCTATTGTTTGAATATATATATATATATATATATATATATATATTCATTTGCTTTGTTATTTGAGATACCATTGTTTTACAGTTCTTTCTAAGAAATTGGCGGTGTGTTTTGTGTAATTATTGGATGAGGCCAATGATAGGGTGGAACTCATGCTTCTGTTGTCATTGTTAGATACCTTAGAACTTAGAAGGAAATTGGTATTATGATCCAAAAAATTGAACAAATACTTTTTTCCCATTAATGTCACCTTCTATCTTTTACTCTTCTAGTGACAAATAAAACCAGGATAAAAAAATTATGTTTCCATTTAAAAAAAAAACGATACTTGCACTCTATGGACAGCTTATGAAACACAAGTAGTGCCACCAAGGTTCGCAGTCTTATGTTCTTGCTAGAGGCAAGATATGACCATTTGCATTCTATTTGCATTTACAAGAGCCGGTCCCTCAAATAAAATAATCTATTGCTCAGTATGACCTTCCCAATCCTCTCTTCAAGTAACACAACTCTATATTGTCGTGTCAGTTTAAGCTCGTTCAGCTTACATTTGATTGTCTACTTTTTGTAACTTAGACAAAGTTTATCTTTCTGTGTGCATTTAAGGAGGACCAGTATTTTGAGCAGGTTTCCTACCCATTTGTTTTGCTGAAATGGTTACCCCCTTCAGTGAAGAAGTTATGGGAGCCCTTTCATCAGCCATTTTGGATCGATCAAACCTGGCATTCCCAATATCCCCCTTCCCTGCTAGCTTTTGAGCTTCCATTGGCATTCTTTCGCAACTAAAGTTGATATAACCATGATGATGGCACGTTCCTGACATTATGAAGAGCAGCTGTGGCAAATTGATCATGTTTTACTGCTTGCAATATAGATAGCAGTTTCCCAAATTTGGCTTCATTCCAGCTGATCCATCACAAATTGTTTTTTTTTTTTTTGGTTCATTTCTTATTATGCAAAAACTAAGACAGCTTCAGTTTATGCACTTGTCAAAAGGAGTTATGATGAACACCTATTGCAGCAGTTGGAAATGAGAAGTCTTTGAAGATTGTGGTATATATAACTGACAAATCAGTCCAGCAATTTCTAGGACGCCTTGATTTTGTGACAATATTTGTTAGGAACTGGATATTCAAGCACAATAATGACTTGGTAACTTTTCTGTATCTTTGGTGACAAAGAAACAACTTCTTACCAATTCGAAGCATGGAGGATGCCTCCATAGCGAGATTGTTCACATTGACAATCCTAACTTTTTTCTGTTGGGTTTTCCATGTTATCATTCCGATTTTACCAAAGACCATCTGATCCATAAGCACATAGATATGTTTGAAGACATGAACCCCAGATTCATGACATTTGTGCTTCGAAGGAAAGAAGGTTATGGCTTTCATGTATGATTTGCTAATTTTTCTGTCAAGCATATCTCAGAGCCCCTTGGCTTGTAGACAAGCAAGAATTAATTAACTTGAATTTAATAATTAATACAAAGATAAAAACACCATATATCGAGCTTGCTTACACCCATGTAGAACCATAGCTTGATCTAATCCTTGTTGACTCTGCTCTATGCAGTGAGCATATGATAACGTAATATGTTGCTGAGCATCAGAATTCCTTTCGTGCAGGTCATGTTTGATAATTACAGTGGACAGCAGTAAAATTTTTGTATTCTTTTTTTTCTTTTGCACTATAGTGGAACTCATTTGGCTCATCGTAAATGGCGTGACATTTTTTTTTTTTTTCTTTCTCAATCCTGCTTGTTGTCTGAGTCTATTATGTATATCATGATAGAATTGACCATTCTTGCCATGTAATGATTTCTCATCCTCTTATTCAAAATTATAGAAAAATGATGCTTCCGTCACTTCCATTTCTGGCACAGCTAACCAAAGTCTCAGATCTCGTTGCTCTAACAATGAAATATGGATGAGACTGATATAGAGTTTAAAAGACATCAATCTGATCAACATGAGATATCCATTGGGAACTTCATTTATTCAAGTTTAACACCATACAAAGAGTGCCTGAACTCTCTCTCTCTCTCTCTCTCTCTCTCTCTCTCTATATATATATATATATATATATTCTCACATGCTATTTAGCAACAACAGTGTTAAATTTACAGCATCCAGCCTAGCAGACTTAGTTCTTACATTCTTGCTGCTAATAAATAAACCTTGACAACAGCTGGATGACACGAAAAAGAGAGTTCAGTCATGACCACCACCATGCCACGGGAACCATGCATTCCCGGGTAGCCAACCGCCGGCTTCAAAGCCGCCACCTCCAGGAGGGCCATATACGCCACCAAACCCGTATCCTCCGTTGGCTCCACCGCCACCGCTATATCCACCACCAAACCCGTAGGCTCCTCCATTGTTATCACCGCCTCCGCCGCTGCCAAAGCCATTACCAGCGGATGACCCTGATCCAGTCCCGTACCCGAAGCCGAATCCAAAGCCCTTCCCGTCGCCACTCGGAGTCTGGCCGGAGCCCGAACCATACCCCCAATTGCTCCCAGGGCCTGAGCCCCATCCCCAGTTGGAGTCCCAGCTGCCGCCGGGGCCGGAACCATGGGCGGAGCCAGAGTGGCCGCTGTCGGCACCCTCGCCAGGGGCTGGTGGCGACGTCAGGACCGGTGGATCGGTCTTGGACTCGCCTTCCATACTGTTGACATAAGAGGGAGTGAAAGAGAGCACTGCAAGCAAGGAGATGAGAAGGGTGGCTATCCGCTGCTGCCCGTTGAGCTGCATTGCTTTTTCTTCTCTCTTTGCTGTTCTTCCGCCTGACGGCTTGTTAATGCGCCATATATAGAGATGCTATACGAGTGCTTGGCTTGGGTGGAAAACACCCACCGTTATCAGGCGCCTGAGAAAATTGAAAATGGTTTCCCGTGACTGTGACTGCCAGTTTCAAAAGGTGGGTGGACTCTACTGACCGGATAATAAGTCCCGTGACTGTGACTGCCAGTCTCAAAAGGAAGGTGGTGGCCTCTGCTGACCGGAAAATAAGTGTGTTAAATTTCCCACCACACCACCGCCCCCATGACAAGCCATAATATGACACTCGCCAGTGCTGAACTCACCGACTTGGCCCAATGGTTTATTACAGCAGCAGCAGCAGCAGCAGCAGCACTTGTATTGGTATGGGTTGTTGGTTATCCCTTAACAGAACTTCTTAATCAACATTCTGTGGTTTGGAATTAAAGAACTTGATTCCCTTACAGAACTTCTTTTATCAACATTTAAAGAGAGTGGTTTGGAATTAAAGAACTTGATTCAGCTTCGATTCGTCCTCTCTCCTATGGGCTTGGACCATGGAATCTCTTGGTGGTTGCTTCGGAACGAAGTCTTAAAGCCTGGACCAGGCATTTGATGAAAGCTTTTTTTTTTTTTTAATCTTTTGCTAAGGGTGAGGATCCTATTAGTGGAGGAGAAGATCTTTAAAAGGAGGCACGAGAGTTGACGCCCACCGAAGGACGCCGTCTTCCTTTGTGACCGTTCGCTTTGCTTTGCACATTGTGGTTGGGAGTTAGGCGTATAATCTTCTTTTTATTTATTTATCTTCTTTTTTTTCACACGTCGCTCTATCATATGTTCATGAGGGGAGAAAAAACTCCATCGTACCTTGGAATGTAATGAATATACGTTATAATGCAATAACAATGAGCATTATATGATTGTTAAATAAGAGACATAATTCAGAAAGAAGCTACCCTGGAGGGATGGCTGTTATAGACCATTATTAAACACATTTACTACTGAAAAGATTCAAATGATATCATACGGGATAAAATCTTAATTTCTGTTGGAGAATTGATAATTTATTTGCTAAACAATGACTTGTCTCTGTTAGTTTCTGCACAGATGACAATATGATAATGGCTACAATACCATGCTGAAAGCATTCAACCCAAGGCTGAAGTAGACAATTAAAAAAAAAATAAAGGCTTCAATACTGGAAGAGCCGGTATCGAGACTTTGAATAAATTCTGACAAGATAAAAGCGTTAAGTGAGAAGATTGGGTGCAGCGCCTACGATGTCAAGATGTCAAACATTAGATAAACTTGCAAGGCAATTGACCATCAACCGTCTGAAACTCCACCCCGACGCAAACCTAACATAATAAAACATTATATAAAAATATTAGGAATGAATTCCAAGTCTGCGAGCAATGGTTAAAGGCTGACAAAGGTCACTTGCATTAGCGCAAATGGAATGAATTTGATTGAGGCAACCTAGTCATAGATCAATCAGCGGCAGTCAATGTTACACACATGGTATGGCAAGTTAAAATATATGGACCATGTTGAATGGTTAGTCAAAGTTGAAATCTATTAAGCTTCATGGTACAAATTAGTCCAAAAAAAAAAAAATACATTATTTAATTATCAATTATCAACCATTTGATGGATAAGGTAGTTGAAAAAATGTATTATTTTACATTATCTAAATTATGGATAAGCAAGAGAATTCTATATCCATGGCTACGAATAAGGTGGAGAATTCTATACCAATTAACACGGTAAGAGTACTATAACTACTATTCTCTAGTCCAAAATAACTCATGAAACACACAAACCAAAATTCATATTGTTCATCGCCATCTATACTACAAAAAATACTTAGAAACAAAAAGTGAAGTATTTTGAATATAAACATGCATCATTAAAATGATATAAAACCATATTTTACTACAATCTATGTATAAAAGTATATTTACTTTCAAATTTATGAACATTTTAAAACAGGTATTGATCCTAACTAATAATTTCTTATATAGTTTAGCATATTAGCATAATAAAAACTATTAACCATTACATCTTGATTAGAAACCATCAAAACATGTAATTTTCTTTCACTAAACATTTTGTATGACATAAATTATAATCAATGATGCGAACCTTCAATTTGATTACCTAATTACACCCATATCTATACGTAATCTGATGGTTAATGTGACTAAGATGCAAAATCTAACAAAGTTATAGTGCCATAAGAAGTCCAAACCGGCCCAAGACAACTTACATTGAGTCCACCGCGGGTCAAGATTTTGACTTGGTCAGAGAGAGCTCAGATCACCCGCTGACTTGATTTTAAGAGCTCAAAAGAAAATTCGATCCAAACTGATCCGACCCAAAGCCCAACTTAGCCTGGATTTGATCGAACCGTGTCCCATCCCCACCTCCGAAGCGAGCTACAGACGACGATCTCGATAGTAGACGGCAAGGACAACAGTCCCTGCGAGGCTCTCAGTGCCAGCTTCTACCAGACATGCAGCCCTATCACCTGAGAGGGCTGGCTTCGCTTAACCTCTATATATGATGTATCATATATTTATCAGAGGGTCATCCAGCCAGCCACTATTAAGATTAAGTTGCTGTCTGGCCAGAGTCAATAAGCAGCCACTCTTCTTCGAACAACATCAGCAGACATGTAATCTTATTTAACTGCCATGCCTATGATGGCAGCCCTTTTAACACTTGGGATGACCACCCAATTCCATGATAAGAATACATTTCATTGCAAAGCAAACAGATCCTAGAAGGAAACAACCAAGAGGCACATTGCATCCAACTTGAGTCAACCCATTACCAACATAATCTCTATTGGCTAAATAATACCAAGGGACCATCAAAACTATTTTTCTTCCCGCACGAGCCCTGTTTGAAAACCATTGATATGATCACAATCATACTGAACCCTGAATGAATATTTACATCAAATTAATATGGCAACCAAGTTTTTGTGACAATGCGACAACGCAAACATCCCACTTGAACATATAAAATTGCTTTCTACTAAAGCACAGGCCACCACAATAATACCACAAATTGCTTTTCATTTGTCCATGTGAAACCTACAACACAAACATCAGCATATGTCTAGCAATGAACTGTTTCCCAACTCTTGAATATATACCCATAATTCCATTGCTCCAACATATTGCATAATTTACAAGCTAAGAAACACAAATTTAAGCATCCCTAATGGTAGAAGACTTGAAATAATCCACAACAGAAAATGTAAAGCTACATCACTTTCTACCATCAATAGCCTTACAATGCATCATGACCTGCGGATGCTACAGATAATGTTAGAAACCAGATTAATGCAATTCAAGGATAAGTTCCGATATATAGAACCCGGTTGCAGAGGGTGATCCTTTCTGGTAGTTGGATTGTTGTTGATTGACCAAAATCTTGCAAGTCAAACTTCATTTCAAGACCCTTTAGCACTAAATAGACCGTAATTAATACCACTTTTAGCATTTATAGGACAGCTAAAAGCAGTTACAATTCTCATTTACATGCAAACAAACATTAAATTTTATTTCACAGAAAAATGCAGCAACTGCAAGCATATGTAACCCAACTACATGCATATCACAACTAATAGTAAACCAAATGCTAAATGAAAAGGAGCAGAATAATGCTAAAGGGAGTTAATGGCTAAGATTCGAAGTACCTGCATTTCAAACTGCTGGATGCCATCCACTTGACATTAGCAACAGATTGAGATCAAATATTTTGGTGTTCTATCATATATTCATATGCAGGTTATTATCAACTTGATGAATATCAAAATATAGATTCAGATCCTGCCCCCATCATAAGGCAACAAGCCCAAATAAGTAATAATGATACAACAAAATCAAAATGCCTCCAGCTCTCTGCCACTGTTTCAACAAACCCCAAATTTGATTGGACCTGAGACAAGGCGAAGAAAAAAGAGAGAGAAGAATAAGATGGGTATGAATGCAGCTGCTTATAAAAGTGTCACACGGCACTTCCTATCGTGAGGTCTTATCCTCTTCACGAGGATCCAATGTTATTAGTCCAAGACAATATCATAATTGTTCGGTTGAGAGGGACTTCATGATAGGACTTGCAAATAAAATAAAATAAAATAAAAAACTATAGCATCTCACATACTGCTGAAAATTGTAAATTTTAGGTTTGCACCAGACTGAGACTGCATATTTTGTGGACAAAACTATGACCGGGTGATAGCAAAAATTTCCAGAGAACAAATATGATTCTATATTAGTAGCTGAATAAAGAATCAAATGTAATCGCACAAACCGGCTCCATGGATGAACAATAAAGATCTAATCCACAGGTTCCTATCAATTTGCGAAATATCAAAACTTGACTTGATCTCAGCCCAATCATAGCATCTCTGGTCAATGCATCTGGCTATCAGAGACGTGGCATTGGGCCTGAGTGTGAACCTCAGAAACACTAAAGTAAACAAAAAGTTTTTTTTTTTTTTAAAAAAAAAGATAAATCTAAAACTAAGTACACTGATCCCTCAGTGACCCATTTAAAATCATACACACAGCTGATCCAACAATCCCAAAACGCCTGCATCCCCTGCTCCAACTACCCTTATACCACAAACTCAACTTGTGATTGAATTTGAGATAAAGAGTCTGAAACAGGAGATAGAAGAGGTCAAGATGGGTGAAACAGCTGCTGTTAAGTGTCATACGGCACTTCCTATCATAAGGTCGTTCCTCCTCCTCAGGATCAATTAATATTACATATAACTAAACAAGATGACATCGTTAGGGTGTTATAAACAGTGGTAACCCCCAAAAAAAAAAAAAAAATACAACCACAAGGAAAAAGCAAAATTGTATTTGCAGTCGCTCACATTTGTAGATTACAACACCACATCATTCAGCATTTATGCAAATTTGTAGATTACAACACCACATCATTCAGCATTTATGCAAAATTTTACAAGTATTGCAGCCATCCAGTACATCCATCAATTCATGGATTTTGAAAGAGAACATTAAAAATTACACCAATGTAACCATAAGAACATCAATATTATAGGAACCATGACCATGGTTTATTAACAGGAAGATTAGTTACTTAGTTTTTTTTTTTATGAAGATACGATTAGACCAATGCGGATATAGAGGAGATTCATGTAGCCAGAGTATTTATTTAGAACAAACGATGTTTTTTATTAACCTCAGCCGGTAATTCCAACATTATTTAGCACATCATTGTAAGCTTAATGATCTAATATTAAACGTTCTATAAGGCGAGACAACATCAACGTTCAAACCGTATTAAGCAACAAAATATTTGATAAAATAATCATCAAAAGTTTACAATAAATCCTACTAAACAATCACATCAAACATGCCCCAATAACCAAAGCCGATTAATTTTTTTTTTTAAAAAAAAAAAAGTCGTTCAAGAACGATCACATCAGAAACATCCCAATAACCAAAGCCGATTAATTTTTTTTTTAAAAAAAAAGAGAAAGTCGTTCATGAAAGATCACCATGCATGATGAAAATGACAGCTGAATGACCATCATCATCAGAATTGAAATTTTTTTCTCATCCACAACCCCATAAATGGTGCTGTGTAGGAAGGTGTCCTAAGATTTCATTTCAAGATTTCATCATATGATGGACAGTCCCAAAATTTCCATGGATAAAACAATCAGAAACCAATCATCCAGGGGGAAAAAGTAAAATAAAACAGAAAACAGATTCAGAAGCAAAAGAACAGATGCATCACTCGGACCTTTTAGATCCTCAGTTCAAGTGTTGGATTAATATACTAGCACTTCATCATTATCTGTTGATGAAATATCATAAAGTATATCATCTAAAAAAGAGAACTTTGCGTGAAAAATCTTTTCTTTGAGGATGGGGGCCAAAATTTTTTTTTTTTAAAAAAAAAAACTTGGGGAAGTAGAATCGGAGAAGATTTACTCAGTGGTGGCAATTAAGAGTAATGGTTCGATTCTGCCAGCGAGCGTCCTCAAGATCTCATTTCAGAAGAGGGAGCTCTGTTATCCTCATTGCAGCCTTCTCCTCCAATCCCCCAATTGGAGATCAGGAAACAAGAAAAAAAAAATCTAAAAACAGAAAAAAATAAATGTGGATAGCGCACGAAAGAACCCCAACCCTACTCCCTCTGGAGGAGATTGCTCAGTTCAGCGGGTCGTCGACATACAAATCACTCAAAAAGAGAGACCTGCGATCCGGTCTGTTGAGCTTGAAATTTCCAAATCATCACCGCAAGCGCTCCTTCGAGAGGACGGAAGCAACTAAACCCTGATTCTCGAGAAGATTTGGAGAAAACACTAAGCCTAATTGAGGAGAGGAATCCCAAACCCTACATACAGCAACGCTCCGGTGGCTGGAAAAGAGACGCCTTGAAGCGCTGGATGGGAATGGGCATATATAGAGCTTAGATTAGGGTTTCCGTCGAGAATTGTGTGGCTGTTGGAAGGACCAAACCGTCGAGGCCCAGTAGCAGCCCAACCCAGTTTGTTTGACGATGGGAATATATAGTACGGATTGTGGAAGGCCCACGTCGTTGAGGCCCATTAACAGCCCAGCCCAGTTTGTTTGATGAACGGGGGCAGGTTTTCTGGTGGCCCTGCTTAAGTTCTAAGTTCTAAGTTCATTGGTGTTGCTGATTTTGCTGTTTGAGACCATGATTACTGTTTGCTTCGCGTGAGAGCAGTGCGTTTCGAAACATCAAATAGATCATGTTGCGGATTATGGGCTGAAAAAACAAAGATATTTTTCAGATTAAATTAAATCCGTCTGATGCATTAAAACGCTCGCATGAGATATTGTTCTACATACAAAATTAAGTTCTAGATAGCCTCTTGACTAATCTGACTTTTTTGTTAAGTAATATTCAAAAAATCACATCGACTTATGTATATATAATGTAGTTAAATTCAAGATTCAAGCATATTCTTTATTTTTGTATTCACACAGATTTTGAAACTATTCTATCTTCATTTTTTTCATCTTTGAAATTCGTGAACTGTACAAATCCAAGATAACTGGATTTAAACTTAATTATATTCAAATATAATCAAATTTATTCCTTATATATATATATATATATCATAAAAATTTATTTATTAAAAATCATGTGTGTTAGTGTTGCAGGGTCTATGGATCATCTTTGTTATGTAAATCTAATCATAAAAATAATATAAGCTCAATACTACTTACATTGTTGCATGCATATGTTCAAACATACACACCATTTTTAATTAGCATTCAGCTAAGATACTTCAAAAACTGAATTTCAATTCCATCCATTGAAAGCCCTTTATTCAATGCCTTTAACCTTTTTGCCATCTACTTATATCCTTAAACATTTTTTTATTTACAATACCAACCAAATACAACTGAAAGCATTAAAAAAAAACTTTTTAACTAACAATTCAAAAGAATTAAAAATAAAAAAAAGCCAAAACACTTGTCGATCAAATTGAACTCTCATCGTGCACCCTATTCCAAACTGTGGCATTACAATAAATTATAGCTCACATGAATATTTATTCATATATTTTCATAAAAAATAAAAAATATTTAGTAAAAAAAATTAAAAATATAATTTCAAAATGGTAGAAAATTAAAAATATTTTTAAAATATGTTTACTATTTACTACCAAAAGAAAGAATAAAATAGAAAGCAAAGACTAAAAAACTTAAAAATATAGATTGATAGTATTTCCTTTAATTTTCCTATCATTTTAAAATATATCATTTATAGTTAAAATAAAAATAATTCTTATTTTTACTTACCAAACATAATTTGTATAAATCAAAAAATAAGAAATAAAAAATATTTGTGAAAGGTTAAATTAAAAATATTTGGGAAAAATTAAGTTTGGCATACTGTTGTGCTATCTACTTTTCTACAATGATTGGAATGTAGTTTTTTGTGAGGCTACATTCAGGGCGGAAGGGCTATTTATACTCTTTCTTAGTTCACCATCTGATCTCTAAAGTGGGTTGGTGTTCTTGGCATTTCTCTGCTTTCGTCTTAGCGGCCTGCATTGCTTAGTAAGTTAGCAGGGAAGATTGTTCTTCAACTTCAAACCTTAGTATCCCATTGGTTTGCTTCAAAATATTCTTTTGACGGGTTATGGTTGAATTATAAGCTACCATCTTGGTCCTCCCCCATTTGGAAGACTATTATTAAAGCTTTTGCCTGATGACTGAAGGCTTTCTTTGGTCTATTGGGAACAGCCAGATGGTGAGATGGGATATAGTGCTACTCTGGATAGTCTTTTTGATTCTACTAAACTTTTCTCGAAGTTGGATGTGACCTATCATCTTCAGACTTTTCTTATGGCGACTTGTCCACGGTGGTCTTCCTACCATGGCCCTACTTGCAGAGAGGCTTTCATCTTTTCCTCCGATATGCCATAGGTAGTTCAGCCTAAGACTTTGGAACATCTTTTTCTCATATGTGTTCAATCTCAAACAGATTTGGACTTTGATTAGTAATGAGTTTGGGTCCTTTGACTCTATTGGATTGTTACTTGCGCATATATGTAGTGTTTCAACTTCATTACGATAATGGAGAAGGAAGTCTTTCCTCCTCCATGTTCTCTATTTTTTTTATGGTTGGCTAGAAATGATGAACTTTTTCAACATAAAAGATAGAGTGCCCATGGTATCATTCCTAAGGCGGGTTCTTTCAAACCCTTGCTCCTCCTTCTCACAGTGGCATCTAGGGATCCTATTGGTCTCCTGGTATTCTAGGGGGTCCATCTACTTCCTTTGTCTCTTGGGTTCCCCCACCATTATGGTGGCTGAAATTAAACTTCGACAGTTCGATTCATCAAGAGTCGATAGGAGCTGGGTTTGTTGTTTGACGGTTCGATTCATTAAGAGTCAGTAGGAGCTGGGTTTATTGTTTAGAATGATAAGAGAGAATCTTGTCTATTGAAGCCATACCTTTATCTCTTACCTCTGTCCTCAAGTTGAACTATCTGCTGCTTGGTATGGGATTTGCTACCTCACTTCGATTCCATGTTCTGATGGTTTTATTATGGAAGGGGACTCAGATAACTATTATTAACTGGCTCAATGATGGCACATCTTGCTTTCATCCCCTCCTTTGCTGTATTAGGAATATGCTTCTTTCTTTGCAGTGCCAAGTTTCTATCATTCATACATTGAGAGAAGGTAATCAGGTGGATTGTCTGGCTTCTATAGCAGTTTTATTGACTGACTCTAGATTCTGGAGTGGATGACCACCAAACGAATTGATTTTGGTGTTACAGGATAATGCTAGGGGAATTTCTTTCCCAAGATATTTTTAATGATCTTTTCTATGCAATGCTTTTTTTCTTATAAAAAAAAAAATATCAATGATTCATCGTAACATGGACAAGCATATGGTCCATGGCAAGCAATCACCATAAAAATAAGGATGGAACTTAGGCACAGTGCATTAGGTTCTTGCATTACGATTTTTCCTATTTTCTTTTACTTTTTTTTCTATCACATCAACCTCCAAAGAAGCTTCATACATTGCTAGAAAAAAGTAAGAGAGATATAGAGATGGAACTATAGCGTAAGCATCTCGTGCACTGCACTGCACTTAGGTTCTATCTTAAAAATAATCTTCACCCTAGACATATCAAAACACATCAAAATGATGAATAATAAAACAAGAAATGAGTGCAAAATTGAGGGGCGGCCAATCATATTAAAACACGAATGTCCCTAAACCCAAAAGCAACAAGTATTATTAGACTTTCTAAACACTCTATTTTCTTTATACATATGGTAACCAAAGTTAGAGGTAAACATTTGATCGGTTCAATCGATTCGATTTAAAATTTTATAAAATTAAACAAACCAAATTTTTTGAAATTGATAACTAAATCGAACCAAATTTTGTTAAAAAACCGAATTAACTGAATCGAATTATGCTAATTCGGTTCGATCGATTTTTTTAGCTTTAGGCCTATTATTTTGGGCTTTAAGCTCAAAAACTTGAAAATAAGAGAAATAAGGCTTTTTGTTTAGGATTTAAGCCCAAAACCTTAAAAAATAAAGATTAAAATAGTTAAAGGCCTATTGTTTAAGCTTTAAGCTCAAATCAAGCATAATTTAAAATCAAAAATTTTAATAATTTAAAATAAATTTATATAATTTTAAATTTGGCACAAACATTTTCAACGCCAATAAGAAAAATAAATTTGTATAATTTAAAATGCTACATAAATAAGTATAACTCTTAAATCAAAATATTGTTTGCTTAAATAAGCAAACTCTTGATTAGAAAGAGAGCATAAGTATATATAAAGAAATCAGTTCGATTCAGTTTTTTTTGTTTTATTTTAAAAAAATTGAACCAAATGGAATAATTGATTTTTTTTAAAAAAAATTCTGAACCGAATTGAATTGCAAAAAAAAAAAAAAAAAGACTAAATCGAATTGTCCAAATTATACCGGTTCAGTTCAGTTTTTTAGTTAATCTGAAATTATGCTCATCCCTATCCAAAACTGATATGATCTAAACCCAATCTATCAAAAATTAGACATGACTCCGCTATGAGTCCCAATTTCAGATCTAAATTTTCATTGAAATGATCATGGGCCAGCTACGTCTAGATCCAAGACAACTTCCTCGTTACAAGAAAGTCTAGTTTCAGTTTACAAGCTGAGGTTTTTAACCCGGATCCCGTCTGAAAGAAAATGTTGGGTTGCACCACTGATTCACTATATTCCTCAATGGGATGTCCCTGATTTGCCCAACTTACCTAAGTTGTATTGCACCAATCCTGACCATCATGTAGGATGGAACTGTCTAGGGATCAGTATCAATACTTACTCTGGAAATCAAATCAGTTTTACTGGAACAGAGCTCTGTGTCCTCCATAAAATTTGCTTTTAATTTTATTTTTGGCATATGTATCATATAATCAATATGAATGCTTTAATAACTCAAAAATGTCACTCAGCTGGTGTGGTGTATTGTCGCTGCTCGTTTTGACTTGATATCAAGAAGCGTGCCACTTTATTAAGCAAAGTGAGTGATTTTTCCGAGTTAAACTTGGTTCATGGCTGACTGTGACTGCTAACTTTGGTTTGAAAACACTGATCAACAATGCAAAATCCACTCAGTCCATTTAAACCCGTGATGGTATTCGCTTCAACTTGTATTCCGTGATCATTTCATAAGATCAGTCGGTGGGAATGGCCTTGTCAATATGAAAGCCAGAAGTCTTTTTCTAAGCGACATCTTTCTTTAGTGCAGGGGAAATTTGTCTGGCTTCAAACATCCTCTCATCTTTGTCTTCTTCGCCTCCAAGCATCATAGCTCGTTTGGTTTCCACGTTGGCCGCTTTGGAGCCGCTCGCAAGAGGAGAATTGAGCCACAAAGATACCATGGACGTAGAAATATATCCCTTCTCTCGTCAGTCTCTGTCTCTATCTTGAAATTCTTTGCATGAACCCAACAAATCGTCCTTGGCAATTTCATTCACGGAGTCATGACCTCATTCTCTTCCAAATTTAATTATAGGTTGACGGGACAATCAATGATGAAGGCATGCTGCCTATCTTCAAATTTATGGCTGGAAAATTACTTTTTTGGATGCTAGCATGGTTTGTCCAGTTTATTTAATTGGCAAGCATAAGTTGAAGACAAAGTATAGTAAAAATGTTGAATATTGTCACATCCTTCATTTTCTTTTCTTAACTGAGTTGCCTTCTTCTCCGTCTTCCTACCGAAATCACTGTCTTCAATCCGAAACCTTAGGCTCCATACCTCTATAAAAGCACAAGCAACCCCAACTTAGTAATAGACCATAAATCCTTTACTCTCAGAACTTTTATTAGAGTTATTATCTCCTCTGACTTCTCACTACACCATAATAATAGTCTTTACAAGGGCAAACAATCTTATCGCTAAAGTATTTTTTTTTTTTTTTTTACAACATTGGTACATAAATTTAACTTTTATTTTTAGCGCACAAACTGCACAAATAACTTTTTACAACAAATTGCTAGCAAAATATTTGCATCACTTAAAAAAAAAAAAGCAAACAATAGATATTTTTAATATCTTAATATTTAAAAATAAAAAAAATATCGCAGCAAAATCTTTTTTTTTAAGGGTTTAGTCTTGAGGTAGTTTTTCATGTATAATTTTTAAAGAATGATTAGTTATAAGTCAGGAGTATTTTTATAGCTTTACGAGTAGTAATGATAACTGACCCGGTATTTGGGATCTTCTTAAACTTAATTTGGATCCTTTCCTTTGTCTATTTATTTTCTGATCATTCTTAATTAGATTTTATTAAGATAAATTTTGATAGCTCTAATTATGCAAATTCTACTAAAATTCTACTAAACGAGCTACCAAAGCTATGATTATATCCCTCTATCTCTTTGCTCAAATTGTTGAACTAAATGTAGTTTACCATTTAACTGATAGGACATCGCTTTGAACCAATTATTTTCCTCTTCCGTTAGTGTAAATCCTTGAAACTAATACTCATGAAATAACCTTCTTAACGTTTTAAACCTTCTCTCATATTATCAAAAAAAATAATAATAAAAAAAAATAGAGCTTCCTCAACGGTTGGTATAGTTACATTTTTGTTTTCTATATTTTATTTTTAGAAATAAAAGCAGAAAAATTGACATAAAAAATCCATTATATTATTTTCACTTTTTATTTTAAAAAAAAATTATTATTATTATTATTATTCATTTTTATCTTTAAAGTAACTCTGTAAAAACCAAAATAACTTTTAAAAAATAAATAACATTTTAAGAATATAACCTGTCATAAAAATAATAAATAATAGCAATTATAAACATGCTTTTATTGTCACAATAAAAAATAAAAAAAAATAACAGTCATTTGTTATTAAAAAATATAAAAAATAAAATGAGAAATTTTTTTTTTTAAAATTTTTAATAAAGAGCGACAGCGATGGGAAGTTGGACTTCTCCAACTCCGGAGATTGCCTGCATAATATATACACAAAAATTTGGAGCTCCACATAATGCCACAAAATAAACAAATCAAGAATTCGTCCGACCTCTTTCCATCCCGATGTCTTCCCAAGATGATAACCAGAGAGTCTGAAAGAGTGAAGAAATTAAACTGATAGCTTCCTAAGATCTATATAGAAAGACTGAAATTAAAAGGGGAAAGGAAAGGAGAGGAGAGGAGAAGATGCTGTGCTCGGGCCGGATACTGACGTGCTTCTCCTCCCCCACAACGCCTTCCATCCATCGCAATCTCGGTTGCGGGAGATTTGCTCGGCAGCCGCCCGCGCTCCTCAAATGGAGGTCCATGGCTTCCGCCAACGCCGACTCCGACGCGTCTTCCTCTTCCTCCTTCGCCCCCTCGGTGGAGTCCGCCTCCGATGCACCCCCCGCTGGCGATTCCACCGAGAAAAATCCTGCCGGTGCCGGGTATTCGATCCCTTAACCCTTTTCACCTTTTCAGATTTCCCGCAGACACGACATGCAATTGGGTTTGTTTTCTTGCTTGCTTTTAGCAGCCTGGTTCTTGATGGTTATCTTTCTTTCCCGATGGAATGATCTGTGCCCTGTGTTGGATCGGTTTGCATCTCTTGGTGTTTTTTCTCTTTCTCTCTCTTTTTGGTGTGCGTATCTTTGATTTGGTTCGAGACACGGCCGCATCGCCATACTGTTCTCCTGTTCTCGTTTTAAATTAAGCTCCAATTCCAGTGTGATTGAAGCATGACGCATCGCCATACTGATCTCCTGTTCTTGTTTAAAATTAAGCTCCTATTCTAGTGTGATTGAAGCATGTGGTGTCATTTGATTATCATGGCCATGGACTTTTACTCGTTTCATTGCGATTCCTCATTTCCAAGCTGTCGTCATGATATTGATTTAATCATCCGCCCTATTTTATAGGACCACCTTTAGATCTTAGGGAAGAGAAAGGAAGAAAAAAAAGACTTCCTGACTTTTTAAAGTTGATAGGGCTACACTGATACTTGGAAATGCTTGTTACTGCTATAGCGTGAAGTTTCTACACCTAAATCAATATTCTCCTTCTTCTTTCGTGGGATCAAAGTCAATGGCGTTGCTTTAATAAATTTGGGTTGCTTGACGCTCCCATCCATCTTTGGTTAAGATCACAAGTAGGGATGCACATTGAGTGGGTTGGGTTGGGCTATAGGTGGTCTTAGGCTCAACCTAGGTTACTGGGCACCTAGCCAAAGCTTAGCCTAGCCTGTACTTAAAGGTCACTTTTACCCTGTTGGCCAAGCGCAGATCAGCAATTTAAAAGTGACCTCGGGTTGAAATCAGGTCAATGCAAATTACTATCAAATCAGAATTCAAAAATATCACTCTTATTCTTCCTCTATAGCCATATTTGTAATTTCAATTTTGTATCAATAATTTACATACAATCTTTAATTAGAAGAATGATTCCTGATGACCAGCATCTTTACCTATATGACAAATAATTTTTAGTTTTTTTTTATTATATTTGGGTAATACATATACCAAATATGCAGGTAATTGCTATGCAAGTATCACACCAAGCTATATTGGGCTATTGATCTCATAAATCACTAGCCCAAGCTTGGCCTAATTTTAACTTGGGCAAAATATTTGTGACCCAAGCTCAGTCCACCCCATAAAAATATTAGACCAACCTTCTTATAATGCAGGTAGGGTTGAGAGCATAGGCTTGGCCGGCCCGACATGCATCCCTAATCACAAGCATGAAAACAGCAGAGAAAGAAATTTTAACAAAAGCAAAAGTTTAAGAAAGCAAGACAACGTGAAGTACAAGGAAAAAATGCTTATGTTCTCTAATTATTACTAAGCAAAGAGAAGAAATGAAGATAAAAGATAAAAGAACTAACAAATAAGAGAACCAATGTAAAGACACTCCATCTTTCTCCTCCCCCTAACCTC
The DNA here is from genome assembly GCA_017589505.3 of Metroxylon sagu. Lineage (NCBI taxonomy): Eukaryota > Viridiplantae > Streptophyta > Magnoliopsida > Arecales > Arecaceae > Metroxylon > Metroxylon sagu. Next base: position 1,120,768 of record JACVBY030000574.1, on the reverse strand, counting down.
CCCCTTCTCTCTCTTCATTTTATGCACAATTACTTATTCCTCTGTTGCTTCTTTGTTCTTGCTTTAGTTTAGCTTTCCAATTATTTTTAATTCCTGAATTGCAAAAATCTATTTGGAAGAAGACAAGTAGGAGAAAGAGGTAATTTTTTAGAATTATGACTTTAGAATTTTAATAGGGTCGGTTTGCTGTCTAATGGAAACAGCCAAAATTTAGTTAATTACTAAAAAGCACATTTAGCTTTGTTAAAATTGGAAACAGATAATGAATTGACATTCACTTATTGAATCCACAAAATGCACCAACAAATTTCCCATTATTTAAGATGTAAGTTTTATTACAATTTTGAAACCCTAGCCGTATCTATAGATTGCCAAAAATATAGGAGCATAGAATAAACCCCCTTCCTTGACCCCCTTGGTTCTGCCCATGGATGCAGTCACCTTGCATGTAATTTATGATAATGTTTATCATCATATAATGACCACTTGGTGGTATGATGGGCTACAAGAAGGCATACTTGATTCAGAAATATCTCAAAACTAGAATTTGATTTTATATTGAACAATTGATCCTTTTAGATCTTGTTAATTTGACTATGTGACTTTCTTTGAACTTATGCAGGTTTTGTATCATTGAAGGACCTGAAACAGTTCAAGACTTTGCTAAAATGGAATTGCAGGAAATTCAAGACAATATTAGAAGCCGTCGAAATAAAATCTTTTTGCACATGGAGGAGGTGTGTTTTTGTTAGTGTCAACAAGTGATGATGGATTCATTGGATTGAATCTAGTTGATTTCGTCACTATTAGCTTTTTTTAATGGGCAGCATATTGTATTGATATGAACTTTCGTTCTTGGTATAGAAAGTTATAATTCTAGTCTGAAAAAGCATAATGTAATGGATGTAAAGTAAATACTTTATTGTCTCTATTGATAAACTAATGGATTCATCTTGAAAATATAATGATCGAACATGCATATAACTAGAAAATTACTATGAATTTACTGATTTGTTTATTAAGCAAAGTTGATTTCGACCGGTCCAGTAGTATTATCCATCTTGAATATCTTGAATATCATGTGCTCTTTCTGCGAGTTATATATGCCCACCAAAATCTTCACCAAAACTTGTCAATGCCTAGAAGAAAGATTCAACAATTAGTCTTTTCACTTAATTGAAGTAGATGGAGTCAAAAGTTCCAAATTAATTGTTTAGATCTAGGTTTTATGATACTCTAAGTAGACAGAGAAATGAATGATTGTAAAAAAGAAAATGCGTGGCCTAGTTCAATCACTGGTGCAGTCCCATCTTTTTAACTTTAGGGGATTCTTTCATGACGACAGTTAGGTAATTTACTTGAGTGACTGCAAGGAAAAGAATAGATTATTGAGGTTGCTTGAGTGACTTAAAGGAAAAGAAAAAAAAAAAAGCTCCAATAGCTCCACTCATAATTAGCACAGAAATAATGTCTGAACAATCAAGTCGAAAACTCCATTCTTTTTCATAACTGTGTAAAATAATTGGTCCATCATCTTAGAGGTGAATGCATTTACTAAAGTTACAATATTTAACGATGTCTAGTAAAATTTGCACATTCTAATTTGCATATCTTAACATCATGCTTCTTCAATGTCCTTCTTTAATTCATTTCAGGTTCGCAGGCTAAGGATACAACAGAGAATTAAAAACGCTGAACTTGGAATATTAAATGAAGAACAAGAAAATGAACTTCCTGATTTTCCTTCTTTCATTCCATTTTTGCCTCCCTTGGTGAGCTTTTCTGCTTCTCCTAGATGCAGCTTAGTTTCCAACTGTGTTTTATACTTGATTTTGGAGGTTGGATGCTCTTTGTGGTTGATAATTTGTGGTTGATAAACAACCAATTTGATTTCATTAAATGAAGAAAGAGAAAATAAACTTCGTGGTTTTCCATCGCTCTTTTCATTTTTGCCTCCCTTGGTGAGCTTTTCTGCTTCTTCTAGGGGCAACTTAGTTTCAGACTGTGCTTTATACTTGATCGTGAAAGTAGGATGTTCTTTCTGGTTAATCACAACTAATTTGAATTTATAACTGCTGTATTTAAAACAGACCCCAGCAAATTTAAAGATGTACTATGCTACATGTTTCTCTCTCATTGCTGGAATTATCATCTTTGGTGGACTTCTGGCACCAACTGTAAGTCTCAATCTTAGCTCAGTTGATCAATAATACTGAGTCATACAAGATATGGAATATGGTTAGTTTACTTTGAAATCTTGTGCTTCAAAATCCATGCCATCTAGTCTTGGGATTAGCATTGGTTTTATTTAGATTATACACATTCCGTTGATCTTGGACATGCCACGGTTTCATCTATTCCAAAAGTCAAAGGTAATTGAGTAGGAGAAAAATTATAGGAAATCATCAGCAACACCCAACCGGTTGCCAACTTCAACTTTTTTTTTTACATCACCTCAATTCTTCTTTGATCTCCACCACGAACCCATCCTTGTTATCTAAGCCACCGTACTATGTCAGCCAGGTGGTAAGCATGTTAATAAAAGATGTTGGTGGCAAGAGAATGATGGCAGTGAGAAGGGATTGGTGAAGGGAATGGATTGTGCTTGTAAATTTGATAGTATGGGGAGTGTCCACCAGTTAGCAGCCTTGTACCTTAACTTCAGAAATAAAATATCTAGTTCTATGAAGTGATTGATGGATGAAGTAAAAAACTTCAATCCTTTTTTGTTAATAATCGCCTTTCTATAGCAGACAACATCTATAGATTTTATTAGCTATTTAAATTTTTCTGGTTTTTCCAGCTGGAGCTTAAATTGGGATTAGGAGGCACATCTTATGCAGATTTTATTCGAGGTGTGCATTTGCCGATGCAACTGAGGTACTCCCTGTCACATGGTAATCTATTTTAGTTAACTTATTCTCATATAGCTTTGTATACGTGCATACACACTCCTTCAAGAATGTTGATAATTAGAATGTGCTATGCATATAGATTTACTTTTACATAACATAAATTTTAATTTGCTAATAAACCATATTCCAGTTTCAAACCAAGATTGTTCTCATGAGTGGCAGGGTTTTTATTCTGCCCCTTATCTCCAAGATTTTTTGCTGACAAGTACATATATTCTCCTGTTCCAAAGCTCTTGGTCAAATGATTCTAATGATACCATTAAAATTTTATAATGGCTGTGAACCAAAACTATCAGGTCTGTAAAATTTTATAGTTTGACCACTTTTGAGCAACATAAGGGAATTAGATATTATTCATTGTGTCATGTCAACTATTATTTGCCATATTAATAGCGTATAACACTTGCCAAAGCACAATAACGATGTTGGGGATATTTTACGTTCTAAGTAACATTATTTTATATTTAAATGTTGATATTAGAAATAAGAAATGGTATTAGATTCTTTATCTTACCGTAGTTATATGATTCTATCACATATCAATGGCAGTTGTCATATTATAACCATGTCTAAGATGAATGTTGGTTGTCTAAAGCCCCCTTTGGCAAAGCTCTTGACAAAAGAGCTTTTGAAAAAAGCTCTACTACTGTTTGGTAACTATATTTTTAAAGTGTATGAGATTTTAACTTTTGTTTGATAATTAAACTAAGAAAGTGGTTTTAGAATAAAAATAATAAAAGACATTACATAATACTTTCAACCATCTAAGCTATTAAAAATTATTATTATAAATTATTCTTAATTTATAAATTATTCTAACAATATTATAATATGTGTTGGACTTGGCTACATTCAAATGTAGCCAAATCTTGGATCCGATTACCCTTTCCACCCTTAGATCCATGTGGATCTTGAAGTCACCTCATCTTTTTCAGCTTTTCACCTTTGGGATTCGTGATTCATATGAATCCAAGGGTGGAAAGGGCGACCAGATCTGGGCTTAGCTACATTCGAATGTAGCGAAGTCTAACTTATTATAATATAATAATATCATATTCTAATAATATTAAAATATATCAAATTATAGTATTATAGTATGGTATAAGAAAATATAAAAATATTCTAATATAATAATGATTATAATATAAAATTATTATAATATATTAATTTTTTTTTATTTAATAATTATTATAATATATTATCAAAATTATGATAATTATTATCTAATGGTATAAAATCATAATATTATGATATATTATTATACTAATAGTACAAAATTATAGCATTATACAATATAATAATACTATATTAGTATATTATATTATAGTATTCTATCGTATTATTATTATTATTTATATCATCTTATTGTACACTACATAATATATTATAATAATATTATTTTAATACACTATATTATATAACATTATATTATATTATTATAGTCATATTATATTGTTATAATATTAAATGTGGTTATTCTCGTTCGAATTTATGACCTTCAAGTCTAATAAAAATAACTTTTCCAAGTAGAGTTTTTTTGGAAAAGCTTTAAATTTAAGCTTTCCTAATTAAAGCATTTAACAGCTTTTGCATTACCTTAAAAACACTTAAAATTTTTACAAAATATCTTAAAAACTCTAAAAAGCACTTTTGTCCCTCTAAAAGCATTTTTGGGCCATCCAGACTTCTATCAAATGGGGCCTAAGTCTTCCAAATCATTGACTACATTTACCATTAACCATAAAGACTTCCCCTACTTAGGATGTATTTAATGTACAACAAAATTATGACATTTCCTGATTCTACATGTCTTTCCTAAATTGCAAAATGCTTTTATAAAATCTGGTGTTTGGTTGTAAATTTTAATATTATAAAACCCTAAAATCATGAATTTTAGAATTTATGCTTAGAGTTTTTCCATACGTACAATTTTCTTTTTTGTTATTTTCTTCCCAAGGTCTCCTAGACCGACTCATACCAATCATATTGTATTGTACCAGAGTGGTACTGAGGTTTGATTCAATATGAACTGAACTGGTTCGAACAGAGAGGAACCGCTTGGTACTGACTCATACCATCTAGTTTCAAGTAATATTATGGTTAAGGGTGAGAAAAAGATTAACATTATTTCTCAGTACAAAATACGTACCGTACTGTACTAATCCATTCCATATCGAACCAGTAAGGTACTGGTATAGTTCTTCGTATTAGTTGCACAACCTTGATTCTTCTTTTTTTGAAAAATTTCTTTTAACAGCCAAACATAAAAAATCTCAATTCTCAAAGTTCAAAAAAAAAAATTCCAAAGAATGGATAAATGATTTTTTTTAAAAAAAAGTATAAATACTCTGTATAGACAATGTTAGAGAAATGCCATCACTTGATAAACAAATTAGGTGAGATAAATCAATAATGGAGTTGCTGTTTGTAAGGAATTGTAGAAGGCTAATCTTGTCGAATAAAAGAAATACAATGAAATTTATCTAATTTTTCAAACCATTTTGAGAGGCTGATAGATTAGACTATCACCGAATGCAATGAATGTTTGGGATCATTTTATTGTACATATAGAGCTTGCATAATATATGTTGAAAAACCCAAGATCACTGTCAAACAAAAGCCATTCCTACCACAAACAACAAACCATTCTTTTAGTATTGTTGAATTCTAGCAAGAGATGGACCTCTCTTGCATGCTACATATTTCAACTTATGCAATTGCTGATGGCTTTCTCAGAATATGTTTACCCACAGTGCAGCTGCCTCCATCTTCTGCAGATCATAAAACTTTGGAATTCATCAAGCTTCTGACTCTCTAATGATAGTTTTAGAAGACCTTTACTTGGTGAACTGTAGAATGCATGAAACATGTGATTTTTCTTTTCTTTTTCCACTGAACATCTTACTTGAACTGAGTCTAACCATGCTTATTGTGCTCCTGTGGTAAATCTTCAAATTAGCTATCTGGAGATAATGGTATAATAGGCTTCAAAAAATTACTATGTGCTCTTTTGAGCATTTGCGGAGGTATCTTTTCTTCTATCACTGAATTTTCCTTGAAAACATGCAGTCAGGTTGATCCAATAGTAGCATCATTCTCAGGAGGAGCAGTTGGAGTTATCTCAGCCCTAATGGTTGTTGAGATTAACAATGTCAAGCAGCAAGAGCACAAGAGGTGCAAATACTGTCTGGGAACTGGTAGTCTTCTAGATCCTTACCTTTCCATTATGACATAAAATCTCCTGCTTTTGCATTACTGATAAAAGCATCATGCCCTTCCTTGATTCTCTATTCCTTTCATCTTTGCATACGAATTGCTTCTTGGCAAGTTTTTGTTTTCCAGTAATCATAAACTAGATTAGCATCTCCGAACCCATGATTAGAATGGGTGAATATAGTTGAGCTACTTAGGTTTGTGATATAAGCATGGGATCAACTAGAATGAAAGTTTTGATATTGCTTTTATGTATGTAAGATCAGATATGGCTATTATTTACATTTGCAATTTGACTTTTAAGCATTGAAGCTTTGATGTTGGATATTTTGCAAGAGAACTTACGGGGATTGCTGAGTGCAGATTGATTTTGTTGATGTTGGATAATGATATAATACATAAATCCTCAATGCGCAAAACTTGCAATGTATAGTGTTTTCAAGCATAGAATGTCTAGAAAATTAAGTGGAAAATGTTTTGAAAGCTCATTAAATACCTAGGTTTACAAACATTCAGGCACCTTGTGCTTTTGTGAAGCTTGAAGAATAGTCTGCTTTAAATTTTTTGGTTGAAGGGATGTTCTCTTTCTATAATTTAATATTTGATTGTCATGTTGTGGGGGAATAGTTTTCTTCTATCTCTTACTTTTGATTAGAAAACAAACTTTTCGTATTCATGGGCTTGTGGCAAAGAAATATTAAAGGGCTATTTTTTTACTCATAGCCCTTGTTCTGCAACTTTCAAGGATATCATAATGATTGATTACAATCTCTAGCTTCCTATAGATCTTATGTGGAATAGAAATAGAAAGCAAATGGCATACAATATACTTTGAATCAAGGTTCACTGTCTCGATATAGGATCCGATACCGGTACCGGTCTAGTATAGTGTTGGTATGCTCTATGTGCAGGTCAATTCAACATACTAAAATTTAGTATGCCACAGCATCGAATCTCGATTTGGTAATGGTATAGTACACCCGATATAGGGCGGTATACACCGGTACGGCATACCATTGTTTGAACTATTTACTGCCAATATAATTTTGTTAGCAACGATGTTTTTATCATACTCTGGCTTTCCTAGTGGTAGGATGCTTATGAGATACTCCTTTTCTTCCTTTTCTAGATTATTTTGCCTAATGATCATTGAATTGATAGTCTAGATTAGTTGTATTTGTTAAAATGGAATGGTGAACATGTTTCCATCTCTCTATTCAAGACAATTGCTTTTGTCTTTTTTGACTCTTATAGCTTTAGAAAAGCTGGAAGCCACCAAAACAGTGGACAAGTTAGTGAAATAGGCTCATGACGATGTCATGTTGCAAATTTTGTACCATTATAATTGTTAACGGTTCATATGATTGGTGAGTCAACATTAAATTTGTGTATGACTTGAACACTTTTATTGAAAGGAGTGCAAGTAGATCTAGCTGGTTTATGACCGGAATCTACCACAAAACTCATTTTCACTTCTAGGATTTGGGTGAAAAGTTTAACTTATCACTAGATGAGCTTGTTTGAATTCCATCCATTTGATGGACCATACACGATGTTGTTATTATCAAGTTTTTAAATCCTGTGGGATAAGATCCTTCTTCTTTTCTTCTTTTATAGAATGAGATACGTTATCGTCCCATCCCATCCTGACACTTGGGATGGAGGATGCCCCAGGATGCATCAATTAAGTCATTGAGATAATGACAAGATGGTTTTATCTCGATACTTGGGACAGCAATCCATCCCGATGTCCTATGGGGCATCCTGCAGGGATTTGAAACCATGGTTATCATCTTTTTAAAGCTGGATTCATTGCTGTTGATGCTGTACCTGATTTGGGTGGAAAATTGGATCTAGGTTTGGATGGAATCCTGGACCCATTAGAACAGTTTTTTTAAATACCAATTGGGTTGGGCCAGGGTTATATACAACCAGTTGGGACATGCAATAATGATTCCTACCTTCTTAAGAAGTGGAAAAGATCTAAATGATTCTGAAAACCAAGAACTAAGGGAAGTTACTTTAACAAGGAAGTGTTCCCATTAAACTGTCTCAAGAAATATGACCAGAATCTATTGGCAAGGGTCAATGTCTTAGTTGCCTTGATCAGGATGTAGGTGATGCAGATTATTCAAATCGGGAAATGTAACGATAGTTCTTACCATCTGAAGAATGGCGCCTTGTTTGTTTCTTGTTGACAGCTTTGTTGCAAACCGGAATTCGTTGGAAAATGTAAGCTTCTAATAGGTCCATGATATATGCATGTTATGTTAAAAGCACACTGCTTTAGGAAGTTGGTGCAAAAGCACCATGCTAGTTGACAAAATCTTATGGCCATTAAAACAAGATTTTTCTGTATTCTTTTAGTGGTCAAATTTATTGTTTGCGATAATTGATCCTTCAATGTACAGCTGCCATCATGATATTGTCGCCATCCATTATGAGGAGCTGGCCAGAGTTGTACAGGTAATGAGCTGGATCCTCTCAGTTCTAAACGACTAGAGTTGGTTCCTTTTCCCACTCAAGAAGTTGGAACTTTCTCAGGGTTTCGTTAAAAATGTCTTAAAATTTGGACTTGGAAAAGATGGAGGATAAGTCTCTCTGTTCGGTCATGTACAACAAGGCATGGAGATGCATTGGTAGATTACATCTGTAAAGAAGTGGTAAGACCTGAGAAAAACTAAGTGGAAACAATGGCTTAAAAAGACTCATGCTAAGGATCTGGTCCTTGATGTATGTAGGGAAACAAGGACTTGGTAAACTTGTTTCAGTTGGACAGTGCTTGTTGGTCACACTTAGAATGGAACTCTGTTTAGTTTCTTGGGCCCTCTACCTTGGAATCCACGGTGGAGGTTAAGAGCCATGGGTTCCAACGTTCCTGCAAGACAGGTGGAAGATGATTCCAACAGCAATGTTGCATCTGAAGACCATTTCTATCTGGCAAACATGTGGCAGACATGCTAGATATATGGAGCTAAAAGGGATTTGTTACCATTTTTTTGGCTTTTTTTTTTTTTTTTTTGAGAATTTTCAAATGGAATTTAAATTGAGTAATTTTGACCAATAGCACTCTTCATTTTGCCTGTTTTTCACCTATCTAATAGAAACCCTACTAGTTAACTTATAGGATATATTGAAACTTGTACAAGCATAGTTTCAGCTCTTCTCAAGATCTTAAGCTATCTGCTGTACTTGGTCAAGATGATATATATGTTCATTTCATTCTGCAAAGTTCATTGCCATACATTGTAGAGCTTGCCCTTGAGTTCAGTTAGAAGTTTTATCTGATAATATCGTCTATCCATTGTTGCAGGATACCTTGCCTGTGCTCGCTGTTCGAGCACAGGAGCTCTTGTTTTAATTGAGCCTGTTACTACGGTTATTGGTGGTGATCAGCCTTTATCACCACCGAGAGCAGAGAGGTGTTCGAATTGTTCAGGGTCAGGAAAGGTAAGATATTTTTATGAATGTCATGTTCTGATGCTCATATAAGTTAACTATTATACAACTATTGTATCAACTTCTGTAATGATGGATTTATGGTAATTATAACACAGGTTTTCATTTCTTATCTCTCTATTTCCTAGAAGTGATGAGAAAATATAGTAGAGAAACCATATATTTTTTTGTGGGACAATTGATAAAAGCTGTTGTTAATCAGATTGACACAATCTATAGAGATGTATGTGGAGATGCATCATCTAGGCTCCACTGAATTCTCTCTGTTTGCTCTGGGTGGTCTGGAATGGATGTTTTATGTACCATAGCCACTTGTGATGTTGTGCTTCACAGCCCCCTTTTTTCATGATGACTCATATAATTTGTGGCTTACTGTTTTCAGGTAATGTGCCCCACATGCCTCTGCACAGGGATGGCAATGGCCAGCGAGCATGACCCCCGAATTGACCCTTTTGACTAAAGTTGCATGTTTCTATTCAACATTGCTACAAATTGAGATGCAACGTGTTCTGTACACAAGACATTATGTTAATAACCAGTACTTGAGTTAGCAGCCTTGTGTTTTGTATCTATAGCAAGCTTAACTTCATAATAGATAAATATGTCATTTTTTATCTTGCACGAATCAGTGTTGATCTGAAATGATCTTTTGATTGTTTATCCTTTCATTTTGTGCTGACAATCTTGGCATGTATTATAGACACTTAGATAAAATATCCCAGTTTTCTGTTAGTTTGCTGATATTTATTCTGCATCGCAATGTATGTCCTACCGTTTTCTGGAAATCCTAACCACTGGCTGCTGAAAGATTTATTCTGTTATATATGGAAGTGCAAGATTGCATGCTCCTCTGCTAGCCTCCGCGAGCAGTGCACTTTTTTTTGTTACCAAGTTTTTAGCTTCAATGCATCGAGCATGATGTAACAACAACAGTTTACACAAATTTAGTGCACATTTCAGACGTTAGGCTTCTTTGTGGACATTGAAGACATTTTGGCATTTCTTACACTTGACATTTCATATTGCTCGTATGATTCTATAAAATTATCATCATCTTATTCCCTTTGCAGGCATGTGATGATTGTTGCAGTTAATGTGAATCTTATGGAAGCATAAGAGCAGAAACAAAATAACAACAATAATTATTAGAATTGTGAAACATTAGCATGGGGTACTGGGCAAAGTGAGGTGCATGCTGGCATTGTTTGCTCATGCATGTGTTGGTGTAGCATACTTTCGTCTAGTATAAGAGATGTGGCCATGTATGTTATGGCGGCTGATACCACCTTGTGTTTTGAGGCAGGGTGACTTTGGAGGTACTCTCTAGTTCGAAACCCTTTTAGGTGATTATGGTACTCTGTATGTGGAAACCCTGTTTTTAGAGAAAAGTGTGATGATTCTTGCAGCAACAAGAATGGTTGTGAGGCTAGTTTTATGTATCCTAAGACACCGGTGGGTTATTTTTATAGGTCGGCTACCCTATCAGGGGGTGGTTGCTAGAGAAATTGTACTTTAACCCATGTTTGCATATAGCAAGCGCGGTTATGGTAATAATTGTACTCTAAATGCATCCTATCACTGTTTTCCTTGATCGTAAATGCCAGATGCATGAGCAGATATCGTTTCTAATGTTAGAATTTTTTTTTATAGCCACACTCTTTTAGAGATGATGCAATTAAATTCACTATTGACATTTATCTTGTACGATGGTTTCGAAATTCTTGACAAATTTTTGGTCCTGTGGGACGCCAGATTTTGTCTCTGCCAACAATTAAGTAAAGACAAACAATTGTTATTATCGATACATTACTACCAATAATTAAGTAAAGACTAACAATTGTTATTATCGGCACATTACTAGCTTCACATTGGGCTTGTGTAGAGGCACATGAGAGACCATGGATGGTTGTGATGTCCTATCGTCAATGATTTTTTTTTTTTTTTTTTTTTTGCTAGTCATCTGACCTGATAAAATTACTTCTTTTATTTAACTCAGGCCAACTTTAAATCAAGAGAGATGTACATGATAAAGATAGGGAGTATCTGTAATGGTGTGGACAGCACAAACGCGCCAAGATAGCCATTAGGCCTGAGAGAAGTTTGCGTTGCAGTATGGTTTGTTCAAAAAAAAAAATGGTGAGATCGACCATCTTCAAATGGGGAAAATGCTATATGATTGAGGCCTGTCCTTAATGAGTAATCCACAAATATGCTTGCTGTAATGTTCTTTTTTGGTGGACTGATAATTAATCACTTGTAAACATGTAGAGCCATCTAATTTTATAAATATCAAAAAATCTCTTGTATTTGCCATTTTAGCATTGGCATATGATGCTTAGATCAGTCCACAGCAAAGCAATGTAGTAATTGGATCTTAATTAGACGATGCCTCTTTTCTTTCATTCTTCTAACTTAAAAGTTTATAACGATTTTGTTGCCTCACAACTGGACCTATTAAAGCTGATTCATCGAAGAATCATTAGCTTATTGGACTATTCAACTCCTACTCTCCCTTCTCACTGGATTCCTCGAGATGATGCAGTAATAAAGGTTAATTTTGAAGGGCTACTTCAAAAGAATTAGTGGGTTGCCGCGTTGTCATTAGAGAGATAATGAGGGTGTATTTGGGGTAGGATTGAAAAGTCTTTATGTAGATGCAGAGCCATGTGATGCTTGGGATGGAGTTTGGTTTGCAGGTGGGTTGAAGGAGATTTTAAAATGGTAGGAGGGGCTCTTAGCACAACTTTTACTATGATGTAATCTAACAATAAATCCTTAATATTACTTCGGCATTGCATACTCGCATATAAAAATGTATTTTTCATGTCCATGATAAGGGCAGCCAATTGACAGACCCGCTTTCCAAAGAAGAGCTTTGAGCAATTCAGCCTATCGGACGGACCGATCACTTTTCTCCAACACATGTTGAGAGGGTCGGAGTTAATCTCTGACACTTGTATATTTAGTAGGAGTGTTATCATTATCTTCTATTATAGTATCAAAAAAAACTTTATCTGTAAATACCAAATATTAATTATGTAGCAAATCTTGATGAATTTAAATCCTATTAATTATGTTATCTTTATAAATAGTGTGTGTGTGTATATATATATATATTTGACAGGTGAATCTGATTTATTGTGCTTGCCTACTCTGATAAAAATCTTTACTGTGAAAACAGATGGCGTTGGATATTGTAAGAATTGGTTCTCTTCCTTTTTAAATATAAGATCATGGGAATGAGCTTCACTTCCCCATTTATAAATGCATCATCAAATAGTGAGCATACATGTCCATATTCCTGAGACATGGTACATGAGATTAGAACGTTTTCAATTGATGTGTAAATTGAATGAAAAAGGCTTTTGGGATTGGCTGCAACTTTTAAGGGAAACTAACCTTCCTTGTACCACATGCTGGGAAAATTTTTTATATGCATAAGGCAAATCATTCATCGAATTTGTAATGCTCAAAAACCTTTGCTACTTATTAGCAAACTGAAACTATATAACTTAAAAACTTGAATAAAAGTTTGTTATGATTTTCATGAGTAACTATTTTCTCATACCCACTAACTTTCTTAGTTTTCATACATTTGAATCAGTTTTGATATCATTTACAATGCTCCATTATAACTTTCACGAACTCAAATCGGCTTTGATACCATTTGCAGTGCCGCAAGCGAACTTTTCACATACCACAAGCTAACCAGAATCTATCATAAGTTGGATCACCGGTACTGTAAAGATAAAGCTTCATACCATGACAAAACTTTATCACTCTTTCATAAATAGTCATTTATTCGTGTGCGACTCTAATACCACCGTCTCATAAATAGTCATTTATTCGTGTGCGACTCTAATACCATTTGTAATACCTTAAGCCTATCTATTGGTTTAATTAACTTGTTAGTGGGATGAAACTTTGTGGTTCTAAAATCTTAAAAATTAGAATAAAAGTTAATTGGTAATAGATGAATTTAAATTATAAATACTTTATTATTATTTTTTTTTGGATGTAAGATTATTTTGGGATATTACAGAATTATTGTTTAAATGACTACTTTTTTATAAGAAGAGCAATCTAGGTTCACAAAATTAATCTGAACCGAGAGAACCGTCCTAGGTTGCTCTGCCCTTAGATAGACCGATCGAAGCTAGTGCAGTTCAAAAGCCATATAACCCAAGCCGGTCCGCTTTGACCCAGTTCCCCGTGCACGCATAACTCACTGAGTCGGCGCACGTGCGAATCTTCGAAGTACCACGCTCCTTGATAAATCCAAGCCGCTCGTGCCCTCGAGCCCAAGTCGAGGCTAAAACCCCCGGCTCTCCCTATCATTGCTCTTCTCTGAAAACCCTTCTTCCTCGCCCTCCTCCCTCCCTTCCTCGATGGCGGCGACGCCCACTGACAGCGCTGAGGACAGCGGCGCCGCGGCCGCTGACGCGACCCTGGAGGCCAGGGCCCCCGCCGACATGACCACCGAAGTGCAGGAGGAGGTGTCGGACCCGGAGGAGGCCCCCGAGCTGGAGACGGAGGAAGCGCCCGCCTCCGCGATGGCGATGGCGATGGCGCCAGCGACAGCGCAGACACAGGCCGGTGAGACCAAGAAGTGGCCAGGGTGGCCCGGGGACAACGTGTACCGCCTGATTGTGCCGGTACTGAAGGTGGGGAGCATCATCGGCCGTAAGGGGGAACTCATCAAGAAGCTCTGCGAAGAGACGCGGGCTCGCGTTCGTATCCTCGAAGGAGCTCTTGGCACCTCTGACCGCATTGTAATACTTTTCTCGCTTGACAGCTGACGGAATTCTAGGGTTTTGCTTCTTCTCTCCGTTTCTAGGTTTTTCTTGGCTTGTTCTCATTTTTTTTCTTGTCCTCCGTTTATCGATTATAATAAGTCTTTTGCTTCTTTGATCTGATCTATCTGGAAGGTATTTGAACCGATGTTTTTTCTCCCCCAAGAACTTAAAGATCTTTGCTTTAAATCAAGAAGCTTGAATTGTCATGAGTGATCGCACTGTGGGAGTTTCCTAATCAGTATCTTTTTCATTGTGGTCTGATTTAATTGTTTTTTTAAAGTTTTTGTTTTTGGGGGTGTTTCGTTGTGTCGAAGCCTCAAGAACTTTTTTTTTTTTTTTTTTTAGTTTCTTAGTATTCAAAAATTGTTTTGGGATTTTTGTGCTTATGAGTAGTATATGGAATGTTCAATATTTCGATATAAGCCTTCCATTGCTTATGCTATTTAATACATGAGAGAAATAAGGTGCTTTCTGTTCACACGAGTTTTCCATTTTCTGCCTACACTTTGCAGAGTAAAATACACCCTGAATAAAAAAATATTTTCTCTATTATCGTTATCATTAGATTTGTGCCCCAGAAGTTGATTAAAATGGGATAAAGAGTTTGGTCAGGGTGACTTCAGGTTGCATGCTTTTGGTCCCTTTAATTAGCCACCCATAATTTATGATGACTCTTCAGAAAGTAAAGTTATAAGACACTAAAGCATGCTTATAAAGAACACTGTGAAGTGAAAAACTATGAAATAGGAAACATGTCAAAAGCCAAGCATCATAAGTCGCCTAATTATATAGGATATCTAGATGTCTGTGGATTGCTCCATTTCTACAAATCAGCTTTTTGAAAACTATGGGAGGATCCTTCTGTGGACTTGGTGGATGACATACATGTTAGGAATTGCCATCATGTTTACTGGAGTATTGATGTAGCGATACTATATGACATCAGACTTTCTATATTTGTGATGTCTATGAATATACATTAATTGCAAAAGATTGGTCTTTTGTCTGGCTTATTTTTTTAGCATGTAGAATCATCGTTTCAAATCCGAACGGGGACATCTAATGAGGCCTAGATGGATTATAGTCCCAAGTATTGGGATAAGATCATTCCATTATCATCGTAGCGTTCCAATTGGCATGTCTTGAAACATCTCTCATCCCAACTGTCACGGCAAAGCAGGAAGGTGGTGTGTCCCATTCCATAAAAAAATCGAGACAATCTTGTCTCAAGAGATTTATATCTTTATCTGGATCCATTATAGAATGCTCACATCAATGTGCATCCATAAGATTTAGCTCTGCTATTCTCTGCTTGCTGTTCAATGATTCATGTATTTACCTGGTTGAAACGGGAAAAAAATGTTGTCATTGAATGATATTTTTATCAAGAAACAACATATATAGCAGTCTGGTAGAGGTAATATCATGCACAGCAACCTCTTCGGTGTGAATTGCGCTTTTAATTTCGTAAATACTAAAACATGCCATGTGGTGTAGAGATGGATGGCCTCTCGAGCTGTGCTTTGTGTGCTGTTTGGGAGTTTGCTTTGAATGATAGAATACATATGCACATATGTATAGATGCATGCATTAGTGTTAGTACCGTATTCGTTTGAAGAACCTTTTCTCTCATATATTGAAATTTAGCCGCTTAATACCTATAGTGAGGTTTATGAACTTGTCTGCAGTTTATGCTGAACTGAAATTATTGATAATGCTCGCGGATGCCCTGTTGCTTTCAATAGATTTTGTAACCAATTAAGGTTAAATTCATTTGCTTTTAACTGTTACATGTGTCTTAAAGGGATAAAATCATCTTAGAGATATAATTCTCTTTGCTGGACAGTTTGTAATTTTTTTATTCTCATGTGTAGGTTCTGATATCTGGGAGAGAAGAACCAGATGCAGAAATATCCCCTGCAATGGATGCTGTTCTAAGAGTCTTTAAACGTATCAATGGTATGACAGATAGTGGGGGTGATGGCACTACCCCAGCATCTGCTGCACCTGCATGTTCAGTTCGGTTATTGGTAGCATCATCCCAAGCGATTAATTTGATTGGGAAGCAAGGTACCTTGATTAAGTCAATTCAAGAGCGTAGTGGTGCCGTAGTACGGGTTCTTTCTGGAGGTATATTCTTTAATTATCTTCACGAATTAATGACCATTTACTGAACTCTACATCTAAAATGTCTGGATATTTTCTTTTGTTCTTTTTTAGCTAACTTTTGTGTAATAAACTAACTTTACCAAACTGTGTGTGGCCGATTATGCATACATAATATGTTATTGGGCTGTTCGTGTCCAAGTTGGTGTCTGAAGAAGTAAAGTTGAGCTTGCATATTTCTTTGTTAGAAGAAGATGTACCGATTTACATGGTTGTCAAGCAGGTTAAATGGTTGTTAGGTACTTAAAATCAATTGATTTTGAATTGTTTAATACATTTAAATGGACTTTTGAAAGACCTGGTGTGACAAAAGGGGAAAAGATATAGCCTAGTCACTTTATGTAAAATTATGATCAATAACAAACTTAGACTCTAGAAGTAGAACTGGATGCAACAAATGTTGGTGGGTATAAGAGTATGAATGAAATTAACTAGCATGTGAGATCAATATATGGTCCAGTAAATTTATCATGCAAGTGAATATAGTAAAATTTGTATTTAATAATCAAATGAATTATAAAAATTTGGAATATTAGGTACATGAAATATTAAATAAATTCCAGCAATTTCTATATCAAGTTATAAATGGTTAAATGGATTAAGTGGCTGCTTAAACATCTAATTAGACTGAACAGATTCTCGGACTTTAACCAGATATTGCTTAAGTGGCTGTGCTCTGTGTTGTTGCTGATTGCTTAAACATCCATTTTTGATAGTATCGTTGGCTTGTACATGGTTTCAAGTTGATGAGATTTGGTGGTTGAAAAATGTTAACGTGAACATATGATGATTCATGAGAGTTGAGGGATATTTGGTTACTCAAGTGGTAAACATCAACTTTAGACTTTGATGATTTTGTTATTTGCCAAGAGTCTAGTTGCCAGCTGTAAGAATAGACCTCTGATTCAATCTCATTTGATTCCTGCTTGGATCAACAGAAGAGAGGGAATCTGTGGCTTCCTTGTCAGCATTTGTGCCTAAGTTACCTGAATTCTTTTACCTGGTTGAGGTATTGGTTTTGATGCTTGTTAATTCAAATTGATCATACTCATAAAATTCTTTCTATTTATTGGAAAAAAATATTAAAATCTTATAAATTGGACTGCCATAAAGTCAGATGTCCTCCAATGTGATTTGTTTCATGATACAAATCTGTAATCAATGTATCAAAGTCTAAACTTGCTACAAACTAATAGTGTGTATATACACAAAGAGTAGGAGACTCCATATCTTGAGTAATACAATGATGGTTATTGTATATTTTTGAAGATTTAAGAACTTGACACCTAACTGTGTTGTTGGACATGGACAGTCATATCAATGTTAAAGCTATGTGAGGTAACATTATAGTATCTTAAGTCGTCTAAGTTTTCATCATTGAAAGCAAAGAATTGAAAGGCTAATTATATTATTAAAATTTTTATGTTAATACATCCATCATTTTGTAGTTGTGTCAAGGTTGTTTAAATTTGGTATTGGAAGTAGGAGTGGTTCAATGCACAATTCACTTTCCATTTGTTCAATATTGATGTTCTAAAGTTGCCCCTTTTATTATGCATGAAATTGAAGATATATTGTACAATGGGTTGTAAGATGACCGGACATTGATTTTTCTCATGCTAGTTGGTAATATCTTGTTTTGTTTATCTTTAATTCAATGTGTCTAAATAGCTCCAGTGTTAGATGAGAATTGGCTATCTTTTTGTAATTCTTTTGTTTATGCTATAGATCCTTCAATCTCGATATTTTCTTTTCTTCTTGATCCACCTTTGTTTTAGTTCCAACTTCATATTTGATGGAAGCTAATCTCAATTGTTTGTTTGGCAGCAACGACAACATGATCCTTGACTTTAGCATTCTATTCCAACCTTTATATTTCAATCTTGTTTTCATCCTTTAATATCTAACACATGCTGAAACCTATCTGTGAGACATTACTTGCTATTATTTTTCTATTCATGCATCATGGCTAATCCTGAGTTTATCACTGTCATACTTTTTTATGTCAACAGTTGATCCCTTCTTATTCATGTTCTTAATTTACCCTAATAAGTTGATTCTGCTTATTTACAGAATAGAGTTGGATATTTTAGAAACATCAGTTCTAGGATTCTAGCCTTTTATTTATCGCACATCATGACCTAGTGACTGTGTTGCAATCATTATATTCTTTCTCATACTTTGATAGATATTTATATCATTTATTTTAATATTTCATAAACTTTATTTAACAATATTTTTGACATACACCTTATCTATTTATCCATTATCAATGATTTATAATAATATGCAGAGCTGTTATTATTTTTTAAAAATAATATTATTTGATTCTTGCTTTGAGATCCTGGAAAAGACTTATTTGAGGGTCTTCTGTCCACAAGCTTTTGGGCTTATTAGTGAGTCTATATATCTGAAATAAAAGAGTTAAAACTGCTAGATATACAATCCATACATGCATATTGTGTGTTATATTGTAGGCATAGAAATCAAGGATTTGGTCATCTTCACAAGAATATAGAAGGTAATATATTTTTTTCATATTCTTCTGTATGAAGCCACGTGTGGGTTTGGATTCTTAATCAAGGTGCAGTAGGATTTGTTATTTTTACTCAAACTGTTAATAGTTGTGCACATCTGTCTGTGGAATATGTGATCCATACCAAACTTTGTACTAAAGTCAAGGCATAATTCCAATATCATGCGTGCTTCTCCTCAGATTATATATTTTACATTTTCAGACCTTTTAGGGAAATTGAAAAGGCATATGTTATATGCCTTGCTTCCTCAAAAGATTGAAAATCTCACTTGACACCTCATTTTTGTACACATTTTGCCAACTCCCCCCCCTCCCTCCTCATTTTAACTCATAAATATAGGGTCGCTGGATGATTGCTTATACAACAACAACAAACTTTAATCCCAAACTAGTTAGAGTTGGCTATGTGAATCCTTTTTTTCCACTTAGCTTGGTTTTGAGTCATGGATGATTGCTTATCAGTTGCATTATTTAAAACTATGAAACCAATAAGTTAGATTTTATCCATTGACCACCCTTCTGGGTCTGATAGCAAGCCGCTCACTTCTGCAGAGCTATTTCCCTCATTTGGAGGGTTGGCATCAGAATGTTCTCATGCTGAAACGAATCATTTCTTCTTCTTCACACATGGATATGAATTTAATTTGGCTCAAAATAACAATGTTAGAACAAAAATGTAGGCTGGGACTAATCATATACAACCATCTGTCATGCAAGAGAAAATATAATCATCCATCAGCAATCAAATTTGTAATGTTGAATAAAAAATCAAATTAGATTCTTCACCTATTGTCTATTCTGAACCAGTATCTGTATTCATTGAATCGGATTTGAAGTCTGGTGTCAGCCAGCAATCAAATGTACCATATTGAACAAAAACTCAAAAAAAGATTCTTTGCCTTTTGACCGTTGTGAACCCATTTCTGGATTCATGAAATTGGACTTGAAGCTGGCATCAGCTTCCATGCAAGGAACTCAGTAATAGGTTCTAACTCAAGAATGTCATGCAAATATTGCTCTCATTTTTTGGTGGGTAAACTGGCTGAAAAGGAAAAAAAAAGGTTAGACTGAGACAATACCAATCATTTGGCTCATGCAGTAGGTTATGATCCTATGTTTTAGACATTATCCAATTAGTGCAAGTTCCTCTTGCAGCCACATTAAATGCTTTTGGTGTTCACTCTGTTGGCCTGATCGTGTGAAATTCCTTATAGTCAGATGCCTCTGAAATGCTTTTTATACCGGTGAACTTGCTTTTTATGCTGGTGCATCTTAAACTATTTGATGACATTTTGTTTTAATTTTGGAATGATTGTGCTTAGATTAAAACTTCTCTTTGACATGCTACCTATGTATGTGGTACATAACATCTTAATCTTTTTGTGGCTAGATGAGTTGCCATTCTATGCAACCACAGATGAAAGAATTGTAGAGATGCAAGGTGAATCTTTGAAGGTTCTCAAGGCACTAGAATCTGTAGTTGGGCATCTCCGGAAGTTTTTGGTTGATCATAGTGTACTTCCTCTATTTGAAAAGAATGTAAGTTTCTTTTCTTCCTTAAAGAGAACTTGAATTTAAATTTTATGTTTTATGATTGCAGCAAACTGATGGCTACCTTGTTCTTCCCCCCTCCCTCTTCTCCTTTTCCTTTAGTATAATGCACCAGCCACTCAAGATCGTCCAGTAGATGCTTGGGCAGACAAAACACAATCCTTAGTCCATGCTTCACAACAATCCATAATTGGCAATGATTATGCTCCTCCATTGAAACGGGAATCTCTGTTTTTAGATCGTGAATCTCAATTAGATCCACAAATTCCACGGAGTGGACTGTCATTATACGGACAAGATCCTGCTTTTTCCGGGTTACGCTCTTCAGGAATGGGGCGCAGTGGTGCTTTAGTTACTCAGGTCTATTTCATTTTATATTTATTTGTTAAATTTTAATTTCAAGCTAATTATCTTTTAAGGCTGTATTTTGCTTGATTAATTATGTAGTCTTGAGTAGCATTCCACTTTATGTGCAGGCCACAAGAGTTTATGTTACTACGGTATGAGCATTGGGCATGTGTGATGTGCATTAGGGGAGAAGCATAGGTAGCTTTGACACTTATCTGATTAAGGACATGTTTTCTTTTTCATGTAACCTGATATTAGTGCTCCTACTTTGTCCGGTGCGCTTCTCTTGCTTGCTTCTCCCAAGAGAGCAAGAACTGAACCAAGAGGAGCATATTTACCAAAACTATAAGTATCAATTATGTGGTGGATGGAGATTTAGGGAGCCCAATATTGTCAGTTTTCTTTTTTTTTTTTTTCCTTTTTATCCCTCTTCAAATAATGCCATGGAACTCACAGATGGTTGACTTGGGACGTGATTGGGTTGCTCGAGTTTTTTTTTTTTTTTTTCATATTATACTAGGTAGATGCTTGTAGTGATACATTCACGGATTCACCAGACCATGCTCGAATGTGGCATTATGATTTTACTTTGCTAAAGGTTCTTTCATTGCATTGCCTTTGTTTGTACATTACTAGAAGAGGTTGTTGAAATCCTTAAATGCAATGTAGACTCATAAAATTCTGCTGCATTGGCACTCTTCTTAGATGGCATATAAGGTATATACTTGCTGTGCCTGTTGAAGTATAGTCTCTGGTATTCATGCCATTGTTGGTAGAAACTTAACAATTTCTCTAACTAGCATGTGGTAATCTTGCTTGAGGGTATTGATATGGGAAATGACTCAAAAAGCTACTCATGTACTCTTGTTGCTTGTTGAAAGTCCATGAAGGTTATTAATGATTGATTTATTAACTCTTTCATTTCAAGGCTGTTATAGGTGTTCTAAAGCAGCTATTTGTTTTGCTTAGTCCAGTTCTATGTTCTTTTATTCTAACTTTTTGAAGAAAAGGTGATTTCTTCATTTAGACATGATCTCGTTTTTGGGAAGACGAAAATAAGAAACCCATAACAGCCTTGTGCCTCCATTCTATTGTATTTTTATTTTGATCAACAGTTTGCGTGACTGACTAAGTTAAAACCAAAACAGCCTTAAAAGATTTTGGCAATTATCTGCCATTAATTTTCTGTCATTATTGTTGGTGTTTAAATTAAATGTCTACGAGAACATGTAGAGTTCACATGGCATTTACCAACTTGTGTGGACATTTCATGAGTGTATTATTGATTAGGATGGTGTTTTAGTAGTGGTCCCATTTGCTATGACTATTTCCTCAGTTTATTCACTGGAAATAATTGTTTGAAATATTCTGTGATTCAGATCACACAGACAATGCAAATTCCACTGTCATATGCAGAGGACATCATTGGCATAGGAGGAGGAAACATAGCATACATACGCCGCACTAGCGGAGCAGTACTTACTGTGCAAGAGAGTAGAGGATTGCCTGATGAGATTACTGTTGAAATCAAGGGCACTTCTTCACAAGTTCAGGTTGCTCAACAACTCATTCAGGTGATGTATCTCATTATGTTTTAATGAACTCATATGAACCTTGCATGCAGTCATAATACTTTGTACGATAGCTCTTCCGAGTCATAATTTTTTTCTCTCATCTATTATCTATAGGAATTTATATCTGGACGTAAAGAACCGCTAACAAGCAGTTATGGAGGAGTTGATGCTGGTCCGAGATCAAGTTATTCTCAGTTAGCAAGTACAGGTTATCCATCATCGTCGCTTGCATCTCAATCGCTTAGCGGTTATGGGTCCTCTGGATTGGGAGGGTATGGCGGCTATAGGTTTTAATATGAGAGGCATGGCATGGCTATAGAGGGTATGGCATCACACTATCCACTCTCAGTTGGTTTCAACTAGAAAAGTCATATTTGCTGTTCTGTAAAGATGTGGACAAGGGCGTAACGTCTTTTTCAACCTGCTATTATCATCATTGTAGATGTATTGTATGGCGTAGTTCTTGTTTTTGACATCAAATATTGTGCTAGTTTCTGAATGTACCAACAGGCTAACTGCAACAGCTCGACAATTTTTGCTTTAGAAAGTACGGGTTCGTATGTGTGTTGAAGCTTACCTTCTGGACCTGTTGGTGAATTAGCATCGATCATCGTGTTTTGACCTTGCCAATGGTGCCGAGACCAGCCTCTCCAGCGGTGTTATCGCGTGGCATCGACCAGAGCAGCCAGAGATTTTTACCGCACTTGGAATTCCCGTTATGTGTGACCAGAGTATCACCATTCATATAACGTCAAAAATTCGCACCCTGGATTTCCGATTTCATGTTTTCCACCAAACGTTACAAATAATCAAGTGTTCACTTAAGAACATAAATATAATGTTAAAAGCCATTGATATCAATTCAACTTAGATAGTTCTTCATACGTTTAACTTTATAGAAATGGCCAGCTTAGTTTTAACAACCAAATCAAAGCTGCACATGCATTTATGTGAAGAACAGATGCTTCATTAGATTCAATGTACAAATATGTTCTTGTTAAGCAGCCATTTATATAAAATCCTGTACCCAAAAAAAATCTTGCAATTGGGAAACATTGCTAATGACGCATTTCATTTTAAACATCTCATGTTTATGCTGATTAACTTAAACAAACGATTACCAAAATAATTGTTGCAGCTGCAGCATAAATTCAGTTATGCTTCATTATCTCACAAACTACTCGGCATCCTCCTTTCATAAAGACTTGTACTGTTCTATCAAACGTGAAGCATGAAGACGGGAAGCGGGGATGACAGTGCACCCCAGATTCTGTAGATAAGCAATCTGCAAATAAAACAAGTACAGAATGTGCTGTTTTCAGTTTAAAAAAGGGACAGAAATCGTTATAAAAACAAATGTATTGGAATAGTGCTCAAGGTGGATGCACTGAATGGGTTGTAATTTTGACTTAATATGATCTGTTAAGAACAGCCAAGTTGATGGTTTCTCTTGCAGACCTGGGATCAATACCACCCTCAAACTGATATTTGGCTGGGTTTCTGCCTTATCCTAGTTCTCAGAAAAAAAGGGAGAGGTGGTGGTGCATGTAGGTGTGTGCATGTGCATGTCTAAGGAAAAGTGCTATCATTCTGCCATCAAGTGGATCATGCATTGTGGTAGTTGTATCCAGTATGGAAATATGAGCAGTGGAAGAATAATGACTGCATTTATAAGTTTACCAAAAATGTTATAACAGGACAGCTGGTGTGTTTTGTTCTAATAGTCAACCTAGATGACAAATAAATATGTAATGGTACCCTCCTTGAATGATTTAGTATAAATTAATGACTAAGCCACTATCATGTAAAACATTGACGTTGAGGTTTGATGTTTGGTCAACCACCAAAGATGAAAAGCAGCCATATAACCTGTTTAGGTGTAGCTTCAGATGATCCCATTGAGTTTTCTATTCTCTGCTTCTGAAAATGTTCCTGAAAGTAAATCAAAGTTACAGTTATGTTTAATACTATAAAATCTCCAAACCTTCTACTTTCATTGATATGCATGTCAATGATGACAAAGCATGCTGTATTTTTCCTTTAAAGCATCATGTGATAGAAGAATTATTAGTTAAGAAAGTAGCATTCTAGTAAAATATACATGAGTTGGCAAATTAGTGCAATGATGGGATAGTCATTTATTTTCTGCTAGGAATATGGAAATATTGCTAAGCAATTAATACACCCAGAGCAAAAAACCCTTTTCTCAGGAGAAATATGAACCCACAAACAAAAAGCTTTGTTCAATAATCTCTGACATTCAGCATATCAGAATGAGGATTGAATCAAAGACATTCCTTCATTTATGCACATTCAAGATCTTGCTAGGGAAAAAAAAGAAAAGAAAAGAAAGAACCTCAAGTATAGGAGGATTTATTCTACTTTGATCTCAAAAAAAAAGAGAGCAGCTGCTCCTTGTTAGGAGTGAGAATGGGCTGGATTGGGTTGGTTCCAGACCAGAACCTGGAAATGACCCAATCAGGTCCATTCTAAAATTTTGGATCCAGAACTGAACCGACCCTATCCTGGAAATAACCCAGAACTAACCCGATTAAATCAATTTGATTTCGGATCAATTTTGAGGCAGAACCAATTTTCTTTTTTTCTTTTTTGTTTAATACATGTCTAACATATAATAGCTAAAATTTTTTCTCTTAGTTTTATTTAATAAAAAGGATATATAACATTGTTGACTAATATAATACTTACAATCTCTTAATAAAGATGGTAGACAACTTATATGGTGAATGTGATATCCTAGTTTCAATCCTTAAGGACACTTTAAATTTTTTTAAATTCAACCAAAATAAAAGAAGATGGTCATTCTCTTTTTCAATGTCAATATTATCATGTCCCTCTAACCAGCAAGATTAGGCTTTGCTTCATTGTTTATGTGGGTTAAAATGTTTAACAACAGTAGCCAGCAGGAAACTCCATTCCACAATCTAAATAGGTTCAAT
The DNA here is from genome assembly GCA_017589505.3 of Metroxylon sagu. Lineage (NCBI taxonomy): Eukaryota > Viridiplantae > Streptophyta > Magnoliopsida > Arecales > Arecaceae > Metroxylon > Metroxylon sagu. The sequence goes on along the minus strand of JACVBY030000574.1, from coordinate 1,095,250 downwards.
GTTAACTACCTTATCCTTGACTTTTTGGCCAATTAGTTTTCCTTTGAAGCCGAGGATCTTATGCTATAAGCCAATCAAAGATATCTCCCAGATGATGAGGTCCCAATTTTTAATATGCAGACCACTAAAGATTGAATGAGGCATCATTACCACAATAACAAGAATAACAACAACAAAGCCTTAATCCCAAACTAGTTGCGGTCAACTATACAAATCCTTTTTCTCCGTTCTGTTTAATTTAAAGTCATATTTGTTTTATACGATACAAATATATTAATTTTTTATTTATCACTTATTGAGTTAAGCATCATTGCTTTTCTTATTCGAAACAAGAAACAAGCCTAGCCCATTTGTTTTGTTTCAGATTTTTTGAATAGCTTAAAAATTCTTTCTAAAGATTAATAACTAAGGAAATAAAAAAAAAAAAAGGAAAAACAATGAGGTGGCAGTAGGGGCACCGATAGTTGTGAGACAATGACAGCATCAATGGCAATGGTTGCATGTCGATGGTCAATTGAAGTCAATAGCCATCATAATGGTGAAGACAGTTGCAGTATTATTGGTAGATAGTTGCAGTCATGGAGTGGTTGTGGTGGTGATGAGGGCATGGGCAAAATATGATGGTGGCTGCAATGGTGGTTGTGCGCAACAGTGCAATAGCTGTGATGGATTGACAACAGCAATGAGGCTATCAAATTTGTACAAAAAAGAGTAAATGAAATATTATCTAAGAAAAGTTTTAGGGGTTGTTTGGAACCGTAGTTGTTTTTGTGCTTTTGTTTCTCTGCAAATTAATAAAATAGTACATAAAGATTTATGCTGAAAACAGAATTTACATAAAATTCTTTTATTCCTTGCTTTTATTTCACTTGTTTTGAAAGCAATGGAACTTTACTTCTGAAAGCTCTAAAGATTTTACAAACAATTAGAAAAAACAAAAGTTGCTTTCAACTTTCATCATACATGTTGGTCTGTCTAGTTCATTTTTCTTCTGAGATTTTTGAATACAAAAATAGAAAACAGAAGCAATACCAGATGGGCCCTTAACTATCAAAATTTTTGGCCACATTTGGGATGAGAGTTTCTTGAAATCAATGGAATTGTATAAATCTAATGAATTGTACAAATCTAATGAATCAGAAATATGGTAATGTGAAACCAAGGAATTATAAATTTTCTTGTTTGGTATACAATCCCTAATGGATTTCCAACATGGGTTTTTACAAAAGGTTTAATTAAGCTAGAGGATAGTTTTCAAACAAAATATATTTGGTGAGGGATTTGGGTTTTCATCAAAACCCACCTCCCATGTAAGTTTTCAAAAGCATTATTTTTGAGGGATTTCAATATCCTAGGGAATGGTCAAATGTCTCCTCTCCTTTGACTGGTAATACCAAAAGATGGAATTTGACAAAATCCTGGAAATCTCTAAATTCCCTTCTACAGATGACTTCATCACAAACGTGGCCTTTGAAAATTCTGAAGATGTTTTCAGAGAATAGAAGATCACAATAGTTTCAGCAACAAATATTTCAGATTGTTAGTTTTTTCTCTTTAAAAGTAGAAAGTAATAAACATAAGATTTACAAGCAGAATGTTAGTTTTCCTTTAGAATAAAATGCTACGAAACCTCCCAAATTGGCTTTTGGGACTAATGGCTATGAAATTATCTTGGAAAGTGGAGTAGCATCACTTTCAATTGCAGCCATTCGAAGGACATGAGTAAACTGTGAAGATTATCTTGAGGCTTTTAGTTAAAACTCTTAACAATTTGTGAAAATGAATGCAGTGCAAGCAAGCAGTTATTAAATTACCATTTTCATCCCTAGAGTGCACACTCACCCAAATTACAATACATAAAAATGACAACAATGAATTTCACCATTCTAGAATATTTAGATCCAAGTGCATGTTATATATTTCCAATGGCATCATAGATCAAGTTGGAAGGCTAATCAATAAAGGCAGAGGTGAGAGGGGAGCAGGTGGGTTTGATGAGAATCAGACTGATTAACCATGATACAAGGACTATTCAGCATTGTTCAATTCTTAATGCATTCCATGGTCCCAATCACTATCTTGTGATGGGGCCAAGGCAAGTCCCTTTTGCTCCCATGGAGAGAAGCTTTATGAGAACCACTTTTATTGAAAATGCGTTTAGGCTACATTTTAAAATAGAATCAGAGGAATGACTGGGTTAAAAAAAGAAACTATACATCTGAATAAGAAGATCAGTTCAAAACCATTTCTATCATGATTACATCCAGGCTGCGGAGAGCGGTGGTTTGTAGGGTTGGGCTAAGTCTAATATAAATTGTTGACCCCTTTCATTCCTTCACAGCTTTAGTTTTTAGGTTTCAAGAGGTTAGTTAACAGAACACTCCCCATGTAAATTGGATGAGATTAACATAAGTAACAATCATCAACTAGCACAGGATGAGCTATACCTAAGCTCTGCATATCAGTGCCAAGCAAACAGCAATAAGGAACTTAAAAGTAAAAAAAAATATTGCATAATAAAAAATTAAAGAAACTATTTATCATACCATGCCAATGCTTGTATCCAGCAATGCCAAAATAAAAAAGTTTTTTTTTTTAAAAAAAAATAAGAACCTTTTTTGTAATATTTTTAAAAAAGATTTAATGGATGCCATGTCAACCTTGGTGAGCCTAGCATGACCATTGTTGACTAGCACAGCATGACAGTAAAACCTTATTTACAAAGGTGCATTTGGTATGAGGTTAAAGGGAATGAAAACGTTGCTTTTGTAATTTTTCACTCCTTTTTCATGATGTTTGACATGGAGTTAATTTTTTTAGAAGATAATTTTTTCCCTGTTTACTCCCCTAAATTGTTAACCTAAAAGAGGGTAGGTTAACAAAATGAAAGGTAAAAGCTTTTTAAGAGATGAAAGGGGGCTAAAATATTGGGACTAATAAAATATTAAATTTAATACAACCACATATATATTATAATATATATATATATATATATATATATATATATATATATATATTACGTATATCATATATGATATATGTATATATAATATATAATATATATATTGTATTATAATATATATAATGACATTTTCACTTTCTTTTCATTAACCTTGTTCTAAACACAGTTAACATTTACACTCATTATATTTCCACTCTCTATTCATAAACTCAACCAAACATAGTTATTAGAAAAAAATTTTACACCCAAAAAATTGCACCAAGAAAAGTTACTTTTGTAACTTTTCACCCCTCTTTTCTTAACCCTATACCAAATGCACCCTAAATGTTATGTCAGATGGGGCAGTACTTCAAAGAAGCAAATCGTGGGCAAATTAGTAATTTGGTGGCTTTTGAGTGTGTTGCTGCATTGTTAATCTTCAACTAATAGTGTAAGTTTGGCTGTTATCAGGAGCAAGGTTTTAAATCTCCTGGGATAGAATTATCCCAAGACATGCCAATTGAGACGCTAAGATGATGGCAGAACGATTCTATCCTAATACTTGAGAAAGCAAAATGTCTTAGTGTCCATCTAAAACCATGACTAGGAGGATACCATATGATGGTTCTGTTAAGGCCATGGTTAGTTGGAAGCAGTAGACCCAAACTCATCTTTTGGCAAAAACAGAGATCTCTACATGTTTAATTTAACGAAAGTGGGGGCCAAATTGCATAGCTAAAGCCTCGACTTTCCCAAAAGAGCTGAGATTCAGGTATAGTTTAGAGTAAAACCTGTAATAAAGCAGCAAATTTAAAGTAGCTAATATGCTACCAAACTAGGGAACATAACATATAAAATTCGCTATTAAACTTCAACTTGTACTAGTATTTGAATGGATGCAAGTGTGAATGATGAATCAATCAAGAAAATATAACTTTTGAACCTCTGTTTTTATCCTTGCGGAGGTTTATAGAACTAGATAACCTCTTTTTTCAAGATTTGAAGCTAAGAAAGATCAACTCAATAAACCACTAACCTGTTTTTCTCTAATTAAATGTGCGCGTTTATCAATAGGAATTTGCTCCCACCTTATAACCTGTGACATGATATCCAGTTACCAGAAAGGATATAGGATTTTGTTCAATGGCTCTAAACATCATGCACCAGAAGAACTGTTTGGTTTGGACCAAAAAAACACTCACATATTGTGCATAATTATAGGCTTCATCACCACTCAGACATGATTTGAGAATACGTAAAACATCCTGAAAAATCAATTAGTGACCACTGTGGATTACTTTCAATTAAGAAAAGAAAGATCACATAATTTTCAAAGCCAGAAATTATGAGGTGTGTCACCATAGCAAATGAAACAAAACATGATCAAAGATTACATTATCCTTATCAGTGTGGCAATGCAAAGCAAAACTAAAATGATTGACCATACATATAAAAAACGTGCCTCACACATCACTCAGAAAGAAAGCTCTGATGTAGCCATTCTACCCCCCAACATCCTGGTGATACATATAGTCAGACCAATCCATAAAAGAATAAAGAGAAAAGGCTAAAACATTATTCGAGCCAATTGGATGAATCTAGGTGCTTCAATGGTGTTGAGCAATTGATGCATCCACACCCTGTTGATTTGTGTAATATTGGAAAACATAACATGACAATAATAAGGATCATAATGTGGCATGGCTTAGAAGTTGAGAAGTAAAGAAGTCTAGGTAACAACATGAGCAATAGCTGGAAGCAAGAAAGGGGAAAATGTTGGTATAACATAAAAATTAAGAAAAACAGGATGAAGAATAGACATATTAGAGGAGGCACAAAATGAGGAATAAGGTGATCTGAGCAAGACCAGATGACAATCTAGGGAGGCTCGATTAGGTAGAGGTATTCAAATTCACAAAACAGAGCAGAAGGAGGTGCGACATAACATAAATGGAAGCCATGAGAAAGGAAATGAAATGGTCTAAAATAACAGCAGGGGAAACATTTAATGGGAACCATCGACAATGGAGTTCACAAAGCCAAACCCAACTTTTTATAGCAGGGTCACAAGAAGACCAATTAAATTTCTAATCAGCAATTTGTTATTAGAATTCAAACCTAACCTAAGCCCAAGCCATTATGATGTATGCTGGTGGTCAAAACCCAAGAAGGATACAACTGGAATGAATTGACTCGAACTAGGCTTAGATACTTTGTGGTTTGGGTAAGTTTTCAGTTTGAGTCCAGGTTTGCCCGTATGTCCCACAAAAGTTGCACCACTAAGGTAATTGTGTCATCAACCAACAAACTTTATTGAAACTAGACCAACTTGGATGGTTTTCTCCAAGAAGCTCATTTTGAAGTCAATTTGAACTGATTGCAGAATCCCTTCTAGATTTAGCTGCTTCCCTGGTTGATACTGTGATTTCTTACTCAATTTTTTAATAAGCTTTCTACTTAAGATAGGTTTTATTTCACCTTCCTCATCTTCCACAAAAAAATTGAATATTACTTTAGATATTCAAGATCACCAACAGCTTTTCATCACATGAATTATTGAACACTCGCTTGACTGAGTCCAATTTAGTTTGAGACTTCCATTCCACTTTGGGACGCCTCTTACAAAAACCTTTTTAGAATGTAAATATTGTTTTCGTACCATCAGCCTTCCATTATGGTCATAAACCCAAATCGCATGTAAGCTATATGTGCTTCTTTTCACAAAGTTTTGTTGGTCTTGAGCTACTAGACTAGTGATCGTCCCTCTATTGTATCTTGGGGTGGCAAAAGATCTAAACAACTTGAACTTGGCTTAGGCTCAACATGGAAAAAGGTTGACTCATGCTCGGTTTGAAGCTAAATAAAGCAAGCTTGAACCGGCAATCTAGGCTAGAAATTAATTTCAAGCAGAGCCCAAAAAAATAAAATAAAATAAAGACCCAACTTGGTTGGGCTTAGCTTAATTTCAAAACAAAATATCGCCTTCTGTTTTTCCATGCTATGAGTCTGTAGTTAAGTGCAACCTGAGATCCCTCTTTGATAGATGTGAACCAGCCTAGTCCGAATCCCTTCCATATTGCTAGCTGATCCTACAAGCTTTTATAGAAAGCCTATATCATTTAGCACTGACATGGACAAGTGGTGGACAATCTTTTCTACACATGCATACATATATGCACATACATACAAACACATGTAGATGGAGAGAGTAAAGCTATAGCATGAGCACCCATATAATAGCGCTAAGGAGATTGATCCTAACTGTATAATAAGAGGCTAGCATCGATGGTCAAAGCCATTGAATGTGATCTATTATCTCTAAGATGCTTTCTATTAAAAAAATCAAGTGATTTGGAGATCACAGAGTGATCAAAAAGGTAGTTTGAATAACACAATAGAATGCTTTTTTTTTAGCCATTGGATTCATAGGCTAGGGATCTTCTAAATCACATCATTTATTGATAGTGAGTAATTTAGAAATAGTATGTCATAACCAATGACTCAAATCATGGGTGCTAGAGGCCCCATCATCCATTCAGGACCGACCTCACAAGTACTGTTGTGTGCATGCCCACAGAGTAGCACTATTGTACACATGCATACCCATATGCACACACATACATACAAATATATATATATATATAGATATATATACACAAAATATATATTTATACATATAACATACATATATACATACGCGCATATCTTGAACTGATTTCTAGCTTAATTTAGGATTTTTCAGGCTAATCAATTAGGCACCAATTTAGCTTGGATCAAAATTAAGCTTGAATTAAGCTTCAAATAGTAGAAAACTAGTCAATTCCGATCTCAACTTTCAAGCTCATAATTGTTTTCAAACCAATTTTATCCACCATTGCACAAAACCAGCATTGGTGGTATGCTGTGATTGATGCATGTCATGGAAGCATCATGGGAAAACTTAGTCAAAAAATGTAAATAATGCTTGAAAAAAAGTCTATTTCAGAATATTGAGCAATAAAAAGGGCAAAAGAAAACAAGATTGTGGCAAAGATGAAAATGCTGAGATAAATGTGTGGTAAAACTACAAAGGATAAGGCAAGGAAGAAGGCATAGGGGTCAACAGAAAGTGATGGAGGATTGACTGCAGTAGTATGAACATTTGAAATGAAAAGTGGTGACAGCCCCAATAAGGAAAGCTCTTGCACGTATGTGGAAGCATCAAGAAACAGGAGAGAAGAATGAAGGTATCAACGATGAAAATATTTGTAGAATATGCTGGGGTAGCACCAAAGATAGCTCTTAGTTGGAATGACAGGCAAAAACAGATTCATTAAACCAAAACAAATAGTTGGAATGTTATTTGATAAAATATAGTTCTAAATTTATATTTCACCACAAATCATGCACAATAATTTGCTGTAACAAATTTATTGGGGTGAGATGGATGATTATTACACTTTTAACCCCCACATAAAATTGAGAAATAGCCTTAACACATTATCTGCAACTTGGTGGATCTCGATAAGACAAAACTCCTATCAGATGTTTTGTAGTGCGCCCACACCATCGGAGTAATGAAACTTATTTAGATAAGTAGGGATCAAATGATGAACTGACAATCTGACCTAAATTATCCTACTAATGAAAGATCTTTCCATATATATTTCATTAACAAATATTATCATCTATTAATTTCCATTATTATGGCCTACACACTATCCAATGACGTAGCATCAAATAACAGACTCCAGTTTATGTGCTGAAAGAATTGGATGCTTTATAACAAATATGTGAAAAAACTGACTTGTTCTCATGGAATCATATTCAAATGTCCAAGAAATGGCAGAGAAAGTAGATAATATGCAAAAAATAATTTACTTGCCTCGAAAGAAGATCGTAATATTCAAAATAGATAAATTATGTTCCCTAGAGAGGAATCCATATATTAACTTGAAAATGATGATGATGAAACATTTAACACGAAATATGGTGGGCAATGTGGCATAATATCTGTAAAATAATAAAGAAAACATAAAAGTGCATAAAGCCAACAAGGAACAACAGGAAATGGAACAATTGGCAAGGATTGTCTACTTATAAGCAAGGCTTAATGGAATTGCTGAAATCATCTTCACTGGCCACTTAATCATGAATTTCAATGCTATCAATTACAAGGACAATCTAAAGCTTTAGAGTTCTTTGATTCAGTCTCACTTCATGGTATGCAATTATGCATCATCATTAAGGAAAATCAGATCCACATGCATGAGATAAAGTCCAAGGAGTGGTTGCAATTGCACAAATTTTACACTTTGCTATATTTAATGCTTTGATATTGACAAAAAAATACCACTAGAAGAAAAGTAAGTGGGATTGAGTTCCCAATACATCCACAAACAAAGCAGCACACTAGCTTTAGCATATTATTTAACCATAATGGAACCAAATAAGAATGACAATTCCCAATTTTCATGCTGTACAACTTTGAAAGCAAACACAAATAAAAAATGAAACGACCTTTTTGGCACTATTAAACAAGTCTGCTGACAATCTACAGCTTTGTCCATGTGATGAAGTTCATAACATTCAACATATAACACCTACTTTCTAAGACCTAGTCTCATCACACCAATAGAAACAATAGCTGGAAATAGAAATTTTGTATCAAAATATTGCTAGTCTCTTGTTCAGGCAAGGAATATTCTCTGGAAAGAAATCTGGAAGGCTCATAAGTTAAAAGTGAATTCAGTGGAAGCAAAGCAGAGGGTTAGCACAACATCGCCCACCTATCCCCAGCAAGACTTTTTTGCATCATTTGGAAAATTAAAACATAGAGAAATAAAATATGATTTTTGTTCATCTAGTTATACTAGGTAGAGCAACAGAATACCAGAATAGCAAATATCATCGCATGATAAAACTATATATGCCCGTCATTGGTCACTAGATAAGAGAGTAACATATAGTTTCTCCTACCACCAAGCGTTTGCTTGAATGATATCGCCTCTTGCCACTTGGATAACTGGTTGAGGTTCAATTCCTATGGGAGTTGGTCCCCAAAAGGTGGGGTGGGTACAAGGTGGTAAACCTGAGGATTATCCCCTCCTAGTTTCCAAAAGAAAAAGAAAAAGAAAACCAAAAAATTTCTCCTTGACATTCATCAAGAACCAAACTATCGTAATAACTTGGTATATGTATGCATAAGATTGCACATGTATTGATCTGAAGAAGATTGCACAATATGAGTAATGAGGAAAATCAGTAAATATGCAATGAGAGCGCTGAAAGTTTCCAAGAAAAACAGCTTAAATTTATCATCTAGTATAAGCAAGAACTGAAATATGATAAAAGCAAAACCTTGTGCTTGTATGTCGTATTCCTCATACGCTCATCAATTACAAATCTAACCTGAGACCAGAGGAAAAAAGTAAATGGAGAAAGGAAACCGTAGGATGTAGGACAAGTACTGACAATGTTAAGCCAAATTAATCTTCAGCACATTACATGGACGTATTACTTAGGGGAAAAAAAGGAAAAAAAGCTGTCTGGATTGGATAATGGTGCACCTAAGGTATGATGTGGAGACGGGTAACCATAATACATGAAGTGCAATTCAAGACGATAGACATTTGGGTTATTACACCCAAAAAAAACTAAAATAAAATTTTAGAAAATAGAATCTGTATATTGTTTACATTTCAAAATTCCATCATCATGATAGATAAGTCTTGTTTTGGAATCACTTTTATTTCTTTTTAATTTTTAAAAATAAAATCGCATTAATTGAGACAAAATATTTGATGCTATTATTTTATTTATATCAAAAGTTAAATTAATGAGAATAAGAAATCCTTATCTTCGATAATTTCAAAAACTAAAAAAAAAAATCTATATTTTTTACCATTGTCACCACAACCCTTGCCATCACCACCAACATAGTTGCTGCCTATGCCACCATTGCAACCATCACCACCCCCACCACCATCACTGCCTTCACCACACTACTACCACAATCATTGCCACCTCCACATTATATCTAACATTCATGCCTCTGCAGCATCCATGCCACCACCATTGTTATTGCCGTTGTACCATCGCTGTCAACATGATCAACATCTAGCCACCACCACCGTTATGCCTCCTCCGCATTGTCGGTACTACCATCACTACCATCATCTCTTCCACCACTATCACTATGCTTATGTTTAAAAAAAATAATTAACTATGACAAACATATTCATATTTTTAAAAATTCAGATTCTGTTTCTATTTTTGAAAATATAAAAAAAAAGAAGGTAACACCAAACGACACCATGGTATAAAATTGAAATGATGCATTTTTTTTATTATTATGGGCAGAATCAAACATCCCCTTCAGTATGAGGCTTATATAGTACAAGACACGGCTGGAATCATTAATATAATCTTTTAGATAATACATAAAATTTGTTCACTTCCATCAAGCAACCACATTTTGTAGTTAGAATAAAAGCTACCTTATCAAGCAATCGCTTTGGATGCTGAAATGCTTGCTTTTTTGCCCATTGATGGAATAAATAAGAGACAATTGATCTTTCTTCAACGTTAAACCTGAAAGACAGAAACATATGATAAATTTATAAGTCCATAATGTATTATAACCACAAGAATATAGACCAATTAGTTATTACGCACATTATAAGCAAAATACCTCTTCAAGAAATCATTGCCAATGCATATGTCATCCAGTTCTGCTGAGCCACTTGAAAATTTTATTTCTTTCATACTAGGTTGATGAATATTTTCAGGTGGTGATTCGCATTCTAATGCATTAGAAGAAATAATTCTATCGGGCAGTGTTCCCGCATCTTTTGAAATAGCCTCACCCTAACAGTTTTCACAAAACAAATGAAAGGGAGATAACAACAGAGAATATATTGATAACTGCATACAGCAGACCTATAAAACTCATTTACAAGATTTGCTTGTTTTTACGCTAAGGCACCTGAATCTCAAGAAGATGGGGTGAAATTTCCTTAAGAAAACGTGAAGGCTGCAGCAACTGAAAGTTAAAAATTGTAGTCAGAGATGGAGGTACAGCCGACATACATCAGGAATATTGCATATCACAAAATAAACTAGCACCACCTGCCAATTGGAATCCATAATAACATGAGATATGTACAACTTCTTCCGAGCACGAGTCATCGCAACATATAGCAGCCTACGCTCCTCCTAGAAAATTTATTCAAGCATGGATAGGAAGCATAAAAAAAACAAATTTTAGCTCAAAGAAGTGGATAAAAAAATAACTATATACTAAAAGGAAAAAAAAAGGGGAAAAGGGGGAGACTTACCTCCAGAGTGGTCCCTCCTTGCTTTACAGTGCCATTAAACTCATGCAACAAAGGAATTTCAGTTTCATTTGCCTACAATCAATTAAATTTCATAACGTTACTTCAGGTAGCATGCAAAAATGAAACTAACATCACAATGCAGTGGTAGAGACAATGTAAAATTGCCCTAAAAGAAAAATGAAATCTATTATCAACAAAATAATACTCAATGTAACTATGTAAGAAAGCCCATGTGCACCATACTTCCATTTAGAAAGATTATAAAGAACTGCTTTAGCTATGAAGAACCGTGGACCACTGACTACTGGTGTTTCATGGATAAATACAAGAATCAGATTCATGTGTAACTAAGTATCTGATTCAATAAGACAAAAAAAGGAGACATGTGTCTAGGTCAATGCTGACTGCAGATTATTTAGGGTCCATCTGTGAAAATAAAAGAGTCTATTCACCAATTCCAAGGCTTCTGTACTACACTAAATCTTTAAAATCTTGCCTAGTCAACATGAATTGACTATGGCTATTTCAAGCTAGCATGGTAAAATTGGTAGATATGCTTCTCTTATGAAGCAGCACCAGAGCATATTCATTTGAGTCCAACAGCTGGAATTCTCTAAAAGGCCTTATAATGCATCCAGATTCTGATTCTGATTCTGTAAGGGGACCATTTTAATGATATTTGTAATAATAGGAAGCTAGTATATTATGCATTCCCTTACCTTTGTTTCTAATATTTGGTTGATAATAGGATGATTATTTCTTTAATCCTTAAAATGTCCAATTGGTATCTTAAACAGAAATCAAAGTTGTCTAGCTTGGAAAAGTACCAGCTGAAAATTGGTATCTTCGGTACAAAGTGTGTTGTTTACAAGTGCTGATCAAGTATTGACCAAAGTAATGATGAAGTATTGACCAAAGCCTTACAAATTATATTTTAAAATAATTTTTTTTAGTATTTTATTTTCTCATCATTTCTAAATTAAATTGATTTTCTAAAATTTTTATCTGAAGTACAAGTACCCTAACTCGATATTTGTTAAACCACAATCTCTTGAAATTCTACGAATTTATTATTGAGAGAGAGTTGACTTTTTATTCTTAAGAAATTTAATTTTTTTGATATTTTTATTGAATTCAAGTAGGGGTATTCCCTTATTTCCATAAGAACTCATGGAATGCTCTCAGTCTTATATACCAAATAAAAAAAAACAAAAATTGAAAACCAATGATTTAAAAAAAAAATGCAAAGAGTATCGAACCAACCCGAACCACCAATTTAATTCAATAACAAACCAAACTAAACCGCTTTGATACCGATTTGCGATTCAGTGGACCTTAATTTTACTAAAATTATTTTATGCATTCTGTCTTGATTCTAATTAACCTAAAGCCTTCAAATTCTAATGTGATTCTTCATAATTCTAACTTACAATTGACCACAGCTTTAGTTTCATCCACTAACATATCTACAAATAGCATGTGTTAAAAAATATTATCTTAAATATGCCTAGTAAACTCATCCATAATTATGGCATAAAGATAAATACTTAGAGCAGATCCCATACGTAGACCCATTATAGTTGGAAACTCGCTGATATTACCACTAGTAGTTCATATGCTAGTAACAACTCCATGATACATGTCTTTAATCATATTAATATATCTAATAGACGCTCCTTTCTTTTTTGACACCTACTAAAAAACTTTTTTATAAATTCTAGTATATGCTTTTTTTTATCAATAAAACTATATGAAGGTATTGTCTTTTTCTCTGTACTTCTCCATTAGCCTCTTTAGAAGAAAATAGTTTCCATAGTCAACCTTTTTGATATAAAATTAATTAGTTTTCTAATAATTTTATGTCATATCAGAATCTATACTCAATCATCCACTTTCGAAATTTCATGGTATAGCTCGAGTTTAATACAATGACAGAACAAGTTTGAATATCACACTTATTCTTACAAATTAGAACTCGGGTGCTCTTTCTCCATTTATTAGGCATCTTCTTGCTCTCAAGATCCTCATATATATGACTTTCATTTAATAATTTAATAAATATCTTTTCCTTTTTTTAATCTCATCTCCTTTAACCAAAATTTTTCATCTTTATCTTTGATGTATTTAACCTAAGCCATTCTATAGTCTTTCTTTCCTTATTCTTTACTTGGCATGGCATGATATATTTGTTTCCAAGTAGCACAATAAATCAAGAGTAACAATTTCTAATGTGGCATCAAAGTAATAAAAAGTCCTCATTGTAATAAAAACCATGAAATACAAAGCTTGAATGTTATTTTCATGAGCTAACGTTAAATAGGCTAAATGCTCTAAAACCCCAATGCACCTTCAAATATGACACACAATGGGGGCAAGACAGACAAGACTGCAATGACAAAATGATAATATTGCATATTGTTTAAATTTCAGAAACATGTTGATTTAGGGATGAGAAACTTTATATTGACCCAAAACCAAGCTAAATTGATAAAAAGGACTCATAAAGCCGACCCCAACTAGTTTGGAATTAAGGCTTTGTTGTTGATGATAATGATTTAGGGATGACAATATTCTTGTTGGAGTAAAGCACATATGATAGTATTCAAAGCAGATGTTCCACTAGATATATCCATAAAAAAGTACTATTTTTCAAGAGTTGCAATGTTGATGCTGGGTACTATACTGGCATGTTACTGATTCGGTATGTTATGGTCAATATGATACGATATAAATCCCACACAAAGACAGCCCCAAAGCACTTTTTATGATTCTAGTGCTTGAACCTAGGACGGTATGGGTCAATACCAAGCATAACCAAGTTATTTACTCAGTTCGGACTAGCATAGATTGGTACAAGTTGATACAGACTGATTCCTATACCGAACCAACAAACCAATTTGGTTTCACATTGTTTTGGTACAATACGCCCTGAACCGGGGCGGTTCAAGTAGCTTTTGCAGTCATAGCTATTTTTCTTGTATTATCAAACAATTTGGCAGTTACATAAGCTATGATCTATGTGGACAAGTTATAAGGACAACCTTATAGAATTCTGAAAATAAGAGAGTAAGCTTAACAATATTCAAGTAACCATAGTTGTAGCAGGCCATACCTTCACAATAAAAACTATATCCCACTCTAGACCTTTGGACTGCAAAAGAAAAGGTATTATATCAATCTTCTTTTTTTTAAAAAAAAAAAAAAAAAAAAGATAGTGTATTGCAAAAAAAAAAAAGCAGGAAATGATATGGCTACTTCCAGAAAATTAACCTGATGAATAGTAGTCAGTGTAACAGAGTTATCATTTTCTCGCCTTCGAGACCGGAAGTTTTCAGATTCTCTAAGAGATATGTAATCTACAAAAGCCTTAAGTATACTTGCACAACCTTTCTCTCCAATCTTACTTGTGTCTTCTGCATCGGTGAAATGTGCAGACAAGAAAGCAGATACATCATCCATCAGGTATTGAAGGACCTGCATAGAAACATTACATCAATTGGTATAGCATGACATCATATAAAGTTGTAAAGCCTACATAATATAGATTACAAGCTTATGAATATCTTATTAAAAAAAAAATTTCTCAACCTTGAGTTGTTATATGAAATATTATAACCAAGGTTTGTCCTAGCTGAAATATTTCCATTTTGACAAAATATTAAAACCTTGACTATAATTCACTTATTGCCCAAGTTAAATCATCATATCACAACATTTCATATGCAATATAACAACAACACAGTTGCTAACATTGTATCAGATTCATAAATTGGCATCAGCCTGTTATCGCAATGCACTCTGCTCAGTCCACTGTATTAGGTGGTATGATGGAGTACCATCATCCACCATTTCAAATTTTTAGTATAGGAGATGTGGAGCAACAAAATTCTGACAACACAAATAGAGATCAATATATCCAACATTAGTTTTCAATCATCATTCAAGAATATCAATTATTAGTTCTATGCAAATAACTTGATCTTGTTAAGGTGCTGTTTCATCATTGGTCTAGGTATCATGTCATACCAGTTCATAAGTACCGTGACAGCAAGACACTGGTACAAAATAGGAATATGTATCTCTGTATAGTGCATACTGATTCATCTCAGCCATTCTCAATCTGGACAGTACTTGTCAATCAGGTTGATATGAACCAATACAAGCTCAGATTTGAGCCTTGCCATGCGGCTGGGACCAGGACTAGCAGAACAGGGTGCAGTGCATACAATGCCAGATTGTGATCAGGAGAGCTGCAGCATGCAGTTTTTTACCCTTCGATTAATTCAATTCAAAGACTATTTATATTTGTTTTATAGTTTAACGTTCTTTAAAAGGTGTAATCACATGCGAGTTACAAGTTTGAGATAGTTATTCAACATAATTGGGGTTGTATTTGTTTTGCGGATCCAAGTGCCAATTGGCATGACGTATACCATGCAAGACTCTTACAAGTACATGACATTAGCATGGTGCAAACCACATTTCAATAATTTGGCTGCTACTGTGCCAGTCACACAAAGCACTCGCACTGTAAGGCACAATATGGGGCACTGGTTGGTATGGCAGTAGCACATGATATATTAATCCATGATTCATCTATTAAAATCAAGTTTATGAGTCCAAATTATCTCTACTTGCCACAATGATGCAACCTTAAGCACGCAAGAAATACTGCTAACGTTCAAATGTGGTGTCATTTTCCTTGCTGATGTGCATCAATTGTCAGCAAGACACGAAATAATATGTGTTGCCTTTCAAGGCATAACCCACATAAGCAATAAGCTGTATCTTAATCCTTATACCAACCTCCGCCAATCTATTTGGCAGAGGCATCAGAGGGGGAAAAGAATCCAATATCGAAGCAAAAAATCAAAAAGCAAGCTGCAAGATAATAAGTTACATATTAAAAAATGTTTATTGGAGATGCAAAGTAAACAAGCTTGTAGCATGGCTTACAGATCTTATATCATTGTCTTCATTTAACAACTTCCCACCTTCCGCATCTACAACTGCACGTTGTTCAAGAAGGTATTTCTACAAAAAAGGAAACCTCTATATTTACAACAAGGGAGAGACATCATGTAGGAAATATTTTTTGGATGAGCACAATTGTGTTACTTCAAGACAGTACATATGAACGTTGAAATAAGCATATTATATTTAACTCAATTTTTCAATAGAAGAACACAAGAGTCCAGGAGACCAAAATGACAGAAGTTATGAACAAAGCCACTGATAAAAGGAAATTCTGCAAGAAAAGTGAGAGCAAGAACTTGGCATTATCCGTATTGCACTACATATGATAGGCCAAAAACAAGCAAAATGTACTATGCAGTCGTAGGACATTGTGCCGGAGGTGGTTAATAGAGAGCATGGGCTAATGCAAGTAGCACTCAAATAATCCCACTTCCACCATTAAGTTTTCTCTAGATCATGATACAGAACATATTATGCCATGTAAGATGACAAGTTCAGGAACTACCAATTGGAAACAAAACAAAACAGAAATAACATATTATTCACAAGATATTTAATAATGCAACGTCCACGAAGCACGGAAAAGCTGGTGCATTCAAAACAAGTCAATTTCATTAAGGCTACATAGATTAAGAAATCTATAGTTAATCTATGTTTAAAGCAAGAACTAACGGAGACTGAACATACAAAAGTACATTATTGCAGGCATCAACATGGTATAGAGGTACATATTCAATAAGGCATTTGGTAGCTTACATCATGTGTATTGGCCTATATCAATTTGCATCAAAGAAATATGCAATGATACAAATCATACATAGTGATACTTAGCCAGTCCTTGACCAAAATGAACAACCTTATCTGCTTTCATGCTAATCTAGAACTCTTTGAATTTGTTGCCCTAGTTTTTTATATTGAAATATTAGAGGTTGTGATCTATAAACTAGACATAATAACAACTCAAGATTATTATTCAATGCCGAAGCAAAGGTTATAATCAAGATAAACCATATTAATATCAGCTTTATGAGGCTCTGCTAGCACACATGCTTCCTAGAGCACAATGTGCAAGCACCTACAAACTTTTTTAGTTGTGCAACTATAATTACATTTGTTTCATGCTTTTAAGTTTTAACCATAAATTTTGAAATTACTTTTCTTCAATGTAAGTATAACTGCCCAATGTTAGTTTGTTTGATATCAACTTGAACTATGCAATGTGCACGTTAAACCATCATAGGAATCATGTATCTAGGAGAATTTAAATCATAGATTTCTATAAATTAATTAAAAGTTGCTGATTTCTATAAAAATGTCCATTTCTACCAAAAGCAATTAACATCATGTGATGTTAAAAAATGAATAAAGAAGTATACTTTAGCATGTCATATGTAAATTGTTTTAAAAACTTGTGTATCTTTGGATGCTAATGCATGCCAGTTATCAGATAAAGGTACAAAGTTCACTTGAATATGGTATGATAAGAATTGAACCTGAGGTAACATATTTGCCACAGAAGAGATGACCACAGAGATTGATTGTTCCTAGCAGCACCAACAGAAATTGTGAATCAGTATGTACAAATATTATCCAAGGATAAAAGATACATGACAATATGCCTAAAGTTTTCAGTTGTCAAGAGATGATAACTGTCAAGAATTTCTGTAAGATTTGTTAAATAAGATGAATCAAGTATACTCATGACAAATGGTTGACATAAAATAAGCAATGGATGGATGAAAAACACCTTAAAATATCAACTATGTTATGCAACGGAACCAAAGTTCTTTGCATGTTATTCTATAGAAATGTTTGAAACAAACATGAATCATTATAATTTTCATTGATTCAACCATACATGAAGCTTAAAAAAATGAAGAGCATTTTGTCAATCAAAAGAAGATATATACAGGAAATACAAGTTTCTTACTCTTCTTACAAGCTTGGATAGCATGTCTAGTGTGGACAAAACTTTGCGTCCTTGAGTAAGTTGAGTCCTGTGTCCACAAGTACAGAATTGAGTACAATGATGTAGAAGTGTAAAGGCAAAGTAACAAATAGTATTCAAAATGAACAGGTGAGGCTCAAAATGAAAAGGAAATGCCTAGCATCACGCCAAAGAAAAGTAATGAGAGAGACAAACTATTGTAAAGTCCAAAATGAAGGTCCAAAATGGATAAGCCTTGCCTAGGCATCATGTCATCTAAAGTAGATGGCTTACACAACACATAATGTTTTCCTATGATTTATGAGTTAGAATCATCCAAGATAATTGAAATTTGGTTTCTACATGTCCTAAGATATCTAGATCAAGAGATATATATTGCTAGCACAAGTAAGAAAGTTGCTAGATGAAACTTCCTATTGATGGTCAATTTAGATGCAATAAATTTTTTCTCTTTTTTTTGAGCAAAAGGGAGAAAGGGAGGGAGAACCGCCCGCAACATAAATACCAAGGTTTCAATTTTTGAGGAAGTGCAAACCAGGTATCGAAACCCAAAAAATAAACCCTTGTTTGCAGGCAAAGGGGTGTGACAATTAAGACAAGGCCAGGTTCACATTTGAGATGCAATAGGTTGCATCAAACAATTTAGATCTTCATTTTGGAAACCCAATTTTGAATTTAAACTAATTAAATCTCAACATAATACAGTCAAAAATCTAACATAGGGGGTGTCAACAGGCCAGGTTGGGCCTAGGCTCATAACAAACCCAAGATTTGAAGCTTAGGCCCAAAACCAGCCCAACCCAAACTAGGCCATAGCTCAACCCTACTTGATTTAATTTTTTAGGTTGGGTTGGGCTCAAACCAGGCCTCCATTTATTGTAGACCAAAATCCCAGCCTAAGCCGAGCCCGAATTAATTGAACTTCACAAAAATCAGGCCAAATCAGTTTTAGGGCTTTAAGTCCAGTGTGAGCTCATTTTTTTGTGGGTTAGCTACTTGTGCCAGCCCAGCACACAAACAGCCCTAAACAGATACAATCACCAACAGAAGGGTTTTCCATGAGGAAATGCAAACTACTAGCCTCATAAGGTTTACGAATAAGTGATTGTCCGACGATGAACAAGGAATATCCATCTTTCCATTAAATAGGATCTATTGAACTCATAATTCATTAGACAACTTCTATGAATGTCAACTATGACGAGTAAATTGATCCCAGTTGTTCAGTCATTTGATACACACAGACTACTGCTGAAATGTTCAAGAGAAATCCATATTGAAAGCTGGTTTAGATCAGGTTCAGATTCTGCTATCCTTATTTCTTTAGGATCTGATTTAAGAGCAAGGAGTCGAGGGATCTGATTGAAGGTCAAGGAGTCGAGGGATTTGATTTAAGAGCAAGGACTATGATCAGATAAATATCATGTCACAATGAATATTGATAGATGTGGTCTCCTATAGAATCCAACAAAATGTGAATCTTTGACATATGACTACTTTCCAGATTTACATAGAAAGGCTTCCTTTTAATTGCAATTTTTCTATTATGACTTAGTTCCTTTTAGTTTATTATAGTATAATGACCAAAATCAGCATGCTAACATCAGCAGCATCGCTAGGCAGGCATGAAGTTTCAATATTTCAATTGTACACCTTAAACTGCGGATGGAACTCTACTCAAATATTATGAATTAGGATCTCCCTTCTTTATCACTATGATTTCATCAAGAAGGCCATCAGCTGAGTAAAAAGAATGATGCTTAGGTTGCCAAATTTGCAGCAATTCTTTGGGATGAGTGTATTGTTTGCAGTAACACATGGTACTAAGTTAAATCAAATAAAGGACCTTTTGAAGGTACCCGAGATCTTTGCGCCAAAGATGTCACTGGCAGCTGACAGAAAGCTACATTTCCTAGCTGAA
Source organism: Metroxylon sagu (assembly GCA_017589505.3). Lineage (NCBI taxonomy): Eukaryota > Viridiplantae > Streptophyta > Magnoliopsida > Arecales > Arecaceae > Metroxylon > Metroxylon sagu. The sequence goes on along the minus strand of JACVBY030000574.1, from coordinate 1,075,145 downwards.
GATATCTTTTCAACATAATCAACAATCTGTGGGACACAACTCCAACAAAAGCTGAATAAATTAGAACACTGGTAAAGCAAAAAAGCCGATGACAAAAGGGCAAAGTGCATCAATATAGCAGCAGAAGGGAATTGATAGGCAAGAATATGACAAGGAAAAAAAAAGACCATTTTCTTTTCTTCTTTATCACCAGGAAAAAGTGCCTTGAAGGCTTGACGAAATGGACCGTCATCACAACCAGGTAATGTTGTTCTGAGAATTGCCATTATTGCTTTGACTACCTGTAATAAAAGCAAGTACCTAGTTAATCCTCCTTGCAATGACCTAAGAATATGAATTTAACATTTACAAGAGATCATGTTGGTCATTTTTATAAACATAGGGACAAATATGAAATATTTGTTTCTAAATATTCTATTTTTCCCAGGATAATAAAGATGCTAAGACAATGCATCCTGATAATGCAAGGCATATGATGACAAGATGAAGAGAGAATTCAGTCTAGTGTTCAATTGTGAAACAGGAAGATCGGCAAGGTTTTAAAACCCAGCTTCAGTCTTGGTTTCAGTTCCCCAAGTTGAGTTTCAGTTTTGGCAGATTCACTCCTAGTTTCGGAGTTGTAGACCGATTTCAATCCCTTGGTGGCAAACTACAAAAGGAATTTGCCTGACATAAGCCCTCGGGGTGCATTTGACTGGATTCTTGTGGAGTTTATATTTCTGCAATTGTTCAAAAACCATACGAAGGTCATCAAGATGGTCAGCTCTCCTTTTGGTCTTCATGACGAGATCATCCACGTAACACTCAACCACTCTAAGGAGTGGGACATAAAATATGATAGTCATAGCTCGCTGGCATGTGGCTTCTGCATTTTTTAGCCCAAACAGCATGGCATTGTAGCAATAGAACCCCTTTGGAGTTCTGAAGGCCATGTGTATCGCATCCTCGAGTGCCATCTTTCTTTGATTGTAACCACCATGGGTTAAATGTGAGGGTTCAGAATGCTTCATGATGGGTCAACCATTAGGCTATTACTCTTCTTGGCTGCCCCTTGCCTTGTCGCACCATTTTCCAGTGTGGACTTCACAGCATTTTATTTTATTTTAAGTCATCTGGTCGAAATTGATACTATTTAGATAATTTCAGGTTTAAATTTAATTTCATTGAGACTTAATGCATTAATCATAACGCATGAATGTACTAAAATATGGAGTAAAAGAACAAATATCATTCAATCATGCATAAATTAATAAGAAAAGTATACAAGAACATAAAATCAATTACATATCTCACTCTCCAGAATAACATCACAGCTCCTAGACATGCACCGACAATTGTACTTCTACATATTGCAATGGTATTCGCAACTTCAAAAAAAATGTCAAAATTGCATCTTACCCACTTCAATAATAGAGTTTAAGACTAAGATAACATGGATTAGATCACTAGAGCTTAAATAAATGTGTAGTTGAATTGTATTGATTAAATAAATGTGCATATTTGAAAATTTTAAAAAAAAAATAACAGCTTGGGTTAATTTTGACCGAAATTGGCCAAAACTGACTAACATTAACTGAAACCAAAAATTTCAGTCAACTGTGGATCAGTTTCAGCCAAAACTTCAAGCCCTGAAAATAGGCATGATTATATTATAAGGAGTAGCATATGTTAAATAATTCTAATGTATGATGCAAACTAGTAAACCTTATAGGACTTATACCGTCTATAATATCCAAAATCTGAAAAAGACTGAAAACAAATGACAACAGAACATGGTATGAGAGCGATGAATGATTCATAGATGTAATTTCAGATTCCAAGAACTCCCATGGCTGAGGAAGCTACAAGGTGACAGATAATATATTAGAAATGTGGAACACGAGCCAAAGTAAACTAAGCTTTCACCTCTTTCTAAATGATTGTATAATTAAAAGTTTAAAACTTCAACAGCTACACATACATGGATGAAAGTGTGCATACAAAATATGCAACAATCACCAATAAAATCTACCATAATGGAGTTAGATTATCACATAACTATCAAAAGGACTAGAACAAACTCTCAGGAATTTTACTTTCATTTCCAGGACTAAAAGTCCTATTTCATTCTCTGAATCATTAAAAGAAACTACCACAGGGACAAGAATCCAATCATATTGGTAGAATAAAACTTCCAAGTTAACAGCTTTTAGGACCAACAATTAATTTCATAGACATACAAGAATATGATCCAATGTTTCCGAGAAGTGAAGAAATGATAATCAAAATCGTCATATTGTTAGAGTCAAAATCCATTATGTTTGCACAGATTGAGCATGTTGATATACCAATCATTTGCCTACTACAGAAGCTGATGCTATAAAATAAAGAGAAGACTAAATTAGTTAGGACATAACTAGCAATGAATATCGGCTAAACTGGCTATCATGCCTCGTCTTGGTCTAGAACGTTGAAAATTGTATTCATATAAGCATAAGTTTGACAGTTAGCGAAAAATGGCTTGCAAAACAGATTAAGATTAGGACAAGCATGTGACACCAAAACATGCAAGGTAGATAAGGCTTCATCAACTTCCCACACCGTACATAGATTCTTGCTACAGTGCATCACTGGATGGGACTAATAAATAAAAGAGTTACACCAATGATCCAAATAAACCAGATCATGGCCAATGCAATTCATCAAATAGTAAAATGTCAAGCAAGAAACGACAACCTTTTTCCTGTAGAAGGCCACTCCATGGACATTGAAGGGTATTTTCCTGTTGCGGAAGCACAACTGAAATGCTTTGCCAGTAATCTGGATGATATAAGAATATTGTTCATATATAGAGTGTACAACATCCAAGAAATCCATAAGCTCTAACCAAAAAAAAAAGAAAGGAAAAAAAATATAAAGAGAGAGTTTACTTGTCTCCTGTAAAGGACTGCCACACTGCCAAATGAGCAGTAGGCAACTGAGTCATCAGAAGTGATTTCCAAGATTTTATCAACAATAAATGCACATTGTGCATCTTCATTATGACATTCCTTAACAGTAATCTGGATATGGTGAAGGACTAAACAAGTGAAATATAATATTATGATAATTTTGAACATCAAATAAAATATTAATACATAAAGTCCAAGAACAAGAAGTTAGAGAAGGATACTTTGCAGCCAGAGGAATTATCTGTTTCAACCTGCTTAAGATGGCAACGTTTGATGTTATTGTGAATAAGGGAAGATGCAGCCTCAACAATACACCGTGTAGAGCGATAATTCTTGTTTAATCTAATCTGCAGTTGTCAACATAAAAAAAGAAAATCAAAGCATTAGTGATAAAAGAATAGCCTGGTGATTAATGTTGACTTATGGTACTCATATTAGCAATGAAGCATTGGTACGGATACGAGTATGGGATACGATATAATATAGATATTCTTGAAAATCTAAGATACAATATGTCTAAGATATGTTAAATAATTAATATAAAATTTAATATAATAAAGAATATATTATGCTAACTTGCAAATTAAAAGATTTAGTACCCACCATCAAAAATATACATAAGTTGATTAGAAACTATTTATAACAAAAGAATGCTTCCATTCTAACTTGTAACCTGTACATTACAAAAGAATACGATATCTGGAATTTTGAAGGCGTCTAACTTTAATTTAAAGAAATAGAAACCTTCAAAATTCCATTAGCTTTATAAACTATCAATAATGTATGCTATCCATGAAGCAAAAATGTCAACACTCCTTCATATTTTCTAAGCAAAAAGTGATCAAAAAATTATGATATTTATATTTAGTTTAATGAAGCTTGAACAAGAACTGATTTTTTAAGTCTTTTATTTTTTTAAAAAATAACAAAAAAGACCTTATTTTTTAATAAAAAATTGATTTTAACCCTAAACATATCCCAAGGTATTCCCAACGTATCCCACATATCCAAAACCTATACATAACATGTCGAAAATAAAAATATTTTTTATTATATTGGATGCATATCAGATACGTATCCAGGCATATCCATATCGAATATGGGTACGAGGCCTGTTTTGGCATATCCATGTTTAATAGCATATTAGTTGGAGAGGCATGAATGAAATAAAACCTACATGGCACTGACCTCTTTATGAGTTGGAAAATCTCTACGAAAGGAGTCAAATCCGCAAACATTAGCACCATTAAAACTGAATATGGACTGAAAGACAATTAGGAATTAAACAATTTTAGAAACATGAATTCTAAAATTTCAAGGAGTAGAGAGATTATTTTGCTTTGAAAAAACAGCTAGAAATCCTCCAAAAACAACAGTTAAATTCAAATCAAATTGAACATCACCTGATCTTCATCTCCAACAATAGTCACATGTTTGTGAGAGGCTAAAATCCTTAAAAGACAATATTGCATAGAACTTGTATCCTGAAACTCATCTACGACTATGGCTTTCCATGTTTCCACACACTCCTTAAACACTGAAAGTTTGCAATCTTGAGTTAATTTTCACAGAAAGATAAAGTATGATATTCCTATTATAGTGTGAGCTCACTCATAACCTTCGGGAAAATGAGTTAGTAGCTTCACTGATGAGCTGATAAAATCATGATAGTCCAAAGCATTGCATGATGTGAGTGTGTTGTTGTAATGTCTAAGAACCATAGCCTGATTGAGATCACAAAATCAAGAATTTAAAATCTGTTATCTAAATTGGCATTTAATTATTTGCACTAGAAAACAACAGCTTACTCCTATCTCGTCACCCATTCTTTCACATTCTTCAGGAGTTTTCCCGGAAGCTTTTGCCTGAAAAGAAAAATTATATCACAGTATCAATATGATAACTCAAATGCACTTACCTATGAAGTGAAAGAAAAATTTGCTGCCTGCATACAAGTTTACTATATTTCCATTTTAAAACAGGAAGTTGCATTTCTCACTCCATCAAATTAGTTCCAAAGCATAACAGATATCTAGTATTTCACTAGATAATTTACTTTAACCTCTCATATATAAAGTGCCAAACTATTTTTTACAAGATAGTTTTGTGCTGCTGAAAAATATATCCAAATGACAAAACATGCCTCGAAAAAAAGACTATTAACTTCATCCTAACACATTCAGAACCGATAATTCATAGGAAAAGCCATTAAATTACCAACAAATATGCTAATGATATGATAATAAAAGACCATGGAATCATGCCATTTTCTTAGTTGGGTAAAAACCCATGACCATATATTAGAGCTGGACAATATCATTGACTCTATAGTTTCACAATGACATGTATATGGAACAAAATGGAAAATGTCAGTCCATAGTAGTTACATAAAATAAATGAAATCTCAAGCCTAACCCTTCGAGCTACATTATTTGGTGTTAGTTGGTAACAAGGTGCCGCTTTAAGTTTGATTGTACATTTGTCAACTTGAATTAGTGACATCTCATAACCAAATGGTTGTGCCAAGTTGTACAATCCAGAGTTGGAAAAATATGTTATCAACAGGCCACTACTTGTAAAATACTTGGATACTGATAATTTGAATAGCACCCAGTGACACAATTATCAGCATTTTTTCTAAAGAGCAAAGAGGTCAAGAGAATTTTGAGTTGGAAACCTCAGGTAGACCACTTATCCATAAAACAAGTGCAGGAAAGATAATTGGGACAAACTAAATAGGATAGGTTAAAAAGTGATATGTTAAAGAGAACAAAGAAAACACATCAATGAAGATGAAGATCAACTATGATAGATAGATCTAAGACAGGAAAAAAAACAAAGTCATAAGGTGAAGATAAGACTCACATCACAAGGTTTGAAATTCATGCACATTGTTTAGAACAACTAAGCCTTGTGAAACAACAAAGTAAGGGATATAACTGTTGCATCTAGACTTGGTTGCTGTAACAACCTTTGCAAGTACGGATCAAAACACATATCCCTCATGTGCAAAGAGAGTATTTCAGTGCCAATTAGCACAAGGCATGCTGGCATGGAGTCTGCTGTGTTGTCCCATGACAAAACAAAAAAAGGGGCTATAGAAAAAGGATCTGATTGGTCTCATGTGAGCATATGTTGATGTTAATAATAGACTGATCTGGTGTGCCAGTCGGCACAGGCTGTTATAGGTCGCCACTTAAACTTTGGAGCAAACCTTGAAGCAAAAATATGTAAATGTTGCATGTTTTGGCGTACCATCACAATAGCTAAGTGTTCGAGCTTATGAAGTGTCTATTAATATGCTATCTCACATGAGTTTGACTGTTAAATTCACAAACCATAGTCAATATTAAAAATTATTGAAAAAACCATCCCTTTATTTATTGAAGAGATTCTGTCACAAGAGCTAAGTGTTCAAGCTTATGAAGTGTCAATTAATATGCTATCTCACATGAGTTTGACTGTTAAATTCACAAACCATAATCAATATTAAAAATTATTGAAAAAACCATCCCTTCATTTATTGAAGAGATTCAAGCCTCAAATGCATGCGTCCGGAAAAGAACAAAATGGTACACAAGGAGCGAATCTCAGATGATCTTGTTTATAAACTGTATCGCCTTATATAGAGCCACTTCCACAGGACATAAGACATTTAAGAGACCCACTCAGCCATTTAATGTTGAATAATTGCAGTATAGGCCTTAGATGAAATTCATGAGGAGGCTCTTTTGTTGATGATCAAATGTTTGGAAGGAGAAAATAAAGATTTATTACTATGAAGGATGAAAACCTGAACCAGAATTAACAGAGAAATGGGATACATGAAGTATATTTATGGGATATCACTTAATACCAATGTTCGATGGATTTCCTGATGTGCAAACCAATTCAGTCATAAAACATGATTTCCACATGGAAATATAAAAAGGATCAACTTGTAGGTATGAGAGTTGCACCTGTGTCACAAATTTTTGCCATTTTTGTGACTTCTCTTTAAAAGATTGCGCAATATTGCCGCTAGTAAATTCATCAAGCTTGTGACCTGCACTTTCTTGTCCGTTCTTTTTTTCATTCTCCACGAGGCGCAAGGCCTCAATGATTGCTCGTCTTTGTTGCCCATGTCCATATATTAGGAATTCAGGTGTACGGCCCAACCTAAAATACATACAAAAGTCGTATAGTATAGAAGTTGCATTCATTGCAACCAAACTTATTAGATACTCTGCATTGCATATCAATACTCCATAGCATAAGCATTTAAAGATGGGATGATGTAATGATCTCAAATTATAATGTGTACAAAAAAAAATTGATTGATGGGAGGGAGGAAATGGATGCCCAAGCTCTGGAGAAATAACATACAACATTGCATGAAGATCATTTTAGTAACAGTGGTACTGTGTTATAGTGTTACTGTAATCTAAACGCCCAAGCTCCAGAGAAATAACATACATAAGATCATTTTAGTCATAGTGTTACTGTGTTATACTGTTACTATATTTAAACCCAACTGTAAATATCTATTTCAAAAAAAAAACAAGGAAAAACAACTATTACTCATTGGATTTGCGTGCCCATGTTGCACTGACATATGCACCTAATCATTTTCATACCATATGGTGGCATTAAGACAATCACTAACCAATAAATTAGTCAAGAATTTATATATTAGTTGTCGAGATTACTTAAAGGAGTGTTATCCAATATTTCAGATAAAACAGTTAAAGAGGCATATCTTGACTCTCAATCAAACTAGCACATATATCCCTCGATGATTTAGTACCTAGCCTGATGGTAGAGCTGTGCTGCTCCAGTTGTAAATGTTAAAATTGAATCATATTAAATAAATATATATGAGATAACTTTCTAATCTGTCATGAAAAAGTAGTTCATGTAAAATACATAAACATGGGTGTAGGTGATAACAACCATATTGATGATGCATATACAATCATATGCATACGTCTGCATATGTAGACGAGGAACCCCTTTGTCACCCATAAATAGTTTGAGAATTTGCCATGTCCAACCCCCATAAGTCATCATGACACCTGTCTCTGTTGAATATCAAAGAAACCAGGTGCAATAGAGCAGGTTTTCATGATCCTATATGATTATATAGAGAAACAGATCAAAGTTGGTATCATATCTTGTTTGACAGAGGTTACTAAAAGTTTAAAAGAGGCATAAAGATTAGTATTCAAAAAAAGAAACTGTTTTTATGAACAGAAAGTCTGTTTCCCATATATTTTGGAAGACTTAGGACCGTTAAAAGTTGGATTAGTTATGTTCTCGAGTTCGGTCAAAAAAAAATCATATCCACCAAGGAGGAAAACTTGCAGCAAACTCATGTTTCTCTCTCCCAGGATCTTATAGATAATGCTAGATATATGAATTTAATCTTAAAAAAAGGGAGAAAGAATCATTTTCCTCTCAAGAGGTGGACATTCCTAGATTTAAAAAAAGACATAAGCCTACTCACACCAAAAATCTTCCTCACAAAATGCAAACTTAGCAAGTCTTTTCTTTATATTAATGGAACAAAATAGATTTCAATAGAACTTTCTTGACCACAAGCTGGGGATATTTTTTTGATGAAATAAAAGAGATTTTGAAATGGATGCAAATTCCAAAGACCAATTTTCATGCATACACTTGCATGCATGCATATGCACACAGGGACACCCACATGCATGCGTGTGTGCACACGCGTATGCATGCATGTGCGCACACTCACATGGCACATGCATGTGCACACACTCACATGCACATGCCCACAAACACCCAGATATATGTATGCATACATGTATGTATCCATCTACCTATCGATTAGCTTGGCATATCAAACAAACAACTATCAGTTGTCCTAGTGGTCTAGGCTACCTAGGCCAGTTTGTATTAAAGGTAGTGGCTTTAGGCATATTCCATTCAAAAAGAAAAGGGGGTTCCTGGTGTCCTAAGGAACTAATGAGGGACTTATTCATGCAAAACCCCTAATAAATCTTTTCTGTAACTTAATTTGTCCAAAACTGAAAACTTTCAAGTCTTTCAAGTCAGGGAACTGACTCAGCTTGCTTTTTTAATAACTAGCATCCAGCACTCGCAATGCACTTGTAACATGCGAACATGCAAGAAACAGGAACCCCAAATAAAAAGGGGGAAAACGAAGAAGGGAAAAGAAAAGAAACCTGCAGCATGTGCATTGCACATGAATATGGAGATGTTGAAACAGAAATATGAACAGATAAGCTCAGGACTTGTCGTTTATGTATGATAGTAGACAACATCGCTACCTTGTCCTCTCCACATAATGTCCTCAGATCCTCAAGAGTGGGGATAGTTCTCTATTATCGATTTAGAACTCATCATACTGTGAAAAGAGAACATTTTCTAACTCCAGTCCATGCAATTTCAGCAAAATAAAGTCTTATTTTCATCAATTTTGAGCGTTGTGGAACATGGAACCCAGGAAGGATGAGATTAAAAATATAAATTTGAGGAGATTATAAGAAACCGTCACCATGAGCAACTCCAAAGGCAAGAGGCTAATGTCCAAGGGCAAAATGAGGATATATGACTAGGATCTCAATGCAAAACACCAAGAAGTGGTGTCTGATGACCTTTTTCTCATCTAGATGCCCGCCGAGAACCTACATGGATAAATCTCACATGTTTCTTTCTGCAAGGAGATTTCTATAGATTATATTTGTCTATTTTGATTTTCTAACAGGAAGTACTAGAGATTTTTTTTGATGATTAAGAAGAGGCTTTTCACTAGCTGCTATGTTTCAATATCATAGAGGAAGGATTTAGCATAAAAAATAGTTAATATAGGATTATAGTATTGGCAAAGTCTTACGTAAAGCAAAGAAGGGGAGTTTGGAAAGCTCTTAGAAGTGTTAAAAATTTCTTCAAGTTTCGGGGCGAAAATGTATAATTTTTAAGTGGTGCCCCTCCATGAAGAGTGAGCACATAACTCCTACAATAACGACTACAACTAAACCATTAACACATGGGATGAGATACATGATTCCACTATAAACCCTTTTTCAAAAATTTCTTGAAGACTAAATAATGTGGTTTACCATTAGATATAATTTATTTGTGGATATTATAGCATTAGAGGACTAGGATGAAAAACGAAATAAATGGAGGATTAGTTTAGTTAATTATGGAAAAGTAATCCTAGTATTGAATTTAAGATACTGTGGCTTATACATGAAGAGGAACAACTTCAAATATGCTGAAATATCGATGTAAGTTCCTGGTTTTCTTTTTTCTTCCTTCTTCAAAATAAATTTTAGATCTATCCCTATCATGAATTTCATTATCTAGATTGGATATGACATATGAAGGTTTAGAACTACTCATGAAGCATCCTTGAGCGGATGAAATAACATTCTTCAGTCGTGCCTAGATAAAGTCATGATATATATTTATGTGAAAATCCTAAAGGACCATAATTTGTGGAGCCATCTTAAGCAAAAATGACAGAATTTTTAACACGCAAAGAATATAAGTGCTAAAATAAATAAAACCACAAGTTCACAGTAACATACTTTTCAGCGTGTGTCCTACATAGCTGCAGACAGAACGAGTGAAATGTGCTGATTGCCAGTTCCTTTGCCACAACCTTTCCCACCACTGCTCCAATTCGATCCCTCATCTCAGATGCAGCAGCAGTCGTGAATGTCATTGCGAGAATGTTGGAGGGGCCAATTCCCTTGAGAAAAGGGATTGGGGAAAAGTCTTGTTTTAGCGACATTTGAAACAGTAAAAGCTATGGAAGAAGGAACTGTATCAAGATTTGCTACAAACTTTATAATGTCAACAACAGAACCCGTACCTCTTTGAGGAGTGTCAACACCCGCCCAACCATTGTTGATGTCTGACTTGCCACACCATCGATCGTCAGTAACAAGAGAAAATATAAAACAGTGCAAATATAAATATCAAGAGAGCAATTTTTTGTGGTGTTTCTAGCTTCAAGAAAATGCCAGAAACAAGCGCAAACACAAGTATAATATTTAGTGGAAAGAATAATCGAGAAAAGAGTTCCTGGGTAATACTAGCTCAAGAAAAAGATCACAGACCTTTCCGCTTCCCGGACCTGCTACAATCATCAATGGAACGGAGATGTTGCTACAAGCTGCCTCCCTTTGTGCATCATTCAGCGATTTCATATACTCATAGTACTTCTGAGGCGCTGAACCATCATCCGTGTCCTGAAACAGATTCGTACGTTCCTCTCTCAGCTGCTTCCTATCTTCTACGGCACTCGAATCACGAGCCATGCTCTCCGGGCCTGGCCTCTGTTTCTTTGCCGTGGTCCTCTCTTCACACAGGGCATCCACTTCTTGCAAGAACGCCTCATCAAGCTCATCGTCAAGAAAACCAGCACCGCTGTGTGGGGAGACTGCAACATCCTGAAAACCATTGCAAATTTCAGGAGGCTTAGCTGGAGTGGAGTACCCATCTTCAATCGGGACCCTATTCTGAATGTCGGCAAGCGGAACCCTGGGAATGGGAGAGGCATGGAGCAACGGGCTTGAAGCATTCGTACCTATACATCTGAAACAAAAATTCGAAGAAAATATTAATAGGTGAATTGAGAAGGAAGGAAAGACTGAAAGCCAGAGAAAAAGAAGGAGAGAGGGCATCAACTTGGGAGCGTGAAAGGGAGAAGGGGATTCTTGGGGCCTTTTGCGAGAGAGATGGGGCTTCGTGGCTCGGAAGCTTGGAGTGATTCGAGGCCTTTGCTCGTCGGTGGCCGCCATTAATGGGGCCCGGATCGGCCAAGAAGCGTTTTTTTGATCCATTTTCTTTCTTGAATGATTGGGAGAGACGCAGGATAGAAAGGGACGGGAGGAGGGGGATGGGAAAGAGAAACCCTAGAAGGCGATGGCGGTGGTTGGACGGCGTCTGCGTTCGGGCCGAGGGCGGTAGAGGGGGCAGCTCATCGGCTGCGGATTTCTTAGAGGCCGAGGGTGGGGAGGGAGAGCGGGACGGTATAATTCAAATCGGCCCATTAGTGGCTCCGACCGCTTCCTACGCTTTGCGCTTCTTGGGTCCGACGTCTAGATCGTGGGTTTGGATCGGGTTCGGTATGACGTCCACGCTAAAATGCCAAGTTTCATACGCTAAAATGCCCTTCAGCAAATGTCGGTGTGCTTATCGGCATCCCAAAACATAATCCTCTTTTATCTTAAACTATAAAGAAAATGAAAATAATATTGAATATAAACAAATGAGAATTAAAACGGGTTGGATCTGATGAGATTCATGCTGCACCCTCCCCCCATCCAAACATGATAAGAAGAATAGAATCCGGATCCATTACAACGAGTAAGGTTTGAACTAGCATCAAAACTCATTAATGATTAGATTTGAATATTTTTTAGATTCAATTTAATATAAAATGTTGATGGGTTAAGTAAGTAAGGATTAAACAAATTCCAAATTTGAAATGATTATTATCATAATACTCTTCATGTACAGTGAATTTTTGACAAATAGCAGTGGAAAAAAGTACTTTGTAGGAAGTGAATGATTAAATTTTTTAAAAAAAATCCAATCACCTTTTTGAAACACATGGAAATTTCTATTTATGTTGACTTTGATTGTAATTTTGAAACTAAAATAGTTGTGGATGACCATGCATGAAAAAAAATAAGATAAATATAAAGAAAATAATTAATATAAGTCACTTAGTTAATTATTTTTTATATTTTTATATTTTATTTATGATGTGGTTTGCGCGCGCACACACTTTATTTTGTTCTATATAATTATATGTAATTATTTTAATTATTACTTATTTCTACGCTAAGCTTAAAAAGTAAAAATTAACTCAGTTAGCCTAAACTTTGGCTCAAACAAGTTGCTATAGGTCGACTATATTAGAGGTTTTGAGCTGAGCCGAAGCTTGGACTTGAGCTTGAGCTCAGGCCTAGACTTAGGCCTGCTTTCAACCCCAACCACCACTGAGGCATTGAGAAGGAATGCAAATCAAGAAGAAAGCCTGAGCAGATCTATGCGTTATTTTCAACTCCCTAACATGAAAAAGCCTATGCATTAGATAGGATACACCATTAGTATTATCGTTCTCCTCTTTGTCATCCTCCATGTAGCCGATGGCAATTTAAATATATAAAGTAGGAATTCATCCCACCCCATTATATTTGAAGTAAGAATTCTCCACCTTTTGTAAGGATAAGAATGAAGACGAAAAATATTTTTGTCTCCATTAATAGAGATGAAATATAAATGTGAATAAGTATATCCTCGCCTCATCCTATAAGCCTTATACTTAAATACTATAGACCTTATACTTAAATATTATAGTGCCTTTATATATTTTTTGATATTTAGTTCCCAGTTTAATTTATACTTTTAATTATTTTAATAATAAATATAAATTTTAAAGATAAATATTAAATTTATTAATATATTTAGTGAAAAAAATTAACTATATTTTAATTTTTTTCTAAAAATTCATATATATCATTGAGGGTGGAGCATGACAAGAATGGAGATAGAATGGAGACAGATAGGGGTGAAATTTATCATCTCCTATCAAGTAGGATGAAGATGAAAAAAATGCTCATTTACATGTAGGGGTGGCAAAATAGAATACGACTTGAACCCAACATGAAATAAGTGGGTCTAGATTGACCTTAAATAGATTCATATTATAAACATGTTGGTACGAAATTATAACATAAAATAATCATATCATATCATATCATGGGTTAACCAACTAACCCAAAAAGTGATCCATTCAAGACTCATTTAGTTGATGATATATTAAGTGGATCATGTTAAGTGAGTTAAGTCATATCTATTCGTATTAAGCAAGTCGTATCTATTCGTGTTCAGAATATCGTGTCGTGTCAATACAGTACGATTTATTTATTAAACAGATTATGCATATCGTATCGTATTACCCATATAATAATTATTTTGTATTTATATTTTAATTTTTAACATGAATAATTAATCAAGTCATATTCGTATCGATCCATATACTATTATATCTTAGCTTCAACACGACATGAACATGATAAAAAACACAAAATTGTCACCCCCATTTATAGGACGTAAGAATGCCAATTTTATTCAGATCCTTGGGTACTCACCTAATTCCACTTTAGTTGGAGCAGGTAGGTCAAAAAATAGCCACAATATAGGTACATGAAAATCTTTATGAGTACAGTATAATACTCATAATAACAAATTTTTTTGAGTTACTTTAATTTTTTTAATACCAAAATGAAGGAAAAATTGGAAAATAGTGTATGAGTTTGAAGAAATAAAGCCACAAATGAACTTACTCGAATTTTAAAAGAGCAACAATTTTCTTTTATATTTTATGCTAGTATTTTATTTTTAGTGTGTTACTGGATATCTTGATTTTGTTTTTCTATGGTCTCGTAATTGAAACTCTTCATAAATCATTTGCTTGTTTTATTCAATATTTTTTATTGATATTATAGAATTTTGAAATAAATTTAATTATTATTTAGATTTTTGAATGTAATTATATTAATGGTATCATTAGTCATTGACATTTAATTATGCTTTATTAATATTAAGATTATATGATTTTTATTTCTTTTTTGATTTTGATGTTTTTGTGTCTTAAAATTTTAAATTTTGTTGGAGCTAATAATATGAATTAATCGAACTTGTTTAATTAAAAAGATATTTTTAAATTAATAGATGGTGGGTAAAGAGCGAGTGGGTAATATATTAGAGATGAATATGAGAATAAAATTCATATCCGCATAGGCCTAGCTGGTACAGGACAGATTTGGATGTGTATGCATATATATATATATATATATTTTCTATAGAGGTATCTTCTTCATTCGCCTTGTGTGATGTAATGAGGTGGAAATAAAGATTATTTTTTATTTTTAGGATAATTACGCAAGAAGTACATGAACTTATTTAGATTTTCAATTGAGTTTATATATATATATATATTCAATTGAATATATCAACTTATATAAGTTTTTCAATCAAGTACATTTTTAATAGCTATCAATAATGACTTGATGGGTCACATGATAATCATCAATGATAAAAGTTTTTAATTGAGCATACCAACTCATAAAAGTTTTTAATTGAGTATACTTATTTAAGTCGAGCTAGCATTTCTTATAAATGCATGTCAAACCAATCAATAAAAAATTTTATATATAAAATTCTATATACAATAACCCAAAGAAGAAATATTATTATCTATTTATGTAAAAAAAAATTTATGTATAAAAGATTAAGCAACAAAATAGTGACTTTTTAATTGCTCGACTAATAGTGAATGAATTAATGAGAAAATTATACCTCAATATATATTTTTTTCTTAATTAAGTATACTAATTTGTAAAAGTTTTTTAATTAAGTACATCAATTTATAAAAGTTTTAAATTAAGTATACTTGTTTAAGTTTAGCTAGTTTTTTTCATAAATGCATATTAAACAAATCAATCAAAAATTTTTATATATAAAATTCTATACATAACATCACAAAAAAAATTTATTATTATTTATTTACATTAAAAAAAATTATTTTTAAAAGATTAAGCAGCAAAATAATGACTTTTCAAATGCTCGATTAATACTAAATGAATTAACAAGAAAATTACACATCAAGTATATATTTTTTATTAAACCGTAAACTTTTTGATATATTATCAATATATCTCTTAACCAAAAAAAAAAAAAAAATTTTTTTTTCATTATAGGGCAGATATATGGCTCCATATAAAGCTATTTAACTGTCATATAAAATTAGCTTTTAAGCGGATGTCAAAGGATATAGCTCTTATATTTTTTTTATTTAATTAAAAAATTTTTATAAGTCATGTTTCTTATTAAAAATTTTTTATAAGTTCACAAAAAAAAATTATTGTACCCATTATAGAACCCATTGAATCATCATTAATAATAATTTATTTATTTATTTATTTATTTATGTTACGTATATCACTGGAAATAGAGACTGAGATCGAAGCTCTCGGCGCTGCCAACCATCCGACAAAAACACACGCACAAGAGTGCAGACCCTTCAAGCCTCGGTCTTCCCACATGAAGCTCCTGAGTCTCGGGACGAAGATCTCTGGCAAGCCCCGCAGTTCGGCATTGTCAAAGCATTGTACCATTTGGAATGCCTCGAGGCTCTTGCCACGAACCTTAAGATGGTTCATCCCTTTCCAGCGACGCCGGCGCGGTCCTTCTAGCAGCGACGCCTTTTCCTTGACGCGACCATGGCCTTAAATTAAGAAAGAATAAAGAGGGAAGATCGAAGAGGAGTGGGGAAACCTTTGCTGGCGTTTGTTAACTCTGGTGGGCTGGGGGCGTGCTGACGGCCGTGCTCTCGTAGCCGAGTTCGGACTCGGATCCGCCGGTTCGAGTTTCGGTTTAAGACACCGAACCGGTTTAGGACACCCGCAGCCGTCCATCCAGATGAGTCACACCGATTAAGGGTGGATGATCCGTTTGTTAACTATGAAATAAAGGGACGGCGGAGTGACACCGTGGCTCGCTAACCCATCGAACTCGTCGGAGAGGCAGGGGACGGGATGGAGGCTTTGAGGGCCACTTATGGTTCCGACTCGGAGTCGGATGATGAGCCGTCTCCTCCAAGAAGCAGCAGCAACGGAGACTCCCGCCGAGTTTCGAATCCGAGGGGACCGGATGGATTGCCTCCGCCGCCGCCGCCGCCTCTCGATCTCCTTCAGCCACCAAATTTTCCAGGCATGGTGCTCTTTTTAATTAATTTTATTGGAATAATTTTATCGATTGATCTTTCTGTTTGGGTTGGGTAAAGTGTTTTCTGATATGATTCGAATTTATTAAATGGCTTCACAAAATCATGGTTTGTGAGATGATCGATGTTGTTATTATTATTGTTTTTAACCCTCCGTGATTTGATTATTGTTTCTCCTGACTCTAGGGTTGATTTTGTGAGTTTTTCTTCAATTATCTCCTTCTTCCACTAGTGAAATCCATCGTCATCTAGCCTTTCGGTCTTCTTTTTCCAGCCCTTCCTCTTGAATAAGAGACGACTCCGTCGTTGGGGCGTCTGCTAATTATCCGTCGGTCTCTTTTTTTTGGCTCTATTCCTAATATTCTTCCGAGTTTTCTTTCTGTTTTATGAGTTTGTTTTCTCTTCTGGGTAATACTGTTTTTTCTGTGGAAAAATTCTTCACCATTTGTTGATTGATCTCCAAGCTGCTAGTTTGGTTCAGTAGCTAAAATTCTACAATTACCACAGAAGCAGTTCATCATTTTGGTCTCTTGTAACTGTGCCTGGAACTTCCTTATGGCATAGCAATCTGACTTGTATAACATTTTGTGCTCATATTCGACTGAAAAAGGGAAATCTAGGAATATGCTAACCTACTTCTTTCCTGTCTTATTTATTAGATTAAGATCATGATAATAAATACTCTTCTTAATTTATTGGCCTGTCTTGAGGGGGTCTCAGTTTACCTACATTTCTATAGTTTGCTATTAAAGAGGCATTATTTAGTTCCACAAAGTGCTCATACCCTTAGACCTTTCCTTCATCAGTTTCACTTTGCATTGATACTTGTTCCTGTCTTCTAGTTGCACTGTATCATCTGCAAATATGACATGCAATCTCATGCATGCAACTATACTCACCAGTGACTTAACCGATCCCTGATACATCTCGTTCACCCATCTCACTTTCTGTAGATATCTTATTAGTCCCAAAATAACTCTCAGTACCTTTCTTTCTCTATGCCTTCTAATCTTCTCTTTCTGAAAAGTCAATCAAACATCAGTTCTCCAATAATGCCGAAGCTAGATTTAACATATTAGTGAATAAAGAACTTTGCTTGCCTTAGAGGGCAAACCAGAGTAACTCTACTTGAGAATGGGTCTTTCGTGACTTAACGGTTGCTTCTTGCTAGTCATGGGCTTGATTACATGGATCAACCAACTTAAGTGGGCATGCTTTATGTGCGCATTGGTGCACATTACTGATTTTATGTTGCTTTACTATGGCAAGTTGTATATGAGGACTATTATCTCTTGTTGTCAATTTTTTCCTTGTAAAATTTTTGCATTACTATGACAATTGTAGCATCTAAAACCCAGGAATATGGCATGTATCTTGTAGGTATTTTCTGCTCCAGGCTTGTTGATGCCTTTGCTTAGACTTCACTAGTCAGTACTTGAATTCAATCATCCCATTAGAACTTATAGAATCAAGAAATACTTGCTAGCTGACTTAGCTTTTCATATTGTTAACAGCTGCTTATATATGTCCAGTTCTTTTGTATTAAATTTTCTTTTTATTATTTGTGTTCACTCACATTACTTGCATCGAATTTGTATAATTAGACCTTTCCTATTGCAATTGTATCATATTTGCACTCTGTTCCTTATTGCTTCCTTGGTGCAATTTATTTTTTATGTCATTTGTGAGCCACCATTGGATGTACTAACCACTCAGCTTATGCATTTGTCATTGCAAAGCCATAAGCTTTAGCATTTTTCTTGATTTATCAAAAAAATTAAAAATGTGGAGCCTGCTACATTTTTTCTTCTCCTGTTGCATTTATATACTTGGTATCATCAAGTTCTATATAGGTTAATTGTATTTTTTATATTAAATATGTTATTGTGTCACACTTCTTTGTGACCTATTTCGTCAATCATTGAATGCTTCAGCATGCTGAATTTCTTTAATTGTTTTTTTATTGTAAAATATTTGTTCTATTCAGATGTTTCATCAACTACTCAAGGAAGCCGCATTAGAAGCTTCCCGCATGTTGAAGGAAACTATGCTCTGCATGTCTACATTCCAGGTTGCTTTCCCTTACCACTTTTTATTTTATAATTTTGTCTTCTATATAATTTGTTATGGACACATTACAAAGGGTCTATAGCTGCTGCCATGAGGTTTAGCAGTATTCTACACTTGCCTTTCATTCTTATTTGCTGCATTGACAGTAGTTCTAACATTATTTTTTGTTACCCTTACATGTCCTCTTGTTGTGCATCTCTGATTCTCGGATCTAATTATTTAAATTTCAAAATATACACTTTCTTGTCATCACCTCATAAGATATTATAAAGCAGTTTTCTCTATTGCTGACAAGCCTTTTAGGTAAGTTTGGTACTGGGTTGGGTCAGATCAACTTCCATCACTAAAGTCTTATCAACCTTAACTTGAATGTGACTCAACCAGCCAAGGAATCAAACAAAGCTGACCTGAAAACAAACCATAAAAATATTATGTCCTGAATGTGACTTAACTTGAATGTGACTTAACCTGAATGTCGCCCGGGCTATGCTATGTATTATGGAAAACAAACCATAAAAATATTCAGGTATGTGTGAAAAAAAGAAAATTTTGACAAGGACCTAAATGCTTAGCAATGTTAAGGTGGAAGTATCATGAAATTCTGAACTCTAAATGTCTCAAATTTAAATTAAATCAATAATAAAGAGTAAGTAGCTGCTCAGCCAGTACCTGATGGCTGGACCAAACTCTTAATACTTAGTCCAATGTATGTATGATGTATGTATGTTATGTTATGTTTATGTTTATGTTTATGCTATGCTATATGCTATATGCTATGCTATGCTATATGCTATGCTATGCGGAAAATAAACCATAAAAATATTCAGGTATGTGTGAGAAAAAGAAAATTTTGACGAGGACCTAAATGCTTAGCAATGTTAAGGTGGAAGTATCATGAAATTCTGAACTTTGAACATCTGAAATTTAAATTAAATCAATAATAAAGAGTAAGTAGCTGCTCAGCCAGTACCTGATGGCTGGACCAAACTCTTAATACTTAGTCCAATGTATGTATGTATGCTATGTTATGTTTATGTTTTTGTTTATATTTATGTTTGTGTGTTTATGTTATGCTATGGTGTGCTATGCTATGCTATGCAGAAAAACAAACCATAAAAATATTCAGGCATGTGTGAGAAAAAGGAAATTTTGACGAGGACCCAAATGCTTGGCAATGTTAAGGTGGAAGTATCATAAAATTTTGAACTCTAAACATCTCAAATTTAAATTAAATCAATAATAAAGAGTAAGTAGCTGCTCAGCTAGTACCTGATGGCTGGACCAAACTCTTAATAATTAGTCTAATGTATGTATGTATGTATGTATGTATGTATGTAATGTTATGTTTATGCTATGCTATGGCATGCTATGGTATGCTATGGATTGCTATGCTATGCTATGCTATGCTGCTATGCTATGCTATGCTATGCTATGTATTGTGGAAAACAAACCATAAAAATATTTAGGTATGTGTAAGAAAAAGGAAATTTTGGCGAGGACCTAAATGCTTAGCAATGTTAAGGTGGAAATGTCAAAAAATTTTGAACTTTGAATGCCTTAAATTTAAATTAAATCAATAATAAAGAGTAAGTAGCTGCTCAGCTAATACCTAATGGCTGGACCAAACTCTTAATACTTAGTCCAATGTATGTATGTATGTATGTATGTTATGTTATGTTTATGTTTATGTTTATGTTTATGTTTATGTTTATGTTTATGCTATGGTATGCTATGCTATGCTATATGCTATGCTATGCTATGTATTGTGGAAAACAAACCATAAAAATATTCATGTATGTATGAGGAAAAGGAAATTTTGAAGAGGATCTAAATGCTTAGCAATGTTAAGGTGGAAGTATTATGAAATTCTGAATTCTGAACATCTCAAATTTAAATTAAATCAATAATAAAGAGTAAGCAGCTGCTTAGCCAGTACCTGATGGCTGGACCAAACTCTTAATACTTAGTCCAATATATGTATGTATGTATGTATGTATGTATGTATGTATGTTATGTTATGTTTATGTTTATGCTATGCTATGTTATGCTATTGTGGAAAACAAACCATAAACATATTCAGGTATGTGTGAGAAAAAAGAAATTTTGATAAGGACTTAAATGCTTAGCATTGTTAAGGTGGAAGTATCATGAAATTCTGAACTCTGAACATCTCAAATTAAATTAAATCAATAATAAAGAGTAAGTAGCTGCTCAGCCAGTACCTGATGCTGGACCAAAATCTTAATACTTAGTCCAATGTATGTTATGTTATGTTATGTTTATGTTTATGTTTATGTTTATATTTATGTTATGCTATGGTATGCTATGCGGAAAACAAACCATAAAAATACTCAAGAATATGTGAGAAAAAGAAAATTTTGACGAGGACCTAAATGCTTAGCAATGTTAAGGTGGAAGTATCATGAAATTCTTAACTCTGAACATCTCAAATTTAAATTAAATCAGTAATAAAGAGTAAGTAGCTGCTCGGCCAGTACCTGATGGCTAGATCAAACTCTTAATACTTAGTCCAATGTATGTATGTATGTATGTATGTATGTATGTATGTTATGTTTATGTTTATGTTTATGTTTATGTTTATGTTATATTATGGTATGCTATGGTATGCTATGCTATGCTATGCGGAAAACAAACCATAAAAATATTCGGGTATGTGTGAGAAAAGGGAAATTTTGACGAGGATTTAAATGCTTAGCAATGTTAATGTGGAAGTATCATAAAATTCTGAACTCTGAACATCTTAAGTTTAAATTAAATCAATAATAAAGAGTAAGCAGCTGCTCAGCCAGTACTTGATGGCTAGACCAAACTCTTAATACTTGTCCAATGTATGTATGTATGTTATGTTATGTTTATGTTTATGTTATACTATGGTATGCTATGCAGAAAACAAAACATAAAAATATTCAGGTATGTGTGAGAAAAAGGAAATTTTGACGAGGACCTAAATGCTTAGCAATGTTAAGGTGGAAGTATCATGAAATTCTGAACTCTGAACATCTCAAATTTAAATTAAATCAATAATAAAAAGTAAGTAGCTGCTCAGCCAGTACCTAATGGCTGGACCAAACTCTTAATACTTAGTCTAATGTATGTATGTATATATGTATGTATGTTGTGTTATGTTATGTTTATATTTGTATTTATATTTATATTTATGTTTATGTTTATGTTATGCTATGGTATGCTATGCTATGCTATGCTATGCCGCTATGCTATGCTATGCTATTGTGGAAAACAAACCATAAAAATATTCAGGTATGTGCGAGAAAAAGGAAATTTTGATGAGGACCTAAATGCTGAGCAATGTTAAGGGGGAAGTATCATGAAATTCTGAACTCTGAACATCTCAAATTTAAATTAAATCAATAATAAAGAGTAAGTAGCTGCTCAGCCAATACCTGATGGCTGGATCAAACTTTTAATACTTAGTCCAATGTATGTATTTATATATGTATGTTATGTTTATGTTTATGTTTATGTTTATATTTATGTTTAAGCTATGGTATGGTATGGTATGCTATGTATTGTGGAAAATAAACCATAAAAATATTCAGGTATGTGGGAGAAAATAGAAATTTTGACGAGGACCTAAATGCTTAGCAATATTAAGGTGGAAGTATCATGAAATTCTGAACTCTGAACATTTCAAATTTAAATTAAATCAATAATAAAGAATAAGTAGCTGCTCAGCCAGTACCATATGGTTGGACCAAACTCTTAATACTTTGTATATATGTATGTATGTTATGTTATGTTTATGTTTATGTTATGCTATGGTATGATATATGCTATGCTGTGCTATGCTATGCTATGTCGCTATGCTATGCTATGTTATGCTATTGTGGAAAACAAACCATAAAAATATTTAGGTATGTGTGAGAAAGGAAATTTTGACGAGGACCTAAATGCTTAGCAATGTTAAGGTGGAAGTATCATCAAATTCTGAACTTTGAACATTTCAAATTTAAATTAAAGCAATAATAAAGAGTAAGTAGCTGCTCAGCCAGTACCATATGGCTGGACCAAACTCTCATGCGCTTAGCTTGGCCTGGCACAACACCATTGGATGAACAGGCAGGTGGAATGGAAAGAGAAGCAGTATTTTTTTCAGGTGGGAGAGTTTTTTGTTTTTCCTTCCTCTGAATACCCAGGCTAAAGATCATAATTTTGTATGGAAAACAAAGTTTTCAAGCTTTATTAAAATTTAAGTATATGTTATAAAGCACAATTAGAGAGGCAGGAGAAAGCAAACCCTACCCTTTTTGAAGGGATAATGTGGCGAGGCTCTTCCAGAAAGCATCAGGACTTGAAAGTTTCAGACAATGACGAATCACTATAAGTGCTAGAAAGAAAAGAGAGAGTCAAGCAAGCCCTATGTAACCGAATAGGAATAGTGTTATCCATATAGTCAAAAGAATCAAAGAAACAAAAAAGAATTAGCCGACTTTTGGTCTACACTTCAAAGATCTTCGTGATCATCTTCGCCAAAATAAACCATTTTAGAAATCACTAAAACTTGAAAAATTCAACTATCATGTTTTCTTTTCTTGATCCTTTTTTTTACAAGAGATAAGGTGGAAATATCAATCAAAGTGCCCTAGTCATGGATTCTGTGTACATTGAAGTAATTAACGTGCATACTTATCACTTAGCATTACATAACTTGAAATTTAAAGTATTTTAAACACATAGAACTAACAACTGAAATGCAATCAGGTTACTAGTAAGGTTTGGAGTATCATGGTAAAAGGGCATGTCAGTTACATATAGGTGCAGTATGTGATGTGGTACATCTCATACCTAATCACCACAATCAACATTTCAAACAGTTAAAAAATCCCAAGAAACAACGGTTGCGTGATGCTAGAAGCCAGAGGAATATGCATTTTGGCGTTCTTGATTCTTTGGTTGCTAAAATGTATATGCACATGCACATGTGTGTATATAAGTATGAATGTATGTGAATATGCATTGATTTTATATGTGTGTAACATGTATATGTACATGCACATATATGTATGTAAATTGTATCTATAAATATGTGTGTGTGTGTGTGTGAGTGCTCACACGTGTATGTGAATGCTTTAATGTATGTGCATTCATCTGTTCTCAGTTTACTCTTTTTTTTAAAAAAAAAATCTTGCAATTGTCTCAACTTGGGAAGGCTTTCCAACATTTCCTGCTCTTTGATGACTTCTAAGCAATTACACTTTCACTCTTGCAGTTTCTATACCATCTGCAACAAGAAAGCAACTAGCATATTTTTTGAAAAAAATAGCATCTCATGTACCTAGCCTCTATGCTGTTGATAGTGACTATGTGCTTAGTGAATTATGCAAAAAAGATCAGAAGCTTGAACAAATACTCTTAGGAACAGAATTCCACATCAGCTTGGGAAGAACTGTTCCAATTCAAGTACATCAGATTGACTCCATTGTGGCAATGCTTCGCCAAAGTTTCAAATCTCAGAGACGGTCAGAGACATCTTGACTCAAATAATTTTATCACAAAATGCTTAACTAGCCTTACACTATCATGACTATCTGTGCATTTGAAACTTTCAAACTCCTGCTATAATATGTTAGTGATGGGTTTTTCTTTGTTTTACTATTATTTCCATTGGAAAGCAGGTATTGGATGGAGTTCAATAAATGGGATGTTTTTGTTAATGATGACCAGACACGTTCTTTTCTTTCACTAGAAGTCACGGAAGGAGGTCTGCCAGAGGTATGTCTGAGACCTTTTGCTTGCAACTTCCAATGTGCTTTCTTTTGCACTGCTTCAAAATCCAATTTGTGATTTTGGTGGGAGGACTAAATTGGACATAGAACTGCCTAAATCTTTCTTTTGAATTCTCGAGGCAATCTTTACCAAGCTTGAATATAAGGACAATCTACAGCTTTAACAATCAAGAATTTAATTGCCGCTAGCACTAGACATGCCAACTAATGGCTAGAATGGTGTGTTTTGCAGGAACAAAATAAACTTAGAAAACTTGTATTGGTACTTGGTACCAAAGGGTTCCAAGCTGTATCAACCTATGAAGAATTGGAATGGGTCAATGGTGAACAGGACTGATTAATATTTTTAGTGAAGTTGGGAGAAATTGAAGAAAATTTGTTCTTGATTCCATGCATCTATTAGTTCTTCTAGTAGCATTCTTTAGGGACTCTTTCATTCTTATACTATATCCTCATCTAGTATACTAAATATTGATTTTGTGATCAAATTTTGTGAAATTGTGTATAGAGTTAAAATCAGAGCTCTCAGCTGACACTTTTGACCACATGGCTATATTGGCTGCTGCACCATCAAGCACTTCTCTAAGTCAAGCTGAGGTTTAAGTTAGGTAGATTTATAAAAAATAAATTCAAGATATATAGCTGAAGTTTTTTATTCAGTCTTCACTACATGAGTGATGTGAATCAATAAATAGGTACTTCACAGTTAAGTGGTCCAATTTCTTCCTTTGAATACTGACTAATTTTAAAACTTGAAAATACAAACTGAATGAACTTAAGATTTCCCATGATGCAGTTGTCATGCATTGTTGTAATAAAGGTAGACTCTGGTGTTGGATGAATTCTTCATCTTGGCATCATAAACTTGACTTGTCTTAACACTTTCTCATTTCTCACTAGTGGTAGGCTCGTGTGATGCACATGAGAGAGGAACTGATGGCTGCAAGCTGCAGGCTGCTGTTAAGGATTATTATTGCTATACCTTGATTTTGATTGGTGCACCCTCTTGTATCTCTTCCTCACAGTGAAGGTATCCAAGAGTTGGTGCACATACACGTACACATAGAGGTGAAAAAGGGATACGGGTCCCATGCAGATTTAAGATGTGTGGAGGGTAAAGGAGAATTTTACTATGATAAGATAAAGCAAGTTCGGTGACATGCATTACTAGGCTCAAATATTTTGCAATTATATTGAACTAGTATTGGGCATGTGCAACACATGTTAGATGACGTTTGGATGATTGTGATTTCTCAATTTGATTAAAAATAATTTTCTATTACTCTACAATTTGATAAGTATATCCCACACATACACCACGGATTGGGGATGTATGGACTTTGAAGTACAGTTTATTAATTATGGTCGGCTCCACATAGTATTTTAATAATTTTCTATATTAGCGTAATATTCTGTTGAAGATGCGTGCGCGTGCGTGCGTGTGCATGTGCGTGTGTGTGTCCTCTGTTTGTAAATATATGTATGCTTCTCTCTCTCTCTTGAGGGGGGGGGGTTTTGATCATGATCTATACAACTAAAAATACCTAAAAACTAAAAATAACATGTTCTGGTGATCTCTAACTTATACATCAATTAGGTGCAAAAAAAGAATGTTTAAAATGATATGAGAAGTTGTTTTCTATGATTTAAGGATTAAAATGTATTGATTTTCAACCTATACATGTTTTAATACATATAGATGATGAACAATAAAGTGGATTCTCAATTTAGGTGCTTTATTATGTATTTTAGTACACTAGCACAATGAAAACAATCCATTTTTGTCCGCAATTGATCCATTACGTAAGAGACCATAAGGATATGTGTATTTTTGTTTTCAAACAGGTACAAATCATGATCAATAGTGTGGATCTTCAATTTAGAGACCTCATTATTGGTTTTGGACTTGAGTAGATACCCTCTCTCTCTCTGTACACACACATATAATCTTCTGAATGTTTATCCGTGTCACGTCATACACTATCATATAGATATTTTTTATGCATAATTTTGATTCTAGAATTTCCACTAGAAGCCCAAAAATATGAACTAACATATTTAAAATTTCTTGAGGTTTTTCTTTGTTGATGAAGAGCCAAGAATGAGATTTTGCTGCATCTGAAGATTAGTCATGAATCTAGTCCGAAACTCATCCAACACCCACTTCCTGTGCATTTCCTATTACTATTCTTTTCATACGATCTGCTTCTTTACACCCAAATTCCTGCACCTGCTCCTGGTACCTGAGATTTGGACTAAGGTTTCCAAAGAGTAGCTGTAGGTGACATGTCATAGTTGGTTTGTAAAACCCTACTTTAATTATACATACTAAAAATGGAATTTTAAAACTGACTTCAATAAAATGTGGAAAATTCTTGCACTGAGCTAAGGTAAGTTTCCAAAAGGTGTATTCAGCTACCATAGTTCTGAAAATCAAATGCCATGCATGAGCAATTTTTTGATATTATATGGGATATAGAATCAAGTTTGGCAACCCTTTTAGCTTTGGGCTACAGTGAAGTGCAAGATACACAGGGCTGCCATTAATATGAATCCGGGAAAAAATAAAAAAGGAAAAAGGGAAAAGGAAGATGCCATGCTTGTGGCACTTTTGTCACAGTTTGATGCAGCCAGCCCTTATGGTGGTCGTGGCAGAAACCCATCATTTCTTTTCTTTTCTTTTTCCTTTTTACAACAACACATTCTTCAGATAGTGTTTTTAGAAAATTTTCATTAAATTAAAGAGGCATGGAGGCAGATGCTTATGTAGAAGTGCTTAATTAAATTGTGAGACCTTTCTGGTGTTGTGCTGATCCAACTTTTTGCTTCCATTTTGGAGGATTTTTTCTTATGTGCTAAATTATTATGACACAGTTACTTGGTTTATAGACATTCACAAGGATGTGCCAACTTGTCTTAATGTTTACAACCTTGGTTATCTGTACTTTTTTAGAGGATCTCAGTGTCTCTGAGTATATATATAATCAGGAAAGAAAATGCTCTTAAATGCTACTTCATTACTTTCTTGGTAGTCAGTTTTACCAAGATAAATGTTTCCTCAACCAGCATACCCCTTATATATTCTACCCTCTGACTGATGTGTCATGTTGTTGATTATTGAAGATCCATATTTCAAAGCTTCTTTACTGCTCGCCTCCATTCTTCTCTTTCCCCCATTTATATTTAACTCACCCGCATTATTTTTGGCTTTATTATTTTGCAGATAACTAAGCAGATTCACATTGTTGATGATATATATAGACTGCATGGTCTTCCTGAATTTTACAAGGTATACTTCTAAAATTAATCAAACAAATACCATTTTGGACATGTACCTGAACTAGTTGCAGTGGCACTAGAGCCACCAGAAGCAAGACAATTCATCCATTCTGCCTTCTTTGTAGTCATCAAGCTCGGTGTCTGGTGATATTTGGTAACTTTACAAAATTCATTACAAGTCATGGATTTAACTTGGTATAATGTATGCATCAATGCAGAAATTGATGGTCTTATCACTCCATCATCTAATCTCTAAGGTTCCTGTTTCATCTTTGGTTCCTAACAAAATTGAATCCTTCAATGTAAAGTGCATATTGGAATTTCTTTTCGCTGCTTCTTTTTAAGTCTTCTTTGGCCTTGTCCTCCTATAATTTTAATCCTCCACCTACGTATCTTTCACTTTCATGTTTAGAATGTTATCTGACCTTTGTGTCATGTAGCTGACAGACTTCACCACCCCCCCCTCTATAGATTGTTGGTATAACTCGTAGCCTCTATCTAATGCACCCATTTCTAATATAGTTCTTCCAATATTTTAAGCTGACATCTGTTTCTATTGCACTTAATTACCTCATGACTACCATGTGAAAATTATGAAAATGACATATGATGTCCTTTTTCTTATAAAAAGACACGTTTTCTAATCACTCATTGTTACTGATGGCAGAATCCACGGCCCCATATATCATTGGTGTGGGCATTAGGTGATACCAGCTACAAGCTAAAGCAGGCCCTTGAAGAGTTTGCTAGATCCCACAGCGATTCAAATCCCTTGCAGAAACACATCTTTCTGTGCAAGTTTAGTGGCATTGAATGTAGAATTGGTAAAAAGACCTATAACATTTGTAAGTTTCCAGATTAAAAATCATTTCCCGTGTATAGAATTTAACCGGCTTTATATGGTCCTCAAAGTTAGTAGAATTCTAAGATATTGCGTGTGCAGAGTGAGTAACTATATAAATCATCTATTTTATGAGAGGTGTTTAACAGCTAATTATGATCCCTTCCAGTTTGAAAGCGATTGTGCTCAATTTTGTCTGGGTAAGGTCGTTTTGCTCAGTGATATTGCTGGAGGAGAGTTTTCAATTTTTCCATATTTCTGCATGTGGAGAAAGTGAGAACTTGCGGCATCTCCTGCTAGTGGATATGAAATAAAGCATATGATTGGGATCAATGAGGAGCCACCATCCAGAAGACCTGGATGTGGTGGTGATTTCTTGTGTAGGGCCTGTTTGAGAGGAACCGTTGGATCCAGGAGAGGAGAGGAGAGGAGAGGGTGAGAGAGTGCAGTGAAGAAGGTCACGCCAGATCCCGATGGATTTGGTGGATTCCTCCCAAGCAGGCCCAGGAAATTCCTCTTCATTAATATGTCATGAACTTCCTCAGGTTATTTGGGCGGAGATCTTCTATTTCCTTTCTTTTTGCTTAGTTGAATTTTTTCCATGATGCCTGCATTCATGGTGGACAAAGACGATCTTAAAAGTTCAGGTGCGAAATTCTTGGCTGGTTATGGCTCACTTCATTCATTCAGATGACTAAATGCTTATTTCTGTGGCGACATTTGGATGCTGTAGGGGAATTATAGCCTTTCAAAATTTATCTCAAGGAGCACTTTATCAAGATTTGTTGAATTCGATCACTCTTCATTTGCATCCCTCCTCTGAAACCACAGTACTTCATTATTTTTTTTTCCCAGCCAATACCGTAAATCAAGGCCAATGCTGCACCAGGGAAGGTTGCGTAGAGGAGCGGAGTATCTGCACCATAACAAGCGGAGGCGTGTAAGATGCCGAGGAACATGAATCAAAGAGCCTTGTGATGCAAGCATCTTACCATCCGGTTATTTTTCGGCAGCATTGTTTTGCAGGTCGTCTTCAGAATCCAACAAATTATAAATTTGATTTTCGGCAGCATTGTTTTGCCGGTCGTCTTCAGAATCCAACAAATTATAAATTTGATTTTAGTAGATTACCTTCATGCACAAATACTACAAAAGTCTAAACACATAATTTGATGAAATGAAGAGGCCGAGCACACTGTGTATAGGTTCATTTAGAATCAAAGTATAAAAATTTAAGGTGTTATGCACCATCAACAAATTGCAAGATGATGGTCGAGAATTGTGCTTCAGTCAGCAATATTAACAAGTCTGTTGGCATATTACTCCAGCCTTGCTTCCTGGAAACATTTATAACTCATAAGCTAAGACAAAAAGGAGAAATAATTGTGCTTTATAGCTCACATTCATTTTTTTTTTTTTTCTGATATAAATATCAGGGCATCAAGATAAATGTCCCAATAAATCAGAATATATTTTTGTTATGCATTTTGCACCAATGTTTATAAACTATAGTTTTGTTATGCATTTTGCACCAATGTTTATGACAATTTAACCAAGAAAAAAGTATAACGTAACAATAACCACATGGTTAACATTCTCTTAATGTGACAGAAGTTGCGCAGGAACTTCTATAATGGGTACAACAAATAAATTCGTCATCGCATCAGATCATTTGATTAAAAAATGGGCCAGACAAATAACACCTAATATACGTGAAGTTAACTCAAAGAACCGAAAAGATGAAGCTTGTTCTGATCACATTATAATGCATGTGACAGAGAAATGTCTAAAGACCAGGGATTGACTCAAGATTGTATTTTGCTGATGGTGCAGCTTCATTCTCCACACTCTCCTGTAGTTTCGGTTTCTCAATTGGGCCCAGGGTCTGCAAGTAGGAGTACGATGCATTCCGATTGGAAGATGGGCTTGGATTACTGATTCTGCTTGCAAGGAACCTGCGGATAAGACCTCTAAGAAATGGAGCCATAGTTTCCGGTTCATGTTCCAAGTAGTACATGATTCCTCCCATGCATAAACAGAATAGAGCCACCTGACAATGACAATTGATGAGCCATCAGTTTAATTTGAATTTGTGGTGGAAAGTAACAGTAATATTTGGCAAAACTAACCAATATTTATTATAGAATAATCATTTTTGATGACCATCATGAATTCATTTTTGATAACCATCATGAATTCATTTTTGATGATAACACGAACAATTCCTTTTGCAGTATACCAATGTAGACTTTAAACTAACATCACATAGTAAGGAAACAATGCTTCCTAGGTAGCAAAACCATGTATAATGACAACGACGAAGATGGCAACACCACCACCACCATGCAAGTTTTGATCAAGAGCAGACGGTGCACAATGTGTCCTGTATTATGCTAGACATCTATGTCAACCTTGACCCTCCTTTTCCAAAAACTATTACAATGAAGGAATAAGGACCATGTCAGGTAAGTTATACCCAGGATTTTTTCAACATAAAACACTGGACAAGTGTTCCCTTGAGTACACCAAAAACATTTTTGCTCAAGGCGACCTAAGAAATCATTTTTCTTTTAGCATTCAATTATAAACATGGCCTCAGCATCATTGGCAGGATCTCAGCCTATTTCATGATAACAGTACTAGTAGGCTTAGTTGAATCAGACATGGTTGTTGACCGTTGAGGAAAACAAATGAGATAGGTACATATAGCTAAACTAGTTCAGCTTGATCCAGTTACAGTTGTTTAGTTGTTATGTCCTGCTAGGCTAGTATTCATATAAAAATCACAGGGTCTGGGCCTCCAGTAAAATCACTCTCAGCCTGGGCCTTCTGTGGTTTCAAAACATAACATCATGAAAATCCCAACCTGATTACTATGTGACAAAAAAGGTACAGTCTTAAAGCCCAATTCCTGGACAAAGAAATACTGGGTCCAGCCTCAGCTCAATCTGACCTGTTTCCATGCTACTAAACTTATGACAGATAAATTATTATTTAATCAGATACAATAAAAGGAGAAAGAGCTTAAATACCTCGGCATTTTTTATATCAGGAAGTATGAGGCGATTAATTAAGATATACCACAAAGAATCTCCAGCTCGTGGTAGTACATAGAGGGCCAGTTCTCCTCTTCTGGCTTTCTTTTCCAAAAGAACAGAAAGAGCAGATATTCCACCAGCAAACCAATATAGAAGTTTGTGATCCTTTATGGCTACCTTCCGGTGTAAACAGATGACAGCCTAGCAACACCCAAGATGATGATTAGTAGGTGAATACCATGACCGCTAAGAAAATGCCCGATCGGTAAAGAATTACCTGGAAGATTCCAACAAAAGCAGACAAGAATGTTGTTGAGCGAACAGCATCCTGAACAGCACGCCAACAGGTCCGAGCAGGAGACTCCAAAAACTAGTGTTTGATTTCACAGAAATACTTGTTTGTTAAGAATTTTAAATATATTTTAGGAGTCAATAATTTAATGCTCAAGATGCAGCAGGGTAGTTTTGACAGTCTTGTAAATAGATCAACATTTCATATATAAAGAATTTAAATTTCCTTAGCAAATCAAGATCATGACGATATGAAGCTAAATAATGAGGAATCATTTCATAAATTCTATGACTACGCAGGCTTTTACAAAATCTTTGTTTTTGTTAAATCAAATAGATCAAGCATCTTTAATTTTCATGGGTACCTTACTTGGACAAGACTGATCTGTTATATAGGACTGGGTTCCACCAGAACAGGTTGATGTATGTTTACTCCATCAGTAAACCGCATAGAAGATTAAAACAATTTAACACTGAGCTGGTTAAACTACTCAAACTGGAACGTAAATTCTGGAATTCTGGATAGCTGAGGAATTTGTGGTCTCAGGGGTTACAGTCGGGTCTTGTTTTAGAAACGGAATAATTTTCAGGTTTTTGGGTTTAAAGGGAAGGAATAGGGTGAAAGACAAGGCCAGCTGGGTTCATTCATGAGAATAATGCAAGGGATAATTCAAGAGCTGTCTGAGGTAGATGGTATTAAGTTGAATAGATCAGAGTTTGATCAGGTGGCTCGTTGGAATCTTGAGAACAGCCAGCTGATTCTGTTCAGCAGACCCAACCAACTGCAGGATACCATAAGTAGTTTGATTAAGTTGATTCAAGTGTTTGGATAGTGGTTATTTTGTAGATACTTCACTAAATTTTTAGTATTCATTAGGTTGGTTAGTAGTTCCGTCAAGTGTCATGGTTGATTGGTAAACTTATAGTTGCTAGTTATTTCTCCCTGGAATAATATTCTTAAGTTTTCTGTAGAATCCATAGTTGAAGAACTAATTCTCAACCATGGTTATCAATCATTTGAAGCAACGAGCAGTGAAGGAGAAGGGGTTATATCTCAAAACAATTATAAGAGTCAATGTTGTAGCACATGAAAGAATTTGGTCAGGAATGAAGAGCCACCATTGGTTTATTTCAAGAAGAAAATTTGGCCATTTTTCTTTCCCGACATTTCTTTTATACACAGAACAAAAGGGTCCCATCAAACCAAGAATAAATACAATACTCAAATTTTATGATTTTTAAAGTTTTATTTGATTCAAGAAAAGTATATGGAAGCAAAATATGCAGGATTTTACTGAACAAAATGCTCATTCACCACTAATACGAAATATGTTGGATTAGAAAAGTAAGAACAAGTAAATCAAGTGATGTAAAATTAAATATTCATAGGAATGTATCATCAAATTCTTGATGAAAATAGGAACAGAGGTGTCCAGGGACCATGTCAAAGAAGCCCGCTCCATGAAGCTCACAAAGAAATCCATTACAATTTTCATGCATTTAGAATTTATTAGGCCAGTAAATAAGTGCATTGGTTAGCTTGTGCATTTAATTTTATGGTGAGCATTCTTATGATTACGAGAGTTGAAAGACTTGTATGGCCTATAAAGCCAATATTCATTATAATAAAATCAATTTTATCAACACGCATATTATATTCATGGGCACATTGTAATTGATATAATCATTATATGATATGTTTGTCCATAGATTATATTGTATGAAGATCATGTCAATAATAAAGATTATTAATTCAGGATGATGATACTCCAAATTCATTATAATCTAAAATTTAATCACAACCTTAGAGTATGAAAGGATGGCATATTCTATCATGGTTGTCGTGAATGACGTGTGTGTTTGTAAAGTGACAAACATTGATTGGACCAAAAAGAACACTCTCAAACCAATTGTTGTTACAAAAGAATTGTTCTAATCACTATTACAACAAGGTTTTATTGACATGAGAGTATTGCTAAATCTTATATTGATTTTATATAGTTTTGATATAGTCAACTGGTATGCCCGATCGAAAGGCTATATATAGATATATTGAGCTGTATATGTGATACATAAAGATTAGTAGATATCAAAAATGAGATGTGTCACTTCTAGAGTAAGAGAATATTCAAGATTATCTTTATTGTATTGGGCTAAAACCTAGCCGGTTAATTTAGAAAAGAAATTTTACTAAATATTTTAATATATAAAAATATTTTATCTTATTTACAAATGCTTTCTAAATTAAGTTTCAATGATCCAATATTGTAATGAGACACACATATAAGCTGGAGAATTGTAATACTTTTAATAGTCCAATCCTATTGGCTTATGTAGAATATTAATTAATGAGGGACTATCATGTAAAATATTGTATTATAGGGCGCTTAGAACAATCTTGTTCTTTGTTTAAAGGATGTAGTTTGTTGATGAATATGATTGTAGCCACCAAGGCATCTTATGATTTGATTTGATCAAGATTTGACTTACCAAAGAAGAAGTTCCCTAATGGGGTCCCATGTAACATGCTCTTTCTCTCACTATGAAGAGAGACTTAAAGCCCAAAAATCATGTAAAGGCATGAACAATCTCTGACTTATAAATGATCACTTATAAGATTTAATACCTCATTTAATAACTCATAAATGACTCATTTAATAACTCACAAATGATTTAGTTATGAGTTATAGAATTCTTTGGGTCAGCCTAATCATAAATGAGTTACATAATTCCAAAAGATTCTACTTATTATGATATGAGTTGTAGAATTCTAAATGTCATATTAATTATAAAGGAGTTATAGAACTCCAAGAGGTTTAAATCATTTATGGGCTATGAAATCGTATGAGACAAGGGGAAGCCATCACTTCTATATAAAGGGAATCTAAGCTTGAAGTTAAATATGAGATTTTGTGCAAGAAGAGCATGCATGTAAACTAAAGAGGGCTTTGCAATTGTGAAGTCTTATAAGGATATTTCGTATTACACTAAAGAGATTTTGTGAAAACCTTGCGTGACTTCTTGGTGGGACCTTGAAAGGAAGATTTTATTTCTTTAGTAGAATCTGGTAAGATATATATACTATTTTATCTAAATCTGTGTTGATCATATGAAGGTTGTCATGTTCCTATTTTCAGTAATGTACAAAATGGGTGTATTACAACAATTATTTTAAGAAAAAGATCCTGATCACACTAACAAGAGCAACCATCCTTTGAAACATTAGTAAGACTTTTGAAATTTGATTGTCTTTAATGTTGCACACATAAGTTGTAGGAATTCAAGCTGGCAGCTCACATTCAGGAAGGAGCTAAACTAAATCCTGCTTAAGAAGCACTAAAAGCTCGTGCTAGAATGAACTGGCACTGAGGCTTTTGGGCACCACCTGTCTCAACCTTCGAACTAGCTATTTTCTGATAAGAATTTCATCCTCTTGGCTTTTGGAGTTGTAATATTTCTCTTCTCCCTCTATAGACTTCTTAGGGTAGTGAGCATGTATACAGGGTTTCACTTGATCCACATCCACCAACAAAAGAGTGCAGATTAGATCTGCTGCAAAGTGATAACTTAGTTTCCCTTTTGGGCCTACCTGTCATACATGGTAGACTTCGAGATTTGGGTGCATCTCCCATACATGTTTTTGTTACACCACTTAACACCTGCATGTGATGGTGAATATGCATATCAAAGTCTGCCATGCATGGAAGGTGGGCACAAAGTGGAAACTAAGTTCCCACTTCACAGCAGACCTAAATCGTACATCCAACAATAATCTCTCTGCTGGTTTAAATGCTATCAAAAGTAGTTCTTGATTATGTAATCAATACCAAAGATCATGACTCATGAGTAAAGATTCTTGTGATGTCTTTGGTAGAAGAGCTGATTATTGGCCACCATATTAATAAGGTCATGATTCATTAGTCTTGTGACAGCTTTGGTACATATGATGGTCTTTATAAAAAAGAATAAAGACCATGCATCACTTCTTCTTGAAGCCATAGTGCTAACTTAAAAACCTTTTTTAGAGACCCTAAGTTCAGATGAAATTTCAACAGTTATAATAGTTAACTTCCCCCCAAAATCTATGTACTTTAAAACCACTCTTCCACAAAACACTTATGGCCATTGTAATCCAGAATATCATAATAACTATTCAAAACTAATTTTACCACCTTCACATTATGTCTCAAAGACCTCCATTACTTCCAGTAGTTTTTCTGACAATCACAGGTAGCCCACATGCTTATCAATGGTCCTATTGATGTGGAGATGATCAAGGTTGATTAACTTGCAAGTTCTGAAATTTATTCCAAATCAGCAATAATATTTAGACTTTTGATCTTATCCATGATCTTGGGCATTTACTCAAGCCCAAAGAGAAAATTGGGAGAGGATATGAGAAAAATAGAAAATAAATTCAAAATAGAACTCAAAACTTATAGTAGTTAAATCCAAATTTAGCCTAAAGAGTAAACCAAAAATATAATATGTGCGGTCAATAATATCTGTCACCTTTTTCCAGAAAGTTAAATAAAGAAAAGAAAGTGACATTCATTTAGTTAAAGAAACATTTTACCATGACTTAAGTAGTAATTTCTTCAACTATATACCTTTAACTTAAAAGAGCAAATGAACCATGAGATGGACTTTTCTTCCTTTCTCAATGACAAGTGGAACCAATGCCAAATGTTTAAAAAGCACAACTGAGTGTATTGCATTAAAATGCATTTTGAGGGACCCAAGGTGACCTGAGGGAAAAAAAGAACTTGGGCACATGATGAAAGAATGCTTTTATCTATTTTAAATTATTATGTCCATAGATTAATTACAAGATTGTACACTTTTGAGAATGATTCATTCATTGTGTTCTTTGTCATGGCACACTTGTAAAAACACAATCTGCATTATTCCTCACTCTAACAAAACATACCAATGATAGAAACAGGGGACTCACCTCCGTTTCTCGGTGGATGCGATGGGAGGATCGTTGGCCGACGATGGAGGCTACCAGAGTCTCCAAGTCTTCACACCTCTAAGCTATGGTGCCGGAGAGGGAAGAGATCGTTGGAGGGGGTAGAATTTTTTTTCTCTTCACTTCACTTGGCTCAAAACAGAGAGATCCCTGTTTTGAGCCCAAAGGCCACATGCGGTGGCCACTGCCTCACCGGGAGGCAATGACCGATGTGGCCTCTGTAGACACATGACCTGGCACCCAGTGCCTAGTCAGCCAACAATATAAAACCAAAATTGTACAAGCACCAACACTTCCTGTTCCACTAACTGTTATTCATATTATGTTGGATTTGCCGTTCTACAATATTTCATACACTTCCTTTTTATTTGTATGAAGAAGGAAAGGAAAATGATCTTCAAGAGTTTTGGCCAAGGATCTAAGTACCGGTCCATACTGAACCATATTGGTAAGCTACCAATATTGGCACACCCTCTACTGGTGGTGTACCAACATATAGCATCTCACCTCCACTCTATCGTGCTGTACAAAGAGCATACGTGTGTCAGCACAGCATGATACCATATTATCCCATATCAAGGTCTGCCACACTGTCCCCTACGCATACTGCCCACAAATGCACCCTTATAGCCACACGCACCATGGTGCATGAATGCACTTGCACAAGAATGCACACACGTGCATAACACTCGAGTTGGTGGTGCTTAAAAATCAGTGAGATTACATATTTGGTAATGCAACAGAAAATGTATGCGGATCAAAGGGATAAGAAAATGCAGCCTGGCATCTTTAAGTAGTTTTTAAATTTAAAAAATCAATACACAAACTCGATAATATAAACACACTATGACACAATTTCATCATGCTCAGAGACAAACTGTGCTTATGCAAATTTCTTTTCCACAGCAAACAAACTGCAAGCTGACATCCATAATGATCTCAATAAGTAAAAAAAAAAAAGAAGTTAAAAAACTTTTGGAACTCAAAGTCATACATGTAGCAGAAAGATCAACATGTTATGCAACAAGCACCATTAACTGACAAATGCATCTAGGACAACTTGTGATTAAAAAATGAAAAGATAAAAAATATAGGCCTGTTAATAGACATATCCATTCTAAAATTCAGAATAACAGATAAAGAGAGAAAAAGAATTCAACTCAGCCATTAAAGTGGAATACCTTTTGTAGATGGAGAACAACATACGGTACAAATGTCAATGAGAAATATAAGGGAAATGTTTTCCTGAATGTTGCAGATGCAGCAGTGGCATTGTGCAGTAGGCAAGAATTTGTGTCAGGATGAATTATGGAACAAGGAATAATTGTGGGATATTCTGTTAACTTTATAGATCTGGAACTCTTTTTGTTTGATAAATAAGCTGACAAAGCAACAACGTCCACAGGACCACCTCTACAACTTTCTCGCACAGCCTTGTACACAGGCTCTGCAACCGGTCCAGTCTTTTGAATGAAATCTTGGTATGCTTTAGGCAAGCTCTCAGGCCGCATTATAAAAGCATACATGACCTGCACAAAGAAGTAAAATTACTTACTGAATGCTAATTTTATTAAATCATATCAAATGAAAGAAAACCAAAAATTTGTTACCGAAAGTCCATAATATGTCTGCACCAAGACAAGGAATTTGAGAAGAAAAGGGTCCAAGACCAGAGAAAGACTAAATTTTGTGTTGATGAAACAGTAGGCAAAACCAGGATTTAAGTACCGTTACGTATCCTTCCATAGAGGCCATAGTGCACCATATATGCAAGAAAGTAGAACTGATTTTCACCATCTCCATATTATTTCCACCCCCAGAACCCATGTCGATGCAAGCTAATGATATGACGACATATTTTTTTGGATGCAGAGACATACAACACTAGCATCCTCAGCATTAGTCGTCACAACAATGGGGATGGTGATCATCATTATTTCCATGATGCACCTTGCAAATAGCAATGTCCAACTAATTACTTTACTAAGGTATATGGGCTTAAGTGATGCAGTTGCATGCTTGCATATTGTCCTTCGAACTGAAATGCAGTGGTTCACTACTTCTTAATACTCATGATTTAGTAGTTTCTAACATTTCATAATCCATACTGTTCATATTTCATACCTTTTAATGCCTTAAACTTCCTCTTCCAGAAGTTTTAGAATGTTATCGTCATATGCTACATTTTTTAATGTGATATATGACACCCAATAATGGACTGAATGTGTTTTTTTGTTTCAGTTAGTATCAGTGAAGCTATACAGAATAGTTGTCGTAGAGAATCACTTGCAAATGGCGTACAAATTGTTTTCCATAGTTTGTTTTAGTTTTGTTGCTTATTAATGATTATTTAACAAATTTTTTAACATAATAGTACTATTGGTACCATCTACTTATGTCCATTTGATGAATAGTTAAATGGCCTCCAAAATACATTATTTTTTATTTCTAGGTAATTTACATATCATAGGTCATGGCCAATAGTGTGGATTCTCAAATTCTACCAAAAGGGAAGTAGCTAAACTTTGTGTATGTGTGTCTATTCTCACACAAGGCTCCTTTGCATGACACCACCATCCATTGAGCTACGTGGGCAGTTATCCAGGTTGCATCCCTACTCACCTGATTCATGCACTCTCCAACTCTCTCCATTGGCCACATACACAAGATATTCTCATGACCAAGAAAATTAAGAAAATCATGGCTTGATTTGGTTTCATATAAAAATGTAGCTTAGAGCCTCAGACTACCATTGTAACAACCTAGAACCTCTCCCAAAAGACTAGCTAGAAGGTACGTTCAGGTTTCTTAATCCTATATAAGTATTCAAGATCTACCCAGTACAAAACTGATGTGAGAATAAATACATGACAGTATGAACTTTCACATACTCTCTCCATTTAAACCCTGATGCCGTCATCGGACTAAGTTTCTGAATCCAAATATAAGCAAATCCAATCACAAATACCATGAACCCTTATGTAATCCCCTAGTCCACATGAACCATGGGCCAAATTCTCTTTGATACCATTTGCAATAATTCAAAATTTCACCCAAGAAGACTAGTTGAAAGGTATTATTTAAATTCCTTGACCCTATATATGTACCCAAGATCTATTTGATGTACAATAGATGTGGGACTAAACATATGCCGGTATAGACTCTCATAATAACGATCGCTTAATATGGTATTTTGTACCTTTTTGTAAAAAGAAAATATAATGTAAAGAACCCTACCTACTTCTAGCCCAAAACAAAGACTAAAATAATCAATTTGTCCAATACATTTTCAAGTAGACACTGTCCACCTTTACATATGTAGGAGCATGCTTTTAAGCAAGCACTCATGCATGCAATATGGCAGATAAGAGATTGTAACCATATAAACAAAAGGATGGAACATTCCCTTGATTTATTTGTGTTGTCATAACATTCTTTCGATAAACATTATAAAATCTTATTTGAAGAGGAGAAATAGATGAAATGATGTGTGTGTTGGGTGGGACCATGGGGTGATAGAAAGAGAGAGAAGGGGGGTTAAAATAATAATTCAAATCTTATGGTTGGCCATATAACATTCGACAGCGAAAATAGCTATGAGCTCAATAATAAGTATTAAATCTACATCAAGTCACAAAAAGAAACATCATCCAATGACATCATAGCTAGTATGATTTGTTTGGTGGTTTGGAAGCATCAAACAAAATTATTAGTTAGTTTCACCATGTTTGGTACTATCTTGCGGATGACAACCTAGAATTTCAACTTATGAGCACGCCATAATTTTAGTACCATAGTTCTATTTGTATCATCCATTTTGTGTCCCAAAAAATGTATGCTAAAAAAAAAGCTACAAAAAAACTAACTCTGGATTAAATGGCATTTAAGATTTTCTAGATCATTATTAACACAAGAAAATTTGAATTTATATAGGTCGTCATGATGACTGATGGTATTTCCTTTTATCAAGTTTATAGATATAAGTTGTCACCTGGGCGCATGCTGCTGAAAAAAGTAAGGCATCTCCATGTCTCCAATGGCTTCCCCAAAGGTGAAACTTGTTCTTGGATTTTGCAGAATTATATGCGCACTGTGAAACAAAACAAAAAAAATATATATATATATTGGAAAGAAATATAAAAACAAATTATTTGCAGAGTGGAGATGTCAAGCATTTTCATACCTGAGAAAGCCTAGCTAAAAGATACAAAGCAAGAGTGCGCCTTCTGCTTGAATCATCTAATGCTAATATGGACAAGCCGGCAACGGAACCTGCTAAAATTCTGCTCCATCATGCCCTTCAATTAAGTTGTGAATATGGTTGAGGGATCAAGCACCAATAGTGATTAAGTAATAAATAACATAAGATGTATTTGAACCATTTGGACGTATTAATCTTTAACACACACAAAAGAACAATCATGTTTAAGAAATTAGACAAACCAAAGCAATTGGTTAATAATGTTCAGCATGTTATGACTAAAAACTTACGCATTAAATGGTGTCTCTTTCTTCCAAACCTTCCTCAAAAAACATCTAAGAGCATGATAAGATCCAGTAAAGCCACCAAAAAGTAATCCAATACGGCAAGCTTCTTCTCTTACTATCAAATCTTTCTCTGAAACAAGTAACTGTAAATGGAAAGTAAAAAAATTTAAAATATTTAACAGATATGACATTACATCTATGTAAAATTTGGCTATAATATTGCATATTTCCCAACACTATCCCTCTGAGTTTTTGATATTCCAATGATAAGAGAGAACAAGTGGGCAGCTTTGCAATCGCAAATACTATGTAAGTATATGAGATGGAAAAGAAAAAAGTCAGAAGCAATCTCAAAGCCTGGTATATCATTTTAGCATGCCATTGCATCAGATCTTATAATTTTCTTATTTCACTTTTAATTTTCAAAATATATGGAGAAAACTCTACGGTGTTACATTAAGAGAAGTGAAAATATTATTTCGTTATAATGCAATAATTTGCAAGGGAACACCATATAAACAACAACCATCTTCACAACAAAATAAAAAATGAGTCAAGATCATGTCTCGTCTCTTAAGTCAATTATCATATAAAAGATTTTTATAACATGGTCAAGGGGGTGGCATGGATGTCATGGCAATGCATAGACAAGTCTTTAAACTGAGGATTCTAATTATCAATATTCAGCTACAGATGTATGCATGTAGGTGAAGTGGAGGTTGGCCACATCATACTCCAGATGCATGCAATGGAATTTCTGTGCAGAGTAGATATCATTGATCTACCTTGCAGATGTCAAGCCATCCAGTCTACTCGCGCATATGATCACCCTCAAGAAAAAGCAATGCCCAAATATGACACTGTATACAAGCATATGACATGTGTTTAATGGACCAAGAGGAACGCAAAGTCATAGGTTTAATAAGTATTTCTTAATTCAATGGAACAATAGGTAACACCCTTTGACTACTGTTATCAACAAGCAGATATAATATACATAATTTATCTCTTCTTGTGATGCAGACTCATATATGATTTGTGTAATATTTAGGATTTTAGGGGTTGATTTCATTTCAGATCCAATCGGAGATTGGTAAGGGATGTAAATTGCAGCAATCGCCATCCATGGTGTGGAGAAAGGGAAGAACAAAGAGAAAGAAAGTAGGGCAACTGAGGAAAAAAAAAAAAGAAATAGGAACTTCTTATTATCAGCAAATCTGTCTCTGTTCTTTGTATCAAACCACAATAACAATTGATAAAAAAAAAAGCCTTAAAAAGTATTCTTTATTACAGCCAGTCCCTAGGATTTATGAGAGACAAAAAAGAATAGGTGCAGTGGGGCACAAGAACCCCCAAGTGAAGAGGGGTGCCAGTCCGTCCCATCTTCTTTTCTCTGTTTTGTTTTATATTGGCTGGCTAGGCCCTCCAATCTATAAAATAAATCATCTAATTTCAACTGCACAAGCAAACTATGCACTAGAATTGAAAATAAAGCCAAAGCAACTAAAACTTAAAGATCATGTCAGGGGGCATGGCTTATGGAAAGAGCTCATTTTCATCAGGTACTCCCACAACAGTGGTGTCTTTGAGTTGTTATCCAACAATGTGATCAGAGGCACTTCCTTGTGGAAAAGCGTGTGTAAACTCAGAGATGTATTTTTTAATCAGTTACAGGTTTTGACTAGAGTTCAAAAATAGCATCAGGTTATGAAATGATTCCCTAAGATGGCAATGTTAATCTCCAAATTTTATTCCCCAAGCTGTATCATAGTGGCTGACTGTTGGATTAGAAAAAATTGGAGTTTTGGAATCTGCCAACCCCCATTGAAGGAGACAATAGTACAAGCCTTTCAGTTGTCCCAGAATCTCAAAGATTTCCATGTTAAGAAGAGACTGGATGATTTGGAATGGAAATTGGGCTAAACTATTTTGTTCCCATCCATCTACATATATGCTTTTATAAATGAAGGTGGCCTAAACTGTTGCATCAACAAAATGATTTGAGGTGCAAGAACCCCCGTTAAGGTCAGGATCTTCGTTTGGCATTATCCAGAAATTGATATGTCACAAAGGATAACCTAAATTAACAAGCACCAGTATATAATGAAATTGTCCTTCAAAACCAAAGACAGAATAAGAATGACTTGAATTTTCCAGTGTCTTAAATCATTGCAATGTTATAATGGAATAAAAGAACATGGACCTCTTCAGTGGGCTAAAAAGTTGGGGGAGAGTTGTCGAACCCAAACAATCAACATTATTGGGTGTTCTCCATTACATTTTCCTCATGCAATAGACTATGCTACAATTTGCGATCC
Source organism: Metroxylon sagu (assembly GCA_017589505.3). Taxonomy (NCBI): domain Eukaryota; kingdom Viridiplantae; phylum Streptophyta; class Magnoliopsida; order Arecales; family Arecaceae; genus Metroxylon; species Metroxylon sagu. Next base: position 1,031,376 of record JACVBY030000574.1, on the reverse strand, counting down.
ACCTAGGGCACAAGAAAACCATTTCAAACAAACAGTTCATATCGATCTGAGAATTCCTATAATAATTCAATCAGATATTCCAATTATCAACAGAAATTTCATTTAGTCATAGCAACAAACGCCACTTCCTGAAGCGCAACACATTATCTCGACCAAATTCATGTCCAAAAGAGGCCAATCATTCCACTCATTCGTCATCTATTTGCCATCTAGATAAAATAGCGCAGAGAAAAAAAAGAGGCAGGGAAGGATGGAGAACCTTGAGATCGAGGAGGGAGGAATAGGACTGGCGCCGGGCGAGCTTGAAGGCGCGAAGGAGGATGCCAATCCCAACCCTAACCCCGTAGGATAGAAGAAAACTCTGACAGAGATTGCCGATGGCATGGGCAACGCAGGACTCGTCGGCGTGGTCGCACTCCGGGTGGCCCCCGCCGTCACCGGCCGGCCCGCCCCGACGGGCGTGGTGGCGCTGCAGCTCCTCGATCGCCTCCCTCAGCCTCTGCTCGGCCTCGCGGAGTCGGCGCTCCGCCTCATCGGAGGCGGCGGCGGCGGCGGCGTTGCTACTGCGGGCGGATGCAGGCGGGGACGGGGGATCGGAGGAGGAACGGCCGGGGAGTAACGGCATGACGATGGCGAGCGGGCGGAGGTCTCCGCATCGGCCGTGGAGAAATCCCCCAACCCAAGTTCTTGTTTGATTTATTTCCTCGCGGATAAATTTAGGAAAGAGCAAGCCGGACGGATGATTTATAAGAAGATGGAGAATTCTGGCCGACTTCGGTCTCGGAGATGCCTGCGTCTCACATTTACTTTTTTTTTTTTTTTTTTTCGCCTTGGGATGGGATCCAGCCCGAGGGATTGGGTACCTTGGATTGGAGAAATCTGGCCTTTCTCGTGTTTGCTAGGTCGGGCCTATCGTATACTTCGTTCCCACTGAAGTCATAAGGGTGCGTTCATTTTAGACTCGTTATTATGTTTAGATGTATTTTTGTCATCTATCGATGGACTCATGGGAATCAACTTGTCACGCAAGTGATTGAGATTCTCTCCAACTAATGTTATATCGTTTTCATTCAAATTTAATAACGAAAAAATTTGAGTAAAAATTAATGGTAGCAAGTTGAACGCATTTAAATCTTTTTTTTTTCTTTTTTCTATTTTTAAAACACCTTATGTGAATTTAAATTTTTAATTTTTTTAATATTAATTTAATAATAAAATTTTAAAATAAAATTATATTGAGATTATTTATAAATGTAGAGCCGTCATTTATACGAAATAATTCTGCGCTAGGAATTAGTTATTCAATTAATATTATAAAAATTAAAAATCCTGATATCACCGCCGTGGCAGAGATGTGTTATTTGTCTACTATTTTTCTTTTTTTTATCTCCTAACGATCAAGTGAAGAGGCTGGATTGGGCAAATAGTGCTTCCTACTTCTATCCACTGCCAACAAGGACTTTGAAATGAAAACGATGTTAAACTAACGCTCCAACAACCAGGGAGGCAGGTGAGAGGCGGAGGCATCCGGCATTTATTTGGAATTTTTAGTCCTCCCGAGTTCGGCCCACCATCTCCGTTTCGCGATCATGGCAGTCTCACGGTACGCGGAGAGCCGTCATCATAAACCAAACAAGCAATAAATGGCACCGAAAGTTAGACAGAGAGAGAGAGAGAGATAAAGGGCGAGGAGGTGGAGTAGGAGGTTTTCCAACGCCTCTAGCAGCCATCATTGATCGGCTTTGATAGTAGAGAGAGAGAGAGAGAGAGAGAGAAGTAGAGGCCAAGGAGGAAGAGAGATTAAGAAAACACGTTAACTGGGAACAGAAAGGAAGGAGAAGCAGCAGTTAATCACGCACTTCCTTGAAGGGCAGGATCATTAAGTTTGAATTGATCCCAAAGATCGCAGTTTTCCGTGACTGAGATTAAGGTGACTAATAAATAATAACTGATTGGCCCAACAACTACTCTAACCTTCAGATTTATTTATTTATTTATTTAATTTAATTTAATTTTTCCGAGGGAACATTGGATCAGCTTATAGCAAACAAGCATATCCATGGATAGGTTGAGATGGACATCAGCCGAGGGTTGCACAGTTTGGGTTTGCTGTGGAATATATTCCTCCCAGCCCTCAGCTCACATCCGATGTGAGAACTGCACTTGATCTCACATTAGTTATATATTTGAGTACTTATATAAATTTAATAAATTTAAATAATATTTTTTATCTATTTTTTTTTTTTTTTTTTTTAAAGTGAGATTCTGAATTATGAGATTACTAGCTACCGACTTGGGTGGGCAACTCATCAGCCATATTCAACCAAATTGCAGTACCAGTTCAAGCAATGCCCTTAGCAAAGCTAGAGATCATACAGACTGTTGAATATTAGTCATCAGTTTGTCAAAAGTTAGGCCATATAAGAACATCTAACAGAAACAAGCTCTGCAAAAATGAAAGTCATAAAAATATAACAAAGGGTAACATGAGTTACAAAATGAGTGTGAATCTTCAACTTTGACTTGTGCTTAATTATTACTAGCTATCTGTGCTTCTAAAAGCAACCAACAAGGGTGCTCAATGGACATCTTTTTTCTTTCCTTGTCCAGCAATAAGCATGCCATCATAGATTGAGCACTGTTAGATGATAAGAATATGATTGATGTAAATAAATGATGGTAACTAAAAAATAAGCTATTGTACACAAAATATTGAGTAGATAGAAGGTTGCATTATCTTAGAAACTTTCAAATGTAAAATTTTTTTGAAAAGAAAGGGACCTTTTTTTATCACTTGGACCAAAACGGGTAGACAGATCAGCAGATTAAGATGGAACACACATTCTATAAATTTTTTTAAAAAGGAAGTTTCTTCATTGGCTTTAAAGAACTGAAGCAATCAATTGTCATATCCGAGACATATTACAAAGCTTAATGTGGATAAGCAGTGGTGAGTAAATTTCAATTCTAATCGGTTCACAGTTTTGTGAGTATCCAAAGAGGAAAAAAAAGTGCCACATGTTAATACCTCAAAACAATGCAAATCTAGAGCAGATGTGATCCTTAAACGAGTAAATTTCAATTCTAATCGGTTCACAATTTTGTGAGTATCCGAAGAGGGAAAAAAGTGCCACACGTTAATACCTCAAACAATGTAAATCTAGAGCAGATGTGATTCTTAAACTCTTGCCACCTTCATTAAAGCACATCTCTTATAACATAAGAATGATGAGAAGCCCTGCACTTCACCAATGAATGACATGGCAGCTGCCATCTTGTTATAAACAGAGCACAAGATGTTACATATACAGAACTAGAGAATATATAGTATGTAAATGTGTGAGAACACACACACACAGAGATAACCAAATAGGATTTCAGGAAGAACATACGGCTCCAAAAATGATTTGATAGCAGTTCATAATCAATTGTGGAAACAGTCGCTTACATGTGTTTAGTCTTTTGGGTGGGGGGTGGGGAAGGGGAAGGGAGAGAGAAGGGAGATAAAACTTCTGCTTATCTCTAAAATGATACTGAGGAAAAATAAGAAAAGTATACAGCATAAGATAGAAACTACAGATGAAAATTGACTACATAGATGATCATCAAGCTATTCTTTATTGGAAACCACTAGGGGTTTCTTCATCCCGCCAGGTGGCTTGCCACTGCTTGTCATAGAAGGTTGTTTCCTCAAGAAGCTTCTTCAGAGTAACAATATCTTCATTCTTTCTTACAAGCAGCACCCCAACAACGGCTATAACTAACAGAGTTTTGCAAAAGAAATTACCCATCTGATCGACGAGACCTATGCCTGTCAAGCTATCCACAAAATAAGCCATGAAAAAACCAATCATTGCAGCACGGCCTGCACAAATATATAGGGTGAAATAGGTTAAAATTAACTGATAGAAACTGATTGGTCAAAATTCTAGAAAGAATGGAAGCAAAACAAACCATTAAGCAATTCAGCTTCAGGTAGGTGGAACCTTTTAACCCATGACCACCAGGGGATTATTGATGTGTCAAAAATTACAGGCTCATCATTGCTTGATGCTTCTGGATTATCTTCAAGCCATTTTCTTCTCCTAACCTCTGAAAGAATCAGGCATGTCCATTAGATGAAGTTCATAAAGCGCATCTCTATATCTCTGGTTTTAAGAGTAATAAAATGGGGTGAATTATAAGATTAATTTCAGCAACCACATCATTTTAAAAAAAAAAAAAAAAAAAAAAATCCCTCTCTTTTTATGCATGTCATTGTTGCTTTTGTGTCAAGCTTCTCAGTTCTAGTATATGGCGCACCTTCTGATTGGTTTCTCTACTCTATGGGGCTTCAACGGGGTTGCCGTCTTTCTCCTTTTTTATTCATTTTTTTTTTGCAGACATGTTGTCCTGATTGCTAAATCAATCGGTAGCTACAGAAGACATTAAGGTGCATCAGCCTTCTCCCATTTGTCCTAAACTATCCCCATAAATGCAGATGATTGCTTGTTAGTGGCACAGGCTACCAAGAGAAATACCATCATAATTAAGCAAATAGTGCTGCAATACTGTCAACAATCAGGTCCTGTAGTCAATTTTAGTGAGTCACATATGCATTTCAGTCCATCTACACCTACTGACATTCAATATTCTATCAGTTATGAGCTGGGCATTCGGAGTAAAACTGGAGTTTGGAACTATCTCAGAATTCCATTGACAAGAACTAAGCTCACCAAGGCTTATTTCAATCCATTACTCAACAAAATTCATGAAAGGCATGATGACAGGAAATGGAGAATTTTATCAATGGCTGGATGTGTTACTCCAACCAAATCGGTTCTACGATCCATCATTTTACTTTATGACCCCTTGCCACAAGCCTTTAGCATTCCTTGCATTCTCATATCTTTATATAACTGCAATGGATAAGAGCTCTTCTAACAAAACTTACATCCCACCCAAAATGACTACTCTTCAGGACACTAATGAGGTTCATATAATAGGACACAATTTCCTTTTGCAGCATCAAAGGTAAGAACACAGAACAGTTCTTTGGTGCAAAAGATTCATGCTCGTATTCCTACCGACCAAAATTTGGAAAGTATCTTTACATTAGATCAACAAGCTGCAAATTTTCCATAATATATAAAAATGAAGACCACATCCTTTTCCTCTTCACTATGTTGATAAAATATGTTAGCCTTTCTTGAACAAACTAGTTTTTCAGTCCCTGTTGCCATCCAAGTGAATAATTTTTTCCCTATAGAGATGCGATGCCCTAAAAAGATGCTTATTTCTCAACCCCCGAGAGTTCTGAACCCTCCTTACCGTTCTCTAGTTTGAAAAAGGGGTTTCAGCTTCATTCACCCTAAGAACACCTTATTGTTCTTGATTCGTTGGACAAAATTGTAATTCCCCTGGGGTTAATCTAAACCCAGAAATGGAGCTTCTTTTCATACAGGAAAAGGATCGTAGAGTAACTGTTCGTGAGCCACACATTTCCAGAACAATCAAAAGAATTTTGAGTTAAAATAAATCGCACTGATGATCAAATCCAAACGATCAACCAAAATTATGGCGAACAATCCAAAACAAAGAACAAGCATGAACAAGGAAAAAGAAGGAAAAAAAATAATAATAATAATTAAACTTGATGCAGTACCTGAAAGAGAAAATAAACGACCATCAAAGAAATGAAACTAAATATAATGCACGGCACGAAAACAGAGTAGAACGCGGGCTCACCAGCATCTATGACGGCATCCCAATCAGTCTTGCCATCCTTCTCAAACTGCTTCAAGTCCCACGTCCCTCCGACCCATCTCGGGTCCTTGAACGTGGGAAGCTCTGCCTTCACCGCGGCGCCATTCGAATCCGGCAACTTCTTCTCCGACTCCAAAGGAGTAGCCTCTTCCTTCTTCTCCTCTACAGCCATGGGAGGACCCTCCTTCCCTGGCCCATTTCCTGTGCACCCTGTGAGGAAAAGAGAGGATTTTTTCTTGGGAAGGAGTGTGAGTCGGAGTTGTTGAGAAAGATTGGGTCTTAAAGGCAAGGAGGTAGGAAGAGGAGGAGGGGAAAACAAGGCCATGGACATGCCGCTAGATTGGAAGAGAGGGGGGAGAGGAGCAAGAAAAGGGAGAATTTTTCACATGCTCGTCTCTCGGTCCCTCGTGTGGGAAAGGGGGAGCGCTTGCAAAAGTTCCTGCACCTCACGTCTGAGGGAGATGGGGAAATGATAAAAAGAGAGTCGTGTGAGATCGATCAAGAGGGAGACCTGAGATCACGAAAGCGATAGCCTAACTTTTCCTTTTTTTTCTTTCGTTTAATTACCATAGTTTGAACGACGGTTGTTACAGAGCAGTGCATGGCACTTCTCGGACCTCTTTACAAAGGATTTCAAACGGGCTTTTTGCTAGGGGGCACTCTCCTCCATCATTTTTAAAAGGGCCAACGTCATTCATTCAAGCTATTATTATTTCTTATAATTTATTTGATAAACCGACCATCCGATTTAATCAATATTTTAGCACCTCTAATGTTGGCCCCCTTCTTTCTCTGACCAGATGAAACTCTAGCCTCGGCTCAGAAGATCCGTATGAGATGGGTCTGATGGCGTCCAAAGGACGCTATCCCATAACCCAATAAGATTTGGACTTTCTCTCCCTAACCTTTATTCTCTTCCATAAAAGAAAATTTTTAAATTTATTTCATTTTCAAGCATATTTAAAGGATCGTTCCCACCCCCCAACAACACTTAGAATAGGAGATGCCTCAAGCCTATCTATTTAGAATGCTAGATAGAAGGATTCTATCTTAATACTTCGGACAACAATCTCTGTCCTCACATCATGAGTGCTAACTCCATCCTCTCTTAAAAAGTATAAGCAGTGAGATCAAATTGGGATATGTTTGGATCTTGAACTAATCGATTGATTTTGTATCTAAACCTAGTTCATTTGTTGGTTAAATTAAATTGAGTTAAATTTAGATAAAATTTTTGGACCCAATGAATCATTTGTATCGAATTCAGTTAGGAGCAAATATGATCTAGACCTAACTAAAAATATCCAGGTTCGAATCAAGATTAGATCATGTTATGCTTGCATATCTTTCTATTCTTTTATTTTAGAATCATTGAAAAGCTTAAATAAAACTAAAAAGCCAATTTAATTTGAATTTTTGTTCAAAATTTTTAAATTTTATCCAAGTAATTGATTATTGTTAAATTTATAAACTATGATTTTCAAAATATATATTAATATATTTGAGAATATTATAAATAAAAAAATTTATGAAAATAAATAATAAATTATGAGTATTTTAATAATAATTAAATAGATATAAGAAGATATAGTTATTAAGATGAAAAAGAAGGAATTAGTTTAAATGAGAGCTCATTTGATGAATTGGTAAGGATAAGCAGAGTGAGATGAAGGAGATTTATATAATTTAAATTTGTAGATCGATTTTAGTCATATTTGGTCGTGTTTATTTTTTTGTTAAGCCAAGTTAGACTTCGATGAAATTTGGCTCAAGTTAGGTCAGGTCAGGTCAGGTCAGGTTAATTTTTATCAATTTAATTTAAATTTGAATAATATATGAATCAAGTTAATTTAAAAATATAAAATTCAAGCTCCAATAGAAATTTTAATCATATACAATTTTTGAAACTGATCTAACTCATGGATTTTCAAATATACATAAGGTTGGATCTAATTAGATTAGGTCATAGATTTGATATGACTCATTTTCTACTCAAGCTCATGCTCTAAAAACCTAAATTTGGCTAACATATTTAGAACATCTGCCTTATTTCATCTATTCAGTTCTAGATGATGTTTTATGGTTATACTGTCGTGCTACGATAAACTATTCACAGCTAATAATGCACCATTTATCCATCTTGTTGCTGGCCACCTGTTCCATTGTTTGTTACTATTAAATTTTATCACAATATTTCACTTGTTTATTTTTTATTTTTTGGTGAACCAAAAACGTATACGGTCAAGATAAAGCAGAATTCTTTATTCAATTGGAATGTCATCGAGACAATGCCATGAAATAATCCGGGATGACTTCGCATCGAAGTCAAAACACTAGATGTCCAACACTACCAGATGCACCTCGGTGTGAAAGTGTTTGTAACTAGAAATCCAACGTACAATGGAAAAAGGATCAAGCTCGGGCCAAAATTTCCTCATTCTAAGTGCTCGTTCAGTACTTTTCACCAAAAAACTGCAGGGAAAAATGTTTCTGCCGCTGGGAAGATGCCACGAGAAATGTTTTCGAAACGCTCCAAGCCAATTAATTTATTAGTGGATGAAACTATATAATCCAAAAAATTTTAAAAAAATATAAGTAAAAGTTAATGAATAGTAGATGATTCCGAATTATCAACAAATAAATTATATAATTTTGATCTGTTAATTGAGATAACAGGTGAGCTTGGAACGTTATAAATGGTATCAGAATCAACTCAAGTGTGTGGAAGTTGATGGGCATGAAAAAAAGAATTATCCATTATAGAATCTCATCATGACATGAAAAAGAAAAGTGTTATGTGTTTATGATTAAAGTCTACGTGCTATCAAGTAACTTCTCATTCGAGGTTTTAGTTATGTGGTTTCAATCCACTAACGAATTAATTGAGGATGACCTTATTGATAAGATAAATTTTATAGTGCTTTTGATTTTTTTAGATGATATCGTAAATAATATAAATTATATAAACATTGTATAAACAAATGAAAGTATTGTATAATAAAAATAAATAGTAAAAATTAAAGTTTTATTTTAAAAAAAATAATAAAAAATAATAAAAATCGATCCAAATAATAAATTCATTGAAGCCGGCCTTTCTTTTGACATGATTCTTTTAGATCGGCCATCAACACATTTGTTTTCTGTTCCCAATTGCTTCAGATAAGATAATGTTATAGGGCAAATGTTGTATTTTTTTTTTGGATCTCCGTCGTTCTTAACGGATTTTTAATTTTTATAACGTTAATTTAATAACTAATTACTAAAGTATAGTTTTTTAAAATAATTTATAGGTGTAGAGTGGTTTTTTGATACACTTACATCCATATAGATGAGATGGGTGACGTATAGATATCATCAATTATACTAAATAAAAATAAAATTAAAATCATCAGTAAAATAATAATAACTAGTTTCATAACTTGGTCCGTAAGTGTTTTTTTTATTTTTTATTTTTTTTATTTTAAAGCACAAATCGCCAGTGCAACTGCTGATTTATTTTTTTAAATTTTTAATGTTGTTTATGTAGTAAAAAAAAAGGAACGTGAAGATCATCATTATGGCTGACGATTTCAAAAAATCATCAGTCACATTAACTTAACATTTTTTTTTGAAATTTTTATTGTTTTTAACACAGACGATTCCAGGAAGCCGTGAGCGTTACCGACGATTCAGGGGAAATCATCAACAACACTCACGATTTTCGGGTTACTTTTCAAATTTTTTATTAAAAAAATTGATTTATTAATTGATTCTATTATTTTTATTTTTTGATTGAATTGTGATCATAATAAATGAAAATTTTATTAATTAGTAAAAAATATAATTAAAATGAACATAAAAAAATAATAGGAAAAACATAATCTAAATTATACCTAAACCTTTGAAATCTAAAGATGAGTGGAAGGAGGTTGGACGGATGGAAGTATAGGTGGGATAGGACGAGAGAAAGGGATTTTAAAAAAATAATAAATTGTTAGTGTAATTGATGATTTTTTTTTAAAAAAAATATGAATCAGATTATTAAACTAATTTTATTAAAATAATTATAAAATAATTGAAATCATCAGTTATACTCGTCCATGGCCCTTGAGGTACAATTGGAGATGGCTGGAACCCACAGCCCATGGCCGTTGATTCGTTGTGGTGCAAGGTTTGTCTCCATCCCAATTGGACTGCTCCATTTGACATCTTATTGGATTGCAGTAGCGTGAATATCTGATACTGCTCTTTTCCATGAATACATCCTCCATAAATAAAATCTCAAATTCACTCTAAGAAAGAGAACTAGATAAACATAAAACATGAACCATATCTATCAAATTTACTCAAAAAAATAATCAATCTTGATGCAATCAATTATGGTTATCCATCAAATATTCCTTCACTCCAATAAATCATGTGCTTTAGAAGAGGCATCAAACCATCATCATTCTTTACTAAGATCTAATTATAACTCTTTTGCACCCCTTTCCCATTCCGTCACAACTACACTTCTCCATGGACATCCTAATCTTTGCTTATACATTACTCCCTTGGTTGAACCTCTTGCCATCTTTAGCCGAGAGAAATAAAGAGGTGAATCAAACGTGAAAGTTCATCAGATTATGTAAAGCTTAGAACGCATGATTCCTATCTTTCTTATTATTAATAATGCATCGCTAAGCAGTCCATTCGTTGTTCAACTCCATCACTGTTAACCTCTTTAGATTAATGCTAGTATCTTAGCATGCTATGAAGCTCATTATCCTCAAGTAGGTCAACTAACATTTCCCTTCTTATAAAGTTGAGAAGAAGGCAGCAAGCAGAATGTTTGTTCCAATTCGGCAGCAACATATCATATTTTGAGCAGTGCAAAATATCAAAATCAGGGTGCATATGGTAAGTGAACCTTTAAAGACAACATTCCTATCTTTCTTCTAACATCAACAACTAACTTGACTGAATTGATTGCCTCATGGCTTTGATGTGGAGACAAGATGATACTGGAGCATGACAATTGGACCTAAATACGGATGGCACTGATAGCACACTGGAATGAGATTTTTCAAGCAATCTGCATTTATGGCTTCTAAGATTTGTTAGCATATCATCAGCTAAAAGTAAAAATGAAATTGACTGCAACAATTAACTTAACGGTTTCCATAAACTTCACTTGCAACAAAAGCACAAATGTCTTTTGTTCATCAAAGTAACTCTCCTCTGGGATTTTTTTTACCCCAAGACTAGAAAATGGTAAGAATGAGAGCATTTGTTTCCCTCTCATTGACATATAGGAATTTTCTAAAGAGATCAGAATGCATCCTCTATGGTTCCCAACCCCTCAGGAGCAACACGGTTCAACCCCAAGGTGAAAGCCCCCATTCTGAGGTTGCAGTCATGAGTCTTACACATTGACTTGATGTTCCTGAAAGCACCTCTCATGTACCTTTGAAGTTCCAAGTTTACCTTATCCTCGTCCCACATGAATCCTTGGATGTTCTGGGAAAAATAAAAAAAAAAAAAAAAAAATGGAAGAAAAAGGATATTATGGTGTTACAAGCAATTGGATAAACAAAACTCAGTAGATACAATGGGGTGCCTTTCATTAAGTACCTGAACCCCCTCAAAATAACTCACAATCACCCCCCAGCATCTGCATAAATGTCAGGCAGTATGACAGACTCTTTTTTTAGATAGTATCTGCACACCAAACATATTGGAAACTAAGAATTCCGTACATCCACCACAGCTACACTTTATCCTAATAATTTTAATGGCATGCTACCTCATCTTCTTCTGGATCAGTGGGATGATTAGCAGCTTCTATGATGTACTTGGCCTTCACATCAGCAGCATTTTCCCTTCAAAAAATATGGAATCATCAGCAAAAATTGAACTTTTGATAGTAAATTGCCCTGATTATAAGTAAGCTCTACAAGGAATTATCACTCAGCCTTTCACCATTTAAACAAAAACAAAAGAAATATCCATAAATTTTGGTTCAAACAGAGTTAACACAGACTGAAATTGAGAAGCATTACCATTGGTGCGCAGGGATAAAACTGGTAAGTTGTGACATTCTAGGCAAGATCACAAGTATCTTACACGAAATTTTATAAAACAAGAGGATCTGGACAAAGACATTTCTGGAGCACGTAACAGGGAATTAAATTCAACCATTTAGTATTCAAATATACTTTAAATTCCATGTGTGGTACTAGATAAGAATTGAGGACTGTTTGGAGTTTGGGCAGATGAAAGTATGATGATGAACAGCTATAAATAGAGGATAAATGTTTGAAACCTGTGCAGCACTCCACCTAAGGCAGAAGGAATGAGAACATCACATTCATGCACAGGCAACTCCTTCGTATCCATAGCATTGGCACCTTTGAAATCTTTCAGAACACCTTCATTTTTGTGTGCCATGAGAGCACGAATGTCAACACCATTTGGATTTTTTATTGCACCGGTTGCATCTTCAATTGCAACAATGTTGCCACCTTTTTCATGAAGAATTTGTGCAGCCCAAGAGCCCACATTTCCAAAACCCTGAAAAATTTAACAAAGGAGTCAGTATGTTGAAATATTCTGGCTTGTGTCTCAGATAACACATGATCATAAGTAAATTGCAAGGGTTTGATAAAGTAATCTTACACAAGTAGTGCCAGCGAGCAGTAAAGTCAAGGTGAATGTAGGATAAAGTTCTAATTCTACCATGACTGGTGTTCTTATTCATTATTTTATAGGTCATTAAAGAACCTTAAATTGATCCATGGTTAGAAAAACGCAAGATGTACATAATGAAACCAGATTCACCTGGATGACAAAACTCATTCCTGAAACAGACTTCCCATGCTCAGCCAATAAACCCTCAGGAGCAAATACAACACCTTGCCCTGCAGCAGCATCCCTGCCTAATGATCCACCAAGATCCTTCAATTATCCAAAAGAAAGAAAGATCTGTTTAACCTGAGAAATTAGAATTTAGGCAAATGATAGAACCTGCTATCATTTAGATTTGAACTCTTACTATTGGCTTTCCAGTAACGATGGCTGGTGAGTGGCCATGGAATTTAGAATACTCATCTAAAATCCATGCCATAGTCTGTTTTGCAAGGCTGGTGGTTAGTTGAATACGTTCAGATTCATCATAATGAATGGTCAAGTAAAACTTACGTATTTTTGGATAAATGATCAAATTAAGAACAAGGTGAAATACCTGTGAATTGGTTCCCATGTCAGGGGCCAGAACATCAATGTGAGTTCCAATGAGATCATGAATCTTCTGAGTGAAGACATGTGTCAGGCGTTCCAGCTCACTGTCACTTAATTTGCTGGGAGAGCACCCAATGCCTCCCTTTGCTCCACCATACGGTATGTCTGCCACAGCAGTTTTTCCATGTCATCAATTGAGCCAGAACATTCACCTCATGAGGGTCAACCTTTCCAATAGATGATGATTCAAAGTCAACAAAGGCAGTGTGAACAATGAAAGTACACTAATTAGTGCATAACACTTGTAGATATAAATGAAAGGGATTCCAAAAGTATGGATCATAATGGATATACAATCAACATGCCCTATCAACTCTGTGGAACAGCAAGGTCATGGTCCAGCTGCCAGGTGTCACCAAAAAAAAAAAAAGGATTAAGGCGTTCACCCATGCCAAAACAAGGTTGCTCGATTCAATTATTAGTTATTTCTTTGATCCACCTTAGAACAATATAGGATCTCCAAAATACTAATCCATTTCCTTATAAAGGCTTAATAGTCTCAAAAGTTTTTAAGGATTAGAGGTAGAGGGAACTCAGGAATGGCATTTGTGAATTGGGGTGCAGAATTAAAAACCACAGGAAGTATCACTGCAATTTTACTTGGAGATGTGACAGGAGCATATGAAGTGCTCCTGTCATCAGAAACTTTAAGAAATCTGAGAGAGGGAAACATTTGTTTCTTGTAGATGCACACATATAATGGATAGTTAGGTGGACCAATTATTCCTAGCTTCTAAAAAATTTATAGGACCTCTGATGAATGGAATCTTAGACTTGACAACTTTTATGCAAAGTTGTCAAACATAGACATGTATTGATGATAACATCTAGACTTGATGAGTTTGAAGCATGGAGTGTCTTCAAGTGTCCAAGTGTCCAGCACATCAAGAAACCAGAAATGTGCAGTGTCCAGGTAACACTGAGTATGAAAGTTGCCAAGGCTTGGTATCCATACAAAACTGCTTTAATACATGATAAAGTGTAGCTGTCCTTGCTTTTAATCATATTGCTAGAAATATTAGGTTTGTAGGAATTTGTTTCATGTTATACAAAATCATAATCATCCAGCCTTTTCCGAATTATTTGGGTCAGCTATTGCATGTTATATCTAAGCTACAAGTATTATATACTTGTTCCCATTCTAACTTCTAAGCATCTTAATTTCATTCCTTCAGCAATTACCTCTAAAATTAAAATAGTTGTTTTCATACAGCCTGAAATATAATTTACTTTCATGGTTGGGTTGGCTTTTTAGATTGTCAAGTTTGGAATGTTAAAGCTTTATGTTCAAAAGATACGTAGTCTGTTGCAATCATCAAAAAAAGGAGTTATACCAGCCAAACTCAAGTATACTGAGGCCCTGACTAAGTGAAAAATCTGTTCATTATAATACAAGTGGAAAAGGGTGGAACTCAAAACTCCTGGCCTCCTTACTTGGAAATGTCACCCAAGTACCCTAAATATACCCAAGACCTTCCATGTTTGTCGATATTTGAATATCAAACTGCTAATAAATATAAGAGAAATATCTGAACTACCTCATTCCATGGGAGACCCACCCATAGCTAGGGTGAATGACATCATTCCCTGGCTGAATTCATTATTTTCTTATGAGATGGTGTTTCTTTCTGCACTCCTTTGTGAATGTCTAAAATATTTCTCTAAATAAAAGGCTAGGCATTTTTATTCATGCAACTTCACTGGAAAATCATTTTAATTCCAGAAATGCTCAAAATGGTTAGGCATCAAATTATCCTGATGCATAAGATTGCGTACCAACTGGTCACTTGTTTCTCAAATTGCAGAAACACAAATTTTCTCATTGCTAACTTTCCAAAATCCGCAAAAAAGAGCAAGTTTTCCTTTGTTCCTTGAAAGATAATTGATTATCGCAATAACAGGATGGGACAACATGGGTGTGGCTTGACACTTTATAAGCCAGCAAGACATAGACTTATTCTAGTATTGAACTGAGATTTGCTTAGAATAGAAAGGCTCAGGCAGCTCAGTTATGACCTATGATCGGTCCAATCCATGGACAGTGCTATAATGAACAGGAAAATGATCATCAATCAACTCCCTGCATAGAAGATTCTAGTGCAAAGTCAATCGAGATATTTTTCAAATGATTACCAGTCCCTGTAACAAGACTCATAAATTGTCATGGATATTAAACAATAT
Source organism: Metroxylon sagu (assembly GCA_017589505.3). Taxonomy (NCBI): domain Eukaryota; kingdom Viridiplantae; phylum Streptophyta; class Magnoliopsida; order Arecales; family Arecaceae; genus Metroxylon; species Metroxylon sagu. Next base: position 1,016,193 of record JACVBY030000574.1, on the reverse strand, counting down.
ATTCTGGTGAATCTTTGTACAAAGAGCTTCCAAAAATGTTAGCTCATTGGCAGTAGATTTGGGCGAATATGACAATGCCAGTAATCCAAATTGACAAGTCAGGTTTCTGCACCCTATTTGGATTACCGATGATAACAGCGACCCAATTAGTGAGCAAACACTTGAGCTCGCCATAATCATTATAGATCTCCACCAAAATTGATACAAGAGAATATTGGACACCACAGTAAGTAGATGCCATTGCTTTACAAAGCTATGAATATAAATCTTGAATGCGACAAAGAACAAGTACAGAACAAAGATGAGGCAGAGAAACCAAAGAACTAAGGGGGAAAAAAATACCACTATGGACAAACAAGAAGATCTTTAAATCTATGCAAAATGATATGCATCAGTGTACAAGAACTACAATATGACAAACTAAATCATAGCATGCATTCATCTTGAAATTGCATAAATTAATTGGAATTTCCTTTCCATTTTGTCCATCAGTATGGTAGAAAGATGGCATAATCTCACAAAGTTTAATGCCAAACACCAAAAACAAATTCTTGAATCTACTGAATCAAGAACATCCAATAAACCAACATATATCCATTGTGGCTAAAGACCAAAAAAAAAAAAAAAAACTCACCTCGGGGTGATACCGAAACCCCCTTTCATCGGACCCCTAGCATTGTCATGCTGAACTCTAAACCCAACAAAGGAAGCCAGAGAACCATCATCCTTAGGGATGGGATGGTACGTTCCACCTGCACCCTCGCAAATCATCAAGAACCAAAGAAGAGAAGAAAGAAACAGAACAAAGAACAAGAAGAGCAAGAAATCCACATCTTGATTTCACGAAAGGGGGATCAAGAGGCTCTTCTCGAGCTTGGAGTCGAGCCCCAGTAGGCGGGAGGCCTGGCGAAAGTTTCGGCTGGTGGCGGCCAGAGCGTTCATGGCTCCTGCCAAAAAAGAATCAAAAAAAAAAAAAAAAAAAAGGAACGATCTTTCGCAAAAGAGAAGAATCGGAGACTTCCAAAAGAGAAAGCGAACAAAAAATTATTGCAGAGCTCTTATATTTTATCGGATGATGAAGGATTTGAGGCAAGGAAAGGGGGAAGGAGGAAGGGAAGGGGGAATGAACGAGGTTGGAGCTTGGAGACATAAATGCGAAGCAGGGAGGAGGAACGGAAACAGAGAACCGTTTTACTTGCAAAGGGTTTTTGAGGGGAAATTTTACTTGCAAAGCGCTCATATTGGGAACACATTCTTAGGTCGAAGCCAAGAGACACTCGGAGGCTAGAGCTTTGTTTTAGTGTGCCTGGATCGCGCAACTCTCTCACGCAAGTCACCGCTCTTGAATCAATCCTGTTAGCCGACCTGGCACTGGACCTCGCACCCAGTGCCAGATCAGGCTTCCACCGAAGCCACCGCCTCAGCGTCCACCGAAGCCACCGCCTCTCCGTGAGGCGGTGCGTCCCTTGTTTTTTGACAGAGAAAACAAAGAGTTGAAAGGTTAAGCTCTCTTCCCTCTCCGGCTAAAACCCTCCGACCACTTCACTCTCCGGCACCGCGGCTTAGGTGTGTGGAATTTAGAGATTCTGATAGCCTCCATCGCCGTCGACGATCCTCCCGTCGCTTTCGCCGCCGGAAATCGAGGTAAGTTCCCCGTTTTCCTCCTGCAAATTAGTATCAGAGCTTGCTGGCAACCTCCTCCTTGTCCCGGCCACGCTGTCGGGCTGGCGCTACGAGGAGGAAGTCTAGGAGCAGGGCACGGCGTCCGGCCAACGCCGGCCTGCCCCTCTCTGCGGCCGAGGGAGCCGCCGCGGCCAATGTTTTTTTTTTTTTTTTTAAAAAATGGGTCATCGGACCCAAAATAGCGGCCGGCACCGCCTTCGGTGGCCGCCGGAGACCCCGCTCACCTCCTCCCGGCCGCCGGAGGCCGGGGTTACCTCCCCCATCGCCGCCGCACGGGCGGCGGATGAGGAAGAGCTCGTCGAATCTACGGATGGCCCGTCCGTAAATTCGGCGAAAGATAAACCCTTTTTCCTTTAATTAAAAAAATAAAAATAAAAGGGAAGGGGTGATGCTGACGTGGAAGCCGTTAGTTCGCTGACATGGCGAGGGACCTCAGCTGGCGTGGCCGAAGTCTCATACTGACGTGGCATATCTGGGAGGATTTTAATTTATTTTCTGATTTTTTGATTTTAGAAATTATTAAAAAATTTTAAAATACAGAAAAATCAGAAAAAATGCAAAAAAATCAGAAAAAAATTACAGAAAAATTTATAGGATATTATAGAGAATTTATTAAAAATTTTCTTAATTTGACATAGTGATTTATAATCAATGCATGAATAATGATGCCATATTATAAAATTTTTTGGTCCGCATAATTATTTATTTTTAGTGCATAAATATAATTTATATATGATTCTATATATTGTTTCTATTGACATAATTATATGTTTATTTATGCTTGATCCATAGATAATGTGTGTAATAAATTTTTATTTTTTTTGTTGATATAAAATTTATGCTTGGTATAACATACGAATTAGTTTTCAGCCTATAAATTATATGGATTTGTTCCAACCAAGGTTGATTTAATGGACGTTAGAAATGAGTTATATGAAAAATTATTGGATTGTATATTTTATTTTATTAAATAAGCAATGATTATAAGTTTAGCAAAATTTTCAACTTATTTATAAGTAGGAACAATTGAAATTTGTTTTTTTTTTTGATATTAATATACATTAATTTATGTGCCTAATGTCCAAAATTTGCTTAGCTAAATGCAGTGATGGCCTCCAGATTTATAATAGCTGACTTTAATAGAGGTGAGAAGCTAGATGGACAAAATTATGATATGTGGCATAAGAAGATTCGGTATCTGCTCAATGAATTAGAAATGTTAGAGACCCTAACGTTTAGTATGACACCGTCAGAGCTTGGCACTTCTGCACAGCACCGTCGCGACCAAGAAGTTTATGAAAACTGGATGAAAAAGGATCGTTGTGCGCGCTTTACAATGTTGAACAGCATGCATAATGATTTGATCAGAGATTTTGAGAGTTTTTCAACAGCACAAGTTATGTGGAATCAACTCAAGATCAGGTATGAATAGACCTTAGCGATCAGGCTACGTGCCTTGAACTTGAGATTTATGCAGTATATCAAGGATCTAAATCATTCGATGTCCGACCACCTTCATGTGATGGAGAACATGATTAGGGATCTAAGGAATGCTGGAGTCAATCTTACCAACGAGCAACAGGTCATCGCAGTGATTCGTTCACTGCCGGATCCTCAATGGAGCCAAATGAAACTCTTGATGACTCGCAATGAGAACATCAAGACTTTTGATGATATATCTGGTCATCTTAAGTTGAAGGCAAAGCGTATTGAGACTTCTCGCTCCTCGGTCCATGTGGCCCAGGCCGAGCCTTTGAGGCACAAGAGTAAAAAAAGGGGTAAAGCAGGTAACAAGAGTGTACAAGGACCCAAAAAGAAGAAAGTAGTCAAATCGATGAGAGATCAACAAAATGGCAAGAGAAATATAGTAAAGATAAAGTGCTACAACTGTAAGGTAAAAGGTCATCTTTCTCGTGACTGCACTGAGCTAAAGAAGATATGGGAGTAAACAAACACATAGTATGAGATCGAGCTGCATGTGTGGATTTTCATTGGATTCCAGCGGGCATCTTTCTTGGGAATAGTTTTGTGAGTAGGTGTTTGGTGTAGAAGCTTATCGCATTAGGTTGCATGGTGGATATATGTTGCTCATACACGATGTTTTGTATGTCCTAATCATTCGGTATAATTTATGTTTTATTCTTGTTCTGTTGGCTCTTGGTTACACTTTTTATTTCTTTGGAATCAGATGTCTGTATATATAGATATATTTTATCCTTTTGTGGATATTTATCATAGGGTTTATATATAGATATATTTTATCCTTTTGTGGATATTTATCATAGGGTTCTTTAAACTTGATGTTGATTTTAGTGATCACTATTTTTTCTTTGTATGCGCTTCTTTTCTTACAGATAATGATAGTCTGATATGGCATGTCAAGCTTGGTCATATGGGCAAAGATTGGATGGCTAGACTAGCTACAGAAGGGCTATGGGGTCCTCTTAATAAGATAAGTCTTTCTGTGTGTAAACCTCGTCTAATAGGTAAGGCATCAAAGAAGTCTTTTGATAAGGCTTTTAGGGCAATATTTGTGGACCCATAAGTGTTAGAGCATGCAATGATGTTTCTTATTTTTTTACATTTATAAATGATTATTTCTGATTTGAAAATATGTACTTAATCTCTCACCATTATGAAGCACTGGATTGTTTCAAATGCTTTTTAGCTGAGACAGAGAATCATAAGTAAAGGACTTTGAAGGCTCTTCGGATTGATAGAGGACACGAATATCTATTTGAGCATTTACAAAGGCTCTATGAAAAAAAGGGGATACACATATAGCTTACTATTCTTTGCGGAGCGTAAAAACAAAACTTTACTAGATATGGTCAGATCGATGATGGCATAGATAAATCTCCTACTTAGTTTCTAAGAAAAAGCATTGGTGACTGCTGCCTACATTCTTAATTGTGTACCCAATAAATCGATGCCCTTTACTCCATATGAGCTTTGATATAGCACGAGATCTACTGTGGATTATCTGCGCCCATGGGGCTTAGTAGGATATGTTCATAGCACCTCCTATAGGTTGGGGAAGCTGGGTCTTAAGACCAGTAAAAATGTGTTCATCAGGTACTCTGAGAGTTTCAAGAGTTATGTGACGTATGATAAATTTTTTGATAGAGGAATGACTGAGATGGAGTCCAGAGATATGGAATTCATAGAGCATTGGTGAATCAGAAAAGACTCGACCCTGTATAAGTAAGTGAAGTATTCTTTTACTATCTCTAGCAAGGGAGGGGCATTACGACCTATTCCAAGGATCGCCACAGATAGTAGGAGTGCTTGGCCCAATGGGAGTGATGCATCAATTAGTGGGGGCGCACAAACTGAGCTAAGTGGGAGCTCGCCTATAGGGGTTAATGCACTACTAAAAAGTAGTGCTCAGGGGCAAACATGAAATTATTTCACGTTGGCATTTTGAGGTTGAAGAGAATATGTTTCTCTGTGCTCCGTTGAATTCAGATGAGCCACCTTCTATTATATAAGTGTTCGCTTCACATGCCCATTATGAGCGGCTAGCTGTTATAGAGGTTGAGATAAAGTCGATGGCCAAGAACCATGCATGGGACTTGATGGACCTTTTGTCTAGGTGCAAATCAATAAGAAACAAGTGGATCCTAAAGGTAAAGCGCAAGGTAGATGGATTAATTGATAAGTATAAGGCTCGACTTGTGGTGAAAGGTTATACCCAAATGGAGGGTATAGATTATGAAAAGATATTTTCTTCTGTACTAAGATTTGCTTTCATTTGTCAAATCCTAGCTATTGTAGCCCATTTAGATATAAAGCTACATCAGATGAATATCAAGACAACATTTCTTAATGAAAGCATAGATGAAGAGATTCATGAAGCCATTACATTGGTTGGCCTAGATATGATTAAGGAAGACCATTGTGTGTATATAAAGATATCAGAAGATGGAATTCTGATTTTAACGTTGTATATGGATGATATCCTAATAATTAGGAGTATTATGGGGTTGATCAATGTCGCTAAAGAATGGTTGTCTTCTATCTTTGATATGAAAAGTATGAGTGAAGCGAATTATGTGCTAGGAGTAAGGATCCTAAGAAATCGTGCTAAGATGTTTCTTAGTTTGTCTCAAGAAACTTATAGTGAGAAAATCTTAAAACGATTCTGTATGCACTATTCGAGACCCATTGATACTCCAATAGAGAAGGATTATATCTTAAGCATCAATCAGTGCTCTAAAGCAAACGAGAGAGGATAAGCAGAATTTTTTATGTGAGTGCAGTGCGAAACTTGATGTACGCTATATTGTATATTCGCCTTGATATTACCTTTGTAGTCGACTTAATTAGCCGATACCAAAACAATTCAAAACATGCTTATTGGGAAGTAGTAAAGAGGATTTTTTGTTATCTTCGTGCTACTACCAATCTTATCTTATGTTATCAGGAAAGGGGACTTGAGATTAAAGGGTTTTTATGACTCTAATTGAGCTGGTGATAGAGACGAGTGTAGATTCACATTAGGATATGTGTCCATTTTTGAAAGTGAAGCTCTCTTTTGGTGTAGCAAGAAATAGAGCTGCACTGCTCTGTCCACTATAAAAGCCAAATATATTGCTTGCTTGGCTACTGTTCAGAAGGCCGTGTGACTAAAGAGGTTCTTGAGATGATTTGAGATATCAATCAGTGCTCAGTGCTCATGAGGCTATTTAGATAAGTTCTGATAGCATGACAGCATTATAATATGTCAAGGATCCTAAATATTATGATAGGACCAAGTACATTGATATTAAATATCACTTCATTTGGAATATGGTCAAGTAAGGAGAAGTTACCTTTATGCATATCCCTACTAGCAAGATACTAGTTGATCCATTGACCAAGCCCATTGCTAGAGATGTGTTCCAGGCTCATATAAGGAGTCTAGGTCTGCATAAAGTTTGATAGACTGGAATGTGCTTCAGGCTGATGTAAGAAGTCTGAATCTTTATAGTGTTTGATAGTTAGGGACTATGTGTTATAGACGTTGTTGAAATAAAATATTTGTTTTTATTATTTTATGATGGCATATGTGTATATAAATGTTATAGGCTTAAATTAGCCTACTCGCCTACTCACACGGGTGATCGCCCTGACATTTTTGTGGTGAGCAAGATGAGACTTAAATGATCATAATAGATGCCTAAGTAGCGATATTGTGAAAAAATGCATACGTTACATGGAGCATGAAAATACATGGGTTGCATAAAATAATACATGAGTTGTAGATTGCATGAGTGAAGGTTGCATGGGTTGCAAAACGATTTCATGCTATTGAGCTGTATAAATTACAAAGAAAATCACCTTACTTAGGACTGAGATGAGACTTAGGGGAGTCGAATACGAAGTATGTATATTAATATGTTCGCAAATCCATATCAAGCCTGAAGTAACCAAACGAAAGCATATATGTGTGCTCAGATTGAATATTTTTATAATGTTTGGACTTAAGTTCGTACGGTGTTTGAGTTTGACATGGTTCCATTCAGTGGGAGTTCCACTATAGCATGCGTTATGTTGCATATGCTAAAGTTAACCTAATAGAGAATGACATGATAAATTTCCTCTCTGTCATTGTGTGAGCCCTACAATTATATAGTGTCCTTATACTTGAATCTATATCATGAAGTTGAAGTTTAGGATAACTTCCTTAGCTTTATTATTCAGTGTTATGAATGATACGACCACATGAGACAATACTAGGAAATTGACTAAACAAAGATGAATTAATATGAGTGTTCAAGGAAGTTATTCATGAATACACCTTGAGTTGTGATCCGTAACCTAAACCATTATGTGCATAAGTTGCATATGATCACAGATATAGATGTTTGACTTGATGATTTCAAATACCACTCAGAGTTGAGTCTCTTGAGGGGTTGAGAGTGTTTGATCATGTATGATCAAATTCTTTAGAATATAAATGAGATTAGATTGATTATGTGTTGCGTTAGTTATGTGTTAACTTCATGCAATATGTTCACTATATGTTACACTATATATAAGTTTTGTCAGGCCGTACACCTCATTATATTACATAAAAAGAAAGGTAGAATAAGATTGTGAGTATTATTCCTATAAGAATGAATGGGAGATTATTAGCCAACCTAGCACTCGGTGCTAGGTCAAGCGGCTACCTAAGCCACCGCCTCTTTCTGAGACAGTGCGTTGTCTGTTTTTTTGACAAAGAAAACAGAGAGCTGAAAGGTGAAGCTTCCTTCCCTCTCCTGCTAAAACTTTCTGACCACTTTTCTCTTCAGCATCATGGCTTAAGAGTGTCAAATTTGGAGACTCTCATAGCCTCTATCGCGGTCGATAATCCTTCCGCGGCTGAAGAAAGGAGGTGAGTTTACGTTTTCTTCCTACAAATCCAAAAGTATTGGGCCCAAAAACCCGATTGAAGTTTTTATTTGTTTTTTTTTTTTGGCGAGCTTTTGTTCAAACGGGCAAACTGGTGGCAGCTGGAGAAAGAAATCCGAGGCGTCGGAGGACGTCGAGCGGGCTCCTGCCCTGTCGCTCACGACGTGGCGGGAGGTCCGGGACGAATCACGGATCGACTTGGAGAAGCGCTGTCAGCCTTCCGCGCATTGGCTTCCCGTCTGCCCATCTTCACACCTTAACAAGACCTCCGGAAAAGCTGGCTTATTTTACGAAACAACGCACCTAAGAAAGCGATCGAGTTGAGTTGTCTTGGTCAAAATCGTGGATAGGCTTCTTCTTGATCCGACTCTTAAAAAAAAAAAATTATCCCAATAAATTTCCTTGAAATGCGAGTTTTGCGCGTTTGGTTGTATCGATGAGTTTAGAAGATTATTCCGTTTAGTTGGAGGAATAAGTTAAGACTATTAAGTGTTTTTTCAATCTCGAAAAACAAAAAAAAAAGTTTTATCATGACCAGTGAAAATTTAGCTAACCACCCCTTCTTCTCCCTAATAATTAAATCCAATAGGTCAATCATCCGTGAAAATTCATCCTAAAACTTCATCATAAAACATAGGTCTACCAATTAGAGGATAATAGTCATCCCTTAGAAATGAAAGATAAAAAAAAAAAGGGACCAAAACAGGACACAGCCAAGCTGGAAGCAAGCACAATGCTCCTTGTGGTGGAGGCAGGACACTAATGATCAAGTAGCCAATGAGAGAGAAAACGCAGAGCAAAGAAGAGAGCTAGGTCCACCCCTAATCTCAAAGAAGGCACCCGACAAATCCTATCAGAGGAGTGAATTGAGCTATCACCAAGCATAAATGGAAAAAACCTTGCAGAGCCCCAGATCCAGCAAGGGAGTGGTAGCAGACAAGAGACATGATTTGAGAAAAGAGAGAGAATTCAAACAAGAAGAGCATTCCTTAACAATTTATGCTGGACTCTACTGTATAAACTCTACCTGCAAAAACCAAAACAAAAGAACTCTGTAGATGGAATTCGGCTGCATTAACCTAATCAGGAGACAACAATATACAAAGCTATGAGAACTTGAATTGAAAAATATGATATTCATCTGCACATCAGTTCTAACCATAATGGATTTTCAACTCATGGAAAAAAAATCTAAAAAATCAGCAGCTGATGCAATCAAATTGCAGTTAGGCTACACTGCTACATCAGCATACTTGAGCTTTGGTTTCCAGCGCAAATACATTAGTAACATCATCTCATGACTAACATAAGAAAGGAAATAACTCATTTGACTCCTGAAAATCCATTTACGGATGAATTCTATAACATAAAAAGAAGGAATGACCAAATGCACCAACACATCAAGCCTCAATTCCAAATTCCTAATCAACTCCGATGTTGATCCCACAGAAAAAAGCCTAGGGAGAAGGTGCATCTTTAATTTGTAATCCAAACTATAGAAGGTCTGAGTCATAGATGAGGAATATGAAATATAAGGCTTGAGCGATGGATGAGGAACATGAAATATATTAGGGAACGAAGAATAACAAACTGAAATATATTTGGGAATGGATCAGATTTCGAGGAACAGAATGACAAGCATAATTTATAAATATTATAATATACGACCTAATTGCATTCCCGACAATCCAGCCTGCCCCAGAACCCTTGCAATAGTGATTGTCAACCCAAGCCTTTACCATGGCTCCCTGCAAGTATAATTTATTATAACACAAAATCAGATGATATGTACAATATGTACTGTAATCCTTAATCTATAAAGAGAACGTGGTGAAACATCAAATGTTGAAGAACAAATCACCCCTGTATCAGATGCAGGCATGTCACACCTAATGGGGCAGGTGAAGCACTAACAAAGAACTGTCAAGAACCTTTGATATTCTAGGCTCCTAGCTAATGAAGCTTGCATGAACAACACCAAGTGCAGAGAGGCTAAGAAAGAATAGGATGCCCTCAGTATGATGAGCTTGACCAACTGGAGGACAGAAGAGATCAAAATCACCTTATTGAAAATATTCAGCAAGCATGGCTACTTATCAGAGATTCTTCCGAAGAATAAAAAAACGAAAAAAAAAAAAAACACCTTAAGTCATGAAGCAGAATGATGCCAAGAGTTGGGAAAAGATTCTCCCATGCGTAAAATATTAGAACCATTTGGAGTTCCAAGGACAAAAAGAACTGAAGATCTATAGGGCTCACTGAAAAACAAAATGTTTCATCTAAAAGACATTATGTCAAGGAGAACCGTAAGTGGCATTGTTGTCCCGGGAATTGCTGCATCATCTATCATTTCAAAACAGAGCAAGCTCGAGGCATTGAAAATCGACAAGTATACAATCCTATGGAAGCATAGACAGAGGACAGTAGTAACCTTGTTAGACAGCTTTGTTTCTCCTAGTTTAACTGAAAACCTTGCCACAGCAATATCCATTCTCAAAGATTTATTGGAGCCCCCTAACAGGTATGCATTACCACGAGCAACTAGAGTGGTTGGAATTCATGGCCCCAAATATGATAATGCAAACGAATATGATAAGCAATGGGCCAATGGCTAGCTCCTTGTCCTCAAGGACCGTTCAATCATCAGCATGTGTAAAACCTTGAAGTATTCCTCAGATTTGTTTCCATGTTTCAAACCAAATGAATAAATCATAGTCAATAGGCAATAGCCACATGTAAAAGGTCTAATCATAACCAACTAGCAAATGCTTCTTCTAAGGTTCTTTATTCAAGCACAACTTTCAATTCAGAGGCTTGAGCCACCTGACTGTCCCTTGCAGTGGTTGTTACCAAGGTGTTTCTTCCCTTCAGTTTCACAATGAGAAACTTCACTTTCAAGAATCAGAGAATCCTCTACGCAACTAAACGACAATATTCCACCCATTTAATAACTCATCACGATCAGAGTGACCAAAAGAATATTTCAACATCTACCCTCATCCCAGATTCATGGGACCTCCAAAATGCACCAAGTAACCTATGGACAGAACCAAGAATTGCAATCTCAATGGAATAATCAATAAAAATGTAATATCAATCTAGTCTCCTTGAACAGCTGACCTAAATGGTTGAATATCCTAGGCTAAGGAGCTCTGATGGACCAAACCCCTGCAGCATGAACAATTTGACCCAACGACCACTCATCTCTATAACAATTAATGCAAGTTTAGATGCATTTTAGGTACCTTGTCCGTAGGAACCCTTGAGTTGCAGTCATTCACACCCCAGGCATAGATCTCCAACTTTTCCAGCAAGGGATGACACAAGGAGCAGGACTGGACTCTAAAGCTACTTGAACTAAAACATTTCAGACAAGAATGGGATAGATTTTAGCATATAACTGAAACCTAGAACCTACTATAGATATTGCGTAAAAATCAGCAAAACTGGATCCTATTAAAACCAAAACCAAAAAATCTTAATGTGCCACAATACGATTAAGATGGCACTCTCAGGTCAGACCAGAGATCTGAATATAAGATTGAGAACAGCAACAGGAAGGAGTGGTTACCAAATATGATGCATCCTAGGGTAACAAGCAAGTTGTAATGTGATGGTTTATATCTGCTCAGTGATATATATTTAACTACTACACACCAACAGATTTTTAGCAACAAATATTTGAAGATTTATAGTGAAGAAATACAGTAAGTTGTACAAAAAAAACATTAATCAGCTAAAGCAGTTTATCATAAAACTGTAAACTCAATGCATGATAGTGTCAAAATAAAACCACAGGACGTACTATCTAAAACAGATAGATAGCTATTTAAAGGTGACAACAAAAGCTAGTGCACCAAACAGGAAACACATAACATCAAGAGAAAAAGGAGGAAAAAGGTTTCATGGGACGTAAAACATACAACATGTGAATGAAGGAAAATATCATGCATAAAAAAGTCTCAACATTAGAAACCGATCTTAATGTTTAAATTCTTCTCAAATATTCATTTATATTTCCAATAGTCAAATAAGCCCAACAAAATTTCCACTTGTTCTCATTTGAGAAATATGCAAAACCAAATAGACAATAATTCAAGGGTCAATTCAACAACTCCAACTACTGCAACCACATGGGCCCAACAAGATAGTTCCAGAAATAGAGGAGGAGATTACATGCAAGCAGCCAAACTGGAACTTTTCCCGGAAGTGGCAATTGGCCTTTCAACCTTCTTTCCTGCAGTAATTAATTAATCTAAGATCCTTGCAATGCATCAAATGTCCTATATATATATATATGCTTTCACTTAGTCAAGACAGATCACAGATCTACAAAATATCATCAAATGGAAACATCACACAATAAAAATATCAGTATAATCAATGAGAATTCTAATCATGACCAAAAACTCCTTACCCAGGTTGCTAAGGCTTAAGTCTGAATAATATTTTGTCAGTGTTTTATATTTATTAACTACAATTTCATCTTACTGAACTTACTCGTATCCTTAAAGATCAAATCCTTTTAGGGCATTAACAACTTTCTAAAACCCTTAGGTCCTGAATTCAACACTTCTTTGCTAGCTCATCTTGTCAGATCACATCACTAAGTCAACATAACCAGAAAAAAGAAACTAAACTAATACAAAACTATAGTTTCTATTTCTAACATGTGATATCAAAAGCACACACGTCATGGCAAAATAAAATTCAAAGTTGATATCGTGCTTAAAGCTAGTCTTTTGATCGGCTACTCAGAACTCTTACTTATATGATTGTACATAAGTTCATATACCATTTCGCTTATATTATTATATTATCATGAATAAAAACTTGCAACAATGATTGAAAGCATATGCTGCAACAATGATAGAAAGCATCTGAAATGATAGCACACATTCATAGATAACTGAGCAGTAAGAAGGCGCATGTGTAATATGGATAGAGAAATAAAGAATATACTTTCTCTTCCTGCGATCTCCCATGGCATTTCTCATGTCAGTCTTCGGGAGAGCAGACCCAGGTGCTCCCACAAACTGCATGGGAGAAAGTGCTGGTGCAGCAGCAGTAGTCATAGATGGCACTGGTGCAGGTGATGGAGCTGGAGCTGGTGCTGGAGCAGGAGCTGGAGCAGGAGCTGCAGGAGGTTCAGGAAGAGGGCGTGGTAGAATGTGCTTCAGCCTGTTGTTCCTATAGTTTTTCCAATAGAAGTACTGCTGTCTATGAGCCAATTCCTATGCAAAAACACTACAAATGGTTAATGATATGACAAACTGAATTTTTTAACAATAAAGAAAAATGAAAACCATGAAAAAGACCATCAATAAAAACTTTGAGAAAATGTTAAACAGAGGATGCATACATAAAACTATAAAAGTACATATGAAAATCCAATATAACATCCCTAACAATTTTAGGAAAATGGAGTATATAATCAGAGATCAGTTAGCAAGTTAGTTACAGGGAAAAGTAGTATTATCCAGAGTATCAACCAGCATGTGCACATCAAATTATAATAATCAGATTTCAGGATGAATTGTCAGAACAAAAACAAACCATTGGCAGTGACTCACAGAACTCCACATCATGGTGACAATCATTAGGGATTTAATATATTTAAGTGTGTCTTGTAACCCAAAAAAGTAGCTAATCAAAACCACAACCAAGAAGCTCCATCCAACCATATGGATTCAACATTAGTTATCCTGCCTTGACATTCATTTTTGTTTAGAACTGCATTCCTTTCTAATTGTTTGAATCCTTTCTCACAACATCTGTTCTTTGTTAAACATTGTTCTGTTTACCTGATATGAATTTTTGCTTTTGGAAAAAGGCATTTGCAGAGCTATCAGGTATTTTAATATCAAGAAAAATTTGAAGGTTATGCTCATGAATTAGCATTAATAAACAATAAAAATGATTATTGAATATTCCAGCAAACATGTATCACCATCTTAAAGGAGTACCCAGGTAACTATGTACCGGACTTGAAATCCACAAATAAACCATATTTTGGTCTATATCATTCAAACAACTCATGAAAATTAAATGTAGACTATAAATGACAAACAATAAAATTAGGAAAATTTAGAAAAAATTAAGAAAATATTACAAGAAGAAAGGTCATCCAGTGGAAAGAATGTCACCTTGCTTCCAGGATGTGCCATTGCATTGCGGAAGTTTGCATTTTGGAGAAGCTCAAGAAAAAAAAGGCAATGCGGGTACCTGTGAACATTATAGAAAAGCATCTACACAAATTTAGTTGATAAAATGAAAAGAGGAAAATTCTTCTTGTGATAAAAAAAATAATGAAAAAGCCATAAGCATAATTGTTAGGAGATTTCATTAAAAAAAAATCTTATCATTTTAAATTTAACTCACATTATAAATTTTATATACTCCGGTCGTTGCCAGTATTGAAGGTATTTTAGGTATCCAATAAAAGCCTCATCCTCAAAATACCGATTTTGAGCAAGATCTGAGAACCAAAGGGGGAAAAAGGCACAAATCAAGCAAGGTGATGCATAATAATTGTCCATTAAAAACTATTGATTGCAGCTGTATGAAAGAATAGAATTGTTGATAAGTTATCATTTTCATATTAAAATAATTGTCCATCAGGGATCTTTCCACAATGAATGGCACTAAAAAAGAATAAATCAGCCTTAGAGTTGATAAGTTATCATTTTCGTATTAGAACTCAGCTTGATAGAGCAGTTATGTTGGCTCTCAGTTGGTGTAACAAAGAGACCAGGTGAAATACATAATAACCATTAAGAAAGGTAGTAAAGTGTGATATAAAACAGATAATGGATCAAGAACATCACTAAGAAAAGAAAGAGAGATGATCTCATCGGATATTATGAAAGATGACATATACAATGTATGCATTTTAGTGAAGCAACGATTTTTCCTTCACTAACTAAAAAATTACAAAGTATCACAGTTGATCCTGCTTGAAGTTCATCTAAATTCTAGGAATTAATTGCAAAGGAAAATCTGATCTGTAGTTATGTTATTTTCAAAGAAAGCATTATGCATAGGTCTTGCTTGCAGAATTCTGTCTGGCTTGAAGTTAATGAAAAAATTTCGATGTAAGGAAACGAAAAAGAGTGAACAAGGAATGATAGAATATGGGTGATATAGAACGCAAGAAAAATATGAAAGAAACTGCTAACAGGAAAAAAGGAAAGGATGAAAGAAGGATGCTAACTTTTTCATTGAATCATAAAAATATGGTTAAGTGATATACTGATATTAATGGAGAAGGATGCTATGATGGAAATGTCAGCATCAAACCAGTCAATTACACATAAAAACATCAAATTAGGGTTCCATTTCATTAGTATATGTGTCTCAATACGTAAAGTGTATCAAGCTTCTAATATAACCAGTCACAGGGAACAATTGTTACAAATGCAAATGCTATGTGTGCAAAAGTGTATGCATAACCACATTTTAACCCACAAACAGCAAGTACAAATCACTGAATAATAAAGGTAGCGGAATTAAAAGATTGTCTCTAACTATATAATCTGGAACTCTGGATGCCGATGCAAGAGCTGGCATCATATTATAAATCTATGGTTCAGTGATATGCACAAATTGATCGATAAGCTGGAGATAACAAAAGCTGGTATCCTTTTTATTTACAAAACATATTAATAGAGACCATTGACATTATAGATATAATTTTAAATCATGTAACATGATATCATCAGAGGTAGTAGAAAAGGACGCTATGATGGAAGTATCAACATCAAACCATAAAAATATGGTTAAGTCATATGCATAAATTGACTGTTACCCTGGTGTTACCCTGATGAAAACATAATGTTGGCATCTTTTTAATTAACAAATCATCCTAGTAGAGAACAGTGACAATATAATCTAACTTCACAATTCACATCACATGACAACACCAAAGGAAGTAACGAGGAATGTCATTAGGCAAGAGCCAGAATAGCTGTTTATGACAATCTTCAAAGAAGAAGTGCAGTTTTCTACTACTACTATTGATATCTCTTAATACTGGTAATCTTTATGGTTTTTAGTTGAATCTAAGTGGATCCAAAAGTCATGAGTCATGTATCTGGTCCACTTCAAGGCTTTAGACTCTACATAAGTAATTAGTATCTTCACAAATTCTTTGTTGAATCCAAAAGAGATGAGTCAGGTGTCTGTTCCACTTCTAGGCTCTTGTATGTACCCAAGCAGTGCATGTCACCTAATCTATGCCACTCACTTTTACAAAGGGGCTTCAACAAGAAAGTTTCCAAAGTCACTTATTAAAAATTGAGGACGACCATTTTTAGTCCATTTTCAATATTTTCAACCAAAACTATAGTTGATCATGTTCAACCATCTTTGATCAAAGTTAACCATGCCACTTTTACCACTTTTCACCTCTATTGTACCAAACATCTGGACCTGAAATTCATATTCCAATAACTAATTTCCCCTTTAAGAAATTTTAGCGCTTACCACATTAAGTGCACCCAAATTAATCCTTTTTTCCCCTTGATAAATGGGAGATGTCATCTAAATAACTTTCCATAGGTCCAAGGTTTACAAGTGGACAAAGCTCGTTTTACCATTTGCATGATTTTCATTGTGATGAGCTTTTATATGGGGGCAATATGATGCGCTTTTATGTTATTGAAAATAATTATTTTTAGGTCAATCTCCCATCTGTTGCCAACCTTTTATGTCTTTTCTTATCAAAT
Organism: Metroxylon sagu; assembly: GCA_017589505.3. Taxonomy (NCBI): domain Eukaryota; kingdom Viridiplantae; phylum Streptophyta; class Magnoliopsida; order Arecales; family Arecaceae; genus Metroxylon; species Metroxylon sagu. Next base: position 999,406 of record JACVBY030000574.1, on the reverse strand, counting down.
ATAATTATTCAAAATAGAAAAATGTAATTGTTTTCTATTGAATGTTATGTGATCAATGTATGCCATAGGCACAAGGGCATGTTGGAAAGGCAACAAAAAATTCACTGATTTTGAAGTTACAGACTTATGAAAATGTTAAGCCAAGTTGTTGTGCAAACAAGACATTGCACTTTCAAGAAGGGTAAGGTGGAGGCATGGTAAGGTTAGGAAGTACAGAGAAAATATAAAGTATTAAAACCACCTGCTAGCCATACAAAAGTGGAGACCCAATTCTACGAGAGATTGAGTTCAGTTGCTGGAAAGGAGAGAAACCATGAAGAAAGCTAAGAAAATGAAAAATGAGGGGAAGAGAGGGTATCAGACTAAGAAGCGACAGAAGGAAGAACATTAAAGAATTAGGAACCAATGAAGAAAGCACCATAAGCAACTCAGAAGAAGAAGGATTAGAAAGTGTTTACGTTTCCGGTAGAGATGTAACATTACAAGGCGATATTACAGCTTTCCAAAATCTAGTTACAAATCTAGATCAAATCAATCTTTCTCACGTCCCTCCCTCTCTAAAATTCTTAGACGACAGAACCCATCTATCCCACTGCAACGATGCTCTTCCACAGCAACAACACGATAATGTAAATGATTTCCGTAAAACTCACAGTGAATGTAGGTGGGGTTGGACAGGCACTGAACGAACTCCAATTCAAGTAAAAATCGTTGTCGGCCGTCATCGGGATCTTTGTACGGGTTCTTAGGTCTGCATTAAAAAACCGTATTTCGAAATTAAATGAAGAAATCGAAACTTAGTAGCTGAAAAGGTTTTTAAAAAAAAAAAAATGAGGAACTTGCGCTAACGGCGAATTGGACGAGGGATCGAGCTCTTTGCTGGAAGCCATTCCAGATTAGGAATTCTGGAGGAAGCAAATTGAAACCCTAGCTTTACCCGAGCACGGACGGAAGAGAAGGACGAAAAAAAAATAAAAAAACCCTTCGAAATTTCTCTGCGTGCGTCGACGTCGGATGCCACCCACTAATTTGGGCGGCAGGGGCGTGATGCGGTCCGGTAACGAAAAAACCCGAACCCGAACCCGAACCCGATCGGATCCGATCCCATTCCGATATTTGGGATGGAGGGTATTCCAGCGCACGCTGGATCGGTCCATCCCGACGCTTGAGACAGCGATCCGTTCCGACGATATACGGAGCGTTTCATCGAGCCTCATGCATCGTCTCAAAAATTTACAATTTTAATTTTAATTTTAATTGGGTTGGTTTTAAGTGAATCCGTATCGAAATGTCCCTTCTATGGTACCATAAATTTTTTTTTAAAAAAATAAAATCTCCTCCTTCATAACGGGAGAAAAAAAAAAAAAAAAAAAAATTCTTAACAATTTTACCTTCAAGCATTCTGTTTAGCGCATACACCGCAGATACGCGTGTATATTATATGCACCCATGTATATTAATTTTTTTTCACTCGACTAATAATGTAAAAATAAAATAAAATAATTAATCAAATTTCCTCATCCTTTAAACTCTATCCTTATTTAATGCGATGTTAATAAAATTTGATAATATTTTGGATATCTGAAATATCATAAAAAAGAAATCCTGAACTCATATCAAAATAACTCACTGAGCAATTGATTAATATCTACTATTTGACTGAAACCTAGTTACATTGCACAGGTTTTAATTTACATTTGGAGATATTGGATTTAGCTATGCATATAGCCGGACCCAACCTAAATTCAAACCATGATTATAGTACTGCATTGTAAAAAATTCATCGTGCTGCTATCGTAGTTAGTGCTGGATACAAACATGGTTACAACCTCAACTGTTTAGAATAATTTATAAGCATGCAAATTTCCGAATAGGAGGGAAAGAATTGAAAAAAAAAACAAAGCTTCAAAAAAGAAAAATATAGAATATTTAAAATAAATTATATGAGAAAATATTTAAGATAAATCAGAAATAAGAACCTAACATTACAGGTATACAATCACACAAAAATATGCATAAAAGAAAAAAATAAATAAATAGTGGCAAAAACAAGAGCAGAGAATATCAATAATTATAAATTGTATGTTTCTATAATTAATAATAATGATAATTAGTCGATAATGAAGATAATTCTTGACTAATTCATTTATTGAAATTCTAATATAATTCAACATCTCATTTGACCAATGAATAAATTAAAAAAAAAAATATTTGTAATAATTTAAAGAAAATTGCTAATATATTGAAACATCAAACCATAAAAATATGGTCGAGTAATATTCATAAATTGATTGTTACTGGAGTATGGTGGTAGAGAGAACGGTGACATTATAATCAAACTTCACAATTCATGTTATATAACACAAAATGATGGAAAATGTCATTTGGCAAAAACCATATTAGCTATTCACAATAATCCTCAAAGAACTGCAATTTTCTACTACCATTATATGATATTTTTCAACGCTGGTTATCACAATTAGGATTACAAAGTGTTTCTATATATCCTTTTAGAAAAAATGGATGAAACATGCTAAGAAAATATTACAACTTTCTAAAATTAACATCAAATTAATTTTTCTCGCATCCTCCTCTCTCAAAAATTTGAAGCGAACAGAATCCATTTATTCAATTGCAAACGATGCCTTCCTTGTTCATGCAAATGGGAGATTGGACGAGCAATTAAGGTCCTCTTAGTTGAGCACAAATTAAAGCCTTATCTTTAACCGAGCAGCAAAAATATGGACAAAACGAAAAAGCGAAAATAACCTTTAACTATTAAGGTCAGATGTGAATGATAATCGTTGATTTGGGAGGCAATGCATATTTCAATAAACCATACACACAAATAATCTGATCACTCCAACTGATGCAAGATTTTAAATGAAATGATGACGTTTTATTTATTTTTTATTAAATCAAACACAATATCATCTCATCTTGAATCTCAAAACAAGTATCTTTGTTTTCCTGAACATATTGAGATGTATATTTTAATTCATAAATTTATTTTTCATTCAGAACATAATTGCATAAAATTCATAACTTGCTGTTAGTTAATTTATTCTTTATTTAATATCAAGTATTTATTCAAAAGCAAATAAATTATATCTATAAAAGGTAAATAAATGATTTGTAATAAATAATATCTCTCCAACATCTAATATTTTAACAATTATAATTATAGTAAAATATGGTCACAATAAATTTAAATTTAATATAATATTCTATGTGTTCAACATTCCTAGAATATTGTAAGCATTCGATACTCTTAGAATATAGATAGAGCCTAACAAATGCCTAATACAAATAAAATTTTCAAGTCACATAGAATTGACCAGTTCCAATAATATATAACCAAGAAATCAATTTTGCAATTTTATTGATTTAAAATAATATATCATATGATATACTAGATTAAACTCCAATTATTTCGCTATGTTCTAGACTTCATATTAATATTTTTAGAAATAAAGCTCTAAAATTCAATATGCAAAATTTAAATCATTGAATTATAGTACATTTACAAAAAAAAAAATTGATAATCTAAATTTTAGTTGTAATTTATTTTAAAAAATTCAACTACAAAAATTCTGAAATATGGAGATTAATTATAAATTATAAAATACAAATATAGTGATCAAATATATAAAAATTGATTCATAGATATCTAGAAATTTATTTTATAAAAATTTTAAATAGAATTTTATTTTACAGAAGTTGAGCTTCTAGAACCTAATACCAATATATTTAATTACTAGAAAAGATCATTATTTGTAATCCAAAAATTAATTTAAAGAATTTATGAATGTAATGGAAATTTAATTATGAGATTTTGACATATATAAATCTAATATATATATATATATATATATATATGTATGTATGTATGTATGTATGTATGTATCTATAGTTTCATTTCTTAAATCATTTAATTGGTTAGGAATGTTTTGGCTTTTACTATTTCATATTATAATTATCTAGAAATCTTTAAACCTTTTTTTTTCAAAATTTAATAACCAGTTATACTAATTTTGCTACATAACACAATATTTACTATCTATGGATAAAACAATTGCTAGTTTATGATTTCTTCACTCATAAAAAATTATTCTCTACTTTTGTTAATGAGTTAATATATAATTTTTATTTACCTCCAAAATCTCAACAAATCTAAATTCATATTTATCTATAATATTCTAATATTACATGTATCAATTCTTATCCATCGCTAAGCTAATATTATTTTGGAAGTTAATTTAATAAGGCTCAATGAATTGAAAGCTATATTAGCGCAATATTTGTAAGAGATGAATGCTTTTGCATATAAGCAACAAACCAATATTCAATATTTTATACAATAAAGTAACCTAATAACATACTCTTGGTATGACATCTCATGCATAATTTGTGTCTCCATGATGCACAGGTAATAAATTAGATCATGAACTTATAGTGTGCAAAAAAGATGTGGTTTATTTTAGATATCCACTCTTACTTGTAAGGATATTTTTGTGATATGTATCCTCATAAAAGTAGGAAAAAGAAAAAAAAGAAAAATTTATAAAAAGACAAGGTCATCTATTTAAATAACTAAGAATTCTATATCTTAACGTTCATCTTTTTTTTCCTCGAAAATAAGGGTTTGAATAAGCAATTGAAAACCTTCACTTTGATGATTTTGAATGCATACTTTGGACATATTTCTCCAAGTATTTGACATAAATATTTCTAATATCAGAAGATTTACTTGACCTAAATTACTAAGTGCAGAAACTAGAGAATGGCCATATTAAGAATCAAACAAAAAATTGCTTCCAAGTAGAGTAGAGGGATGACTACAAGGCATTTGTATATAGTTGACTTGATAAAAGCTTTCTATAGTTTTGCAAGTTGTAACTAATTCTAGAAGTAGTACTCATATATTATGTGTATATTTTTATTATATTTACATTTTAATCAGTTTTATATGAAGCAAAAATACATGTTCCCTTTTGTATTGATTCGGTAGGTATTTTGAAGGACCTATAATTAGATATTTTAGCTTGCCTTATAGAGTGCTTAATAGCTTAAATTTTTTTCATATCTCCAAGATCTAAGTGTAGTATCTTTATAACTTATAGTATGCCTACAACCTGAAAATTTACTTCCATAGCTTTGATCCACAAAGGTACTAAATTCATTCAAAAGCTAACCCATTTAGGATGACAAGTTATGTAACATTACAATAGCAATAATTTTGGCATGCCAGAAGAGAGCTATTCTTGGATTTCTTATATCTTTGGAACAACTTGCTTTCATGTTTAGTAGATGTATTTTGGATCATGTTACAGTAACACAAGAAGTTATTCATCCTCTTGACAAAACAAAGATTACAAAGTCTTATGTCAATCAAGCTTAAAATGAGAAAATCCTATTGTAGATTGAGCTAGAACTATTCTAAGGTTGTTATAATCCAACTTGAATTTCTAAAGAGGTTTGTGAATTAGGTTTTGGGTATACAAAAAAGTCATCTAATGCAAACTTAGTGAATAGATCTACTTCGAATTGGTTTATTTTAGCAATTGGTCTTAGACAAGGTTGTTTGTTATCACCATATATTTTCCTTTTATGCTCAAATATGCTGAGGTATATCAATTCCTTTTGATGTTAGGACTTTTTGATTTCTCTCATAGTTCCATTTGTCAATATGGATATGGCTAATCATAATTTTTTTGGTCAACAATCTCTTCCAAGCTAGAGAATAAAAAGAAAATTTGCACGACAAATTTTCCAAGGCCGCTTTGCACAAATGATTTGCCTTATTCCTAGGTTCAATGATCAATAGGAATATAATCTTTGCTAGGATCCAAAACTAAGGAAGAATATTTAGGCTCGAGAAGTTTATCGGCTCAATGAGAAGGCTTAAATGAACAAGACTAATACTTCATGGATTTAAGCTATTATGGCTCCTCCTAGAGTCTACATTTTCATTTGAAAATTAAATCAAAGCTATCTTCTTTGCAATAGCATTTTGAATAGGAAAGGACAGGGCCAAGTATTAACCAGAGGAGAAGGACATGAATCATACTTTTATTGTCACTCTATAAACGAGTCTTGTTGAATAACATCCTACATTTTAAAACCTTGGGCTGATGATTCTACTTGACAAATTAGTAACCTCCATATTAGGCCTTAGAATTCCACTATTTAGTTGCTAAAGAACCTTCTTTCTTACTTCGTATGGTAGCTGAGAAAGGCTAGATACTAAGAAGTAATCAATCAGTTTTTGGTGCTTCATAGTTAGATCATTAACTCCTCGTAGCCATAACTTTTTATCTTAATTTTATTTTTGGTAAGGAGAAGTTGAGACTCAATAATCTATTAAAGCTATGACCAAAACTATCACCAAATACAAGTTAGTTAAAGCTAAAAGGGGAATCATTAGAAGCCACTATTCTACTGGCTGGTTTGCTTCGCAATATGAATTTTTAGCCTAAAAGAATGATGAAGAAAAGAGCTCTTAGGAAAAGGGAAAGAAAAATAATACAAAATAAAACCAATCTAAAAGTTAGATCTTTGTTTTCTCTACCGATCATTCCCTTTTACACCAGAAAGTATAGGGACTTCTTAGACAAGATAAGAAAAAGATCCCAATGGATAGGAAGAAAAGGAAAATATAAGTAAAAGAAAGGAAAGGTTTATTAGAGATGCTCATTATTATGCTAGATCTTAATGGTGAAAAAAGACAATGTCTTCGGGATAAGGTCAAGGAGTTGGAAGTATGATACAAGAAGTTGGTGGTAGCTCAAGAAATTACTTTTAAAAATATTGAAAGTAAAAAATTTTTATTTTTCTGTTTTTATAAATTATGATAGTCATTTTTAAAACTGTAAAAATAAGGGAACCTCCATAAGATTTTATGTTTCTACATTTTCTAAGAAAGAGAAAAGGGTGATACTAAATAAGGCCTTAGATTGTAACTTATTTTATATTAATTGCAAACTATTTCACTATTCATTAAAAGAGCATATATAGTAGATTGGAATAATTTATTAGAGCAGTAGCCTGCATATGCCATTAGGGACTAAAAGAACATCATATTTTCATAAAAAATTTAGAAGATATTAACTTTCATATGTTCATGTCTCAGAAATACAAACATGCCCACGTAATCTAGGTATGTATATATGTTTATCTTATGCACGCCTTTATGCACATTCATATATACATACATACATACATACATACATACATATATATATATATATATATATATATATATATATTCATATAATATTTAACTAACAATATCTGAAGTACATTTAATCATTTGATGTTAGCCACCAAAGAATAACTTTCGTATTTGAGTTGTTAAGGAAATTAACACTGCCCTTTTCTTTAAGCATTATCTCTGTAACTACCAGCTTTTGTCTTTCTAATCTTGCTAAATCTACAAAATTAATTCTATTTTTCTCTTAGCCACATTGGCTGAAAACCATTCTCCGAGTCCAACAAAGGTTATGTATGCATGGAAAAGTTAAATATAGATATGAAATAATACTAGCCATGGCTAAAATATTCCACAACATTTGGAACTGTTCAAGGAATGCCAGTTTTCAATTTATATTATGCACTCATGATCAAAAATGTGATAAACAAACACTTCAATTCATTATTTATTGGTTGTAACAGATAAGCAAGAGGTATATGCATTGAGATACTTTTTTTTTCTTACATGTCTACATGACTCCACGGAACTTTGCTTGATTTGATGATTTTGAGATCCAACCTTTTATAATCATCCATAACTCTCCTTTATCTAATATTATGAAAAGTTGATCTAACTCGTGATCATAATTCTCCATGCATGTGGTGCCTCATTGCTTCCCCACCTTGCATCCGGTAACAATCCTTAAAACCCTCTTTGTAACTCAAGGACTCCCATCCATGCTCATGAAACCACCTAGGCACACCTTCACATTTGTAATACCCTATACCACCTGTACTCTTGATTGCCATTATACTCTTGAAGCCTACTATTTTTACATCCTGTTATCATAAAGTCAAACATCTTATCTTAAATGAATGAGATTTGTAGTAGGCTTAATTAAGGTGCATCCAATGCCACTCATAGGTGCAAACATGTATCACATTTCAATGGGTAGAGGCCAAGAAATGCAAACAAGCAATAAAGCTACATACAAAAATATGCTTTACGAATCATCTTTAATTTTCTAATACAAGAGAGAGAGAGAGAGAGAGAGAGAGAGAGATACCCTAGTCTAGTACCCATTAGTTAAAAAAATAAAAAACAATATAATTAAAATTTTTGAGTGTATATATATTCATGATATTTGACACTGAGCTAGCTTTCTACCGCATCTTGGATCACCCAAACAGGAGTTTAGTTAAGAAAGTTACAAGCAATTTTATAAATATATGTTAATGCCAATGAACTTTCAGAAAAACATGAAAATACCATTATGCAATGATAATTTAACAATGATTTTTCTGATGTTTGTATCTGAATTTTTTATAATTCTTTCTTACAAAATTAGATATTAGATGACTCAAAAGTTTGGTGGGATTGAAAATCTATTAATTTGAAGATATTAGTATCTTATGAAAAGTAGAAAATTTATTTGCTCGGAACAATCTTTCTATAAATAGAGATTAATTGAGATTTTTTGGTATCAAATCAATAATTTAGAGGGTGAAGATTAAAGGATGAAGGTTAGTAGAGCCTTTCAGCATCAAAATTATAAAACTAATATGATGTATGTAAGTGCCAATAATTTTATTGAAAGATGTAAGTAATCTTACTCTAATTAGAGTATTTTTAAATTAATTTATGACTCATAAAAGGATTTTAAAAATTTTATAAAATATTTTATATATCTATTTTCATAAAACTTTGGATTAAATAAGTTTATTGAAATACTATTATATTTAAAAATCTATATGTTTGAATTCATTATATTCGCTAAATTATATTAAAAATTATTTTAAATTTGATGATTTGAAATTTTTTGGCATTTAATTTGAAAATTTTATATATGAAGTAGCTATTAAATATTTTTAATTAAATATTTATCATATAAAAAGAAAAATCTAAAAGGATTTTGTAAATTTGTTTGTATCTCTTATTTATATGAAATTTTTGGACTAAGTAAGTTGCTTGTATTCACATTACAATATGCATTTTTATTAAATTTTAAAATTTGTATGTGTAAAAATTTTTGATATAATTATTGAATTATTTCTATATGAAATAAAATACAATGTACATATGTATATGGTATGAACTCACATTGAGATTACGTAAAAGTGTACTCAGCTTACCGAGGTTTATATGAAAGCTACTATTAATTTCAAAATATCAAAGTATAGAGAATCTATCCTACAGGAATTAAATATGATACTATTATTTACTGTATTTCTAATCTACCAGACTCTGTCTTAATTAATGGTGTGGGCACATAATAGTTTTAAGTCTATTGTTGGAGTAAAGCAAGGACATCCTCTATTGCCTTTTCTATTTTTTCTATATTCAAATATGCTTTTTCCAATGATTCATATCACGGGTGGAAAATCAATCTTTCTTAATACATCAGCCAGGAAAGGAGGGTCGAGAGTGTCCCTTCTACTTCTTGCTAATGGCTGTTTGTTGATAGCCAAAGTTACACCAAAGAATGCTCGTAAATTGCATCAAATTTTGGTGGCCTATTGTACGTAGTCAGGACAGGCAATAAACTCTATGAAATCACATATTATCTTCGACTCCTCGGCTCCTACGATTTAGCATAAAGAAATCAGTGCCTTGTTGAGAATTAGCATAAAAATGGTATATGGACATATCTGGGCATACTTGTGTCAGTTGGTAGATTAAGAGCAGAGGATTTCAAACCATTGTTGGATCCTATCAAAGGGAGGCCTGCTAGTTCACCGCAGGCAGGGTTATGTCAAATCACTCCTAGGATACAAGAAGACCACTCAAAAAATCTACAGCCAGCAAATTCTAAAGATTTCTCCTTACAACTCTCTCTGAAATTATGTATTCGAAATAGTAGAGAAGAAAAGGAGAGAGAGTGAAGGGATGAATTTTTTGGAGAAGTATATTTGAATTGTAATAGAACGCACTTTTTACAGAGCAAACACACCCTTTCAGAATCATATGACTATTGAAATTAACGTGCTCTTTCAGAACCGTATGGCTGTTGGAATCAAATTTGAATCGAATAGTTGTTTGCAGTTAATTCTCAATGGTGGTCACACAACACGTGTCTTTTATAAGGCTTTAGAAACTTTTGTTTCTTCCCGATGTAGGATGTAAGTTCTTCTCTTCTCAACCTTTAATATTATAATCTATGAAGGATATATGCAACAAGTTTTGCTGACAACACCATTATATCTTACCGTTAATTGTCAGGTTCCTTTGAGGGTGTTGGATTGGATTGAGAAAGAATGCAAGTTATTTCACTATTCTAGTTAAAGGAAACTTCATCTCATTGGATAGCTTAGGGATTCATGATCTACGGTCCAGAAGATCAGCCTTGCATGGGAAAGTGGCTGGTCAACTAGTTTGCAAACCAACTCCTTGCGCATCGATGGTAGTATATATTGAAATCAAAATATGGCTTTCAATGGCAATGGTCTGATATCAAACTAAAGCGAAGGACCTCTAAAATGTGGTCTGCTATTTCCTGAGGTAGGTAAGTAGATTGCTATGAACTTTCAGTGGATGATTGGCAATGGTAGGGACATTAATATGCGTGATCATCCTTTGATATCTATGATTCCAATTAATAATCAGCCAAAGCCTATGAATATAGATTGCATTTCAGATTCCATGACAGTTCTTGATCTTGAAAGACATGAGAGTGGGTGGAATAAGGAGCTTCTAGAGACTATGTTTCTTGAAGAGTTGATTATTCGCATAACATCTATAGCCCTTCCTTAGCTCAGGGGAGATGGCCTCTAGTTGCAGCTGAAAGTGAGAGATATTCAAAAGGTAATGAAGTCAATGGATTCTTCATTAGCAGAACATAGTTTCCAGTGGATTTGGTCCTTGTTGATTGCACCTAGAGTGATTTTTCTTTCTTTTTTTTAGTGGAAGGTACAATGGGGTGCCTCCCATGTAATTATTTGTTATGGCAGCAGCACATGATCCCAAATTCTACTCGGTATCCCTTACCCCCACGTATTAGCAAAATTCATTTTGATGGATCCATAGTAAATGGTGTTATAGGTGTTGGATTCATAATATTATCTAAATATGATAATATTGCATTGTAAAAAATTCATCATGTTGCCATTACATAGTGCTAGATACAACCTCAACTGTTCAGAATGATTCACAAAATTTTGTAATTGGAGGGAAAGAATTGAAAAAAAGAAAAAAGAAAAAAAAAAACTAAGGATTCAAATAAGAAAAATATTAAATATATAAAATAAATTACCTGAGAGAAATATTTAGGATAAATCTAGAATAAAGAATCTAACGTTACACATATACAGTCACATAAATATATACATAAAAGAAATAGGAATGACAACTAGTAGCAAAAACAGGCGCAGTGAATATCATTAATTAAATTCTATACTTCTATAATTAATAATGATAATTAGTGAATAATGAAGATAATTCTTGATTAATTCATTTATTGAAGTTCTAGCATAATTCATCGTCTCATACTCTCATTTAACCAATAAATAAATTAAAAATAATTATTTTTAATAATTTAGAGAAAATTGTTGGTATATTGCAACTAATCAACCCTCATCACAACATGATGCCATATTACTAGCTAATGGGTCGCCCCTGTTTGAGAAAGCATTTTAGAAACCATATTCATCCCGGCTGTCATGAACACCAACTAAATCAATTTGTCCACCCTTATAAGATTGCTATACGTAGAAAAATACTGATTTCAAAATAATTTATATAGATAAAACTTGCAGACATTTATTATAGAACTAATAAACACTAAATCATGGATCTGAACTCAATCCAAATCTGAAAGGAAAAACCAAAACCCTAATCTAGACTCAATTCTACTATTGGTTTGGATTTATATATTGCTTCAACATTTATAACCCCACCTAGACGAGATTCATAGAATGGGTGCTTGAAACTTTTTTGCAATACAATTAAACAATAAAGAAGATTTCTTATAGTAATTTTTAAGTACTTTTCCGGAACTTTCTTGGTCTTTACTGAATTATCCAAACCCTCTTCCTGTTGTTGTTTAAAATTGTGTGGTAATGCAGACCCAGAAATAAAGAGAAGAAGAAAAAAAAAAAAAAAAAAAGTTAATGGAGCTACAATGAGAAGCTTTTTTTTCTTTTCTTTTCTTTTCTTTTCTTTTCCTTTTTTTTTTTTTTCTTTTTGTAGACTAATACAGAACAAGAGCCAAGCCTGCTTACGACTTCTGGAAGAAGTATTATGACATCTAATTCTTCCTTCACCTTTTCAGACACTAAAGGATGCGACTTCAAGGTACCGTCGACAATTACGACTAGAGGAGTACTGGAATAAAAAAGTAGTTCATGAGCTCAAAGTGCTGCTCGCAAAGATGGCCAGGGGAATCCTGACAGCATGCTTCCTGTCCCCTTCCAACACCAATTCCCCAAAGGTGTAAGCATTCGTTGCCTCCTTGGCCTCCAGCACGATCTGTATATACCTCGACTCGTTCGGACCGACGGTGAACTCCGGCGGCGTCACACTCACCGCCACCCCGGCCGGTTCCTGCACAACCACCTGATACGTCTCCTCAAAAGTAGCCACGCTTGTCACCCTGCGAACCACCTTCCTCGATCCAACCAAGTTGGCCACGGTCACGCTGGGCGTGTTGAGGTCTGAGCCCCAGTCGATTCTGGCTGTGGGGCATCCAAGGCCCACCGCTCGCCTCACAGACTCGTCGTCAACCCCGGGAACCGCACACAAGAACTGGATATAGTTCTTGAACCCGACGTCTAAAATGAGGCCCGGGTTGATGGCTCGAGCTGCGTTGATGGCCCCGGCACCATAGTCAAATGGAGTCGCGGCTGCCACCTCGTCCCCTTGGGATAGCAGAGGGCCGCCGGAGCGGTCGGTCACGTCGGCGGTTGTCATCATGGCCGACGTGATGGCAGCAGGGCTCCAGGTGGGGTGCTTCTGCTTGATCAAAGCAGCGACTCCGGCTACGTGGGGAGCAGCCATGCTTGTGCCCGAGAGGAGTACGAACTCTTGGCCTGTGGGAAAACAAAGTGAGCATGGAGACTTTTGGTTATCATCCATCAAATGAAGCAGTTTCTTCATTACCTTCTACGTCTGGATCGTTTTCGCTCTTGGGACTCCAGGCGGCCCAAATGGCGGAGCCTGGGGCCATGATGTTGGGTTTTAGGACGTCGGCTGTTTCCTTGAGAGCATTGTTCACATCGGGTCCTCTGGATGAGAAGGATGCGACGGCAGGCCCCTTGCCAGTGTAGATGGCATGCCGCCCGTCTAAAATCCTGCCTGTTGCTCCAAAATTAACCACGCCTCCATTGATTCCGCGAACCGTGTTGGAGTCGTAGTATTCCCAAAGAGCCTGCATGCAATGAAAATAACAGGAATTTTACTACTTTGGACCTGTTTGCAACTCTGCTGTGCTCCTTAGATAAGTTTATTGCCTTTTGTCTGAACATTTTCTTGGATGCTCCTGTTGTCCTTAGGTTTATTGCGGCGACACTAGTGGAGTGTGTGGAAAGAAAGAAATGCTCGAATAGTTATATTTGAATCTACAATGGTTCTACTCATCATAGATGAAGTAAAGATCTTTTGACTTCAATTGGCAGCAGTACCTCTTTGCAGATGTTCCTCTATAATTGAAAATTTTCTAGAAATCCTTGTATTGCATGGAATATACATATTCATGTAGTCTTAGCTTATGTTTACTTTTGTGTATTTCTCAATGAAATGTGACATGTTCTTGCCTAACTTTTATATTTAAATAACACTTAGAGAGAGAGAGAGAGAGAGAGAGAGAGAGAGAGAGAGAGAAGCTCTTGTTCTTATTCTGGAGAGAATGGACTTGCAGATTCCGCTTAATATTCATGCTAATAGTGATAACTGTTGATCGTCAGGAAAATTCTCTTATTATAAACAAAGGCATTGTCAGTTGTACCTGAGATGCTTGTCTGCTGCCAAGCACAATGCCAGGGATTGACAAGGTCAATGTGCTATCAGCTGGAGGCTTGGAATCATAACCGCGGTCCATCGTGATTATGAATCCAGCGGCCCCTATCTTCTGGATGGTGCTAACAATGGCATCAATGCTTGTGGGTGCATAAACGAATTCACTTATGTATGTGCAAATGATCAGCTTCCCCTGAACCAATGATTGAATGAAGGGCTCTGGTTGCTGGCAGTTTTGGACTACTAGAAAGCTTGTGTTCCTGCTGCACACATCCTCTGCTGCTGCTATGTGAAAGAATTCTTCCTCCCCTGTTGGAGCTGGATTAAGAGAGAGAGAGAGAGAGTAAAGAAGAAGAAAGGATGAAAGAGCATACAACTTAGAAAATTCCGATTGTATTAAGATTGGACAAGGGATTACGTGAAAGGCCTGTGCCAGGTAAGTACAGCCCTGTGCCAAGTTTGATTGACTTGTTATACTCGCGGTCCGTGATCGAGGCAGCTACACTGGTGATCCATGGGCTGAATGAGAGGACAGAGCTCGAAGCAGGACCCCCATTGCCTACGGCCTGAATGACCGAGACTCCAGCTTTTGTGGCAAACAGCAGCTCCACGTCTAGTATGTTGAGGAAAGCAGCAGGCCCTGGTGGAACAGTTGATGGTCCTATAGAAAGGCTCAGAATATCAACGCCATCTTCCACAGCCTGTGATCAGCCGACCGAGAAGAAATACTCATGACGTCTATCTAGTTGGTTAAATTGGAAGAGAAGATGGGTCCATATAGCATCATTAAACTTGCAAACCAATCAATGGTTTAAGTAATGCAGGGTCTGAAAACCTTATCAACTGCAGCTACCACGTCTGACATGTAGCCACCAAAAGAATAGATTGATTTGTATACAGCAATCCTGTCAAGGACAGCGAAAAAATAGACAACAATATAGAAGTTCCAAGTGAGAATGAACAAGGTATCAGAACATGAGAACCATATGATTGGGGCTTCTGAACATAAAATGGAGCTTATCCACTTACCGAGCACCGGGGGCCATGCCACTTGCATATCCATAGTTATAGCCTTTGGAGAGCACTGCAATTCGGTAATTTCCAGCAGCAGTAGAGGCAGTGTGGCTGCAGAAAAAAAATCCATTTGATATGAATGCCAAAACTATGTTACAGTTGATCAGATGAAGTTAGGTCTTAATGACTTTCCAACATCAATCATTATATAAACATTTATTGATTCGAACACCAAAAAATTGGTAGAACAAAACAGTGAACTAGATTCCATTGACATATGGTTCAATTGATATATACTAGTTTACTTAAATCAAAATAGATTTATAGATGTTACTCAGAAAACAACAGTTGAGAGGTTGCATGTTTGGCTGGACTTGCCTGCCATGGCCATCAGCATCAAATGGAGAAGCATAATCGCATGTAGCATTGAAATCGCCTGCTGCAATTGCTGCACGTGCAAAGTATTGTGCACCAACTATCTTCCCACTGCAGGCTGTCAGAGGAAATTCATCTCCGGATTCACATCTCCCTTTGAACTTTGTAAGATTGGAAGCTGACTGAGGCTGAAGGTTCGAAAAGCTGGGGTGATTCGGATTAATGCCAGTGTCTATAATGCCAATCACCACCCCATCACCAGATCTCTCAGCACCACCTAAATGTGGCCAAACTCCTGCTGAGACACCAATATAATCTGGAGTATAAGTGGTCATCTTCACCATCTTGATGTCCTTATGCATAAGTCGAACTCCCCTGGCTTCACCAAGAATTTCAACAGCCTGCAGCCGTCTAAAGCTTAGGAATAATCGTTGAGATTTTTCAAGAGAAGGTCATAATAATTTATAAAAAGCACTAAATCTTTAAATAAAGCTACAGTGCTGTAGAGGCAACGAGCCAACAGCAACTAACAACAGCAGCAAATCAGGTAACAAACACCACAAGAATTCCTCTTAAACCATTGCCCAAAGAAAAGGCATATGTCCTGAATACTTAATAATATCTTAAATTATTGAATAGTACTGGATATCTTGATTATTTGGAGATATTTTCCATAATACGGGGAATATTGTCACTGCTCTTATTTGTAGGCATGATTTAGAGCAATAGAGGCAGGAAAAAGAAATATTCTCCACTTTCCATTCTTCTAGGATCAAAATGGAGCCAGGCATCTACTGACAGGCTGGAAGTAGAAGTTGGGCGTCAAGCCACTTCTCACCTCACAAACCTAGACACCACATAATTTTTATGCAGACAATTGATCTGTATTGCCCTCACAAAAACATCCTATCTGTTTCTTTCAGTATGACGGTGTCCATGCTAGTCAGATGTGTTTTTGGGGCAATTGTCTGGCAGATCAAGCATCTGTGTTTATCTTTCTATGGTGTGGTGCTGCAAATGTTTTGCAACTGCTGCTCAAAGGACAGAAGTTAAAATTTCCAAGTTGCATTCCCAACAAGAGGTATGATGTCTGCAAAGAAGAACATGTACTCTTCACTCTTTACCCTCAATCCAATATATCTAGGCATTGTGAGGGCCTCCCTGTAAATCCAACTAATTCCATTATGTTTGCTAAAGTTGTAAGATTTATGAAAATATGTTTTATTTGTTCCATGCAGGCATGGTTTGTAGAAGATTTTATGAAGGATAAACCTCTTCAGATGCAATATGGAGTGCAAAGCCATTGAGCAAGTGGGTGTAGCTGTAGAGTTTTGTGTAAGACCCTGTTGGGAGGAGGGACTCCAGGAATATGTCATGCCTACTGATCACCTTCTCTTTGTACTTCTGAGCTTCATCACCACTCCTGCAATAAGATATAGCTCAATACAATTAAGACAGGGCACATGATATAGGACAGTGATCAGGCAAAACCAATATAATAAAACAATCTCATGCATCATACGATTTTGACTTGCTTTGTATGAGATAACAGGGTCATCCTCCATCACTACCATATAAACCTTGGCACCAACAAAGGGACCTCTGCATGAATCCAACAAACTGAACATAACAATAAGGAGGTGAAACTTCCAAGTAAGGGCCATGGCATACGGAGATGAACAACAGTGGACTTTTGGAGTTGTGTTCCATAAATCATATTCTGCAGGGCAGGTACTTAAATTGCATCCCTTTGGTATGCGGGAGAAGTTGGGTGCTCCATTTCGAATGACACTGGTAGGTTTGGAGTAGAGGATCACGCAATTTGTACCCCATCAACTTTTGCTGGGGCGGGAAGGAACTCATGCACCTCAGAGATCCATGCATGCCCTGCTCACTTCTAAACAGCCTTGCCTGATCATGTCCTCACCCCACCAAAATCAGTTCTACCACATCCGAACCTTCACTCATGCACACAGACATGATTAGTTCTTTCGAAATTGGTTTTCCTCTTTCATGTGCAGTGTAACAACTCACAGAAGGTAGTTTTTGCATAGGTGAAAATAAATGTGACGTCTTACCTTTACAAGATTCAAACAACAATATGAGGAACTTAAAGCACATCCTGTCCCAAAATGCCTGTCAAACGTCCCAGCAAATTTTACCTGCACGACCAAAGCTTTTTTGGTCGAATCTAGACATGGAAACAATTAACACCAATGAAATACCAAACTTGATGTTCTAGTGCCTTCATCATCGCTGTGCCTTATGGGGCACCGACATTCTTACTTGCCCAACACAAACATCTGTGCGGTGGGGAATGATTGGATTAATGGAAACTAATCTATATTGACATCAATGTATTGGTAATATCTTATACCTGTTCCCAGCCGAATTTTTGGTTCAGATGCTTTTCTACACAATCAATTAACAAAATCATGCTTATGATAACATTCAGCCGCTGTCTTCTGTTCACCATGACAGCAGAGTCATCTTCTCCACATCGACTACATTTGATTTAGTGCAGCATCACTCACTGTAGTAAAATACGATCATTTTAACACACGAACCAATTTTTATTTTGGAATTAATTTTTCCATTTTATTCGTTCTAATTCAGAAATGACTTAATATCCTGCTGTATTTCCCACCCTAGATTTTCTATTTTCCTTCTCAAGTGGGAGCAAAGGCATGTACCAGACAAAATATCCATAAAGGTCAAAAAAATGATAAATTTAATACAACTTGAAACAGAATCTTGTATATAGATTATGAATGCTTGGATCTGTGTTGCCGAGTGTATTCCCACAGAGCAATGGCACCACTGACATGAACATTGAGTGACCTGATAATCCCCAATTGAGGAATTTCAACACAAGCATCTAAAACGTGGATAATGTCTACAGGAATGCCTTCCTTCTCTCGTCCCAGGACCAGAACCTGAAATTAATGGAGCATCAGAATTTTCTTTCTTGTAGTAAAATCGAAATGAGTAACCGGTTAAGCAATTTACAAACCGTCTTAGTTGGGAATGAATATTGGTCAAGAGGAGTGCTATTTGCAGTCTGCTCAAGACCTAAGATAGAGTAACCCTCCCGCCTTTTCTTCTCTAGGAAGGCTTTGATGCTACAAATTGGAACCTCTATAATGGGTACCCACTTCTCAGCTGTCACGCTGTGAAAGAGACAGGTTGTATGAGGCTTCTTACAATCTGGACCTATTAAATTCATGTATAGTGGCAGAACATCCAAAACCTATGGAAGCTAGAGCTAATAAAGCACAGAAAACTGCATGAACAGTAGTAACATAACTACAAAATTAAGAAACCGATCATGCAATATCATGGAACATTAGGTCAAAACATAAGGCTGACAGATAGTCCGTTCTCATTTAACAGATTTACACAAGAACTTGATTTGGTTCTTCACTAGGTCAAATCAAAGGTCGATTTTTCAAAATCAAGTCACAATGCACATATGACATTAATCATGGAAATAAAAATATTAGGAAAGCTCAACCACATTAAGACATTGGCCAATCAACTTGGTTAATAAAGTATAACTGCCTGACCCAGAATTCTCCAAAACTCAAACAAATGGAAATTAAGTTCTTTATGCAACCTAGCCATGCAGCACTCCTCATCATGACTTTTACTCATTTTCTTCAGAGATGAGTACTATTTTCTGGACCAATTTGTGAGGGGTCATTGCCAAGGCACTTAGATGGGCCTCATTCTCATTATGTATATGCCCCATGTCTCATTGACCTATGCACACCCAGCAAATCACCAACAGCCAGCTGCACTGTAACATAGACATCCATGATAATTCATTCAAATCTCATCTATGATGATTGACCAATCTGGAATCAACGAAGATCTTAATATCTGTGTTTCATGTTCAAACTGTTGCATTTATATCTTGAAGATTTATACAATTAATGAAATGCTGGGAAACCAAAACAGTGATGCACGCATAACAAAAGCAATGAAGCACTATGAATTTAGTAATGGCTACAATTACATTAATCAAGAAGATTATGCAGTAGCATTTCTATGGCACAAGTATTAACATTTTCAAGGAACACTAAAAAAAAAAAATGAGATGAATCTTAATTTGGTCTAGAAGCTCTTAAAAAATATTGTATATTTTGGAAAACAAAGCATAAAAAAGTCTACGCTGGTGGAAAATGATCACATCTAAACAATAACAAAGATAGATGCAAGTAGAACAAAGATGCTGGCAACTTAAGATGAGTTTTTGATACAGATATATCTTAGACAATCAATGAATTTCCTAATGAAAATCCTTCAAGGTGGAATTATTTGCTTGGTAACATAACCATCATCATTGTCATAATTTCCTCATCATTTCCCAATTAGAATGGGGCTGGCAATGGAGCAAAGCTTTAAGTACTGAACACTCCATAGAAGGAGTGGTTAGTTTTTTTTTATGCTGAATAATGAACCCAATGATAACTTTAAGAACTAGAAATGAATACTTTTTCGCAGCAACTTCAGGCAAAAATAGTCGGGGAGAACTAGAAACAGTAAACTCAAGCAATGATGAGCAATGCTTAGAAATTTACTTGGACATTCAAGGAATCTAGAAAAATCCAACAGATGACAAGGTTTGATAAAGGGTACTGCATTCATCTTTCTGGGTTGTCAAAAAGCTGCAGAGTTACATACTTTGTTAAATTTTGTTGACAAAATTTAATTATGATTTTCTCTGAGAAAAAGGAGAATTGATGCACTTGAGTTTTCTTTTTTTGAAACTATTGAAAAAACATTGTTTTGTCAGAGATGTGTCATGTTCAATGACTAACCGATTAAAATGACGGTTTCAGACAAAGCTGGTCATCAAGTGCCTATTCCCCTTTTTAAAGGTAGATAGTGTCCACATCGGACAAGACTTGTTTTTTTGGCTTTGTTCAATCATCTTAGGACTGAAAATTCCTCACAAAGGGGTTTTTCATGTTAAAAATGTTTGCTTAAGATCTTCAAGTATTTAATTGACTGATGAGCTACCACAGCTCTCTTCAGACATGCAGAAAGGAAAAGAGTTGAGAATCACCCATCTAGCACCATATAGTGTTGCAACTAGCTAAAGACAAACATAAAGGGGGAAAATGCTGACAAAAACATGGTCAACCTGATGAGTTGGAACTGTTTGTCCTGAAGAATGCTAGCATCAGCAATGGCCAGACCTGCTGCTTTGAAAACCTACAGGCAAAACAGTATATTATAATGATTAAGGATGGGATGAAAATAAGACTAACACAAAAATTCCCGTCACATATATTCTGAAATATTTTTTTTTTAGCAGACCTCACAGGTTCGTGCTAATCCAGCAAGATTAGGTATACGATCTAGCAATGATGCTACAAGAATAAATTGTTGTTGACTTTGTCTTATTTGCTCCACAGCTTGATTTCTTGACTGCAGCACTGGGCTGAGAAGCTCATCTTCCCTTTCCATTTCTGCAATTGACATTAAGATCAGGAGTCGAAAGCTGATATAAAATGATATATTCAAATTGAACAAGCATATTTGATTGGAAAATACCCATATTCCATGCAATACTGCTTGGATATTTAAAACGAAGAAGAGAAAAAAAATCAATCAAATCAAAACTATCAAGGGACATTTGGTTGCCCGTTAACTCAGTCACATTCTTGAAGATGAACTCTCCAACCTCATCCAAAACAGAGTATGATAATCATATTAAAAAGATGATTTGCAATAAACCCAAAAAATAAGATTCAAAAGTTCTCCCATGGCCTAGTCTTTTTTGTCCCCTCTTGACAGCCAATACCATTTCGGCAACCAATATTAACTGCTGACGTGATGCCCCACAACAAGCTATACTTGTACCTCATCCAAGTACCCCTTTCAATTGCTGAGTTGCATGTTCACCCAGTTTAAATCATGTTTTGAAAGCAAAATAGTGGAAAAGACCACCATTCATTTCATTTGAGATGAAATGGGTACAAAAGGGGAACTAAAAGAAATCATAAGTGGGAAAAGAAAAAAGGAAGAAAAAAAAACAGTACAAGATAGTCCAGATACAACTAAAATCTGGAGTCAGCCATGAATTCTATAGATTGGTATCCCTAGTCCCCCACGAATCCAAAAACCAAAGAGTAGCTCGTTCTGCACAGCATGGAAACCATGAAAATCAGAACTGACATTCCTTGTGCTTACGAATTTGGAAACAAAGGCATCCTATCCTCATTTGAGCCTTCTCACCTCCATGCTACAAATTTAGAAACCAGGACATTCCATCCTCATCCGAGCCTTCTCACCTCCATGACTGCATCCCCCTCCTCTCAAGCCCTCGTGACCACAATCAAACTGCCATCATCCCTTACCTCCAGACCAATGATGGGGTCACCAACTTCCCGCACCTCTACTACCCTTATCCAACTACTTGTGCCCTACTCCTCCACCACCAATGTTTTCACACCTACACAAGCATGACCAATACATGCTGGGTTGGACCATAGCCATTATCACACCACCACCTCCTCCTTGGTCATGGCATACCATTTTTTTCTTGAAAAATTGGTATGCTACTAAGAATTGACACACGATATAAGATTGTATCATGTACTAACACATTGTGTATCAGTGCTAGTTTTCTGCTATCATGGTATGGTACTGTTCGTACTATCTTGTTCTGGTAATTTTTAAGACCTTGGTCATGGCCTTGATGATGGCTCACAGTCTGATGCCTTTGATGCCAAAGTCAATTGTTGCACCTTCTCCTTACCTAATCTGACTGGCCCCATTTTTAGTGCAGCAAAGGTCCACTAGCATCCAATGCTCCTCGAAATCTTCCTTGCATCCTCTCCCAACTCCATTACTGCTACCATTACCATCCATTGCACTGCTCCCCGACTCAGCATCAAGATTGCCACAACTCTCAACTCCTCCCCATTGACACCTTGCTCCACCACACAACCTTCTCTACTCTCGTCATCACAGCCTTCACTACTCATGTCAATGCTATAGCCTTTCTTTCAAAGCCTGTTGTGCCAACCCATACCGTACCATATCAGTAAGATACTAGTACAGTATCGATATTCAATTCAATATGAATCAAACCGATTTGAACCGAACAGAACACCCCTGTACCATCTATTACTAACTCGTGCCATCCAATATCAAACAACACTATAGTTAAAAGTAAGAAAATATATTGGCTTGCTGCCTTAATACGGAATGCAGACCATACCATACTGACCGTACCGCATGAAATTGGTAATGAAGCAGTACTTTTCTCAGCATCAATTCTGCGGACCTTGCTCCCTGTAGTGTTGTAGCCTCCACACATGCCACCAACTAGGCTTATCCTATCATTGTTGGGACTTATGGCTCACTCCAAAACACTCCTGTACCAAGTAAAGTAAAAGGAGGGAAGAAGGGAAAGAGGGGGAAGGGGGGGTGGAGGTGAGAGCAAGAGGGAGGAGGGTGATGTAGGGCAGTCGAAGGAAAGGGATCAATTGAGGTTTTGGATAGGGTCAAAACCTGTAGGTTGCTTGAACTTTAAGCTCATACCTGAGTTTTGATCAAAAGTGAATTGTGATCGTTGGAATTTCAATGCAAAATTGATAGAGGGTGCAATAATGAAGATGATGAACATGAAACTATGAGCCTAATAGGGAATAAGAGAATCTGCAAGTTCTTAGGAATAAAGTCAAGTGTTCAAAAATCAACAATTCACTTGGAATAAGGCCTGCATCATTTTGGCTTTCCTAGAGAATAGGCTCCTGAGCAAATGATGGTCTCAGATCTAATAGCAGACCACTATATCTGATCAGATCTGAGTTGAATGCAAAGGAAAAATACAGCAAAGAAAATGAAAAAAAAATGAAGGGAAATATAATTACATGTGGAAAAATAAAGAATACTATGAAGAAACTACAAAATAATATATGAAATGATTAAGAGAATAGGACAAGGATGACACCATACTCACTATGGGGCTACAAACGTTACGTGCGAGCTGGTCTCTTCAGCTACCATTATTTTCTGCAGGATTCTTTTCATTCAACCAAAACATATCCTGCCTTAAACCTGATTGCATAACTCTTGTCACCGTTCATGATTACTATAGCATGAATGGTACCAAATGAGAGCTACCGCTACAATAATTTTGCTCATCAAGCAATTGAAATAAAATATGAGATCTTTCAATCTCAGCCCTTGTTTTTAAATGATCTATTATAAACTAAAAATAAACAAAAATAAAAGAAAAATGTAGAAAATTGATAGCTAAAATTAATTCTAAGAAAATCTCTAGGTCATGCTCCTCTCTGATCCAGGGTTTCCAAGAGGGGGTACCCTGGCAATCTCTGAGTCATGCTGCTCTCTGATCCTGGGTCTCCATTAGAAAGGCTCCTCAGGTGATGGCACCACGGTTAGGGTTCGCTGGGGAAGGGGAAAAAGGGGAGGATTCACAGAATCTCTCTCTAGCAAGATGTGTGTGTGTGTGTGTGTGTGTGAGAGAGAGAGAGAGAGAGAGAGAGAGAGACTCCACTCTTACTCAGTTCACATGAGTTCCTTGAGCACCTTCCACTCATATCTTATGCCATCTACATTAGATACAATTAGGAATAAGAATGTGTGATGGATACTAGAAAAACAATCTCAACAGTGGTGTAAACCATCAGCACAGACTTCCCTGTGTGGAGTTTTTGTTGTTTCTTTAGAAATATGTAGCAACTTAATGATGAAGTATGGTGTAAACAATTCAGAGGTTGGACTAAAGGTTTGAATAAGATAGAAAAATGTAAACACAACTGACAAATATGAGATTTATATTTTTCCACATGTATGATTTGGAGCCCAATCTCTCTTGAAAAAGCATGTATGGTCTGGTTTGTTCCATGCATTAAAAATTTTGCTGACAATATCAGCCCAAAAATTTCAGATCTTTTTTTTAACCAAGATGGGATGTTGGAATATCTAGCTACACCTTTTAGCTTGTATTCCATGAAAGTAGTTCTTGTAGACACATTTAGTCAAGGGTTGCAATGGTTGTGTTCATAATTACGGCATGCTTACATTTAGCAGCTATCATTCTTTCTTGTTCTGAATTACAAAATAATAATGTGACAATATATGAATCTTCAAAAGTTAACCCAATATGATAAACTCTATTTCTCTTATTAAACATAATTAAGACAACATATACACAAAGAGGACCATCATAGTAGTAAGATCATGAAACCAATTTTATTTTATTAGAAACATTTTTCTTTCAAACAAAAATTTATGGCACTTTAAAACCCCTCTATTTGAACATTTGCATAATTACAACTATGATCTAGAAGTACATTCTTCCTCTACTAGTTTCTATAAATGGCCACATCCTGTGCTAAAATAAGTTTCATAAAAATTATTGGGGTTTAATATCAAAAGAGAACAAAGATGGGAGATTGATATGCTTAGGCTTTCAGTACTAAAAAAGATATTATTACTTAGATAAAATATAGATAAAAGCAACAACTTTTGCAGATTTTGTGTGTCGTGTCAAATATTTTACTAAAGAATCTCTCTAAGAACTCACCTAAAAGCAGATTTGAAAACTCAGTATCACTTATAACACAATCAGTATCAGTTCTCATGGACTGCCTCCCAAGTTTTTGAAGTGTGATTTTCTTCTGAAAATCCAGAGAGAGATCTCTGAAAGTTTGTGATGATACTTGTTCTTTGTTGTCATCAAGTGATTCTTTGATATCCTCACAAGTATCTGCAACTGCTAGGCTCTCATTCTTGATGATAACAGCATCCTTTGCGATGGAATATCTTAAATCATCCCTCACACCCTGCAATTCATGAAGATGAGATTTCAACTATATTGATAACAAGACATATAAATTTGTGGTTCTTACATTTAGAAAGTCAATCACTTGTTCCATGAGAGAAGTTGGAGCACATTCAAATTCAGATCCCTACATCAACAATAACATATAAAATTAGGCACCTACATGAACGCAGTAAGTTTCAAGAAAGATTGGTAGCATAAAATAGGTTCAGCATAATATATGTAATTTATTGCAAAAATCAGTAGCAGAATAAATGCAGAAGTATACTGAAAAAAAGCAGTTTTGGAGAAGTTTAATATTTTAAACCTCGCTGTGAGCATTAAAAACCCCAAAAGGAGTAGTAGATGTATTCGGATCATAAGCATTAAGAAAACATTCCATTGATGCCCTCAGCCTGAAAAACAAAAGAAAAAAAGAAATCACCACAAAAGAACAACTTTGTCTCATCATTATTAGGAGTTCTGTAAACGAAAGCTTGGTTACATCGCGAATTAGAAAACCATCAGAGAAATTTTCATGCATATTATAAGCCATCTGTTAACTGCTAATTTTTATACTTATTCTGGATTTTCATGCTTTTTAATTAATTTTGGCAAAAGTTTTAATTTATAAATTTTATACACAGCCTTGAGCAGCAAAAGCAGTGTCAGTTTTGCCAATGGAAGCTACCAGAGCAAATATAACATAAACAATAAGCCTATACCATTTTAATTGGATCGCTCTCTAGGTCACATCCTTGGATATGAAAGGTGATTCAATTCTCTTTTCTTCCATCCATGCCTTCTTCAGCCTCTTTGCTCTTTCTGGCCCTTAGGGTTGCTTTCAAGCCTGCCTCTACGTTACAACAGTCTACATTCTAGGCTGCAACTTGAACAAACCATAACATATTACCTCCCACGACTTTATTGGCCCTCGCTGCTACTCCTTAGCTTGCTCTTATGCATTCATGTCCAGCTCTAAGCTGCCATCTTTCTGTCCACCTCAACAATTTCTACTTTTAAGCACTCATCATACACTAATGCGACCATTTCACTATCCAAAGTTTTGAGTCAATATCAAGATTACTCATACAACAATTATAATTTTATTCATTGGGTTATTGGCACTTAAAAAATTACATAGCACAGAAGTAATATTCCATTTCGTTCAGTTATATCTTTTCCTATTTCAAGACATTATGTATCCCTCCAACAGTTGAATAAGAAAACTAAAACAAGTCTTCTTGGGAAAACTCATTCAACAATACTTACCCCACATTTTTTTTATAGTACAGCCAAAACATAAAAACATAAGCACAAGGTTTTTCCCCCTCCATAAAATGAATGCAGTCCCTTTTGGGGCGTTGTTATTGAACGTAAATGCCAAGTCTGCTTTGGCCGCAGAACAAGTTAATCCAGAGTATATGGGTAACTTACTCCTAACCTACTTAATCCCAGATTAAACTACTCCACAGTAGAAATAGCTCCATTATTGAACGGAAATGCCAAGTCTGCTTTGGTCAAAGAACAAGTTAATCCAGAGTATATGGGTAACTTACTCCTAACCTACTTTACCCCAGATTAAATTACTCCACAGTAGAAACAGTTTGCTCCAAATTAGGTGGAAAAAATAGCTTGATCAACTTTATAAAATATTCACTTTGCGCTCAGGACAAATTGGTTGCATTTCTAGCATTTGGTGGGTCAAAGTGAAATTAATGGGGTTAAAGGGACCTTTACTCCATTTAACCACCTTTCACCCCAAACCAAACAAAGCCCATGGGTCCTGATTATCATTAACAGTGAAAAAATACACAACATTGGTATAAACTGAACCTGAAAAAATACACAACATGGATATAAACTGAACCTCAAATCTGACAATCATGTAATCTTATTGGCTTATTGTCCCTCGAACTATGTAGTCTCCTCAAAAGTCCTATCAACCGAAAGATTGATAGAAATGCATTTAAATGCTGCTGCTTCTTATTGCTAAAATAATTCTAACAATGCCTCAGTTTAATGTCTTTTTTTCCAAGATTTGTAGAGTAATTCCTGGATTGCAAATTGCATTGCTTCAGAAACCCAAGAACTTCTGCAGCAGGATAAAATGGAGAAAATGAATCCTTGCTTTACGAATTATTACATACAAAATGTACAACCCTACAAATTGAATGAAAAAAAGTTGTACTGCACAGCTTTTTTGAAAAAAAACTATAGAAGTCAGGTAATCATCATGATTCTTTCTGACACTTGAATGATACAAATAGTCATATACATTGTTTTGCAAACTAACTACAAAATACATAGGGCTCATTTGGTTCAACGTTGGAGTTGGAATCAGAATCAAAATTGAAATCGAAATCGAAATCAAAATCGGATTCCATTGGAATCAAAATCGGAATAACACAAGAAAATCAGAATTGAATCAAATTAATTCCTATTGTTGTTGTTTGGTTCACCCAAACCTCGGAATCGGAATCAGTTATGAAATCGGAATCAGAATCAATTTTTCTCATGAGCCAACAACTTCAAGATTTGATTTTTTTTTTTTTTTGATATATTTACTCAATTTAATATTCATTTCAAAAATAAACACAGCTAAAATTTGATAAATAAAGGAAGACTACCATAAATCATAATATAATTATATCTCCAAGATCTAAGCGCCTTCAAGCACCAAAGAAGGGCAAGAGGAGAAGAGACCGCAGTTTCCATGCTGGGTTTTAACTAAGATTTTGTTTTTTTAATGTGTGATTATAGTGTAGACTCGGCAAGAGAATCATTCCTAAATCTCCCAAGGAAGAGAAAGTGATTGATGATGGCATTGTGATAAGAGGAGTCACAAGGTAGGAGAAAGAGGTGGCGTTAGGCAAGAAGAAAAGAAATGAGAGGATGCATGAGAAGGATGAGAACAGATATGACAATGGAATGAAAATCACAATCTTAAGCAAAAGTCTAGATTTTTAATTCTCTGTAAAACATGATTCTGATTATAGATAGAACTGGAATTGGATTCGAATTCCATCCAACCAAATAGTTTGAATCGAAATTAGTGATTCTGATTCCCATTCCCATTCCCATGTTCCATTTTCGCAAACCAAGTAGCCCCATGTTGTGCTGAACATGGTTGCAGATCCCAGTGGGGCATT
Source organism: Metroxylon sagu (assembly GCA_017589505.3). NCBI lineage: Eukaryota > Viridiplantae > Streptophyta > Magnoliopsida > Arecales > Arecaceae > Metroxylon > Metroxylon sagu. Next base: position 970,917 of record JACVBY030000574.1, on the reverse strand, counting down.
CTGTGGGATATCAGGATGGGTTATCATCCCAAGTATTAAGATAAAATCATCCTACCATTGCCTCAGCATCCCAATCGGTACGTTCTAAGGCATCTCCCATCCTAGGAATCGGGACGATGGCGCATCCTATTTCGTAGAAAAGCCAAGACAGCCCCATCCCATGGAATTTAAAACCTTGGTGCTAAAATATATAAATCAGTGTTTCTTGTGCATGAAAATATGAACACCGGAGATGAGGATGTGTTATAGTTTCTTTTGTCTTTGGAACTAGTTTTTCAAATGACCATATGAGAAGACAGAAAAAAAAAGAAACAATTCCTACAGCAGAATTGCCTAGCCTAAATAATAAAGGCAGTTAGAATAACATCCCAAGACCTTAAGGCCTCCAATATTGTCAAAAAGCTGAAGAATGAATACAAACTCATGAACAAACAAGGGTAAGATTACAGTCAGAAAAACTAAAAGCATACCTAACACAGTCAGTATTTTCTGTCAAATATGACTTTAAATCCTCAAAGCACTTCTTCTCCAGAGATACAGCTTCTGAACTATTAGATTTCAAAGCAGGCCATAATTTACAGAGGACATGATAAACTAGTAACTGCAACAGTAGGAAAAGAAAGTTGCATTGATAAACACAGCAACAAAAACAGATGTCAGTTCACCAGCAGAAGAAAAAAAAATGCAAATACCTGAGTAAAACCACGCAAACTATGATGATGGGAGGTCAAGAATGGTATTATTGGAGGAAGTAAGTTGTTTAGATGTTTCATCTGAAGAGACAACTCATTTGCATGGAGGATTACATTGGCTGCTATGAATACATATGAAGCAAGAGCCTGCATGAAAATGCTTTCTCATTAATTAATGAAATACAACGACAACAAAAAATAAACACTTTTACCTGTGGCCGCATGTTATAGTTGTAAAAAATAGGAATTAGCTGCTGTTCAGCCTGTAAGAGTAAATGACAGGACAGAAATCAAAGTTTATCCTTGGAAACATAATACATATTCTGGTAAACAAAATAGTCATATAAAATGAATCTTATTTGCCAAGAAAAGTCCAAACTTGATATCCTCTCATGAACCATAAGGGAAAAGTGATAGATGATAAAATAAAAAAGGATAGAAAAGACCAAAGTTATTGGCTGTAATTAGCTCCAAAAATGTCCCATCTTAAGCAATACATGAAAAATATTAGTTACTAACAGAGTTCAAGTGTAACTGAAGCATCTAAAGTTCCTACTGATGCAATATAGTACCATTGTAAACTTCTAGCTTGTATCCAATAACAAAGGAGCAAGCGTGCGCGCACACAAATATGGCATATAAAAGCTAGCATCTAGTTAATTCAACAATCAAGAAAACATAAGTTGCCAACTCAAACAGATTAATTCAAAAGGTAACATTAAAGGTTGTTCGGTTGACAGTTTCTCCAGTCACTTGATTGACTGCTGCATAACTAAAGTGATGATGTAATAGATATTCAAATTATATTTCCAAAATTACAATGTTCATCCCAAATCCTAGGAGCATAACAAAAAATCAACCTCCAATCAACACTCAAAAGGGTTATACAGGACTTCATGTAGGCATCTCCAGTAATTAGGTAATGAAAAATTAATGACATTACATCTAGATATAATATACAAATTAGTAACACTACATTCAGACATCAAATGTTATCTACTCTTTCATGATTGTCACAAGCATAATTTAGCTAGGGCTAGAAGCTGTCTATTAGCGCAACATTCCTATTATTGAAAGCCCATATCTTTGCCACATTAGTCACATCAAGGATGCGAGAACTGCACAGTTTTGTGAAAACCTAGGTTTGGCAGGAATCAACAGTGCCTCAATTGCATAGGCTTGGTTACTGCACACCAAATGAACCCACATATCAAATCGACCGAAGGCTCTAGTATCTGGCAGATCAACTTTGGTTCAGCCCCAAACTAGCCAATTCAGGGGTGGGACAGATTGGTGCAACCTATCGATATCTTTTATTGATACAATCCTTGATTCTGCGCATGCCGAACTCACCTTAGGTAATTATTGATTTGATCCTCATTATAGTGATCCTCGATTCACATTCTTGTTTGTGCACTCTTATGCACCTCTTGAATGCTGTCTATGTAGCTTTGTGCAAAATTCTTCTTCCAAGCCCATGAAATGATCTCAAAACAGAGATAATCGTCATTTACTCTAAGTCCATATAAAGTTATAAACCATGTTGAATTTCCTTCTTCTATCCTTAATCTTTTCACCAATGTTCACAGCCAGGAAACCACTTGGGTAGTTTGACCTACCTAGCCTAAATCTTGGCTCTTAAATATGTTCTATTATCTATCTTAATCTTTTCTCAACTGCACATACATGGTTCAAAAATTTAAGTCCTGCAAGGTTCCCTGCAGTTTTCCAAATCAACTTTATTTTTATTGAGATCTTATAAGAAACATGGTAATTTTTACTAATAACTATGCATAATTGTAACTATACTACTACATTCCAATCATCTTGTTTGCATTTTTTATTGAAGAGTTTGGCTAAGGTGGGATTGGAAAGTGTAGCGGATGGAATGGCTTCCATGCCAGAGGAAGTGACTTCTTCCAATTTACTTAGTAGTTAAGTTCATGGAGGCTATTGGTAGCCATGCAAGTGGGATACATAGGTCACAGTTTCACAATTAGTGGTTAATCAAAATTTAGGAAATTGCCAATTTTCATGACTTGCACGACTTTCGACTTGAGTAACATGGAGATCAGCATATACTAGGTTAATCTAGCAAACTGATGCCTAACTTGCTCGAGTACAATGGACAAGATTAAGTTGTTGAGTAGCTAGTTTGACATAGTGGGATTTCATTAACAAATGAAATTAAGGTTAGATAACACAATTCCAAGATATGGGCCACAGGTTTGGGCTACTTTTTTAGGATCAAATATACTTAAGCTAGGTTTGAGCTCAGCTTTTTTAGGCATAACAGACCTACTCCATACAAAATAAATAAAGCTGCCCAAAGAAAACTGTGCAAATTTAAATGGCCTTATTAGTACCTGTTGGATTGAGATGGCTTTCAGTATCAAACCTTCCACAAAATTTTCCTCATCTTCCCTCTACTCTTCTTCTTTTAGTTTCTTCCGTTTCAAATTGGATTTAACTCATCAACTCCACCCAATTCCAAGAAGGCAATAATTTGGGTGTAAAGCATTGTACATGATAATATGATGTCTGATATTAGATACTTGATCCAATAGCTTGCTAACAATATTGGCACAGTTACAATATGTTTCTCCTTACTCTCCATTTACCTTTTCATGTTTTTAGTTGCAACATGATTATCACCCAAATCTCCTACTCAAGTAGAACGGAGAAATTAGAAGGTGAGAAAAAATTCATCTTCAGTGCCACAACAAGCTTTAGGATATCAATGACCAAAATTTGCAAAAGAAAAGAGCATGTGGAAAATGGTTTTTACAAACCAAGAGAGCAAATAGTAATCAGTTCAATAAAAGCATCAGTGTGTTCTTCCATGCATAAGACATACAAAATGACAATTCTTAAACACCATATTACAACTGCCATAACAACAGAAAATATTCAAACATCATAGGGAACAGATAACATATAGGGTCAGTCAATATATATAATATACAACAACCACAACAATAATAACAAAGTTTTAATCCTAAACTAGTTAGGATTTAGTCGATATATATGATCCGTCAAAACCAGAAATTTGTGAGATTTCCTCAAATGGCAATAAAATGGCCATTGAATAATCAAGCTTCTTACCAGTAGTGGAAATTTTAAGTATATCTGTATTGCAAATGTTTCCAAATATTGCCGGACGGCTGGTAAATTGTTTCTCTACACCAAAAAGAACTTATTGTGAGTTTGTGACCATAATTGCACATTCACAATTGCCACCACAAAAGACAAATAGCTACATGAAAAAATACACATGAACACAAGCAGATGCACATATTTTTCCTTCTACTCTACATTCTTGACGCACATGATGAACATGTTTTGGTTGTAGATTTGTAATGATGGATTTAGAAAGAATGAATGCTAAGATTTTTGGGATTCTCTAGAACTAATCCTAAAAATAAATCCACAGATACAACAATGACAATGAAAACTAATTTTTCCCACATCAACATTAATACTTTGAATGGACACAACTTTTCACTACAAGTTAGAAAGCCTGTCATTCATCAGCAAAAATTCAGAACAAGGTGAAACATTACACATCAAGCCCTAGGACTCATTGCAATAGACCATTAAAAATAACTAACTCGAATTCTGCTACATAGAAAGAATGAAGTTGTACTTACACATAGGCAAATATGTAAGTTAGATGTGACTTCTTCTACTATATCGTCCACAACAAAGTGTGACAGTACACATATCATTTGCCAGGCACGAACTTTGCGCCTATGGATCTGATAAAAAAGAAGACATATATCATATATTTTGATAGATACCAAAAATTAATGCTTTGAAGATTAAAATGTTGGGGTTACATAAAACCCAAAAGCAAATGAGAAAGAATACTCACACCACTATATTTTTTATAAAGTTCCTTTGCGAGATCTTTTTCATTAACCTTGTTGTGAAAATGAAAAGGCAAATGTTAGACATTGAATCCCAGGTCTATCATTACATGATTTAAGTAGTCAACAGAAGCTTTGATTCAAATTTCAAAAAAAAAGGAGGATTCTGAATGCACCGGTACTTTGCAATATAATGATGGATTTAGAAAAAACCAAGGCTTGAACTATCACAAGGTAATGGTATGCTGACCTGGCATTGGCACAGTATGTGTCATGCCAACCCATGCCATGCCTATGGTGTCTAAATCCATGATGATGACAACTTACATTTGATTGTTGGAGAATACTATAGTATAAAAGATATCAGTTAATGCTTAATCCACAGGTTTTTTTCTCTATTTACAGTACAGAGAAATCCAAATTATGCATGCTGATAAGTCAGGCCAAGTCAGGTTTTTGGTCAGAGAAAATTCTGGTCAAATCAGAAAAACCCACATCCCCTACCTGCCCCATCAATAATTGAGTTGAAATGAATAACCTCGTTTTCAACCAATTTATTGTTACACAGATCAATACTTGGCCTGAAAACCCAATTAAGGCTTCACTTGTCAGTCATAAACTTTAAAAAACGAAAACAGATTAGGACCAAAAAGAGGTAATCTATGGTCAACATCCAAATAAAGTAAAAGAGAGGGAAAAATAAAAATGGAGAAGAAAATATGATAAATCCTCAACACATTATTTACTCCACTATATTTTTTGTTCTTTTTCTTAACCATGAAGGACATGGCCTTCCTAATCACTGAAACCAAGCCTAGCTCATGACCCACCGCATAGTTATCGCTAGTCCACTTCCCTAGGGGCATAGGGATTACTTTTAAGCCTATGTACAATTGGGTCAGGATTGAGTAACCCAAACCAGAACCAATAACCAAAATCCTTCATCCAAACCAGTTTACACCGGGTGAATGCATAGGTCTGGGTCAAAAATTGCCTCCCTAAATCCAAATCTTTGTGATTTCAGTTCATTTATGTTTCATGATGTGGAGATCATGATTTGCATGCCTTGCCATATAGCTTAGCACAATAACACTTTTATATGATCCATTTTTTGTCCACTTTATCCATGGGTAGGAGGATATTTGGTTTTTAAGCAATTCTAATGACAGATCATGATGGCATGGATTCTCTGTTTATGAATTTATTTATATGTACATTTGTATGTATTTACACCAGATTTTATTTTGCTGAACAAATGCATCCTAAATGTCAACTACTACTACTATTATGAGTCTTTGACTACTACTAGTACTTTCTCAATATATCGTCGGTTATATCATGCTTCATGCTCTCAGATTTTACTTGACTAATTTACCATGCCGTATGAGAGATAAGACAACATGGACTAGACTTGGATCTAATCCCTAGTTTGCCAAGGAAAAGATAGACAACATTAGGAACCTAAAAAGTGATAGAACTCGCTATAAATAAGGTGCATGGACTCTTGTTGCTTTAATGTTATCCCACAAGGAAAGGTTACATAAACTTATAATTGATTTTAGTGAAGCAAAATGAATCACCTAAAAAGGGATGACCATGCATCTTTTATTCGATCTACATAGACCATGGCATACATGTGTATAAATTTGCATGCAGCAACCTGTTGATAAAATTTTTAATTCTTGTGGAAATTTGTAAGTTAAACATCGTAAAGTGGCTAACAAGGAAGAGAATTTTTACGAATTCGCACATAAAGAGCAGGGATGACAAGTGAAAACTTGGTCCTGCTTGCGTCGTTATAAGACCAATTGATGTAAGTCTGAGGAACATGCAGTACACAATAATCACTTATTTTTACTTTCATAGAGACCAGATCGAGATGATAACATGGCATAGAGACTCTAGTTGTAGCAAAACAAATATCAGTATTTTAAAGTGATCCGCCAAACATAATGAAAATATTGATTTATAAAAAAGATCAGGACCATTGCTGGAAATCTATGGGTAATCAAAGGCACTTTTCTAAAGCGCACAGAAAAGAAAAGGGCAAAATTTATGAAAATAAGATCCTGCATGCAGATATCACAGAGCATGCCAACAACAAAGCAATTCTAATTCCCAGAATGACACACACACACACAGAACATAAAATGTTAAGCCCATGTCCATAAATATCAAGCAACCACAAAGCTAATTAAGTTAGAAAGCTTCTACAGTACAACCCTCTTTTCAAGACTTCAGTATCATAAGCCCATACCACAGAATCAAAGAGCTCTAATAGAAACGCTTTTCCACATTGAAGTGCAGCCAAAGCATCTTGATTTTCCAGTTCACCTCTCCTATTAGCTAAATTCGCTAGTTTGTGGAACAAAACAGCAACAGATACACGAGCATACATCTCTGTATTGATAAACACCTGAAAGAGGTTGCAACATCAGATAATAAATGACCAATAGATCTTAACACATCAGAAAGGCAATATAAAAGATTTTACAGGAGTAGCACAGTTATTTGGACGTCAAAATATAAAATGCTACAGCAAGAAAACCAGCATGAAGCTGCAAAAGCATGGAATATCATATTTAATAAACTCATAGAGCTCCTACTTCATTGAGGAATGACACAGGACAAATATATCGAAAATGTGAAAAAAATACTAGGAACCAAAGTAAGCCATAAAACTAGGCCGACTGAATAACTTATTTGATGTAGGTCAAATTAAATGATTAAGTGTGAGAGCAAAGATTCAAATCTCAAGGACTGATATAATAGTGATGGTCGGCATGTATGATGTAATCCCCAATATGATACACCTTGATGTGAAAAAGGAAAAACCAAGCAGTATGGGATGATATGCCTTGATATGGGGGGTGTTATGCCTTGATATAAAGTAATATCTGCTTGTTTCACCCAATAATAATCTGCATTGTCCCCAATTGAACAGGCTCATGGCCTGAATGGCATATATCAGCCAGTAAAGGGCCAGTATTCACAAGATGTCAACCCACAGCGACAGTTATAAGGACAGCAAAAGATGATGGTAATTAACAGCCTAGGAAGGTTCAACAAACTTGGTACTGAAAATTTCAGCTCCTGTTTCAAAATTTCCATGAAAAATAATCAAAAACTAGAAAAATTGAAAATAGAAACAATAATAAAAAAAAGAAAAATGAAATGTAACAAGGAAATACAAGTCATTGCAACAGATAATTGTATCATTTCAATGGTCTCAAATTGTGCCAATTAAAGTGATTTAAAAAAAAAAAAATCCAATGCTAAAAATCATGTTTAGAGTGTGATTCATCATTTGACAATTTGATGGCAACCTAACATATGATAAACAAAATGCTGTGATATTTGAATTCTGGGATAGTGGGCTATATTCAAAAGAATTTACTTTCCTTCAAGTCTATCTGGAACATAAAGTAACATGGCTTTCAAATCTCCTGAGAACTTGTAAATTCCATGTCACATGGCTTTCAAATCCTCTGAAAACTTGCAAATTCCATTCAATCTGAACCAAATGCTACCTAAATGAATGAATGGCAAATAAATTGGCATAGAGAGCTCATACATATGATGAATTTGGCTATATTTTTAGTTCTAGTCAAAAGTCCATAACTGACCATATTCTTTAATTGATTTTGCCCAAAATCAAATCATCTAGGTTACTTTTGTTATTGGGGGAACTTCAGATATGTTACCAGGGAAAGAAAATTTACTTTTGAGAGTATTTGAATGGGGATTTTGCTACAACAATAAATTAGAGGAACCATTTTTAAAGTTTGTCACATGTATTACCCTTCAACTAGAAAATAATAACTAGCAACAAGTCAAATACCAATTGAAGTATGAAAAACGATATTTAACTAGTTTATTCAATAAGCTTGAAATCATAGACCATATGAGTGGAGAAAAAATTGCAACATCCATTATTGAAAACAAAGCTGACAAACAAAGTTGCCCTGTCAAGGGATAAAATTGTTGGCCCATAGTACATGGCTATGTTATAGGGTAATAAAACAAATAGAACTACTATATTAGAGAGTCATGCTGCCAATAAAGAAGAATTGTAAACCAGAGGCCATTTTCCTATCCATAGTTCAATATTGCCTTCAAATATGCATTTGCAATTACTAGATTACAGGCCAATGCAAACAAGAATATTAAATAACCACTGTATTCACCATCTCACATCATTTAGAACACCCAATAATGACCATGTAAATTACCACCTATAAATATTTTACCTATTTGGAATTCCGCATATGATTCCTTCCAACTCATATCAAAATTTCCTCTTTGTTCGCTCTTATCTTACTCGAGGTGCAAAACTAGTAATTACATCAATAATTTTCTTGTCAAAAATAAGCTTAATAGCCATTAGTCTATTAGTTATCCTTTTAACAAATCTAAATATTAGTGCATATGATTTTGTACTAGCCATATCATACTATATTGATAAGGTACGGCTGGCATCAATATGCCCCTTCGTACCAACCCTTCCCAGCAAATCATAAATCATCCCTTATTTGTTTTGTTGCCCCCACCAAAAAGCATTTTGTGAGCCAATGCAACACCATTAGGGCTAGAAACAAGATGATTTTCACTTGGTCATCCCCTTGCCCAAGCCCATTTGAAAATTATTTTCAAGTTTCAGCCAACCCTATATCTAAAAAAATATAACCCAGCCCAAATGCAACCCAAGCCCAAACCCAAACCCAAACCCAACCCAAGCGCAAATCCAACATAAGCCCAAACTTAAGCCCAACCTAAAGCCCAAGCATGCTTGACAAAAACAAAGCTAGAGAAGGCCCGACACCAATGGAGCCTATGCCATCCTAACCCAGATGAAGCCCCATCTAGCAAGACCGAGAAGAAAAGGAATAAAATAAGGTTCCAAACCCTAACCACTATGAACACAACCCCCACCCCCCACCAACCAGCTTTGGGTTGAGATCCAATCAACCGGCCTATTAATGAAGATTGGAGAGGCAAAGGGATGGAGGGAAAGGGGGACAAAGGGCTAGAGGAAGACAAAGGGGAAGAGATAAGAATGGCATGGAGGCTGGGCTTAAGAATAGCAATGAAGGCACTTGGATTGGGCGTGGCAAGAATGCTACCATCAATGTAAGTAAAGGGACACTGAGGTAGAGGGGAAGAGGGAGCAGTGAATCAAGATGAAGGGAGGGAGGATTGGGATGGGAAAGAGAAAGGTAGGACTGTCATGAGGGGAGGGAGTCTATCAAGATGATTAGGGACAAGGCTGATCGAGACAACGAGGGTAAGGGGTGCATTTTTAAAATGAGGAATACGAAGGGTGGGGAGCAAAATAATCAACAGGGTAAACAGGGTAGGAATAAGATAAGAAACGATGCAGCTTGAGCTCAAGCGTCAGGCTTAGGCCAAGACAAGGCAAGCTCAAAAGACAACCCAAAATTTCTCTGGCCTTGAATTTCAAGCCCATACCCAACCCTAACTATTTAAGCCAAGCACCAAAACTAACCCAAAGCTAGCCTGGCCTAACAGACCTCAAATAAGCCCAAGCCTATTTTCAACCCTAGATACTATAGCAATCTAGAACATGTATTGGTTTTGATAATATCAAAACCCTTTATGTGGATGTACCTAAGCAAATTACAAGCATCTAGATATAAAAACATTTAACTTAGAAGACAAGTGGGAAGACCTTAGCTCAGTGATCATTAATAAAAGAAGATAAAACTTTCAATTGATTAATATAATTATGATGGATTTTAAATTACCTCTGTGAACTCATGATCTGGGCTTTGTGCTAGTAATGAAACTTCAATTCTTGCTTCATGATTTTCTGATAATTCAGCTTCAAAATCCTCATCAAAAGCCACTGCAACCCCCCCCCCAAAAAAAAAGAAAAAAAAAGAAAAAAGAAAAAAAGAAAAGCACATTACTAGACAAAAGAAAAGAGCAATTATCATTACAGCATCCAATATATTGTATACAAACTGCAACAAAATAGTGGAAGAGGACAAATGTACCAGAGCCATATAGGGTTAGCAACTTCAACTCTTTTATGTAATATTTGATTGTTCTAGGATACAAAATCCATAACCCAGTCAAGTGCAAAGCAGCAAGTCGAATAGTGCGAGGGCTTTTCACGCCTTCATCAAGAAGCTTTTCTATGAACTGCAAAAATAAATAAATAAATTATAAATTTCCTTAAATCTTTCTGCAACAATAGAGGGTTTAACAAAGATAGTTAGCAGGAAATGGTAAGATGAGATGAGGTCCAGAAATGACAAGACAACTATGATATAAGAAACACCAATATTTCAAAACTTTACTAGTTCCATCGGACAAATTTACCCTTCAAAAATCAAGTGGATAATTTCGAGGAAAGATAATGCATCCTAACTTCATCAAAGACGCTTAAATTGATCAAGATTTTAAGTACCAGTCAATACAACACATACCAAATGGAATCAGTGGGAACCGGTACTCAGTATGCTCCCTATATTGTCATTAGGTACGAGACCAGCATATTATACCAACACTTGGAGCGCACATGGAGGTCATGAGCTCATATAGGCATTGTTGCCAATACTTAAAACCATGGTATGTTGTACCAATGCATATCACCTCATACCAGGTTATTGTACCATACCATTACCAAACAAACAAGACTTAGTACAAGGGACATGCTGAGTCTTGGTACGCTAAACCAACCAGCATACAGAGCATATCAATGTTGTACCAGTGTGGCATTGGTATGGGGTGGCATTGGTACGAGGTTCGATTTCGAGATGGTAAACCTTGCTTAAATATAAGTTTTTCGAGGGAATTTGTCTCTCTCATAACAGCATCTTCTTAGATTAGAAGGGCATGCTAACAATAATAAGTGAGTCATTAAGCCTAACTAATCCAAGTTATTTTCTATTTCTTAAAACAACTAATTGTTTCATCAAGTCGCAATCTATAAATGTCTTTATTTACTTTCAATAATCTAATGTTTATTGCCAAGATGATATAATAATGTTTTCTTTCTGATCTTTTCCTTTATGAAAATCAACAGTATTGATTGAACTACAGTTTGCAGAACCTTCTCTTACAAGTTTTTACAAGCACAGCTGTGGAAGCAGATTTTAATAGATGAATGGAAAGCGAAGCTTCAAGAACAAGGTTAAAAAGTTACTAAGATGCAAGTATGGGAACAAGAGTCTGGAAATCTTCCAAAAAGTTACAGGTTATCAAGGTATGGATATTCTACTAAGAATTGTGCTTGTGCGAAGAAACTCGATTCATTGGAGTTTTATAAACACAGATTGTTTATGATGCCTTTTTCTTCAAAAACTACGTTGATATCTAAATCCATTGGTGTCCAAAAGTATAGAAAAATAATCAAGTGCAGTGAAGCATTCATTTTGTATCTTGAATGCATCTAAGCTCTCCCTATCAATTTCTCAAAATAATAAGAACAACAATGAAGTTTTGTGATCACATATGGCATGCTTGCTAAACTGTCATAGCAGAAACATTTCTGACAAGAATTTATTCTACTCAATTTGACTCATGAACTTGTGTTTTTTCTTTGAGAGATATGACTAATGAACTAAATTATTTTTGTTGAGTCCTGAATGTTAATTATGCCGATGTTGGTTCTTGATTTAGAATTAAAACGGTAGCCATGCCTAAAAGATAAGTTGCAGGTTAAAATCTGTTTCCAGGCTCAAAGTTTAGAAACAAATCGGACAATATTCTCAAGTTGGTAAAAACTAAAAATAGAAAAAAAAATGAAAGCTTGGAATCTCAGGTTAAGGGGAAAAGAAAGACAACAAATACACTTTAATTGAAGTCTTAAGTGCATAGTGTTATATTAACTTGCTGACGATCAATATTGTTCATGCACCAGTTGCCCAGAGTTGAATCCCACTATCACCCATCATAGTCTAGACCATGAGTTTCTCTCAACTTTGGAGGCTTGTTCCACTGAGAGAGGGAGTGGACAACATAGCTCAGTGCTGTCGGGATTTCAACCAACCCAATCCCAACCCTATCTAGAATAGAATATCTTATAGGACATCAAACATAATAAAATTGGATTGGCAGGGGGGGGGGGGGGGGGGGAGGAGGGAGGGAGGGAGGGGCAGCAGGGTTCATCCGTGATCATAGGGACCTAATCATGGGACAACAGGCATGATTGCATGAAATATACTAAATTAATCTATTATTGGGACATACTCACCAGGTCATTCATAAGCAACACTAAACGTCTTCAGAGCTTTTTGAGGTTTGCCCACCATGATATTGAATTGATTTAAAACAAAATACTCTAATACTAATTACCACTTTAGACAGTTTCCAAGAAGCATGGAGATGATAGAATTAAGTTTTGGATGGGGCGAGAAAGTTAATTGCAAAATTTAGGACTAATGTTCAGAGTTAAGACCATTATATTGCTCAGATTTTACCAAAACATAAGAAATGGATACTACAAAGACACTAAAAATTAAGAGAATATTAAACAATGAACCATTGCTTTGTTATGAGATTGCAAATGCATAGATTCAAGTGAACAAGAAATAGACCAAACTTGCACGCTAGTTTAATTGGTTCGATCTCAATTTCCTCAATACAAGGATAAAACTCAATCATATATGGCATTCGAGGTACAAGGACATAACGTAATGTTGAGCAGAGGAGGATGTGCTAAACATCAGGCTAGGGTCCCAGGAGTCATCATCCTACACTTGCTCAGCCTTACAGAAGGATCCTTGCCTTATCTTTTGTCATAAGATATCTTTATGTTCATACATTCTTCTACTCTTTACATTCATAGCATCTTACAGAATCTCCTTTCCCATCAAACCAACAGGTGACTGACATAGCATACTTCCTATGTTTTCACACCTTCTTTGTATTACCCTTCACAGCATAGTGCAAGAATAATGACCACAAATTAATGTTTCTGAAATTTATAGAGCATGATAAGGTTTTTTTCAGAAATAAATTGTTTGATAAAAGCAGAAAATCTGTTTTCTTTGCCAATAGAGGCTGACTAAAGCTTGTAATTATGGTGCTGGAAGTTATTCAAATGATTACAACTTTGTCCAAAGGGCTGCAACGGATGCACACAACATCAGGTTACTTTGTAGTTTGCATATTTTACTTGCTAAACTTCACACTTATTTGCAGATAATGCATGATCAAAACCATTCTAAAGTCTAAAACACAGTTTAACATTCAAGCAGCTACACCCACACCTACTGTTTCTCGGTGCAAATATTTGTTGAACACCACAAATATGATGGAACACCAGATATAATTAATGTAATATAGAACAACAGCATCTTGCATGACACATCTCAAGAGAATGGCCTGAAATCATCACAAATATATGGAGCTAATAAATCCAAACCAGCAATTCTACACTTTCTGCAGAATTTCTGGTGTCTGACACAAACCAGCTCATTGAACTCTTACCTTCTGAAATTAATGAAATATATAAACAGATTGAAGACACTATGTCTATCTTGAACTACTTGATAGCTTTCAAAACAGATTTTAACACTGTGGCTTCTGACAAATACTGGCTCATTAAACTCTTACCTTCTGAGAATGGTGAAGCATATAAACGGATGGAAAGAACTATGTCTATCTTTAACCTCTTAAATAATTTTCAAAACAAGTAAATACTGACCCACTTTAAGGGACCTGGTTTGCAGCCATTTATCTCATGCATGCTCAAGTCACCAAACACTGACCAGTGCAACACTGCAGATAAAAGTGCAGCAACAGGTGCAACTCTGCGCTTATTGCAGCTAAGGTGTAGTATCCAAGAAGACCGTACCAATTGCAGCATCATCTGCACCAAAAAGTACAAGAATAATTTGAAGGCTGTGAAGTTGCAGGAGTTGCATTTGCTAACTAATATATGTAAACAATATGCACTAACAAAATTAAATGCAAGCCCAAAATATTGCAGCAAAAGGGCTTTTTATTCACAGGTTCCTATCCTCTTCCTACCTATGGTAAAATATAATTCTTTGCCTTAATTTGCAGCAATTAAAATATTGATGATAACATGGATAGAATGAAGGCTTTAAATCCTATCGGATGGGGTTGTCCTGGTTTTTCCACGGAACAGGACACCCCATTGTCTCATCCTATCCCAATGGCCATCCTGATAGAGCATCCCAGTACCCCGGTATCTCTTCCCTTTAATTTTTCTTTATTTCTTTTCTCTTTCTTTCCTTTTTCCTTCTTTCCTTTCTTTCTTTCCTTTTTCTTCTTCTTTATTTCCCTTCTTCCTTGTTTTTTTCCTTCTTTTTCTTCTCTCCTCCTCTCTTTTTTTTCTTTTTCTCTTATTTACTTCCTTTCTTTTTTCTTCTTTCTTTCCTTTCTCACTTTCTTCTTTTCCCTTGCATAGCTGGGTTTTAATGTCACACCCTTGTCTCAGTCCCATTTTCCCATAGAAATAGAACGAGATAGTTGAGATGCCCCTGTCCCATCAGGACTTAAAACCTTGGATAGAATATGGATAAAAGATTCATGAAGTGCCTAAAGGATTAAATATATATCAAGTAATTATATAAAGTTACAGTGTATAGAGTATTGACTGCAACATATAAGTGAAGCACAAAGAAAGCAATGTGGAGAAATGAATGGTGGTGGTAGTAAAGCATATGCTCTCAGACTATGGACACTTTGATAATGGTACAAAAAGGTATACATGCCCTAGTAAAGCGTTGTCCCAAGACCAGCAAACAATTTAGCCATTTCAAACCATTTTGTTTGCTCAATTCATTCCCTTTTACCATTGTTTTTCTGCTTCCACTTTTCATCTTCTTCTAACTGCCTTTTTTTCCTTCTCTTGACATGATTAAATAGAAATTAGTTCTGATTTAGAATTTAATTATTAATAAGTTTGTTCAATTTTTGTATTGAATTAACCTATAAATTTTAATGGCCATAACTTGAGATATGGCAGCCCATCTTGGTTATAATAAATGTATAAATCCAGGTGCCTCCATGAGATCCAGCTTTGTGATGCACTTGTTTCATCAAAGGGACATATAACTCAAATTAGGATATCATAATTGCAATATAACGAGATTAGGATAATGTCATTTCATCTCACTCCATATATGTATGGTTTGAGAGCTAAGATCAAATCAATTTAAAGATAGCTTAGCATAAGTTTAGGTTCCTATGGTTCACAAATATTATGGCCAAAATTTGTAGGAGGGAGACCACACCAAGGGAAAGAGACTAAGATATGGTATAGTTTTTTGATCTTCTCATTTCTCTTAAAACATGGTGGATCTCCATGACTGTTAGTGGACTACATTAAAGAGATTGGGAATGTGCTCCTGCATCACAAATTTGACAATGCACCACTTTCCCCCAGCCTTAGGGTTTTCCAACCCTTATCTTTTTTTTATTAAAAAAAATCAAACTCTTTGATACCCAGCCACCAAAATTAGTTATTCAACAAATGTCACCCTTTAATTCCTCGTATGTTTAAATTAGTTATCAAATAAGACTACATGATTAGAAGTACTAAAATTATTATTAGACGATATAGTTATGTAAAAGAATATCATGGCACACACGTGATATTTTGTTATAAATTCATACTCAAGTTTTAAGTACCTACTTCCCAATCCACATGGCACCAACAGACTAGCATGCATATATTGTTCCCAAAGTATAGATGCTAGCTGGACAGACATGAGAACCACATTGCTTTAGAAACAAAAGACATAGAAGACAGAAGTAACAGATGAGCTGGGAGTTAGAAATTCTTGATGATGAAAAGGAAGATGATGATGATGATGATGAGGTTGGAGTTACCAGCACTATTGCAGCTTGAGATCTCATGCAAAGTGCCAATGGACACATTTGTTTCCCTAGATTTATTGGTGGCTGATAAAAGCAAGAAAAATGAAACAGACCACCATCAGATAAACTTCAAAGAAGAAAAGGAGGTGAGAGTGTGCCAATACACTGCTCGTTGGAAGTGCAAGTTCAGCATATATTAAGTACACTTTTAGAAGTCTCAATATCATGCACAAGCTAATATGACCCCCCAGGTTTCTACATACAGTTTATTGAGCCCTTGATTTTTCTTATTAAAAAAAAAAAAAAAAATGAAAGCAAGTGTGGAGATGATAACAGAAAGCCTGAAAAGACATAGAAGTGCATGGGAGACATATGGATGACTGGTAGCTGGATTAATAAATATGCACTAAGCATTATAATTATGATAATGAAGTGGGGTATGTTTTAAAATTTATATTCCGCAACTACTGAATCATTGGCTGCTTCTAGCCATGAACATTAGAAAATCCAAAAATTAAGGTACAAGGCTCTATTATTCTGATGTTGAACTTCTTTCGTTTAACATGTTTCTTTATCAAAGGCTGGTCTATACGCCCTTATTCCAACATATACAGGTAATTCTTGATGTCGTTTTTCTCTTAGCACCATCCTAGATGCCAGCCAACGAACATGCCTCTAGTACAAAACTCTGCTTCACATTTTTCACAACATAGCACCACCCATCATGTAACTGATGCGCACATTATCCCATACATATGACACCATTATTCATGCACTTACTCTTGTTGACTCCCTTCCAGAAGGGCATATATGCCACAAAAAGGATTATATTAGTCAGCCTACTGAAAAATTTCCTACAAGTGTTTTCTATAATTTTCTTGGAGATACCTCATAATTACAAGAACTGACGTACTGCATGCCAGTGATGTGTCACTACAGCACTGATGAATTAAGTACCGTGGCATACCAAGGAGTGCCCTTTTTGGAATGAACTGGAGCAGTCCACCTGGAGCATGCCAAGTACTGCATATGGCTTGTACCGTGACAATATCATGTGCTGATGTGGCAGTGGTGCATTAAGTATCGTGTCATTCCATGAACTGCCAACCAATCCTTAAATCAATGCTCCTAAATGATGGCAAACAAAGATATTGTTTCACAAACCAACAATCTCCATAGACATCATGCTTTTCTATTCTCATCTCCTTATAACTGAATTGGTAAATGGATTGCCAACTTCGCCTTCTTTTCCTGTGCATATGAAACATGGATATATTTCCAAGACAGGTACTTCATTAAGATTATAGAATTAGTTTGGACTTTGGACAAACCTTGACTGATGGTCCATCAAATGCTCAACAAGGAGTAAGATGAATTTAGCGTATGATAGTGGAGTACACACACACACATATACTTTATTCTCTTGTATTTAAATGTATGTATGTGAGAAGTATAGTTTATTAAGGTTCTCCATACTAGAAATCGATAACATTTTGGTTCCAAACCAATATAGTTTAACGTGGGGCATACTGTACCGAATCGGTGGCGAACTAATCAGATGAGACCCCAACCTATGAACCGCCTTGTGCCAAGCTGAATTGGGCAGTGTAGCAATGTACAAGGCAATTCGGTATGGTTCGGGGCGGTTTGACTCTTGTAGCGAACTGAAGCACCAAACCATACTAGTTCCGAGACAGTTCGGTATGGTTGGGTATGCTCTGGCCATCCTTGGTTTATTCTAAATGTATGCATCAAAATATTATACCCATTAGATGATTATCTTCTTTGTAGCATTCACTAGTGCACAACTTGAGAAAAACCATGATGTAAATCTGTGAACAATCTTGTGCATCATTTCAAAGGAAGAGATATGAAATTAACCTGACAATTAACTCCAGCACAGGAGGAAAATACTGAACACATGCTACTGCAGCATAAAAGCCCCAAAACGGATCTTACCGATCTCAACATGGACAATACAGAACCTTCACCAGCATTTTCAAGGCTGAATATGCAAACAAAAAAAAATAACAATGATTAGTGAATTAGTACTTAATTATATATAAGAATTGTAAAGCTGATGAGCAGCATTTACATGTAGCATTAATTTAAACATGGAACATGAAAATGAGTTCAAACTGTGCCATCAGTTGCCATCTAAAAGGTCATAATTTTTCATGCAAATTTAAATTCAATATGGAACAAAACAGTATAAGAACATCCAGCCAAGAGATTAAATATAATTATAAAGCCAGACATTATATTGGAGTACCACCACTAACTCGTTTTCTCATTGGTTACAAGCACCACCAGCATGGTTGGTTACTTACTTGGCTTTTCAGTTCTGTATATTTTGGAAAACATATTCTGCAAGCACAGATATATTTTTGAAGCTAGCATTTTAAGGTCTCTACACATCATCTGATTAATCATTGTCTAGAAGACCTAGCTATGTTGTTTCCACACTTACGCCTTTAAGGATATGAGGATTGTATAGAAAGGATAGCTTTTTCCTCTCTTATTTGGTAGCAGAGGAACTAACATGATTCAAAGAAAACTGTAGGATAATGGATAAATGTTAATGAGTGAATATATGATTTAGTGGGATGGACCTATAATAAGAAGCATAACTTTAATGGAATTGATTGTCAAGTAAACTGGATTTGCTGGTTGAAGTCCGAATGCTACTCTGAAAACTTGTAAGGGAGCTGCAACTCACTTGCCTCATGTAAAGGTGATACAGATGGTGCTAATAAGTTCTACCAAACAGTGTTATCTAGACATTTAGCACAGATACCAACTGTCCATGTGTCCTTGGGTGCAGGACACAAACAATGTCCAAAGAATTAGGCACAGAGACATAGCATATATGTACATATACAAATGTCATTGTGTATGCATCAGGGCTTTAAGTTTCAATGGAACATCCCCTGGGATGCCAGGGCGGATTGATGTTCCAAATGTCAAGACAAGACTGTCCCGCCATCGTCCGAATGTTTCAATTAGTGTATGTTGAGACTCCTCTTGTCCCAAGTATCATGACAGGATGGGACAAAACAGCAGCGCATCCTGTTCCATGAAAAAATTGAGACAACCCCATCCCATGAGATTTAAAACCTTGGCATTTATGTATATTGAATGTACATATCTCTATAGTGCACTTGTGTTTTTTGACATTTATTGAGGACAAAAAAAGGATTTTAGAATTAATGTATTCTATTTAACAAATAAATTAATAGAATAGGCATGAGTTCGCATGTTATCTAATTTATTTGCTAGGTTTACTTAAGATTTGTTGAGATAGTTAAATTGATAACTAACTGCAATATATTTATACTCAAAACATCATGATATTCCACTTAAAGTATGCATATAATCTTGATAGCTTTAAATTAAAAACATAACGACACTTCACTTAAAGTGTATAGAAGAACTCAAGGACACCTCTATTTACTAAAAATGTTGAGAACTTACTTAAAGTAGCCAACATGACTCTCCAAAAAAAGTGCCAAGCATTGGACACTTTTTGCTGACATCAACAATACACTTCAAAGTGGAGTGTGCAGCCAATTCAAGTGCTGCCATGTCATGCCATGTCTAAAAGTGCCAACACTTCCCAACAACTTAAAAACGAAGCATACAAGTAACATGCAACAACAAAATCTTAATCCAAAACTAATTGGAGCCAGCTACATGAATCCTTTTTTCTCCACACAACCCCATTTTGAGTCATATTTTCTATAAGATGCAAGATTTTAAATCTTTCTTCATCACTTCCATGTCATTTTCAATCTATCTTTGCCTCTTTTTTCTTTTATATGTATCAAATCACTCCTTCGCATACGTGCATCTTTAGATCTACATTGCACATGTCCAAACCATCTAAGTCATCATTCCCTCAATTTATCCTCAATTGGTGCTACTTCCATCTTTTTATAAATGACTTCATTTCTTATTCTATCTTTCCTTATATTACCACACATCCATCTCAACATTCTTATTGCAACCACATTTATCTTGTGTATGTGCACTTTTCTAATTACCCAACATTCCGAATAGCATAGCCAACCTTATGATTGTCCTATAAAACTTTTCCTTCAACTTAACAATTACTCTACGATCATATAATATTCCAATTGCACTTCTCCATTTCATCCATCTGCTTTAATCCCATAAATAATATCATCCTCTATCCCTCTTTATGAATAATCGATCCTAAATAATGAAAATGATTATTTTTAGGAACTTCATGGTCCTCAATTTTTACTCTACATTTATCATAAGTATAAAGTTTTATACATAACTGGTCTCAAGCTCGGATAAAGAATGAGGATTGCGATAACTTGACGGCAAGCATAAAAATATAGTTATACCCTATGAACATGAATCCAATAGAGCATACAAGTAACATAGTTATCAAAATATTAATAGCAAGAACCATGGATATCTGCTTACAAAAAATACTCAGGAATCTCCTCTTTTCTATTTTGCACATGTTATCCGAGAAGCTACCACTAAGCTATGTGACCATGATTAAGTGTAGCAATGAAGCAATGATGCTAGAAGTTGACTGTGAACAGGAAAAATGGAGATGTTCAGGATAGGTCGGTATTAAGGCATATCACGCAACCAAATCTGGAAGGAATTGCAATGGAATCAAAATTTGGAGAAGACAAACTTATAGAAAATCAATGAAACAACGGGTCACTACAAGCTATGATGGGCAATTTCTGACCCAGAACCATCAACCCATCCGACCCACTTGAAATAAATCAGTAGGTTTATATGAGATGAACCAAATTAATAAACAGGTTTGGTTTAGGTCTAGCTCCCAAATCCAAGCCACCTAAATCCAATCTTATGCCCCTGCAATAGTGGTACCAGTACAATGGGTCAAGGGCTAGCAAAGGCTTGGATCAAGTGATGAGAAAGGTCAAGCATTTCATGGTTACAAGAAAGCACCAAAAAAAAAAAGTCAAGAGAAAGTGGAGAAGACAGCATTTTCAGGATACATCACATTTTATTTTATTCTACTTCAATCTTCTTTCTTTCTCACCTTATTTAGAAATCTAACCAAACAGGACCTCTCTTCTTGGTCCTATCCATTTTTATTTTTAAGGTATATGACTGACAACTTTAATTTGGTTGACAGTTGGGTACAGGTTCATATGAAAATAATTCAAGTACAGGTTTATTCTTTTCGATCCAATTATAAATGCATCACATGAGGATTAAGGCTTTTTTGACATAACTAGAACCCAACCCAACCTGACCCGCTGCCAAACAGTGTACCTGGTCGAATTCGAAAATTTTTGTAATATCCCAAAAACTAGGATCCTATAGAAGCAAGATTATCCCTCTAGGAGAGCTAGTATAGTTGGCCATAAGGTCACACCCCTTCTTCATTCTATGAGCTATTCTAGAACTTCAGGGTTCAAAGAATAATCCCAGCCTACCATAGAAGGAAGATAATTCATCATCTGCTTCAGTTATATTTGTCTTGGTTCTCTCTGGCTAAGGTCATTCAGTTGGCCAAACCAGTTTCAAAGAGAACTTTTAGTTTGATTGTAGCTGAATCAAAAGATCTTGGTACAATCTTAGAGGTGTGTGATCAGGTGAAAACCCATAGACGTATTCTCTCGTGCATTTCAGATGGTGGTAAAGTGATACCACATAAGGAGCTCTTCCTCAGTCATATTCTTAGGTAAGAAATGTTTGACCCTTTACCTTTTTTCATCTTCATATAGAAAGAAAGGCAGCCATCCTCTTGTATAAGCCGATCCAGTCATTTATGATTTTAGAAATCCTGCAGAATAAGATTCTACTTGTTCAACTAAATTACTACCTAGGCTTCCTTTTCAAAATAGACCAAGTAGTATTTAACCTCAAATTTAGGTGCACAATATAAATACTGGTAGAATGTTGATAATAATAGCCATGATCCATTTAGGCTCATGACCTGCTTCTAGCTATCTATCCCATTTATTACTTACTGTTTCAATTCATGACAATCGGACTTTCTATTTAAAGACCCTTCTAGTGATGTCCAGGTGCTGTCCAGCTTAAGCTAGACATCAATTTTGATTGAACTTTGCATCATTAAGTTATTTTTGTGATGGTACAGTACACATAAAATTACATACACTTTTACTTCAATAAGAAACAAAGTAATACGACATCATGCAAAAGCAAAAATCATATCTTAGATGGTAATTAACTTCTTAGGATCTTTGCAATTAAATTTGATAATTTACACATAAGAATAACAATTTGCATAAATATTTTAAACAGCATAGTGGATTCATTACCTTTCAACAATCTCAGAAAAAACACTTCTGAGAGTTGAATCTGAAAACAAGGGATGTGCATCCTTTACATGAACTCTTTTCTCAGTGACTATGTAAGGAATGGACAGCAGAGAATCTAGACAATGCCACTAGCAAAATCAATAGCATGTTAGCTTTCGTGTAACACATAGCATCATGTTTTTCTAAATGGTTGGACAAGACCTAAGCAAAACAAGCTTTTAAAAGGAGCTCAGCAGAATGAACTCTGATAGAACATTTTTACCTTCCAGTTCATTAGAACTGCTCGTCGGCTCCGTGCCAAAACTCCATTAGCAAGAAGATCATTGATATTGTGCAGGAAGCAAAGAACCAGAGGATCTAGCAAAGGTTTGACTTCCCCACTTGAAAAAAATGATTCATTATAAGCCATTACAAAATCTAAACACGAAGGATTAAAATTGGCAGACAATGCTTTCAGGACATATGCTAATGCTTCATATGCTGCTAAACGAATTTCTGCTCCACTCTGCTCTGGGACAAAGTAGGAAATTAGAAAAATTAAAGATTGTTGTAATCGACCAACACATTATCCAAGAGGAGGAGGAGAAATCAAAATGATATTTATATGTTGAAGTTGAACAAATGTTTCATATGCACTTGAACATGCCTCTGAATCATAAGTCGGAGACTTAATAACTTTCCAAGCGAAATCCCACAAGAAAGTAAATGAAGAATGAAGGGAACAATCTCTAATTAGCTGATTACACCATGATGAGACACAGGCAACAGCCCTTATTGACAAAACCTGTTCAAACAGAACAACGAAGACAGCTTAGCATAGCATCTAGATGCACAATGTACACATCAAAAAATCAAAATGACCCACTTAAACATGACTAATTGAAAGAGGCTCAATGAAAAAGGAAAGCAATGGACTGTACAAAGTGCAAGCAAGAAAACCAAGCCAACAATTGAAGAGTTAACTCAATGCTTTGGTAGTCATGCTGCATGGATTCATTTAGATACCACCATAACCAACATCAGGAAAACTAACAGGAGCTTCACACCATAAAGTTAGTGGAACCACGAACTTCAACAAGAGGAAAGGATAAGCTGTCCACTATGACCTGAACTGCTAATTAGATACATTACCTTCAGTACAACAAATCAAGTTGTACACAAAGTACTTGCACTTGCATAAAATAGAAAAACCCTTACAACCATTATAAAAGGAATCATATCCTGAGTAATGCAACTACATTACAAGGAATAACACATTGACAGACGAATGTGGAGAGCAGGCCAAGGACAGTTCAAGATTGATTAAGACTTTAGACTATAGACGTATGCAGCATGGCCCTGAACATATTAAGGCTAAAGATGCAGTTTTAACTTGTAAGGGATCAATACAAAGTATGTTTTTAGAAGACCTGGTCTGACTAGACTGATAAAAGAAGTTTCCACAAGGCTATCATGAACCACAAATAACAGGATTATTAGTACTTTTTATATAATTACAAGGAAAGGACTCGGCATTGATGATTGAATTTAATGCAGGAAAGCTCATGCAGTAAAACTAAATCATGATTTTAGAGAATTTGATTCAATTAAAATTGGACAATATTGGGGGATGACATCAAAAAGGCTACATTTTATCTACAAAACAAAAAAATCAAAACATGGAAGTAAGGCTCATAGCCTGTGTTACATGGACAAATTAGATTTTAGAATTCCTGGAATGCAAAGACAGGCATGAGGCAGGGTTATGTAGGTTGAAGCAACGCACATCATGGATTAAGTCAAGAGTGGCAAAAGAACAATAGATGAGAAAGGGGAAAAAACACAAAAATGCAGGGGGATATCTAGGGGCTTAGAACTTTCTCAACACACCTTGAATCAACCAAGCACATCAAATCTGGATGACAATAATTAGTAGTTAGGTGTCTAAATACAACCATGGAATAATACAACCATGGAATAGAAAAATCATTGGAAAAACAAATGTAGTTCTCAAGATGTTCTTGATAATTTAAATAGAACTCTAGGTGACTAAAATGAAACAAGAAATCACTTAAATAAATGTGCAAGAATTCATAAGGTTTTCGATAAGAAACTCAAACATCAATATGATAAGCATCACTATCATCATTAAATAACCTAGGGTAATATTTCCAAGTAACTAATATCGAAGTATATGAACAACAAAACTGTTGTCATGCTACATTGTTTTATTGCAAGTTTATGTAATACAGGAAAACAGAATATTGTTGTTCATAGGAGAAAACATCATAACTATACCAAAATGTACTTTACACATACATTCTAAAGCAAGGTTCGCCGTCTTGATACTGATCCCTGTAACAGTACCATAGTGGTACAGTACAAATTCCTCCCCTCCCCCCCTCTTTCCCGTTCTCAATTCAGTATCAGCATGGTACGGCTGATATCAGATGATACGCACCAATACAGCATACCATGTACTAAAATGTTTTGCATAGCCTCAAAGCATAAATGACAATATAAGCATATTTAGTGTTTCCTGGTGTCCTACTATCTTTAAAATGCCAAAACTAACAATAACACCAGAGAAGGAATTAATATATTTCTTTGTAATACTCCAAGACAAGGGTCTCAACTAGAAAAATAAATCGATACAATCATTATGCCAAGCTATTAAAATATCTGAGTAAATAACCAATTACAATGTTTCAACTTTCAACTCTTACCGCTTGCAACACAGCAGAAGTTGTAAGAGACGCCAATCGCCTTTGACTTGGTCCACCAAGCTTTCCCTTGACAGAAGAAGGTAATTGTGTATCTGTCACCACAGATATTGGCCAGAATACTTGACAAACTAATTTGGCAAAGGGCATCAGTTCCTCCTGTAGTAAGTAGTAACAATATAAATGTATTTATTTAGCTTTAAAAACCCTTAATCACTTTATATTATTGTTGTGCAATAATTAAGAGGAGAAAAGGAGAGGCAATGCAATTACCAAAAGAAGGAGAAAAAACTTATGAGACACCTCCCCAAAAAAAGTTAATAGAGGAGATTTATTATCTAATATATTTTTCATTTCAGATTCTATTTCAGATTTAGCTGCAGCATAGCAGGTCAGTTTCTTCCATACAATTTGAAACTCATCAACCAGGTTGAGAATAAGAATAAGAAGCTTAATGGGAACCCATTCCGTATTACGATCTTGTTGGCAAAGTCCGCTGCCAAAACTATCAAGAAACTGCAAGAGACCAAAACACAAAAATTAAAACCTCCACATACACCTTAATGGTGTTAATCCAATGACATCATGAAAGAGCTTAATATCTATAATGATTCGAAGTCTTAGATGCACAAAGAAGAAAATGCAGAGATGCACAGAAACCAGATAATGATTAGCAACTCATGACTCATCAAATCTGAATATATATTCAACTGCCAGGACCTCGGCAACAATTGGATACTATTAGAATGTGTGATGAAGTGCATCATGGACAATCTTGGCTCAGCTAGGGGAAATGTAAAATGCTTCATCAACTAATGCCATGGGACTAATCAATATCAAGAGGATATTGATGAAACTCAGAAGTAAGTAAGGTGAACATGGAAAGGAAAGGGACAGTTTTGACTTCTACCGTAGAAGAAATAAAGAACAGCCATCCAAAACTTTGGCTATCATAACTAATAGTTGTTTCAATTGTTTTTCTGGGTAAAAGGATAACAAGTATAAGATGTACTTAATCATCAATGCTTTCACACTTCAAAGTTTATATAAAAGTAAAGGAGCATTTGAATCATAACTTATGGTCGCACATGTGCCAAAGACAAGCCTCAAAAATTTTGAGTTCCACCAAGACCTAGTCTGATGCAAACAAGCTTGGCCTACACCAGCCTACTCAGGCCTAAATGTCATCATACATAACTGTCATTGACTACTCAAACCTAAATGTCATCAATTACTCCATTCCTCTAAAGAACAAAGATAAAAATATAGATTTAAGCCTTTCCCAAACAAAAGAATAAAAGTAAAACAAGAACTGTTACAGAACTACAAATAAATCATTAGGCAATCAAATGACATGTTAGCTACCAGAATATCAAAAAGAAGTGAAAACTAAATGGTAGATACAGCTTTTTAAATCTCTAACACCGAGGCCATAAGATGCATCTTGCCAATATATGAGCAGCATAAAGTAGATTCAATAAACAAAAATAAATGGAAATAGAGAAATAACTGTACTTGAACATTCTAACAGCTCATTAAATAGATATAAAAGACTTGTATGCAAAATTAAAGGAACCACAATAATCATGTCAATGTCAAGAAGACAACTGACCGTCAATATTGGTTCTAGCTGCTGCTCCTTTGTGATTACAAGAAGAAGCACCCTTGCCCACCTCTGTGCTTCAGCTCCCCATGCATTTACATCCTCATCATCAAAAGAAACCAAGGTTCCGGGTGGGCATTTGTGCTTTATGAAGCTTGCAGGAAAACTGATGAGATTCTTCAGAATATGTATTCCACTATCAATTGAATGTTTATGATCAGTCTGAGTAAGCCATTGATGTACCATTCCTCTTAACGGCCCTGGAAGCCCAAAAATGCATATCACTAAAATCAAAATTATGAACAGAACATAATAAAAGGAAAAAAAATAAAAATAAAAATAAAAAGGATGAACTCATAACAATGTTAACATTCCCGATATGAAAATAACAGAAAAAAAGAAAGATGTATCTTTGTACAAAAGGATCCTCATTATAATTTTGAGCATAGGAACAAGTTACATCATCAAAAACCCAAGATCCATCACTTATATTTTTTAAAAAAACAAGAAAATACCACTCATGAAAAATAGAAGTATACATAGGTTACAACATCAAGATAGAGATACACAAGGTAAATCCACTTCACGACCATCCAGATGCAATTGCACGTCAATATAGCTGATGATTACAAATTAATAGCTTCCAAGGAACATTCTTTCAAATAGTTTCTAGCCAACAATAGTTACTAGACTACTCAAATTTCCAAGCTTTTGAACAACCATAATAGCCAATATAGTTTCTATAAATCAAAAGGACAGCCTGGTGCATGCACACCATTGCAGGGTCTGTGAAGGATCTGATGCACCACAGCCTTACCTCCAAATCAAAGAGTTTATTTTTATGTCTTGAACCTGTGACCTCCTGGTCACAATGAAGCAACCTCACAATTGCACCAAGGATCGCCCTCTAACATGGTTTCTACAAATCAATATACCAAAATAGTTTCTAGCCAACATATTGTAGTGATGCTGAAAAAAGGCACAAAACCTTCAAATGCCCAAATTTTAGGCTTACAAAGCGAACTCCAAGCCTTACAAGTTGCAGCACACCAACACTATCTTCTCTTCATGGCTGCATTCGCAAAGCTGAATCGAAAGATGGAGGGTGCCCCCATAGGGATCCACATACATTATACGAACATCAAAGCAAGAAAAGGCTGAAAATGTTTTCAGACCAGGCAAACCCAAAACTTATGCGAAAAGAAAGAACAAAAGCCCAGCTATAATGTGTTACTGTCCCTAGGAATACTCCATCACTTCTAATTATTCTCAACTTCAAAGAAACAACTCTAAAGCCTCACTGGCTCAAGCATCAAGCAAGCATTAGCTTACAACTACAGAAATACAACAACAACAACAAAGCCTTAATCCTAAACTAGTTAGGGTCGGCTGCATAAATCTTTTTTTCTCCATTCAACTCAGTTTTTAATCATATTTTCTGTAAAATGCAAAGATTTTAAATCTTTCTTTATCAATTTCTCCCATGCAATTCTTAGTTTACCTCTACCTTTTTTTCCTTCTACATATATCAGATTACTCTTTTACATAAATGCATCTTTAGGTTTACATTACACATGTCCAAGACATCTAAGTCATCATTCCCTTAATTTGTTCTTGATTGGTGCTACCTCTACTTTTTTACAAATGACTTCATTTCTTATTCTATCTTTTCTTATATTACCATACATCCATCTCAACATTATGATTTCAACCACATTCATTTTGTACATATGTAATTTTCTAACTGTTCAGCATTCCATACCATAAAGCATAACTAAATTTATTACTATCCTATAAATTTTTTTCTTCAACTTAGTAAGTACTTTATGATCACATAATATTCCATTTGTACTTTTTCATTTCATCCAACCAACCTACTTTAATCCTATAGACAACAACATCCTCAATCTCTCATTCTTTATGAATAATCAATTTTAAATGTTGAAAATGACCATTTTTGGAAACTTCATGATCCTCAATTTTTACTATATATTTATCTCTATTTCTAACTATAATAAAATTATATTCCATGTATTCTGTTTTTATCCTACTTAACCTAAAAGCTTTAAATTCTAATACATTTCTTTATAATTCTAACTTACAATTAACTCCAGTATTAGTTCATCCACTAGTACTATATCATCTGCAAATAACATGCACTATGAAATATCCTAAATATATCTGCTAAGCTTATCCATAACTAAAGCAAAAAGGTAAAAACTAAAAACAAATCATTGATATAAACCTACTGTAATAGGAAATTCACTAATATTGCCGCCAGTAATTCTTACACTAGTAACTACTCTATCATACATATCTTTTATCATATTAATATATAATGAGTACTCTTTTCTTTTCTAACACCAACCATAAGATTTTTCTATAGACTCTATCATATGTTTTCTTTAAATCAATAAAAACCATATGAAGATCCTGTATCTTTTATCTATGCTTCTCCATTAACCTCCTAAGGAGAAAAATAACTTCTATAATCAACCTTCCTATCATAAAACCAAATTGATCCTCTTATACTTTTGTAGTGTGTCTCAACCTATACTCAATTGCCATCTACTAAGATTTCATAGTATGACTCATGAGCTTGATACCACAATAGTAGAGCAGTTTTGAATATCTATTTTATTCTTATCGATTAGTACTATAGTATTCTTTATCCATTCATTAGGCATCTCCTTAATTTCTATAATCTTATTAAATAAATTTATCATCCAAGTTACTTCAGCATCATCTAAATATTTCCAAACCTAGATAAAAATCTTGTTACATCACACAGCTCTTCCTATTTTTATCTTTTTCATAGCCTCTTTTACCTTAGATATCTTAATTCTAAAAGCATATGTCATAACTCTATCCTCAATGGAACTAATAAGGATCTTAAATTATCTACATGATTTTTTATTTAATAATTTATTAAAATAGCTTCTCCATCTTTTTTTGATCCCATCTTCCTTAACCAAAACTTTTAATCCTTATCTTTGATGCATTTAATATGAATCATATCTCTAATTTTTTTCTCTTAGTCTTACAATTCGATATATATCTCTTTATCTTTAGTTTTAAACTTATGATATAATTCTTCACATGCCTTATATCTAACCTCTTATACCACCTTTTTAACTTATTTCATAACTATCTTATAATTTCCATATGTTTCTCTAATCCTACATTTAGATATTTTTCTATAGCACTCTCTTTTAAGCTTAACTGCTAATTAAACTTCTCATTTCACCACCAAGTTTACTCATCGTATGGCCCTTTTCCTTTTGACTCTCCTAACATCTCCACAACTACTTTTCTAATACTATTAGTCATCCCATCCCACACAGTATTAATTTCTCCAACCCATAGCTATTGAAATAAAATATATTAAA
This sequence comes from Metroxylon sagu, assembly GCA_017589505.3. Lineage (NCBI taxonomy): Eukaryota > Viridiplantae > Streptophyta > Magnoliopsida > Arecales > Arecaceae > Metroxylon > Metroxylon sagu. The sequence goes on along the minus strand of JACVBY030000574.1, from coordinate 940,534 downwards.
AGAAAACAGATAGGAGTGGAGAAATAATGAGAATGAATACTAGAATTGAACATCTTCACAATTAGGGGGAAGGGAGGGGGGACCTATTGTTCCTTCTTAACAAGACAAGACTAGCCACATTTCAGAATAAAACGACACCATAATAATGAGCCTAACTTATTCTTTATAATTTGTTACGCCACTTGTACTAGACATAAAACTAATTACTTAAGGGCCATTAACATCAAACTAAACACATGATATCAGCCAAATACCACTTCCAATATGAAAAGATGACTGAACATGATCAAAAATTATAAATGTCTAATACTATAAATCTAGAAGTACAAATACTTCAAATCACATGTCATATCTATATCTTATCCATATAGGATACCGATACTTGTAGGATACTTCTTGGATACATGCCCTATACTTGTTTTAAGTATCATTTTTTTCAATTAAAACAACCCTCTAATACTTTCTGGATACACTTTAAATACCTCTACAATACCTCCAAAAATATATTAGTGTCGATGTATGCATGCACATATTTATACATTTTATACTTGCATAAATACATACGCATATATCTTGTTATATCCCAGACATATGATATCCTATTTTTTTGATATTGGTCATATTAGCATATATCCATATCATATCATATCCATAATCTGTATCTGTATCTATGCTTCATAGCTAAAAACATGTGTCAGCAAACATGAAAGCAGATTACATTGCAAGTTCACCAAGAAAAAGTCAATCTGATCTTATGGACATGCTGAAGTGTTGGCCTAGGCTTAGTACTAACAAAAGCAATCCCACAACTCATCCCAAGTTGAATTTGTCTTGCATAACCATTTATAGCAAAAAGCAAACATCATAGTAAGTTTAGATAAGCTTTTCAGGAAAAAAGAGTCAGTAAATTCCATAGTTGCATTGATATAAAATCAAGAAAACAACAAATCTTAAAATGCTGGCTCCAGACCATGGTGTGCTAAATCGATCCAAACCGGCTGATTTAAGGTGAACTGAACCAAACCGACTAGGAACTGAGACAGTTTGTCTATTTAAAACAGTTCGCTTTATTGGGTTTCGGATTCAACCCAGTTAAAATTGATTCTTTATTAAAATTCATCTGACTCTTCGAGATTCGTCCAATGCTTCACCATGAAAACCTAACCCCCATTGTCGTCCTCGCCATAACCCATCATTGTCGCCCAATGCCATCACCCATTAGTGGTATGTCTCCCTCCACTCTCCCTCTCCTCTCTCCTCTTCTTCTAGCTTCAAAGCTCTTCTTTTCGTCTCTCTTTTCCTTTTTTTTTTTTTTCAATGAGGGCAACTCTCTTCCAGCGGCACTCTCTCTAACCCTCTCTCTTTCTTTGTTTTCTTTTTCTTTCTTTGTTTTCTTTTTCAAGCGATAATGAAGGTAGCAGTACCTCCTTCCAACTTCAAAGGTACGCTCTTCTCTTCCTTTTTTTTTTTTTTTTTTTTCTAATGGCAGTGGCCCTCTCTCTCCCTCTCCTCTCCCCCTTCTCTCTTTCTATGTCAGCGGTTCGATATGATACGGTACAGTTTGGTACCACCGTACCAGACTCATCACCAACCAGCATGGGCTATTGGTATGGCTCAGTGGACCTTGCTACAAATAATCCAAATATCTAAAAAAACCATAAAGGCAATCCTACATGCTTGATCCCAAAAAAAAGAAAGAACTTATAAAAGATTGAATTACTAAAAGATCTGAATCTCAAATTTAGATATGAACTATTTCAGTTCTACTTGAAATACATACCAGCATGGTCGGTAAATTCTCGAGGAACTGTTGAGAGAAAGTGCAAAAGCAGATCCAATGGGACCTCAGTAATGCTAACCAGGGATAAGGAAGCTTTTAAAACCTGTTCACAAACTGAACACAATCACATATTAAAGACTAAAAATCAGTTTTCTCTATGTTAAGGACAACAATAATTTTTTAAACATAAATAACACCAATATGTTACTAGATATATCAGAGACCTTTAAGACGATAATTAGGATTAAAGTGTTGTTTACTTCTCTCCATAACAATTCCTAGAACATCCAGTATATCTGCAGGACTGTAGAGCAAAAGATTTTCCTGAGAAGATTTTATTTGATCGACCTCCAGAGGACAATCTACCCTATGATTTATTTCATTCTCATTATCCATATAAGATTGACAAGCAGCAGATGCAATACAAAAGGCAAAAGCCATCAATCCAGCTCGACCAAAAGACTCTTGTCTGGCAACAGAAGCTAAGCTCCAAATCAATGTCACACGATCACTGCAATAAGATGAAAAAATATGAGCAGTAATGCATGCTTACATTACAAAATACATTGTCTAATTATTAGTGAGAGCGATTACAACAGCAAGTAGATGCTGCAACAATTGCAATTCGTGTGGAGAAAAAAATCATCATCTTCCTTGCACACATAAAATTACCATATTGTTAAATCAGAAGTGGTTGAGAATATTTGCACTTAGCTGTAGGTGTGGGGGTTCCATACAATTTTAATGTCTCTATCAAACATGATTAGTCCCCCTCCAATCATTGCAATGACAGGTCAGGCAAAACCCATCTCATATCAAAATGAGCAAATAGCAATCACCACTACGTGATTGTAGGATATCCTAAAGCATCATATGTCTAATTATCTAGTATTCAAAAATCTGATCCAAATCATATACTAGTTACTTTTAGGAAGACATTCCATTAGTGCCAGCTATTTCTATGAAGCATTGACCAGGGTAATAGTGGCCTTTCTAGAAATTTACACAAGTGTATTTCTTTGCTGAGTCAAAATATCAAATATGAACAAAGAGGTAAAGATTTTGACTTTGCATTTTTTGGAGGAGCTAAATAAAATACTATAGCATGCCCACCAGTCATCTCATGACAGAAAAGGTAGTAATGGTCAAACCTTAGATGGGACTCAATAAAAACCTGGTTGAAAGCCAAGCCATGTGTCGAAACTTATGAACTTCTAGCATGTATTCTTTCTTAGTTCACTTGTCAAATCAATGCTAGTAGTAGGCTATTTCATCTTGAATATTGATAATCTTCAATATCATTTATTAATTCAAGGATATCCAGCAACCTAATTACACTCTAATTGTTAGTGCATAAATATAGATTTTCAATATGCTTTTAATAGCAAGTGATGTGAAGTTATGTGATAAATTAGAGACTGAAAAAAAAAAAAAAAAAAAAAGAAAAGATCAGCATACAGCAAAAGGATGGCTAGGGCATTTAAAATTTATACATTAACATGTTTCTTGAAAAGAAAGCAATAAATTAACAAAACATAAGAAAAAGAGACCAAATAAATAAATAAATAAAAGAGACCCAAAAAAAAAAAATTTGAGGGCCAAAATAGGCCATATGAAGTGATCATCGGACATGCCAAAGTATATCGGCAGGTACCCTTTGTTGATATGATGTGTGGCACAGCACATTCCACACGGTGCAGCCATTGATATGCCCCAAACCTCAATATTTAAATCCTTGCCATATGATAACAAAGCACTAACACATAGCAAGATGGTGCAAAGAATATCTAGAAATCAATAATAAACTGCCAGATCCAAATAACGCTGCACCATTCTAGTGTCATAGTCGTTAGGTAAGAACAGCAAGCTTTGTTCATGTATAATTAGCCAAAATGTCATACTGGGAAAAGTAGCACTGTTATTTTACCTCGCTTTTAGTTGACAAGAAAAATTGCATAAAAACTTTGATGCACCCTGTATCGTTTTTGAATCATAAACACCTTTTACACCTGCAACAAAAAAACATCCCTAAATTTGAAAAGTGTACACTTTCATGGCCCATACAAAAGCTCAAAAGCACAAAATTCAACAAATTGCTCGGAAGTTCTATGGAGGAAACCAACAAATCAATATGAGACAAGTAATACTAACCCTTAAAATTTCAAGGAAAACGTTGTGATTCTTGGTCTATGATGTATGATGATGATAATGAATAAGATAACAGCACAAACAGGTATTAAATTTAATATGAATGAAATTAAGCTTCAACCTGGCATTAAACACACAACTATAGGTAGTGATATTACAAGAATAATTTTTTTTAAAAAAAAAAAAACATACAACTAATGAACCACAAAATTCAAGAGCAATTACTAGAGATAGATAAAGTTAATGAAATTGTCACAAGATAAAGTGGTGATCTCAAGTTAAGAAGCAGCATAAAATGCATTGATCAACTTGAGACATGAAAAGAATACTAAAGTGACAAACATACTACAGCATAAGTCAAGACGAAGCTTTGAAAAAACACAACATATATCTTATACTAAGTAGGATATGCATATAAATTAACACCTACCAACAAATGCATGGTGGTGAAGGGAAAAAGAAAGAAAATAGTGTGGATGTACATTACATGGCATTCTATGAGCATTATAAACATTCCACCATGTAGACATTCTACTAGGTAAACAATTTCTTATCCATTACTTTCAATTATTTTCATTTTCTATTTTTGTGGTTGTAAAGTAATATAAATTCTGCATGAATACATCATATTTTAATCTTGATTTCATTGAGTTAATGATAGATCATTGCACTCTAAGAAAAGTTTGAAAATAGCATGAATATATGGATTAAAATTTCATATTTTTCTTAATTTACATGTGAAAAACTTAAAAGCATTGAAAAATAAAAAAATTGAAAAAAAAAACCAAGAATTGATTTTTGAGGTATTGGTTCAGAAATCGGGATGCCAAGGCATACCAAGTGTTGGTACAGTACCGAATCGATCTGTCATCGATACACCAACCAATACCAATTCAGCGAACCTTCTGGGCTTATGCTTCCTAGTCTTCATGGCGGTTTTCAAATTAAAAACCATCTATATATTTAACGTGTTCTCTATGAGATAAGTGGATAAGGAGAATACAATCTCGGACCACTTTATTCATAGGGAGTTCCGTGCAAAACTGCATGAAGACCAAGGAACATAGGCAGACCCCAACCCCACCCGCCCACAAACAAAAAAAAAAAAAAAAAAAAAAGATTCTCCAAAATTTTTAATCTATCTCCTAAATCTTGGGCACCCCTCATCCACCACTAATCTAGGTAATATAATTAAGGAGCCAACAAGATATTCTTAAGCAAAAGGTGAACACGAAATAAGTCAAATCGCACCAAAGACTTAGATTTTAAAAGGTGTGCAGATAGATTTTATATGAATATCAAAAAAAGCAAATCAAATAGATGATCAAAGTTGTCCATGCTCTTGCATGCATTGCACCTACCAGATATAGTAATAGATAACTTATCAACAGTGACTAGCCTTATCCCATTAAATGAAGTTAGATAGATTGTCCTGGAATGGATTTAACAAGATTATTTAGGGCCAACAATCAAAATGACACCAACACTCCCAATAGTTTTGCAAGCATTCCTAAGTTAGGCTACTTTAGCACTATAAGCAAAATCAAGGACTGTTGTGCTGATTCATGCGAACGATTGTACTATATCGACCGATAAGGTATTGGTATGGTACCGAGCTTCAATTCAGTATGAAGCGAATTGAACCGCCCTATATCTTCCAATACCAAGTGGCAATATAGTTAAGAGTAAGAAAAGAATGTGCACCCTATCTCGATATAGAGAGCGTATCATACTACACCAAATTGGTAATGTACCGTTACAAGTCTTGCAAACCTTGATCAAAATGATGCAAGTCAGGGGCATACATAAAGAAGCCAAAAAAGAAAGAAAAGGAAGAGATCAAATAAATAAATAAGTTAAACTGATAAGCAAAATAGCAAACAATAAAAATAAAGCTTGTGATCCAAACATAACATAGAGAGAGAAATGAGCTATAACTTTAATGGTCAAGTTTAATCCCAGAAACTATTGATTTGATGATGATATCTCTAATTAAGAATCATCACCATTAACTATGACTGTAATAATTAAGATGTCTAGGAACTTCACTTTTTTTCTTCTTTTTTTTCTTTTTCTTTTTTTTTGTTGGGGGGGGGTGAGGGACACAAATTTGGAAGCTTCATGGCATTCTATGGTATTGTATATCATGATTATATGTATGGCTTCACAGTTTGGATGGTTTATATGTTGCACCAGTGAGATCTGTTCTCAGATTATATTAAGAGGACCGTATTACATTAGCCAAACCAACTAGTTTGGGATTAAGGCTTTATTGCTGTTATTGTTGTTTTACCCCAAATAAATAAATATATGCAAGCTTGAAATGCCGAACCATTCTATCATTAGTGATTACACATCTCTGGTTTTATAGATTATGAAAAATGCTATGGTTCTTAGTTTATATTACTAATCAGGTATTTCATAATGGCAAGATTTTGCTTCAGATTCTATTGACAGGATTATAGAACATTCCTCACATGGTTTCCCATTCACATCTGTGCATTCACATCTTTAGCAGTGCTTAGATTACATCAAAAGTTTCTATTAACTTACAATAAGCTCAATAGCATCATTAAAAGGATGAGCAAGCTAAGCACATATCCTCAAATTATGAATACATAACATCAGCAATATTAAATGTAGCTGGTAGCAGTTTCATTATCAAAATATAAGATCTTTGTGTAATAAAGTTAACAAAATAAATATGTTAACATGAGATTTACAAGTTTCCCTTAGCTTTAAAAATAGAAAGTTCATTATCATCAATATGCTAAAGATAACTTTTATGAAAATAAATCCATTATCATCAATGCATTAAATAATAGAGATGAATCTATGCAAGCAACATTGTTTTTACATTTCATTTACACTAAGAAGAGCTTCAGAAGTAAAACTAACCAAAGTCTTTGTGGTGCACAACATCATTCAAAGCACGTATAAGGGGGCCAAGTACAAAGCTTCTGGGCAATATTTGTGCAGAGTTTCCATACTTATCCCAATCAATATCCAAAAATGATTGCATAATTAAACACCGCACTGCAAGAGAAACATTCAAGAGCATGACTTCCAGAATGGCAACAGTATCTATGTAACAAGACAGCCACCAAAACAATAAACTCAACATTCAATCTCATGAAATTAGAAGACAGCTAGTACTAACCTTGAGGGTTTTCATGAGTAAAGCCACGTTCCCACAATACTGCAAGCCAGCTGAAAATTCCTTCCAAAGTTTCCATCTCGATTTGATAGACTCCGCGAGAAATAGGATTCAAGTAACCACTCAGTGGCCTGGACAAAATCAACAATGATACCTGAAAGCATGGAGTAACTTAGTAACCAAAACCACCAATAACAAAATGATAGTGTGACATCGTTATGCTTGCTCATATACAAATAACAGAGGCTATGAGACCTCTCAAAGGAAGAACCATTCTAGCTAAAATACAAATGCTGATGCTGATGCAGAATTCACAAACATATATTAAAAAAAAAAAGACAATAGAAGTGAAGAAGGATCTTTTTACTGGAAAGACAACATTTGGAGAAGATGCATGCATGAGAAGAGAAAAAAAATTATGAGAAACAACAAGATAGCTAACATATTTGACAGCATACTGAACAAAATTTGACAGAATTAGGTACAAAGATTGCTGCTAGCTACTGTGACTCATAGATTAAATTTTGTTCCCAGCAGAGTGGTGCAAAGATGTTCTCCACAAATGAAGCTGTTTAAGATATGCAACCTCACCTGGTGGGTCCAAGCTGCTTCAACTAAATGTGTCCCGTACTCTTCAAGCATTTCATAGAGAAGCAGGAAGACCTTCCATCTTTCTCGACTACTCATACAATAGTTTTCCAAATGACATACCTCTCCAACACCTAAGGACTTGGCTTCCCTATGAGCCCACCTTCCTCTCTTTGTCATATCAGTGTGAGACAGAGTTGCAGCATGTGAAACCATTGATGCATTCTTATCTACTTTATTACACCCCCTATCACCAGAGCAACACTGGTTTTGTTCACTTTCTTGGGAAGAAGAACGGTAGCTTAAAGATATCTTTAAAATATATAAAGCTTGCTTTCTCACAGAAGCCTCCTTATCAACCTAAGACAACAAGTGCAACAAAAGGATTCATTAAAATATGAAATATAACGTCTCCTTATGAAAAAAAAAAAAATGGAATCTCGCATGCAGCAAACAAAACAGATAAAATGGGGCGTAGAAGTATACCAATCCTTTCCGTATCTCTTTCCAAAATTCCTCTGTGGCACTTATATCAAATTCTTCACCAGTGTCACTTACTGTTACATCATCACACTCCTCCATGCGACGGAATGAGAAGTACAAAGAGAGCACATGGTATGCATCCAGTCTCTCTAGATGTCCAAGAGAAAACAGAGATATGCAGCATTTCCATATTTCCCTTGAGAGAAGAACTCTGCAAATCAAATTGAACAATATGAAACACACAATATGCTTTCTTACAAATTGAAAGAAACCAGAATGCTGAACTTGTACAGGAGGTATGGCAAGGAACAAAAGAGTCGCCCGTACCTGGAAAGTGTGTGCTGCGAACCATGCACTGAAACAATAACCGAAGAAAGCTCATTCAGCGAGCTGAATACCGATGGGAGTAGGAGGCGAACAGAGCAAGACCGGTATTCTGGACCCTGCATGAGCATCCCAAGTGCCATCTTTGATAGGTCCCATGTCACCTTCTGGACAAAACCATTCAAAGAGCTACACTCATCTACCGATTTATGCTCGAAGCTTCGAATTTCCCTCCGGCTTCTCAATGCAACGTCCAAAAGTGATTTCAAGATATAGCATGCAATTGACAACAGCCAAACTTCAGAAGACATACCCTCGGATTCTTGAACAATAATGCCCTCACTATTCCATTGATAAATGGTCGACTCTTCACTATGAAGCATACCCATGCTCAGGCCAACTGATCGCAGACAAAAAGGAACCAAGGTCGCTCCCACGAGCTCCCAAGATTGCATGTTGGAGATCACATCGCCCAACAAACCGTGAACCTGACAAGAAAAGGGCATAAAATTCCAAGTTAATGAAAAAGTGCAAAAGAAAGGGGCCGTGACATCCAGGCATAATCCGCATTACCTGGCTTAGCAACTCGGAGTCATTTGGATCGATTGCTTTAAGCAACGGTACAAACACTCTCCAGATAAGTAATCGCAAAGCATCATTCGAAGCTGGAGTCCCTAAGGTGATACAACGTTCCAAGAAACTTAAATAAAACGATGCATCAATAGAATTCAGAGCTCTGATTCAATCTTACCGCTTTTCTTGATCAGATGGCAAAGCGCGGTGGCATGACACACGATGTAGTTCGATTCAAGAATCTGTAGTGAAGGAAACCAGATAAAAAGAGAGGGGAAATAGGCATCTTTGAGGAACAAGAAGAGGTTTTCTTCGTGTTTCTCTTACCTGGGAGAGACCAGGAAAGGCGTGGAGGAGGGAGGAGAAGAGCTGGGGAGGGGAGAGGGCGGAGGAGGCCAAGACGCAGTCGATGATAGCCGGGACGGCGGCCGGGGGGACGGCGGCGAAGCTACTCGTGAGAGAGGAGACGTGGGGAGGTAGCGAGGCGGAATCCGTCGAGGAGCTCCCCGCCATTCTTGCGCTTCTACCGACGCTCTCTTCTTGGGAGAGCGGCAAAAACCCTAAACCCCCGAGGGGAGGGGAGGGAAGGGGAGGGGACGATGAGGTGCACGTAGGCAAGGAACCCGGGAATCTCTTCCCCCAGAGTCGCTTATAAAGAGCGCTCCCGCCCCCGGTTGGGGTACGAGTCGGACCGGACCGATAGCTCCCGAGCTCGGTTCATTTGACACGGGCTTGGGTCCGGTTCTGTGAACCCGGGTATAGCGTAGAGGGCAAGCGCGGGCGGAAGCCCTAGCGCGGCCTACCGCGAATACTGCACGCTGGCGTGTCTGCTTGTTTGAGCCCACGGAGGTGTTAGTTACAACTTGTTACGCGGGCCGAAAGTTTGGGCCGTCTCATATTAATTGATGCCGCTCTGTTAATTATCCTTGAAGGAAATTAATGTATACTATCAGGCAAATCCGTGTGCGTTCTAAGGATACATGGTACTAACTATAGACTATAATGAACTTGATATGTTTATCATGGACCGTTGTAAAATGGCATAGAGGAGACGAACTAAAGGTTAAAGGTTAGGAGGCACATCTTTATTTATTTATGTTACGTGCTACAAATATGAGTTACTTAGGTTTGGGTTAAAAGTATGGTAACGAAGCTATTCCCATTTGACTAATTTATGGCATAAGGAGTTGGGATTTATCTCTCAACGTCCGTTTGTTTGTTTTTTTTTTTTTTTTAAAAAAAAAAATTTGATGAAAATAATTTTTTTAATATCTATTTTCTTAAAAAAAGTTTTGTAAAAATAAATAAAATTTATCACGTTTGATTGATAAAAAATTGGTATGAGAAATTAGTTTTGCGAATATTTTCTTATATTTGGTTAAAGATAATTTTATATAAAAAAATTATCAATTTGATTGTAATAACCTAGAATAAAGATTATATAGGAATTAATATAATATAGTATATTATTATATTGTATTATATGATAATACTATATATTACAACAACAATAGCAAAGTCTTGATCCCTGACTAGTTGGGGATAATATCATGTATTATACTCTATTATAATTTTATACTATATTTTATTATAATTTATCTATTATAATATAATATAATGTTAGTTTATATATTACATTACATGATATAGTTTAATATATTATATTATATGATGTTATATTATATATTATAATAATATAATATAAAATATAATAGAGATGAAACAAAATAAAGTTAGAAAGGCAATTTTGAACTTTCGATGCTAGCAAATTTTCTCATGAGATCGAAAAAATTAAAAATCACTATATCCACAAAAAAGTTTTTGAATTGAAGAGAAGAAATATATATGGGTCCCACCATCAATGATATTGGGTGTGGTGGTGGGAGAAAAGATGTTTTTTTTATTAATAAACTAGTGAAGTGATGCGATTGATAAAAATAATGAAGTGATTTTTATTTATCATGTCAAATATGGAAGAGATGCAGGGTGTCGATTTTGTATTTTATTTTTATCAAATATTTTAATGATAATTCGTAAACTTATTTACTATAAAATAAAATTTAGAAATATCTAAGTTATTTAATAAATATGTAATTTATTAATTTTTACTTTGAAGAGAAGTTATTATCGTTGAGTTGAGTTGTTTAAATCACTCAATTGAGTTGAATGGATCAAATTTGTGGATCAACCTATTTAAGTTAGTTATAACTAAGATTATAAGAGATGGTGTAAATAGATATGAGTTGATTCGCAAAATTAGCTCAATAATATGGAATTGGTAGTGATGTAAGGCTGCTTTTGTTTGGGGTGATGAAAAGGTTAAATAATCTTGCAAGCACTTTAATACTTTTAATAATCTAATTCACACAATAATTTTTATTTATGGTAAAGATGAGTGACCTAAAATGCATTAAGATTCGTAATATTTAAAATGTTTAAGATGCAAAGGTAGTGAATGATGACAACCAAAAGCAATAAATTAATTAGCCCAATAGCCATACAAAAGTCAATGATATAAGAAAGCTTATTTAGATGTATAGTTTGGATCATAACAGCCCAACAAGCGATCTATGAGGGCTTTTATTAACAACTTTATTACTTGAATTGAAAGTGATAAGTTCAATAGCCTAATACGATAGTTTACAGTCCCTTTCTCTTTTATATTAAGGAAAAAAAAAAAAAAAATTTTTTTAGCATGCACCGTGCATACATTTGAAAACAAGCGTTAAATTTTCATGAACAAGAGATAAAAATAATCTAGCTAAGATGATAATTTATAAAAAACTATAAATTAATATTACAAGATAATCTTAATTTTCATTCGCCGAAAGATTTGTTGTTTCACAAGAATATTCTCTGCAACCATGTAACTATGTCAAAATTTAATTATCATTGCTAATCAATAAAGAAAAAATGATCCAAATTATATGATCCACTATCAAGATGGGACTAAAGTTCAAGCTTAATTTCATGGATAAATTATCATGCGACTCAAGTGGCCAGCTAGCGAAACGCATCAGGCACCAATATAAAAATACATGATTTGGCTCTCACCGAATAAAGTTACATGACGCCAGCGGAGGGGGAATTCCTCGTGCGGCTGAGCTCCAATTCTACGAAGTCTCTCCCTCGCTCTTCTTATCCTCCACTCCGGAGACGCTGTCACCGTCGTAAAACCCTCTTCAAAACAAACCGTAGATATCCACCAAGAATGCTGAGTTGCAGCACCTCGGTCTTGCCACCCCTCCACGCTCTTCTTCTTTTCCTACTTCCATGGGGTAAGAACTCTCTCTCTCTCTCTCTCGCTGTCGATTTTTAACGACTAAACCGTTGTTTGTTCAGCAGCTGCGGTGGAACTGGCATACGCAGAGGAAGGGATCTGCTCCGCTCCTCTATCTACCGCCGACTCGAGCTCGCAGCCTCTCTACTGGAAAGTCACAAACCCAACCCTTTCCCCCACCCACCTCGAAGGTAAGTCCGAGGCCGATGGAAAGGGGTGACCTTTCTTAGAAGAATCATCGAAATCCTTTTTTTTATTTTTTATTTTTTTTTTTATAGTTGGCATCCCCTTTTTTTGTTCGATTCTCACTGATTCTGGCTGCTTGCTAGGTTTTTGTGCCTGTTAATGATCTGGAGTGGTTTTTGTATTTTTGGTATCAGAAAAGTTGGTAATTTGATGAATAGATTGCTTAGAAGCAAGGGTTTTGTGATTTCCTGTGATCTAAATATTCTTTCTCCGAGCAGCTATGAAATTCATAGAAAGTATGTGGTCTAACATTATGACTGATTCCAAAGTCCGCAATATGTTGAAGGGAAAATTTAGTGTTATTTGGTGAAGTGAGAAGCATTTTGATGATTTCTGCTTTGCAATTAGGATCCAATATACCCTTTCTCTGCTGTTCATGATAATGGACACTAGACTTATATTTGTCAAATTCAATCCTGGAAATATATGCAATGCACTGTACATTATTTAAGCAAAAGGTTGCTCCAAATTTTACTCATTTTTTCTTTTTGTCATGCTCTTTTGTTCATATTCTCAACTAGGCAGGATAGAACCTGTGGAATTTAAACTAGTTGTCTAGATAATCCGAAATCCTGTCTACTGTATTTTTTGCATAGAGATTATGGCCGAATTGATTTAATCATGAAAAATGCATGCTAGGAATATCAATTGCTGATCCAATTTCCATGAATTCAGAGGCTTCGAGGCAATCAGGCTGGCATAGGGCGTAAGATGAAGCATAATGATGATCGAGAATGGTTTATAGAGACTTGCAAAGTATCTAACTTGCAACTATGCAATAAACATGATAATAGGGAGAATATGGAGTGAGATAAATGATCCAATCATGTGTAATACCATAGAAGATAGATATCATGGAGTCAGTTGTAAGCTAGATGTAAGTGTTGGACTCTGGCTTACATTTCAAGATGAAAGGTTAATCAAATATGTCACAATGTATTTCTTCCTAATATGTATTGTAGTTACTGAACAAATAAACTGTATGTTGATATGATGAAAGGTTTGATTCTCTTTGTTTATATGATGATTTGTTTTATTCACACATCATCATGATAGAACAGGCTGTAACTTGAAGCTTTCAAATTACGATCATGTCAGTTACCTTGAATATAGTTCCATATCTTTGATCGAGTTTGTGGGTGGAGATCTCATCCATCATCTTTATTCATTACTTGGCAGATTTACCAGGATTTACACGAAGTGTCTATAAAAGAGATCATGCTCTTATAACACCAGAAAGCCACGTTTTCAGCCCTCTGCCTGATTGGTATTTCCATTTTATTTCTTCACAAAGTTTTATCTGGTTTTCAGCCCTCTGTCTAAACTTAAGCAACCATTCATTTTGTAGGATTAATACATTTTATTTTGGTTTTCAGCCCTCTGCCTGATTGAGTTTTCTCATTCATTTTGTAGGATTAATACATTGGGAGCATATTTGATCAGTCCGGCAATGGGTGCACACTTTACAATGTACCTGGCAAAGATGCAAGGCATGTCAAATCAAGTAACTTACTTTCTTTTTTTTTCCCAAGAAAAATGTTACATCACATAACTTGAATTTTGAATTATAGAAGATGTGTTTCATAAAGAGTGAAGCCACAAGTCATTACCAGCATTGCATGATTGCTACTTAACCATCTGAGAAGAAGTTCTGCATTCAACCAATTAGAATTGGCTGAATGTCCTGCTTCAATTGATTATACAGTGTCTTTTCTCCAAGAAATCTGTAAAAACTTTTTTCTAAAAAAAAGCATGAGCCTCTGGGAATCCAATTAAGTTCAGTTGGAGCATACCAGCAAATTTCAACAACCTGAGTGGCCAAATATCCAGTTACAATTTACAAATAGCTGACTTTACAAGCCATTAATATTTTTGTGTCACTTATGTTTGTATTTTTGCTACTTGCTCAAATATCTTTGTACATGAGGATTAATACTATCTGCAGCTTTATTCATTCTTGCCATTAAAGATTTCTCTCTGTTTAACAATGCAAACTTATTGTCAGTCTTTATCCTTTATAATTAATAACTTTTTAATTGATGCTATTGTTTAACACAGAGAATTCAAAATCAGGATTACCCCCAAAAGATGTTGAAAGGTGCACCTTTCATTTATCTATTTTCTTCTATGGAATAGTTATTTCCACTGCCTATTATATTATCCAAACTTCTTGCTTCGTGCAATGTCTACATGCAGAGTTGTAGGTATCTTCATCTTGCTGTATTTGTCAGTAAAAACCAATAATATATTGAAATTGCTGATTTAAGTGTAATAAATGGAAAAAGGGAAATGCTAAACATGGATGAAGGAGAAATTGACTATCAGTAGAAAGTAATACATTGGAATTGCAGATTTAAGTGTAATACATGGAAAAAGGGAAATGGTAAACATAGATAACAGATAAAGAAATGATCTCAAACTGAAGAACACGAAAATGGAGATCTAGAAGGTTTTTCAAGGATTTTTACTATTTTGTCATTCATAAACAAAAACAGTCAATCAAATATGTTGCCTTTGACATACTTAGGATAAAATTTTCTTGATCTTAGCTGGCATACCTAGAATTAATGAAGCTTCTTCATATCTTTTAGAGCTCTTTTGCTACATCCTGCTAATTTGTCAGAAGGGTTATTACTTTCACTTATCTTAAGTCGGAAGCAGAGTATCTCTGATTTCTGGATTTAAAAAGCTAAGGGTCTTAAAGTCTGGAGCCAAAGAAAATATTAGGAGTACATGGTTACCATTCAAGATTATTCAGTCAAATCAGTAATTGAAGTAAAATGATGAATTTTGGAGTTTAGCTGGCAAAGATAATGAGATTTCAGTAACTGAAGTACCGACTGGTGATTAGGAATGAGTAATCATTGAAGAATTCTTCTCTCCAGAGGGACCCAGGAGCTGTGATCTAGCAGTGAAGAAATAATTTTCGTTTGTCAAATCACATCAGTAAAAATAAAGTGGAAATACCAAGAGACATTTACTAAATATATGAATATTTGGCTTGCTTATTCCATGTGCATTGCTAAAGGCAACCATAATTGAATAAAAATCACTGAATTAAATACTGCCTTGCAGCCTTGTGCTCAAATTTCTTTGCATCATTCTGTCAAAATAGGACTTTAAAGAAACTGAGACAGACTACCACATGATACACTTGTAATTTCCATGAAAAACTAAGTAGTAAGATGATCATCTTGATAAACTTTAGCCTAAACCACCTTTATATATTAAATATCAATTGCCTGAAGTTTGCCATAACCTAAGAGGGGTAACTGTTATTGCTCTTTGTCTTCCTTCTTTTCTCCAGCCAATGTTTAGGAGATTTGAGTTTCCCTTTTTTGGTTCAAATGTGATATATGTTCACTTATATTGCTTCTGCTTCATTTTGTGACATTTCGGGGTTGATCTTTATCCATTTCATTCTGCATTTTATGCTTCAAAAGTTACCAGCTACTAGCTTTTCTTAACTTTTTTATTTATTGTTTTATAATGAATCATCCAGGTTTGTGTTTGTCCTACAAGGCAGTGCTGTTTTGTCAAATAATTCTGGAATTAGCCATAAGTTATCAGTAAGATCATCTTTACTTTTGATTGATTTTTTCATGTTATTTAATATTCTTAGTTACTGCTTGTCTTTCAGGTCAATATTTGAGAGTCCAATTTCTCATTCGGTCAGCAGTAATGTAGATGATTCTGCTGCAAAGTTTCAGAATATTGGATTTGTCTTGGCTAGCATTGTCATGTGATAGTGTGAGGATTTGTTATTCAGACATGCATATCCACAGACCTCACGGTTACCCTTAGTGGATGATAACTGCATATTAGATAACTTATATTGACATTTCATGTATATAACTTTAATGGACCGCCACTCTAATTGCTGCTTCCATGGCCAGCACAAGGTCTATGATCCAAAGATTTTATGCAAGATTTTAGTTGCAGAAATGTTCTTCATTGCATGGAAATATGCTTTTGGCTTCTTGCCAAATCTGATTTCAGCAATGGATCACTCTGAGAATATTAGGAAAGATTTCTTAAAAAAGGATAGGAGGAAATAACATACATAAGATCGGGAATAAGTGTTCTACATAGAATTGGAGCAAGTGTCTCTATGATATTGGATGGTTTGAAGCCGCGAACAAGCATTCTACATTCAGCGGTATTACCAGCAATGGTGGAAATTGGATGCAGCAAGAAAGAGAGATTTTTAAAAGAAGTGGTGAGTGCAGTTGCATTATTACATTGGGGAGTAAGTTTGGAAAAGCATTGCCATGTAAATTTGTTAGGACACATAAGCATTTGACATGTTGACTTCCTCTCAGAGTTGTCAAATTTGAAGGTGGTAGGTGGGTGACTTTTCTTATAGATTACCAACCATTGTTTACATGATTTGAGATCTTGAATCTATGTCATGGACACAGTGGTATACATGAACAGACAAATACATGCACCTAATACATCCATATAATTTGTTAAAGCATGGATAAACTTTTGTTCAAAAGCAATCACAACCTTTCATTCTTGTTGAGTCAATCATAGCTATTCCTACTATGCTTCCAATTTCCTCTAGAAACAAAGGTTTAAATTGTGGTCAGATGGTGGGCTGTCCTACCACCCCAAGTGTCGGGACACAGCACCATCTTGAGTATTGGGATGGGATGAATCTGGATATCTACTGGGATGGGATGGGATATCAATCATCCCAAGTTCTAGAATTAGGTTATTCTATTCCATGTAAAAGCTAAGACAGTCTCATTCCATGCTCTTTAAAACCTTAGTAGAAACACACTCTCAATTTATCTTACTAGTATATAAAGCACTGACAAATTATGTTCATGGGCATTCTTGACTTCCGGATCTTATTGAGATAATTTAACAATTTCTATTTTTTTCACACTAATCAGTAGGCACCCAACCAAATTAACCTGACTAGGAACCTATCCCAGGTGTTAAAAGTTCCATTTGGTAGAGATTATGATGCACATTGTATTTTATCTGTTTGATAATACCAATCAATCTCAATGCTGCACTTAGAATGTTCAACATTCATGTCATTTTCGACTGCATCAAGTTATGAGTTTGTCATCTCAGTATTGCTGCAGGCCCAGAGGTGGAGGTTACAGAGCAGCATAATTAGAGTTAGTAACAATATTGAGGAACACTTACAACCAGTTATAATCAAGAAATTACTAGCAACTTTTTATACCATAAATCTTTCTGGGTTCATTTTTGTTGCAGGCATGTCTACATGTTATTATCATTGCTATTTTAATTAATTATTTTAGACTATTGCTGATTTTTGTGTATTAGTGAACTTGTGCTGCTCCCTGAATTCAGGCACAAACTAAGATTATTTTGCTGTTTCATTGAGAACCCAAAAGTGAGGGAATTTAGCATCCTTCTGTTGAATGTAGGTGGACTCATATGCATATTTGCCCGCTAATATGGAGCATTCATTGAAGTGTGACGCCACGGCTACCCTCATCATCTTCGAGCAAAGGTTGCTTTTCTAATGAATTCCTGAAAAATTCATAAATAACAAGTTCAAAGTTTTCTGTTCATCTTGTTTAATCATGTCCATGCACAGAATATATTCTCTGAAGTTTCACTTAGAACTCAAACAACTGCATTTGTGCATAAAATGTTGATCGGACTGGAACTGTAAGCCTATATCTTTTTCACTTGTTGATAGCTATTTGTTAAGCCACTTCTGAAGTAGCACATTTTTGGTTCTACTTCTAGACATCATCCAATGTGTTTCCCCCCTTATTCTTTCTGCTCCTTTCCCTTTTCAGCAGACATTTAAGAGCCATGTCAACTTATTTGGTTCAGGTATGTCATCCTGGAAGATCACTATCCTGAACAAATTGTTGGTTCAACAGACAAGCAGCCTTTTCTTGAAACTCCAGGGGAGGTAGATATTTTGCCTTTTTATCTACTTATGTTCTATTTTCTGTCTTCAGTCATGGATAGAATGTCTTGAGATTTAATTGTTCTGAATATCCTTTTGCATCTCATTTTTTTCGCTATTGGTCTTCTTGCCTTCTCACTAGTCTTTTTTCAACTATTCGTACTCCAAATAAATTCTGCATCTTAGATTTATCTTTTGTATTTTACCTGTTTGTTTAGGTATTTGAACTGAGGAAACTGCTGCCTACTTCAGCTCCATATGATTTTAATATCCATGTAAGTAGTGCTAACCTGAGATTCTTTTGCTCATACTTCTTGGTGGCTACTTTAAATAGTGTTAGAAATTTTGAATCTCTGGTTTCCTAATATGATGGCTTGGACTATGCAATAGTTGAGATGGCCATTGTCTTCTGGATTCTTGCCACAGTTGCCAAATGTCAGGCACAACACTCTCCAAAATTCTGTGCAAATGACCTTTAGGTATCTCTAGAAGTATGGAATTTTACAAGCAGCTTTTGATTGGTGTTTTGCTAATGCTATTGAACAGGGTAGAATAGCTGCTTGGACAGATGTCATGATTGATGCAATACTTGCACTGTCATAAGCCAGCTACAAGGCAACTTGTAAATTATGGGGCTGGTGGTGCTTATTAAAAGGACTTTGCTATTGGTTATTGGCAGATGATCATAGTCGAAGAACTGGTATCTAGAAAAGATTGGTGATGAAATACTAGGTTTTCAATGTTTTACAGGGTGGTAAATTGTACATTTCTTGGTAATCCAATTGAAAATATGGAAATGATGATAGAATATAAATTGTTGATGGAATACATTAATTGAATAGAATTAGAAGAGCAAATTGGGTCATATTGGATGCGTGGACCTCTCTCGAAGTCTATGGGTGTTCATGCAGCACTCTAAGGGGCATTTGGTAATCTAAATAGGTCACCATGGTGATCTTGGATCATTGGCGATCATGATTCTGAGGTGATATGATCCTCAGTAAATTAAAATTACCATGATTGATATGTTGTGCTTCATTGATTAAAGATTTCTGGATATCCATGGTTAACCTATTTGGTATGCTAGGAGAATCCAAAACTACTGATTGTGTAATACAAAACTCTCCCTGATATATTTTGCAATTTATTGTTATTTCATATGATTTATTATCATAATATTTAGATCAAATTATAATATTATAAGATAATAATAATATAATATATTATAAATATAATCTTGTAACATTAAATTTTATATTAATAATAAAATAATACTAGGCATCCTTTTATTCGTAGATGAGGAATACTTTGGTCCTCAAATTTCAGTCCAAGATTACTGCTCAAGGATGATTTTAGATACCTATCCCTAAGGATAGTTATAGGATTATTGTATTAAATGACGATTATAGAAGTAGAGGTAATCTATGATCACTGCCACATAAGATTATTAGGGTATAACTAAATATGGTGATCCCATCATCTTCACATGGATGACTGGTGATCTTAGATCAATCACCCCATACGAAACATCCCCCTAAGTTTACACTTAGGAATTTCAGTATCTTTTGGGAGATCACGTATTTTCATTTTCAGTCAAGTTTACCTACAAGAATGAAGGAGTGCAATGGAATTTAGCCAACATATGCAAAATGTAAACATTAATTATGGTTGGAGTTGGATGGATTGGAAATGTGGTGTCTTGATAACCGATCGATAAACTTTTTAGCTGCCTCATGTTTGTTTGTTTTGGGCAGAACTTTAATTTAATAGTCCATTAGTATATCTAATTGATTTTGCCCTTTTATTAAAACCAAAGTTTTAAATCTTGTAGAATGGAGTCATTCTAGCTTTTCCATCGAATAGAATGTACTGTTGCCTTGTCTTGTCCCGATATTTAAGACAAGGAGTGTTCTAAGATGTGTTGACTGAGATACTGGGATGATGGTGGGATAGTCTTGTCTTGACATTTAGAACAGCAACTCACCTCGACATCCCACATATCTGAAATTATGGTTGAAACATTATCAATGAAATTAGAAATCTACAATGTCTACTATGAACATAATAGATGATCTACACCATCCTTAATACCTAAAAGCTAATACTTAGTATTTTAAATGGTTTTTACCTTATCATTGATTGTTCAAAAACATGGATAGTTTTCTATAGCTTGCATTTCGTCTTCTCTTGGACAAATCTTATAAGTTCTTGAAGTCATTCGATAAGAATCCAATTTCTATCTATGGTATTTCAACCATAATAAAATAGAAAAATAGAGAAAATAAATTTTTGATCGCTTCGAGGAGATCAAGACCTTCAAAAGCCTTTAGGTTAATTTTATTAAATTTATCTGTCTAGGTTGTCCCTAGGCCAATAAATATTTATAGATTCTTGACTACTTATCCTAAAAGAACAAGGAAAAGCAAATAGGAAATAAGAACTAGCCAATCTCTAATAGACTGGGACTTCTCTTAAATTAAACTGCTATCCTAAATGAAAACAAAATTAGTATATTATGAAACCTATTATTCTCTCCCCTTTCAAAATTACTGTGTCCACAAGGTCAAATTCTTCTAGGCAGTCCATGGCAATCATGTTCATCTTTATCATCTTCTGAAGTGTCAACAGGTGCAGGCTCAATGAGAAAAATTTTGTTTTTGAGATGATGTCCACTTTTCATTATAGTGCCAACATATGCCTTTGTTTGTCTGTTCCATCTTCCATGGGCTCCTGTTGCGTAAGCTACTTAACATGTATCTTGTTGAGTGCATCAACTTGAACCATTTCGTATTGTTTGTTATTTTCTCTCTTGCTTAAGCTTCGATTATTTTCATTAAATCTTTCCTCTTCTAATCGGGCAAGAGAAGTATAGCTGCTGTCATAGTCCAGGTCTTATACATCATGATCTCACAACATTTCTGAGCAACGCCCATCAATAAAAGTTCCAGCAAGTTGTCCCAACCAATCACAAGATTTATTTCTGAGTCACTCAGAATGACTTTGATATTCCAAAGTAGTAGTTGTCTGACAAAGCAAGCTCGCCATTGATATTCTCATATTTAAAGGACAGAAATGAACAAGGAGTCCGGCAAATTCTTCCTATGTAAGAATCTCATGGTATAACCAAAACTAATCATGCCACTAGATTGCATCTCCAGTAGGATTGGTAGAACCAATCTTAACTTTTGAATTGGATGAATTACCATGAAAACAGAAATAATTTACTGCCTATGATATCTTACCAGATGGATCACCATCTTGTCATTGAGGAAACTCCACTTTTATGTAAGAGAAACTAAGATTTCTAATATGATATATATCTTTACTTTTAACATCTTTAGTATCCTTTGCATCGGGGTGTCGGTCTTTTATATCCTTGACCTTTTGTTTGATAGGCTCTTTGGCAACAAAAATATATGCCGAAGTTGAATCATGATGATCCTTCCAAAATTGTTCAAAGGCTTAAATGATTGTGGCTGGAAGAAATTCCTTGAGTTAGTCAAGCTTTTGGTGGTCAAACTTGGCCTCCAATCGTGCTTCAAATTCGGTCTCCCATTATAAGTCTGTTGTTCAATCATTTGTTTGTTGAGAAAAACCTTTCGTAGATTTCTTACAGAACGTGAGATTTGTAACGCTGAGCTTTTCCTTCTGATTTTGTGCAAGAGTCATGTACTAGGAAAGATACCAAGCTGATGGGAATCTAATTCCTATCTATGTTATTTCAAGCAAATGAAAATAGAAAATAGAGAATATAGGTAGATGAAGGGGTGTTCAATTACTTTAATGGGACATTTTATTTAATTGATCATATGTGTAGTTGTCCTATAGGGCAATACATATTTATAGACTCATGACTATTTATCCTACAAAAATAATGAAAAACAAAATAGGAATTATGAGGTAGCCAATATCTAATGGACTTGGACTCCTCTTAAGCTAAACTCCCACTTTAAATCACATCAAAATTCAGATACTAAAATAAGAAACCTATCATAGTTAAAATAAAAAACAGAGAGAGAGAGAGAGAGAGAGAGAGAACCCCCTCAAGTCTCAACCATTCCTAGTGCCAAATATAACTTATATAAAGTGCCTATAATTTCTTTAAGTATAGCAAATTTATAAACCTTTTTTAATATAAAATGCCACTTAACAGTCAACTTCTTATCATATCCATTATTGTTCATATTATACTTCATTTACACACTACATATCTAGGGTTGAAGTATTGATACGGTACCTATGCCAGCACCTTATTAATAAAGTATGCTATGGCTGCATGGACCATTATGAACCAGTATGTAAATCCTTGATTTATTTACCTATATCATACAAAACTATCCTCATCTTGATGATTTTGTTGGTTAGGTGTCAGACAATATTGGTGGTTAGTTGTTGGACAATGCGGGACACCTTGGCATTTGCCGATGCAAGTGTCTAGGTATCACTGCACCAAGGCATGATTGCATTCTGTCCTTGTTTTAGGTTTATTGCACTTATGGTGCCCATTCTTGTTTGTTTGGGCACAGCACATGCACCGAGCACCACTTTTGTTGCAAACAATTAGAAACCATGTGCAAACAAAGAACTTGTATTTTTCTAAAAAATCCATATTTTAAATTTATTTTAATATGTTTTTGCTAGTATTTATTGGTTGTCCGCAATAGTTCTTTCTGCACCATGTTCATCAGCCATTTGTTGGCAGCTTTTGGCATTATTGTACTAAGAAGCATCTGTGCTATCATAGAAATGTGGCAGAAAGTCCTAGCCTCCTAGGAGCCACAGGAATTGTGTTCTTGATATGCTAAGAGCCTAAGACTTTTGTCTCCTCCATGCAGATAATGGATTTCCAACCTGGAGAATATCTTAATGTGAAGGTTTGTCAACAATTATTTTATCTGGCTATAAGTTCTGCTGTGACTAAGAGGCAACTAAAATGATGAAATCCTGCTTATGTAATTGATTGCTTTCTGAAGTGATTGGAAAATATGTCCTGTATTAAATAATGATTCTAATAGCTATTCTGGCCCTATTTTAAGGATAACGAAGATTTTTGTTGTGTTCCTTGTTGGAATAGGAAGTTCATTACAATCAGCATGGCTTGCTGCTATTAGAGGGTCAAGGCATCTATCGCTTGGGTGATAGCTGGTAAGCTTGTGATTCGAAAAGCTATGTTATTGTTATTCTAGACTTGCTTTCTTGACGTATCACTATGAATTTGCTACCAATAAAGGTAGGACCTGATATTAACAAGTCCAGTCCTTGTCTACACGTTGACAGAACTATGAGTTTTTTTTCGTCTTCCGCAATCCTTTTGCTGACTGCACTACTTTGCAAAAGCTTATGTTGCTGTGTCATACATTAAAGAAAAGAAAATTGATATTTATAAAAAATTAATTAATTTAGCATTCCTGTTGCGAAGCAGATGTGGAGGAATAGATTGCCTCTTTCATACATTTTCTTTTGTTTATGTTTTTGATCTTGCATTGGATGATTGAAGTTGTTACAAGTTAACTACAAGAAGAAACTTCTTCCTACATTTATTGAGAAATTTCTTCCAACATTTTCTACAAGACCTTGTCTGGCAATGCGCTAATAAGGATTTGTCTGCATTTTTGCTACGCTTTTCTTCTGATAAATTTCTCTTATTTGTTATGAGTCAGCATTTTCCAACATTCTAAGAGCTTAACTGAAAAATTAAGGGAAGGTGTTGTGTTGAGAGAAATGTCAACGTGAAGGTCAAAGAGTTTTACTTTCCTATTACTAAATACCCCATATTGTAAATCTCTTGTTGGTCCCTTCAGCATCTTCATAATGAAGTTCCTATTTCCATGCTGCTTTGGATGCTTGTATCGTTACAAGTATTGTCACATTACCTTTGTTACTATCTTAAAAACAGGTACCCAATTCAAGCTGGCGATGCCATTTGGATGGCACCATTTGTACCTCAATGGTATGATTTTTTTTTTTTTCTTTAATTGTTGTTAACAAGAATCTTCAATTTTTCCATCATGGGTTAGCTTAATACCTCTGATTCCTACTCGGATTTACAGGTATGCAGCGCTTGGAAAAACCCGCTCAAGATACTTGCTTTACAAGGATGTCAACAGGAATCCTTTGTAATCTAAGGCATAGTCACATACAAGACAGGATTCAATTGTGTCGATGTAGGTATGTGATATCATAAATCAGGAACTGCTTTCAGTTAGTTTGCGCAATTCAGCTGCCCCTGTCCAAAGGTAAGTACTAAGAACATTATTGTACTAGATGCTGACTCAATAGATGATTGTCATATCATTTGCCAGACACAATATTTTGAACTTGAAATCATATATGAAAGTGTGGAAAGGTGTGCGTTGTATTTCTTTACCTTGCCTACTGAGTTTGAAGGTCTGGGCATTAGTGTCTGGGAACCATTCAGTTAGAGTCAAAGAATTGGAGTCATGAAATAATCTGGATAATTTTCCTATAGTTCAAAAAGAATTTAGATGATCAAAAACTGTAAAAATTCTAGTAGAATTAAGTTGAGGTTATTGATGTATTCGTATTCTTATCCATGTAGAAACAAGCATAGGAGAGGCAGACAATAAATGACATAAAATTATTTCTTGCTGAAGATAACTGATAGCTTGAACTTTGTTGTGAGCATGTGATTCTTGAATAAATCGAGGTTTTCATGGAGATATCAAAGAATTGTAAAATTATCTATTGATTCATGATTAGTTTGAGTCCAATGAAACTGGTGAATGTGAAGAATTGGCGAGTGATTTAAGTCTTGGATTGTTTGGATCTTGGACTTCTGTTGTGCTAAATACTTCCAAGCTTATGTGGTAAATATGCACCCATTTAAGTATTTGTTTCGGAGTCTTAAGAGATGTCTTTAGGTAGATATTTAAAATGCAGAATGTCGTTTATTTTTATTTTTATTTTTTGTTTTCTAAACTCCTTAATTTATTTATGTTTTCACAATAGAATACTTTAATAGATTCCTAGGCAGAGACATAATCAAATCCAACCCAAGTCATTGAATGTTGATGTCTAATGTCGACGACGACGCTTCTAGCTTAGCCTGTCTATATTTATGTGTTTGTGCTAGTGTCAATATCTTGCTAAAATTAATAGAATCTAGAATCATGCTCTTTAGAGACTTTAGATCTTCTAGCTAGGCCGATAACGATAAGAATCTATTGTCTCAAAGAGTTCAACCAAGCTTTTTAATCATGACAATAAATGACAAACAATTTAGTAAATTAAGTCCTTTAAAGATACAAGATGAGCGAAAAGATAATGATGCAACAATTCAAATCCTATTCCCTTGGAATTCAATTGCCTATCCTTCATATGTCGTTCAATTGTAAGCGTGACTAAACTCTAAATTATGATTTTGTGGCTAGATACCAGATATCATCATCTATTCCCTCCTTGTTTAATCACCAATTCACCTATCATTAATCAATGAATGAATGATAGAGTCGGACGTTCCAATATTGGAGGAGAGTTAAAGTCATTGGCGTCTTAATCAAATTTAAAAATGCAAAACAGAAATAAATAAAGTTCACATTCTTCATCATATCTATGCATAGATTCATTAATATAATTAATTTATCTATTTTAGGCTTTACCTTTTATTGGTATCTAGCAAGGATGAGAGCTTCAACTTGTACCCATAAGTTGAATAATGTTTGAAAGAAAAAGCTAATAAGCAAGCACCATCAACATCTTAATAATAATGGTATCATAAGAGATGAACTCCCACAAAAATTATTATTTATTACAAAATTTAAATAGTACCTATTGTTTATTATTTCCATTTCTTTATTAGATCTGTCTAGGTAAAAAGCAATGGATGCGTTACACCATATCGCATCCATTGAGAGGGTTAAAAGGGATGATTAAAAAATAAAATAAAATAATAGTAGTAGTTTAATTTGCTTGCACTGCTTGTTATGGAATGTAACCATACTTTTCAATTGATACACAGATATTAATTAAAATAATATGAATAAATTCAGATTAATTTGAAATTGCCGCATAGTAAATATTATTTTAGCTACTGAATGAAGTAAAGTTAATAGGCGGGTGCCCATACAATAACGTAAATAAGGTTAATAATTTTAATTGAACTACCTGCCAGCTTACTCCATCGTTTTTAAGATTATTTGAATCATTAATGAAAATAAGATTATTTTATTCAATAAACCGATTGTTCTGAGAAGAAATCTTAGCTATATCGTTGGGAGGCGGGCTGTGGTAGCTTCGAGGATGATTAGATAACTTTTTACGGGCTATAATTCGGTATTATTAGTAAGAGAATTTGATTCAGCGCAACAGGGTTCTCATAAACTGGTTAGCTCCTGATCGAAACTTTGTGAAGTAGGTACTGGATGTTTGGAAAGATTTGATCTTTAACCTGTTCGATGCTTCGTCCCTGTGATTCTTGGTAGCCATGCCCGCCTTCACGGCAATCGCCTTGGATAAGGCTTTTGGAGCCCGGTGTCTCTCGGAACCCCCACCTTGAAGCCTCCTTTGGCGCCGGTGAAGGTGGAGAAAGTGCCTCCGAGACCGTCCGAAAAGAAGAGCATCCATCGTCCCAATAATGTTTCAACGGCACTCTACTACGCCACCCCGGAGACCGCTCCCCTTCCCGGCTCTCGCCGCCTTATTTCCCTCCGTCCGTCACCTTACAATCATGAACCACGAGAGGTGCGGCCTTCGCCTTCTCAAAGGGCTTCTCCCAGAATGAAGTAGTCGCTGGGCCCCGCAGCTATTGGCTGAATTCGAAAACAAAGGTTGAAGTGGTGAGTGAAAAGGGTGTTGAAGGGACGGCGAACGGCTTTCATGATAAGAAGTCTGAAGAGCAGCAAAAGGCTGTGAATGGAGATGGAAGTCAAGGTGGAACTATAGTTTAATCTGCCAGATGAACGTAGCGAATCCATGTCAGAAATATAAAGTAAACAAAAAATTTATTTTAATAAAAGAGAAGAGAGAAAGAGCAGATCTATGGATATATCCAGCTTGTATGAATTTATCCTCATTCCTTTGTTAAAAGGAAAGCCATCTCAGAGTCTTGTGAATTGATTAATAAGCGGATGTTATACATTCGTCTCTTTCTTCCACTGTATTTGTTGCATCCATGGTTCGTAATAAAAATTTTTTTTAAAAAAAAAATTTTAATTATGCACATTAGTCATACACACCGTCTATTAAACCAGGTACTCAATCAAATAACCTAATCTAATAAAAATAAATTTAATCATTATAAATATAATAATAAAAAAATAAAAAAATTAAGTGCTTATAATACCGTAGCAAATTTCAATACAAAAACATTTACTCTATCCATTCAACTATCAAAAAAAATATTCTTCTGTTTGTATTATTTAATTATTTAATTTTGACTATTGGATACTGATAATTTTAGATTATATAATCATGTTGCAAGTATGCAATTTGAAATTGATAAATTACATTCAAAATCTTGGATCATCAGTCATCGGATTAGGATAAATTATATATATATATATATATATATATATATAAAACAGGGGACAAAACTTTACCTTGAGAATCTTCTCATTGTTATCTACATGGTTTCAGAAACCAATGATGTTTCTACGCTGGCTACCCACCATGCACGCGCGCCTCTTATTAAGGGGAAGAAAAACGATGAGAGAGCTGCGTTACCACGTGGAAGCAGTGCAAAGCGAGTTGCGTTGCCGCGTGGAAGCACTGCCTTGCCACCGCCATCGTCGCGGTTCCATTATTATATCATATCTGTATTTATTCAAGCCTCGGCCCACCGCAGTCCGCAGTGGACTCTAACGCGCCAAAATCATCGCTTTAATCCGTTTGGTCCCATCCCATCCCATCCCATCCCATCCCATCCCATCCGAACCCGTTCTGCTGCTCCGCGGGCTTCCGTATCTGCATGCCATCCGGTTATCCTGATTGTTGATCTTAGCCGTTCGAGGTAGAGATCTTCGGTGCCAACCTACGGCCAGGATCGACGAATTTCCTTTAGCTCCAAGTATTTGCGAGGTATATCGTTAGTGCAACTGGTTCTCGTGACGTGCGCTCGCGTTGACCCGGGTTAGCATATCGCGTGCAGCGCTTTTCCGAACGGAATAGCGGTTTTGCGGGTCTTGCATTCGACCCCTTTGTAAAATTTTAAATTTGTAAACAAGTCTTTTCCCCCTTTGCAAACTTACATCTAGCTCCCTACAGTAGCTTGAACCGTTTGCGGGAAGAGACACTGAGGACCTTAATATTTACTGCTGAATATGTTATGTCTAATTATTTTTTAAAAAAACTTTATTGTGGACTAATGCTTTTCTTGACCAAATTCTTTGAAGAGTTAAGGTAGATATGATTTCTGTTTTGCATTTTTAGGACGGTGAGTGGTTATTTTCTCTATAGTATTATCAAGAAATTTAAAACTTATATTTTTTAAAAGATAATAAAATAATAAATGTTATTAATTTTACAATATGCTTGCTCTAGTTATGTTTGAATTTAAAGCCTCGAGAGATGGTTGCTAATTAAATGAACTGATGCTAATTATTTTAAAAAATATATCAAGCAAAATAAAATATTTCAAATATTATTGTTCTAAAAATATATATTTTGTAAAATATAATGAAGATGCTGTGGTTGGAATTAAAATTCATGATGCGTAAGAAAGAATGCGAGCCAACTGTACTAAATTTTGTGGGTCATATCATAGAAATATTTAAATATCAAAAATATGCATATCATGTTAAATCATATATGATGTGATTGTTAAAGACATTTAAAACACGAAGAAGCCGTTAGTAATGAAATTGATGTGCTCATTCTTAGGTATATTTAAAAATTACATCAAAATATATTTAACAAAGAAAGAGTTTTAACATGATAAGAAATAAAAGTTAAAAATGAATGATCATGTCAAATGATGCTTTTTATTGTTATTATTATCTTATATATATATATATATGTGTACGTACGTACGTATATATAAAAATAATTTATTATTGAGATACAAGTGCTTATGAACAATATATAGGATGATTATTGTTTTTATATCATATATTTTACCATAATAACTATTTAGTAAAATATTTTTACAAGAACTACAAAAAAAAATATCCCGATGAAACATTTTATTTTACTCATATCAAAAGATATTTTATAAAGAACCTCAAAAAAAAACAAGAAAGCAGAATTTTTAAGTAATTATCATAATATATATACCCCTAATGAGATATAATATTCAAAACTACTCCACTAAAATATTAATATGTAGCATGATTTATTCGATGATTTATGCAATACAACAACCAATAGAGTTAGATAAATTATTATAATCATAGTGATTATAATGACAAATCACACCATCATAATCGTGCATACTTTGTATTATAATTATTCTTTGTAAAAATTTATTTTAAACAAGCCCAATATAGATTAGATTGCTTGGATAGTATATCTATTAACCAAGATACCTTTGGTTATTTCTTATTAACCAGACACATGTGGCTATCATTTTCTATTGTATGATTGGAGAGACATAACAGCTTTATGTTGCATTCATGCCATTAGTATATGTCTGCATATTTCAAAAAATTTATTTTTAATTACATCACATTTTTCATCTACAAGTTGTGGCATTATAACACATATATTTAGATATTTGCTCGTGCAATTAAATTTTTTAAAAAATTTGAAACATAAAATTAGATTTTTCAATCCTTCAATCCCAATAGAATTCCTTGTTTTCAACACCACATAAATATAAAGTGTTAATGGTTAGCAACAGCGATGAAATGATGCTTTGAGGGCCAGGTAAACTGTTATTTCAGAAGTTTTGGACCCGATAAAACAATCAATTATCTTCCAGGGGTTAACTGCATAATTCACAATAAATTTTCCACCCTCTCCGAAAGCCCGACACCGCCACCAAGGCTGCCCACTCAGCCGGTCAAGACACCGCCCGCGCCGCGGTGGGGGCGGCCACCACTCACCCCCGTTAGCGTGCGCCGCAGCGTAAGCCGCCTACCCCTGGGCGGTGCCCCGATCCAGCCCCCACTATCCAACAAAAATATGCCCCCTTTCCCGCACCTCCTCCTCGCCCAAGCCACCACCTCCTCCTTCTCCAAACCCTCCTCCCTTATGGCCTCCTCCTCCGCCGCCGCCGCCGCCGCCGACGGTTCCAAAGACCCCCCTCCTCCCCCTCCCCTCCACCCTCCTCCTCCGTTCCCGCCCCCTCCTCCTCCGCCGCCCCCTCCGCCTCCGCCTCCGCCTCCGCCTCCGCCGCCGCCGCTGCCGCGGCCGCCGCCTCCCCCTCCCCTTCCGCCTCCCCGGCCCGATCCCCCTCCCCCCTCCCACTCCCGGCTCCCCCCTCCTCCACCTCCTCCCGCCGCCTCCCTCCACCCTGCTGGACCCACGAGGAAACCCTAGCTCTCATCGATTCCTACCGCGACAAGTGGTACGCCCTCCGCCGCGGCAACCTCCGCGCCTCTCACTGGCAGGAGGTTGCCGACGCCGTCGCCCGCCGCTGCGCCCGCCTCCCCCAGGCCACCCCGAAGACCTCCGTCCAGTGCCGCCACAAGGTCGAGAAGCTCCGCAAGCGCTACCGCGCCGAGCGCCAGCGCTCTCTCGCCCACGACCCCTCCGCCCCTCCCATCTCTTCGTGGGTCTACTTCCGCAAGATGGACGCCATGGAGCACGGCGGCGGCGGCGGCGGCCCCTCCGTTGCCGCCGCGTCCCGCCCCTCCCCCTCCCCCGCGCCGCCGCGCTCTCGCTCCGACGACGACGGGGAGGAGGAGGAGGAGGAGAACGATGGCCGCGGCCGCGCCAGCGGCGCCGGCGGCAACACCCGCAGCCTCCACCGCCTCATGGCCAACGGTGGCGGGATCGGCGGGGGGCTCAGGTTCACCATCCCAAAGGCAGTGCGGTCCAAGATCGCCGCCGGATCTAGGGTCGAGGAGAGGGCCTCCGCCCCGAGTGCTGGCGGCGTCATGAACCCTAGCCCTACCACCCGACTCTTCAAGGGCTACGGCGGGGCAAGGCCAGCTATGGAGGAGATGAGGAGGCGGATGGAGAACAGCAGGAGGAGAAGGGAGAGGGACTCGTCGGATGCGGTCGGGGAGATGGTCTCAGCGCTGAGGATGCTGGGGGATGGGTTTCTGAGGATGGAGCAGATGAAGATGGAGATGGCGAGGGAGATGGAAAAGGTGAGGAGGGACATGGAGTTGAAGCGCACCGAGATGATTCTTGATTCCCAGCGCCGGATCGTCGACGCCTTCGTCAAGGGCTTCTTCGGGGGGAAGAAGAGGGCCAAGGTCTCTCCGGAGGCTTGAAAAGGTGTCACCTGTCTTCGTTTCTGACTTCTTTCTTCTCTTTTTGTTAAGGTTATCGCTATGTATCAAAGTAGATATGGAATTCTCAGTGTGGAAGATGGATGGATGATGTCACTGGGATGGGGTGCTTTGTTTCTCTGCCTCTTGTTTTCATTATGGAATCATGTATGAAGCACTGGCTTGAATTATTTCGACTTTTGCTTTCTTTGTAGAGCTAATAAAGGTAAATTTAGTGTTAGTTGCTTTTGCTCTGAGTTGGCATTGTGGTGGAATTGCTTTTCTATTGTTTTGGAAACTTCCTTGACAAGGCTCTTTGTTTTTGCTCTGTAAATTCTGTATGATTACTTATAGGGTGAAACTTTTTCTTGTAATTTTGACCGTTCCATTGCTGATGCTACTATAATAGGATGTCATCATGTTATTGATTGAAGTAGGATCTTCTTGCGTTATATTATATCGGGGCGGTTAAAGAGGCATTTCTTGTTGCATGGTTTTAATGTTCTTAATTGGTTGAATGGAAGCGCCTCCAGTCTGACTAGCTGAAATTGGTATTTGTTGTACTTTTACCATGCAGGTTTTGTCAAACTTTCATTTCTTATTCTTGGATTCCACTTTTTTTTTTTTTTTTTTTAAATTAGGGAAAGATGTAAATATGACCTAACAGTTTACCTTGTTTACCTTTGTACCAATTATAAAAATATGTATTGTTAGCAAATTCACCTCCTCTAAGCATTTCAGATTTTTGTGAAGGGAGCACTGTTTTATTCGTTCTTCTTTCAGTGATTTTCTGCTTCTCAATCTCATGACATTGTCTGCTGAGTTAAATTAAGCCCATGCTTTCTCTTATATTGTTTAGTAACTGGCAAGATGTGCAATCCTTGCTTTACTTGAGCTTCCTTTTCTGATTGTTCTAACTGATCATACTATAATTTCATTTTATGCATATGAGATTATAAGTGTCACAATCATGTTAAAGAATCATCAAATTATCATCTACCTGGAATATTGCTTGGCTGCATGCTTTTCTGAAATGTCTTATGCTTTGATAACATATCTTAATCTTCAACTGCATCTTTTAAACTTTTTTGCATGAAACGCTAGCATGCATTGTCCTAGCTTTCCTCATGTTAAACGGTCTGCATTTTCCCTATGGCGAAATATTTGACATTTCAGTCATTTGAAGTGCAGAGAAGAGGTAATTTTTTTTTTTTTCATCGTTCCTATTTTTTCTAAATGGATCGAGAACCCTACTTTCATAATATTGTGCTTGGTTATTTAGCATCATGTTATAGTCAGTAGTGATATCAAATAACTTGCGTTTCTTTTATTAATGTAGCTTAGGAAGGTTCACAAATTTGTTTGATCATATTAATTCGTTTCTGCTCTTGCAGTTGATGGATTGTCAAAAGAAAAAGGATGCAATATAATGCCCTCTTAGATTCTCAACCGTTTCATTACAGTCTAAGCATGGTCTCCTTTTTGACATTTATTTTCATGTCCGACTTATGTTCAAAGTCTTTGATTGTGATATATGTTTAAAATTACCTATATCTAAAATATTTCAATTATTCTCTCCTGGAGTCTTAAAATGAGGGTAAGATGGGAACTCCTTGGTCCTTGATTTCATTGATTGACTTGATTCATGTGGCTTTCATTTGGTTAGTGTAGTTGTTGGTAGGTTCTCATAAATGATGGGAACCATTTCTTTACTTCCTGTGCGGAGACTTTCCTGACTCTTACAGATGATATGAAGAGACAACAAAGGATTAGTGTAGAATTGAGCAAAGGAATATGTTTAATTTTGGGGTTGGTTACCTAGATGAGAAGATTTTCTATTCAATTCATTTCTCTTCTAAAAGATATGGATGATTAGAACTGATTTTATTTTCCTTCGATGCTTAAATTTATAGAATGCTTTCCTAGGGAGGAAGTTGGTGTGTTATGTGTGCTGTGTTGCATATTATTTTGCCTAATTATGTCAACTTTTATTTAGAAGAACCTTTAATCTAGTTAATGAAGCTATGTTGATTGGCAAATCCTTACGTGGTCATATAGAAGGGGTTCTAAAAGCAACTTCAATAATATGATCCTCATGACAAAATTAAATTTCCACGTTCGCTAGAATGTGAACCAATGTAAAGAACGTATGATGTTGATTGAAATTTGGGAAACATGAAGATAGAATGACTGATACTGATGGACTGATCTTTTTTGGAGAACTGTTATGTTATTTCAAGTTTTCAACATCATATTTCTAGTTGGAACATACATTCATACATGCAGACATATTAATTAAGTGATTGATTAATTAATTAATTATTGCTAAGAAGGTACGACATCAAACTGTATCTATTAATCAAATATGATGATGTTGCATTTGATAGCAGATTTGGTCAATAGATGTGGATTTCATTGTTGTCTTTATCATCAATGCCTTCATGGAAGGAATGATTGGGGACATACATGGATATCTTTCTTTCTTTCTTTCTATTTATGCTATATCAAATTGCAAGGATTACACAATTTGCTTATGAGATTTTCAATTTAAATAAAAGAACTAGACTTTTAATGGGAGAGAATGATAAAATCTAAATTTCCAAGACTCCAAATTTGTTATTTTAAGATATTTGAAATTTTAAAGACTTCACAAAATCACAAAAATATTGCATTTGATGCTTGGCCACATGAATTGGTGGTAATCCTGTATATGTTGTTACAACTTACCAAAGCCCAGGAGGATGCTTTTTGAATGTTACATGAGGATTGGAAAAAAAATATAGGGATTGTTATTTGGTGCTTCTTAAAAGCTTCTTGCAAGAATATTTGTCAAGCAAAAAAAGATTTTTACTGAAGTTCCTATAGGATTGCAATAAAAATGATAGGAGTGGTAGGTGGATTAGGTCTAGAAGAATGTTTGGGATGTTTCATCCCTTAAAAGGGCTCATATTGAAATGTTTCTTGGTATTCAAACCATATTGTTCTGGCAATGCAGCTCATTACGCTATGACCTCAAGAGTGACGCAAATAATGGAAGGTGTAGCATGTTAGGTCTTTTCAGAAGAAAAGGGATGCTTTTGAGAGATTACAGTACAGGAATCCCATATGTTGTGAAAACAGACTAAAGGGTAATTAGGAGTTTTAGAGTTTTGACTGTTGGGGTTTGGTTGGGTTTTATGGGTTATTTGTTGGCTTTTGTTAAATTTAAGATCGGATAACAGGATAAATGTGTAGAGTGGAAAGAGGCACTTAAAGGTTACGACCATGCACATGACTCTTATGGATTCATTGTAAATGTGGACATGGGTTGTGTTAGCCTGAGTGCAGGCCGGGTCATGACCATGCACATGACTCTTATGGATTCATTGTAAATGTGGACATGGGTCATGTTAACCTGAGTGCAGGCCAGGCCACAACCAAGGGTCAAGCTTCAAAGTGTTGGGTTGAGCATAGTTTTGGCATTAGCCTTGATTTTTCTGGTCCAAACCTGCCCAAACTACTACCTTAGGCCCAACATAGGCTTGTCTTAGCTCAATCCAGTCCTATTGAACCTAAATACCTACTTGTTTGCAATAGGGTAGGGGGCAAGTAGGGAGGAAGAAATGGAGGGAGAATGGTAGAGAGAGCTGATTATCTGGAAGACTGGTGATGACCACCAACACTGGCTGCTGATGTTCGCGATTGCTTGTGATGGTTGCCTCCTCCAACATCAGAGGTCTCAGAATGTGGATGGATTGGAGGGGGAGAGGAAGGAGTGATGGTGGTTGTTGAGGGAATGCTTCCTATTTCAATGTGATGGCAAAAAGATAGAGAGAACGAATGCGTGATGGCAAAAAGAGAGAGACGGAAGAGGGGATACACCTAGGAGCTTTTTCATGTGATTAGGGCAAGGGGCAAATCCTGATGAATTTAAAATTTATGCTAATATATGTAACTGGGCCTGGCTTGTTTGGGTCTATTTATGTTGTTTGAGCAATCTTGGCCTTGGCCTGGAACTTGATTGAGTGAAAACATATGGGCAGGCCTGATACAATGGACAGGAAGTGCCTGCCTAGCATGCTCAAAATGGGGTTGGACTGCTTTTGCCTAGGTTTAATTCATTGATCTATTTATGCAGGTGTTGATGACAGATCTGAATGTAGGTTTGAAAGGCTGTTTGAGACTGAAAGGCTGATGAGAGGGAAGAAGAGGAAGAAAGAGTAAAGACAGAAAATGGGGGAAGAAGTGGAAGAATAACTATGATCAGATATGATCATCTTTCTATTATAAGAACTATCTTCCCTCACTTTTATGTCTGTAGAAGCTAGTCATTAAATTACTATATTGAATATTATCATTTTTTTTAAATGGAACAAAAAAGAATAAGATGTTACATATTAGCGCACATGCAGTTCTGTCCTCTCCATCATGCTGCTTCACTAAAGAACTAAAATGGAGAACAAAGCAAAAAGAAAGAAAGAAAGCAAGAAGGTGACAGGAAAATCCTAATGCCCAGCTAAAAGTGCCATTACTTTTTGACTCAAGTCAATCTGATAATGCCTATATTCACTGGTGGTTGTTGCAACAATGAACAAGTGGCACTCTTGTTAATTTCTTTGATTTCCTAACTGACATAAGTCCCTCGGAGCTGGTTACACAAATGACTTATATTTCACATTACTTGCTCTGAAGTTCATTGGTGAAATATGAACTTCTTTGGCCTGACAAGACCCAGCAAGGCTACTCGATCCTAACTTCTTGTCATCCATGCGTTGGTGTATGGACCCTTGCAGAGGAATGTTAAGTTGATGTTATGAAGTAGACCTGATTGGACTCGACTTGGAGTGTCCACATTTCTGCTATCCTTCTAATGGACCTGATTTGATTCCTTATCTTTATGCCTAGATCTATAGTAAAAGATGAAATCATCATCATCTTTACTCAGTCCTGCCTTTATTTCTATTTTATTTGTTCTCACATTTCTCCTTTTCCTCCATTCTCTCTGCACGTGTCTCCTATATGACCTCTTCCTATGCATCCAATTCTAGTTGTACTGACATGGCTCCTATCTCTCCACCCACCCCCAGGCATTAAACCACAAAATCCTATATGTGAATCAAGCAACCAATATTTCCCCTAAGAAAAAGAAAAAGCCTATAAAATGCCATTTGTTCTTTTTTTTCTTTTTTATCCTTTTGTTATTTCTTTTTTGCTTCATTACTTCGCAATTCTGGAAAAAGAAGGTTGTATAGGAAAATTCATCTTTTGAGAAAAATTAGTTTCCTTCCCAGAATATGCAACATGCAGTTTTGAAAACAAGAAGATTTATAAGGACATGGAAAGTAGTTGTTCTATTGTATTATAAGTTTTGTGTATTAGAAAATGAGGTAAATAGTGCTGGTTACTAGGGACTTTTGCAGGAATTAAGTGACAAATCTGATATAAAATTGAATCTAAAACGGGAAAAGAGGAGGGGTGGTGCCACCAGTTCAACCATGCTGAGTTTTGCAAGAGCTAGCAGATTATTGGATGAAGACTTCGACAAGCAAATATTTGTTTTTTTTTTTTTTTTTTTCTATTTTGTGAGAGAGCATTTTGGCGAATGGTATTCAAAGATATTTGCCACATTTTTCAGCAAATTTTTCATTAGAGACCGTATCAAATTTTAGTTTGGTTTCAATATTTGTAGGTGAACAATTCTAGCATATTTCTTTATTATTGGGTCCTATTTCTAATATGATTTTGTTCGGAATTTAATGCCTGAATTAGGGGTCATGTCTAATATAATCTTCTAGTACATTGTATGAAGGGGTTGGTGTTTTGAAATACTTAATAAGAATTCTCAAAGAGAACTTCCTTAATCGAATGAAGGTTTCTTCAATCTAGTTTGCCTTCAATTTCTAGTGTTGTTCTTAAAGTTTAACCCTAGTGCCCAAGTCGCCCTTTACTCTTCACATTGCATCTAGGGGAGAATGATAAAAAAGGGTTAAATTTGCTAGAGAAGATATTTGATTTGACATGTGAGCCAAATAGAATATCAATGGGCATTTTTCTAGCAGCTTCGATGAGAGAGGGCAAGGAAAGATATTGCTTGTTGTTGGCTGAATCTCCCATCTTTTTCAGAGGTAAGCCATTACCAATGCACCAATGTTTTGGGAGAGGACTTTTATTAACCTAAAAGATTCGGTCCTATTGGGCCCAATGGAGGA
Source organism: Metroxylon sagu (assembly GCA_017589505.3). Lineage (NCBI taxonomy): Eukaryota > Viridiplantae > Streptophyta > Magnoliopsida > Arecales > Arecaceae > Metroxylon > Metroxylon sagu. The sequence goes on along the minus strand of JACVBY030000574.1, from coordinate 902,522 downwards.
GCAATCAGGCCTGCTGCCACAACCAGTTTGAGAATGGATGATTGGTGGGGCAAGGAGATATGTTTTAATAGTTCAGTTTGAAGATACTCTGTTATTACGCTAACGTGTCTATTGGCTTCTTTGATGATCCAAGCACCATGAGGATTATGAGACTTAGCAGTGTAATAAAATGTGAAGATCTAGGTCTCACCCTCTCTCTTTTTAGCTTAACTTTTTTCATACTTTAAAAATAAAAGCAATGAAGAACTGATTTTTGCTGCAAGTATGTAAGCAAATAGTACACTAATGCATTCAATTTTTCAAATTACTTGGGGCATGTTTAATGAGGTTTTACCATTGAAAAACTATAAAAGAGAAGTTAAGCTCTTGCCAATAGGCTTCTTTTCAAGCAAACATGATACAAAATTCATATTTGAATTGTCCCTTGTGTTGGCCATTATTTGAATTATCTTGCAGTGATCAGCAATTATTTGCACAACCTTAGATACACTTCACAAACAATGTGTTGGCCACCTTGTGGTGCCTTCTATCAAGTGGATGTCAAGTGGTGTGGCAGTATAGTGTAGGTCAGGTAGTGTGGACGTTTATTCTATGAAAAACTTAGAATCGATTGTAGACTTTGTGATGCAACAAAAAGGATTTGAATCCTGTTAATAGAGTGTTTCCATCAAAGATCATCATCCTATTCATTAGGGATACATGTAAGGTGGATTTTGTATCTTGGATTTGCTGTGTCATTGGCTCTAATGAATGGAGCTTTCTATCAACCAAAATTGGCCAGTAAAAACAGTACCTTTGACATGTTATGTGATATAAATTGATGTAGAATCATTTATCTGTGTACGCATATGTTCATGTGTAGATTGCTATACAGCGATATTCAGGGAACAAAAGCTTTTGATGACAAAATTAGAAAACCTATTTGCTATGGAGGATCGAGCAAATGCAAGGCAACTTAAATTGAGACGTCGTGTCATTTTTAGTAGAAATACTTGAGAAAGTTTCCTGTTGTTGGTTCTTGGCATGACATAAGGTAACTTTATTTTGTTCCATTTCATGATAATGCAAGGGGCCATGTTCACGGAGTCCAATTTGAAGGCCTTGAAGAGAAGAACATCATGGAACTAATGCTGGATAAGGGGACTTTTTTGAGTCTGCTCCTCGTGGCTGAAGATTTTCACTTTTATTATTGGTTTTTTGTGGTGTTTTGATAGCTCTTAACATGTGAAAGCAGGGAAAATTATGAAGGTACTATCTTTGCCATTATTGTCCCTGTAAATGATGCAAAAATACGATTTTGAGGCTCTGATGCGGTAGGATGCACAAAGGTATATTTGTGTCTAGAAAGTCCAATTAGGTACTAGCTTTTTGGTGCATTCATATGGTCAACCAGAGGGCCGTGTTCAAGTTGTCAGATTGGTTTAGTTTTCCATTTGCGAAATAGTAGTTCATATTAGTTAATATGGCTTATCTATTTGAGATGAACTTTTTTTTGAACATAGGATTGTTGATGTTAATATTATGGTCAATTTACTCTTGTAGAACTGGGGACTGTGAATTTAATGGGTACGAGATACTTTTCTTTTTAAATTTTTACCACTGGTGGGGGAATCCAATCAAGTATTCAGCTGGCTGTTTTGTAATTTGAATGTATAATATTACTTGGGCACAAAAAAAGATTAAGCTAGGTATCTAAAGTAAAATTGGGATTTCAGTTATTAACGTATCTGAATCTCTTATGTTACCAACATCTGGATGGAACAACTTTAATTTGTTGAATTCCTATTTTGATGAGAAGGGAATCATGACAGAATGCTATAGAGAATGAAATGCAGCATTACTACTGTTGCGTTATTTTTGTCCATTTTTCTTGCTGTCAAGCCTATAAATATCCTTATCAATTCACTGTCTCTCAACCTATTATCATGCTCTGTGATCTGTTGTTTCTTGTTCGGGGTCAATGCATGGATATGAGATTGTTGAGTTTTAGGTATAAAAGCTCTTCATATGAGTTCTCAAAGATCCTGATGTTTTCAGCAGGATATAGTAATAATACATTTGGTTCTCTGGCTTCGAGGTGTTCTGAGACATCTCCCAAGACATCTTTTGGCTGTCATAAACTCAATGGGTGAACCCGAATACCTTCAGGTTTCAGGCAGGCGGCTGTGATTTCGATGTGAGAATTTAGAGGGGTTAGTATGTATTGACTATTGGATTCAAGCGTTCTGCTGGCCTACTCCTTTGATTGCTATCTCTTCCCATCTTAAGAAATCATAAATCTATTCTGGCCTGGAAACTGAAAACAGCTTCTAGTTCTAGATATGATGGAGGCTCATGTTATAAGGTGCTATGTTACTGTGGTATGGTGGGGGATTTTGCGTGATAGCTTGGAGGTGATCAGCCATTCAACATGATTGCCATCTCAGGATGACTCCTCATGGAACCTTTTATTACAAACCATGAGTACTGCTCTGTATTGAATGACAATTGCCAAGACAGGAGTCTTCAGGTAAAGTTGGTTCGTTTCTGGTGGCTGCATGTGTCACAGGTGAGCACTAAAAAGGCATTTGACTTGGGACCATTAGCTCAGAAGGCAGTGGTCCTAGCATTGCTGCCGCCTCACTTGTACAACTTGATTGATTGCTATGATTGGGCCATCTCCTGGAAGGAATCAGCATATCATGAAAGTTTAGCAGCAGCATATCGACTTAATCAAGCATGCCTCTGGAAAGTCGAAATCTTCTCCTAGATGCTCGGCTTTATTACTCATTGCCCATTGCAGGTTGGCCCTCGGCGGCTTCGGCATGATTTTGCGGTCCTGTGGCTGATGTTACAAGCATGTGAGACAATAGAATACAATCATTCAATTAACGTGGTGCAGAATATCTTCAGCTTTTGAGACTCTCTCATGCATGCCATATTAGGCCACTGGACTGAGCAAATGATTACATTGGTTTTGGGTACCTGAACTTTGATCGATTTTGTTACTGTTGTGAATCATTTGTCAATAAATAAACTGATGCTTATTTCTGGTTCAAACTCATCTGTGTTTTCTTGTTTGGAATATACGGCAGTTTTAAGTTTAGGCATGAGCTATCAATAAATTGGAAGTGATCTGCTGCTGAATTAGCTTCTCATCTGTGGATAGCATTATTCTTTGCTTGGAATATTATCAATCATTTATTGAGGGACCAGAAGTAATAGATTCGATAATTGCCAGCATGACGTTGGCACAGAGTAACCTCCGATAATAGAACAAAGTCAGAGCAAAGCACCTCAAATGTGGATGCATTCCTGCCATTCTGGTATATTAAGATGGGTGTTATGCAGTTCAGCCGGATGGGGATGCTTTTTTGATGACAAATAAGGTTGCTGCATAAAAATTTCTATGCTAATTGAATGTGCATTCTATAATAATGGACTCGAAATCCACACAAGATGTTCTTTTCCTAATTAATTAGAAAGAAAGTGACAAGGAATCGAAGATTGAGCTAGAGCACCAAGGTAATTATAAGTATGATGGAGGTCGCGAAAAACTCTAAGAATCAAATTATGTTCTTGGGCTGCAAAGGAACATCGCCATTGACGAATGACACGCTTAATTTGCTTCACGTCTTTGCCAGGTTGAGCAAAACTTTCATAATGAAATACGTGCATCCAGTTTCTCTCCAAAAGAAAACAATTGCATTCAAGCACGTCTGTGGACATTTCTGAGAAGTGATCGACTAAGCCAGATCCTAGTTTTGGAGTTTAGCCTTGCTTAGAGCTTTACAACCAGCCCGGCTTTTTGACCCTTGAGATTATATTCCAGGTTATGGGGAATCCAGATAACCAGAAAAAAGAAAAAGAAAGAAAAAATCCAGTGAACGAACCCAAACTTTTTACATGTATAGGTGATCTGTGCTAGAATAGTCCTCCAACCTGAACCTAGTGCTTAAACGAGGGTCACCAGTGAATAAGGTTGATTTTTAATAATTGCACCAAGAGGAGCATGAACTCAACTCTAACTTCTTTCTTTTTTTTTTTTCTTTTTTTTTTTTTGTCTTTTAATTGGCAATTGCAGTTTGATTAAGACCAACCAAAACCACAATTAACTGCAAAAGTTTTAAATCGAGCCCTGCTGATGGTTAAACCAAAGGGCTTACACACTTTTGTGCACATGCTATGCAGTTATCTCACAATAATAGCAGATAAAAAATTTAAAATAAAAGAGGAAAAACACAAAAGACTATTTGAGGGAGATCTACCTCTATTTTGGTTATTATCCTCCTAAATGGCCATTCAGCAAGGATTTTTTTTTTTTTGCCCACCTGAAGTGTGAGCCCAATATCTTATGCACCTGAAGCATCCAAGAAGGCAACCAAGTTCAGCTACCATGGTGAACTAGAGCACTAGCACATCTAGTTTAGCTTGCTCACGTGATGATAGGTTTGCGTTTCCTTGAGCCATTCCCCTTTCAATCTCCATTTCCTCTCCATGGTATGTGGAGTGCACCCCATACAGCACATAGAACAATGTGATGACAAAACTCCACACAGCGAACCTCTCGAAAGCCGCCTTCCTGAGTGTAGTCATGAGGAAGACATTGAGAAAGATGGAGGCCGCAGCCGGCCACGGCATGAACGGCACCGACCACTCCGAGGGCCGGCGATGGCAATGGACTCTATGATGAAAGAAAGCAGTGAAAAAAACAGAGGCACCTCCGAACAAGGCGAGCCCCCACCAGTATCCATCCCTGAGCTTCCACGACAAGGAGAAGCCCATGGAGCTTGACGTGAGAAGCAGCAGGAAAAAGAGAGTGGGGAGCGGGCGGTTCGTGCCAACTTTCACGTAGCGCCAATAGACCAGTGCATTGGCTACCAAGTAGAAGACTAGCAGTGTTCCGATTGATATCATTTCCACCACTATCTCAAGATCTGTGAACAGTGCGATCGATGCCGTGCAGAGTCCTGCATCATGTCAAAGCATGAGATTCTCTAATCTTTGATTTCATTTTCGAGTTTAAAAAATAGATGACAAGTAGTTGGTTGCATTGTAGTTGATGCATGATTAAGCTTGCCCTTTAAAGCAATGAATGACACGCTCAGAACAGAACTAGTTTCTGATTAATGATTGAAAAATTATCCTTCATTTGTCGTTGGAAGATAAAATTAGCTGGCTTTCTAAATGAAATATATTTTTAGTTTACGTGTTGCTGGAGTGGTCTTCTGGGGTAACCACTGACCACTATATGATTAATTATCAAGCCATTGTAGAAAAAGCAAGGCCACTATCGAGCTTTTGAAATCACGGTGCTTTTGCTTTGTTTGAGATAGCTAGTGAAGGATTGAAAGGAGATTGTAGATAGACAAGTTGAGATTTGGATGAGATTTTGTTGCACTTCGTACCCAAGATGATGGTTGCATTCATCGGGGTCCCAGTAGAAGGGTGCACTTTGGCCAACCAGAGAGGCACGAGCCGAGCTCTAGCGATGACGCACAGGTACCTTGCCTGGCCTAGCATGGCGACCAGGAGGGACGCCACGATGCCCAAGCTCGCCCCAGATCCGACGATATTGCTCGCCCACCTCCATCCTGCCTTCTTCTGGAAAGCCCAAGAAAATGGTGCCTTCTCTGGTATCTACACACAAAAAGGATGTTCTCAGCTAAGATGATCCAATAAAACACCTTCCAATATGGGCATTCACTCTAGCACTGCTATCAAGCGAACATAGAAGATATTTCTGGCAAGTATGGAAGATATTTCTGAAACAAGTCCAGCGTGATTGTATTTATTCCAGATATGACTGTAACCAGCACCGTTCTGGGGGGGAATGGTCTTCACAAAACTTGTTGCATTCTCCTCCCTTTTTTCTGTCTATGAACTTGGTTTGGCTTCAAAGCATCAATTTTGGCCCTGAAAGCTCTCTTTCTCTCCCTCCCTCCCTCCTCACAAAACTTGCTCTCTCCTCCCTTTTTTTTGCCTGTGAACTTGGTTAATTAGGCTTCAAAGCATCAGTTTTGGCCATGAAAAGTCTCTCTCTCTCTCTCTCTCTCTCTCTCTTTCTTTCTCTACACACATATATGTATGTATGTATTTATGCATGCATGCATATGTGTCTATATATATATATATATATATATATATATATGTATGTATGTATGTATACATGTGTATATAATGTATATGTATGTATAAGTGTATGTAATATGTATATATAAAATAACACTCGAGTTAAAGGTCACTCAACTTTCCCCCAAACCACCCACAAAAAGAAAAAAGAAAAGGAAAAAGAAAGGTACACTACCTCATTGTAAGGCATCATGGAGCACAAAGCCAAGGCCAACAGACAATAGAGAGTGGAGACGACGAGCACTGACCCGGCAATGCCAATAGGAAGGCTTTTTGAGGGGTTCCTGATCTCTTCTGCCATGGTTGACACGGAATCATAGCCAAGGTAGCAGAAGTATACTCTTGCTGCTCCATCAAGAAGCCCTCTCGCACCGAAGGGAAGAAGCCCTTTGGGCTTCACCAAATTTCTCGGCCTCCCATTGCAGAAACCAGCAACAATAACAAAGCCAAAGAAGATCACATGAAAGACCGTCATCACAAGGTTCAACATGGAGCTCTCCCTTGTGCTGAAATCCCAAAAAAAGTGATTATTTCTCCATAATCCATAGGAGTGAATATTTCTTTGTGGATTCACTAGGATTAGTAGGTTGCATTGACATCATAATAATCACCATAATTATAGATACTGGTGATGCATAGAGACAAAATAGATGATCAAATAGCAGAAGCATTAACAACAGTATCAACAACAAATTAGTCAAAGCCATCACATAATACGTTTTTAATATCAGAAAAGCAAAAGCATGCCAAACTTCATAAGGAAACAAATCGATGAGCAAACACCCACTATCTCACAAGCAAGCAAAAGTTTAACAGCATACAAACTCCAAGATAGAAGAAAACCACACGCTTAGAAAGAAACATGACATGAAAAATAGATAACGATAGTATAACACATACCCATGACAAAGGCATAGAGTGAGGAGAAGGACAAGAACAACAGCAGGGAAATCCAGTTGGTTATAGCCCTTGGCTAGGCCATCAACTTCAACCCTCCATGAGTTCGGGTCATGCAAACCAAAGGCACTGCTCAAATACTCCGTAAAGCTTCTTGCCACTGCCGCGTTCGATAGAACATACTCCATCAATATATTTGCTCCTCCAAAATAGCCCACAAACTCCCCTACGTCATTTCAAACACAAACATTAAGCAAGGATTTAAGGGAGATACAAGGATCTATTAGCGATCGTACCAAATGTTATCCTTAGATAACTGAAGGCACCGCCAGCGACCGGCAGCTCGACGGAGAACTCGGTGTAACACAGTGAAGAGAGGAGGGCTGATATGCCTGCAACGATGTACGAGAAAAAGACGGCAGGGCCTGCGATGCTATGGGTGACTTTGCCCGTCGTTACGAAGACTCCGGCACCGAGCATTCCGCCCACGCCGAGTGCCACGAGGTCATACCACTCGAGCTTCCTCTTCATGTCTGCCCCCGATCTTTCCCTCACTTGGTTGAGCTCCTGGTCTGGGGTCCATGTGACTAATATTCTCCTCCTAAGCCTGTGGGGCGTTTGGGCGAGGTAGTGGAGGATGGTGGAGAAGGAGAGGTGGTGGAATGGCATTCTTGGAGTGGAGAAGGAATGGATGGTGCTCAGGCTTCTAGGCGCTGGGGTTCTTTTATACACACATGAGCAACGAAGGGTTTTAAGAATCATGGGACAATTCTTTTCATCCAAAAAGAATCATGGACTATTATTCCTGGTGTCCTTGAAACTTCGAAGGATGTGTGCGTGTGTGTGTGTGTGTATGGCTCATCCTTGGATTTCCGTGGAATGACTCTGGTTGTCCTTTGGCTTCATGGCGTTAACCTTGTCGCTAACTTAGGTTCCTTGGTTTATAAATGCCATGGTAAGCTTAAGTCATCAAGTTTTGAAATCAGTTATTTTATATCAATTCATCTACCACTAATTATTTCATGTAGAATTAAATCTCCTACGTTCCTTGGTTTATAAATCTCATGGTAAGCTTAAGTCATCAAGTTTTGAGCTCGATTATTTTATATCACTTCATCTATTACTGATTATTTCATGTAGAATTAAATCTCATACGTTATCCTCAACATAAGGCTATTAAAAAACTTGCCTCTTTTCTCCTTGATGTGTTTGCATGCTTGAAAGCGTGGGTGCGCATGTGCGCATGCATATGTATGGATAATGTGTGTGTTTTAAGCTCAGGGAGATTGCATTAAAGATCAATATTTTTCTTTCAAAACTTCAATGAGGGGAGCTGGTGCCGTGTACACACCTAAAAGTAATTTGGGAGCTTTTATGAATTGCTTTTTCTTTCATGAAATATAAAATATGTAAGGCTTTCATAATATATATATATTATGAATTTATAGCTTTCAAACCACATACAACATAGTTTTGGACATTCCATATAAGAGTGAATTCCCAGATAATTTTTCTATTTTTTCCACAGGTTTGAAACAATTTGAAGGTCATGTAGGCAAGGAAAAAATTTAGCTCCACCCCTTAGATTGACTGTCATTTTATACTTATTCCCCATTGATTGAAATTTTATTCTCCACCTTGATTTCGAGGACTGATTTATATATTTAGTCTTGTAGACATTTAAGCCAAACTGTGTAGAAAAAAAGGTCCAACTGTGTGCATGAACATAACTAAGTAGGTACAATACAGCTATTATTGTGTGCAAAATATTGATCTAACGGTAAGCAAGATTAAACATAAAATGAATGCTATGTACCTAAGGGCTAAATGCAACAAAAAAAAAAAAAAAAAAAAAAGTATTAAGTTTAAAAGCCATTGCCATTTGTGCTGCTCTTAAGTGCACCACCAATATCAGAAGGGTAGCCAAGTAACTTGACAGAGAGATGTTGATCCAAAACAAACGAACCAGTCTAATGGTTAACTTGGCAATTTGACATGGGCACAAGTTTTATTATTCTAATTAAGCTGAAACAAAATGGGTGTCGGCTCCTGCTGATCCTTATCTTGTGCATTGCGCCGTCCGCCACCCCTTTCTTCTCATTGGTTTTTTATTATCAGAGAAGTCAAAAGCCACCATCTCTCCTCCATGCGAATCAAATCCAAATATTTTAGCACCCGGATGGGCTTCGAGTATTCCTTGCTGTAATAAATATGGATGATCCTCACATAACATAATCCTCTACGGTATGCTCATAGTTAACCACCCTATTCTTCCCACATCTTTTGTAAGCTCATTTGGTACCCACTAGCATATATCTTAAGCCATGTGTCATGCTCTCAATGCATCCACAAGATGCTCGAATCGACCAGGTGTTGCCTCTATATATCGGACAGCTCACATAACGTACTATTGTGTCTAGTGCTATGGTGGTCATCATATATGGAGTGAAAAGAGATTCCCTTGTTGACTACATGCAACATAGGTACTAATCATGGGTTAAGTGCAAGCAATCATCAATCTCAATGGGGGTTTGTGTAGGATGGTGAAGAGACCATCATGATATTTATCAGAAGCACAAACTTTAATCATATGGATGGTCTGAGGAGGATGCATGCATGCATGTTCATCCAGAGGTGCTGATGTGAAATGGTGACATGGTGCTTCACTTCTAGGTTGGTTTTGATGGTATTGGTGAAAGACATCAGCCAACTGATGAGCTTTGCAAGCATTGGCCAGCAGTTTGCCACTTGGCTTAAGGCTAGTGGTCACCCACTTGATGGGGCTTAATGGCTTTCTAGTCTGGCCCAATGCTTGCATGTTCTTGAGGGAATTCAAAACCTCTGCAGATGACTAGCCTTCAACAAGGGAATATGGAATCATGCTTTCCGTTGGGTACACATGAAGGACTGTGGCATAGAAAGGACGTATGAGTAGGTATCATTGGGTGAGATAAAGAAGGATATCACTTGCTCAAGAGAAATGGAAAGCAAAGGACAGTGGAAGTAGATTCTCTTGGTTATGATTGGTTCAGGATGTGTGAGTGTGGGTCATTAGATTATCAAAAAGTTGGCCATTGGATTCTAATTGACTCTCGTTCCTCTCATCTTCTCATCGAAGTTTACTTCAACATCCATGGCATCAGATGTCTTTTCCCAGTCACGAGATCGCTTTATGGGAGAAATGAAAGCATTGCAACCAAAAGCGAACCATGGAAAGAGAGGCTCAAGAGGAACAAATAAAAGCTCTCATGCCTGGTGGCAAGAACAAAGCTGCTCCTAGTAAATTGCGAGAGGCCTAGATGTGCCTTGAACTCTGCTTTCATACCGTAACTTTTGGCTAAGTGGCCACACACAAAGCCACAAAATTTCCCATCGGCTAAGTGGCCACATCCACACAAACACCACGTAAACTCTGCTTCTTTTCTTCTTTCAGTTTTGATACATCCAATTAAGTTAAATCAAACACTTTTTTCAGTCTTAGTGTGCCTTGAACTAACTGATGGATGACCCACACTACCAACGTCGACGTGCATGTTGGACGGTTTGCATGTGTGCTTCCCCGTTGGCGACCATGTTACTTGTGGCCGTTCTTTTTGTTTTATCATTTATCTCTGTTTGAGTAATTCAGTGTCACCCGCAACTACCGTAGTAGTTTATGTACATGCTGACATGGTAAAATACGACAGAAAGTACGTGAGAACATATGCTTGGATGTACATAATATCATATTGGCTGTGCACCAGAAATGTTCTTGATATTTGTCCAGATTAAAAAGTTTAAATAATATTTTTTTGACTAATATTTTTAAATGAGCTCCTATATTATTATAAATGGTATTAGAATAAGGTTGGGTTTATGGTTCTTATGGACTAGAGGATGCTGTAGGCAGACTTGTGATATTTATAAATCGGATTGGATTTAGCTTTGGATTTGAGCTTGAATCTTTAGCCTGATGAGGATACCAAGGCTTAAACAAGAAGACTATGTAAGAGCTTATGGTGATGAATATTTAGTCCTATTTTAGATATGTACTGATAGATCTTGAAAACTTATATATGATTAAGAAGCCCAAATAATATTTTTCGACTAACTTTTCTAGATAAGGTCCTAGCTTGTTAAAAATAATATTAAATTAGATTCAGCTCATGGCCCATGTAAATTAAGGGGACACTGCAGATAGATTTTATATATTTGTGATTAGATTTAAATTTAGATTTGGACTCTTAGTTTGGTGGAGAAGATAGAATACAATAAGAGGTGCCAAATAGGATGGGATGGCCCTGCATGGTTCGTGAGATATAATACATGTGTCGAGCTGTCCCCATGTGACTCGCGCACCATGCTAGCATGATGGCTTGTGGTAGGCCGGCCTAGCATAGGCATATGTTAACGGCTCATCAAGCAGAGGTGGGTTGGCCCATGGGACACTTACTAGGCCTGACTTATTAGGTCCCCCCAAGCAGCTCACCCAAGCCGACACATCAGGCATGGCCCGCTGGGCATGAACTTGGTGCATCCAGATCCACTTGGGCTTTGACTATTTTACCTCTTAATAATCATAAAACAGCTAGTTTATAGGGCATTTACATCTATTTTTCCAACAAAAGACTATTTTGTACTTTTTAATAGTAAAAAAGATTAGTTGTTAAGGATATTCTTATCTTTTGCTCAAAAAATCATTTACCCTTCCTTAACAACCACGAACAACTAGTTTCCTATATTATTTGAGGCATTTGGAAGCTCTCCAACTTTTATAAATAGCCTCCAACCCTTCTTCCTCACGAGCTCTTTTAAATCCTTCTCTTCCTATAAAGCCTACTAATTATTCTAAGCTCTTTTATTCTCTCTCTAGTCTCTAGCTAGCTGTCTCATTCTTTATCTAGTCTTTAGCTAGCTATCCTAATCTCTCTCTAGTCTCTACTCTCTAATCTCTACAATCAATAATGTCTAGTATTGGTAGCTCTCACCCGCCCTATAGCCAAGATATTTTTGGGCTCGACATCGAGACAATAAAATATGGGGCACACCAGTCACAAACTAGAACTAGTGTCCTCGAGCCTAATACTGCCAACGATGCCACATCGATCATAAGATTTGGGGCTAGATAGTAAGCCCACAAAAGAAAAAATACATCTAATTTATTTTATTTAGTTTCTCCAAAATTAGTTTTAAAATTTAAAAGTAATAAAAAAATAAAAAATTACTTGACAGATTAGCCCATCAGGCCCAACAACTTAGAGCTTGGTTGAAAACTTTCCTTCAAATAGTTAGAAGATGAACAAAATGATCGAGCAACACAACAATGAGAAGACGAGATTGCAATGACAAGCCACTTGCTATCCCCGAACAAAATTATGTGTATAATTATTTTATTTAAATAATATTAAAAAAATAGATACGCTATTATGAGTTAGCATGTAGGTCGGATTTGTGAGCTGTGTCGGACTTTACCTCCACAATCTGGCTGGTTGTGCCGACTTAGCTTGCCGCCCACAAGCCGGCTCCTCTATCGGATCAGGCCAGCAAGGTCTAACCCATTTGACACTTCTAGATGCAAATGAGAAGACTTTATAACAGGTTATGCTAGCATATGTTCAGTGTCATATTAGCTATGCACTACATAAATTCTGAATACTTATATCGGATTTAAAAGACTAAATAATAACATCTTAGCTATTTTTTTTGAGCGAGTCCTTTGGCTGTTACAAAGTAGTTCTATAAAAGTCCAATAATGAGCTGCCACATTAGCATGTAAGAAAAAAAAAAAAAAAAAAAGAGGGCTTGTGTAAAAGCTAAAGATAATTTCTTGTTGAATTAATTTATTGTATCAGCAAATTAATCTTTAAGAAAGGAACCTAGGTATCTTTCCTTTGTGTAGGAAACGACACATTTTTTGAAAAAATGGACATGTAGAACAAAAGTTTTCACATATTGCATATCTAATTAGGAATAACTGCTCATAATTGCAAGTGTCCATTTTTTAACAGGGGTCAAGGAACAGTTTTTAGACAAAGTCGATTGTCTCTATTTTCTCGGAATCAAACATTTTTTGAAGTAGCAATCTAATTACGCTGAAAACTCCAGCTTGTAGTCCCCACATTCCTCCAATCAAACACACCCTTCATGCCATTGATGGTGACCATATTGTTCTCTCCCTTGCCAAAGGAGCTAGACTCTTTCATCTACATGGATTAAGGTGGAATTTTGCTCCTCGAGGCTTTGCAAAAGTGGAGAAAGAATCTTCAACCAATTGCACTTTGCATGCGTGCATAAAACTCGGCCAGAAGGAAATGGACCGTCCCATGCCAATACTTTATCAGCTCTACCGTGCATGCTACAATATTATAACATTATTTCGTTACACTAAAAGGGAGGAATCCTATGTGATATACTTTGTTTACCATCTTAATGTACTTGTGACTTGTTAGGGACCATAAATAAATAGTATTCAGGTTGCCCAAAGGAATGCATATTGTACTGGAGTAGCATATTTTCAGGCTTTGAAAAGTTATTTTTGTTACTTTTATGATCTCCAGGAATTCTCTCCAGCCCTCGAGTGGTTGAAAGGCCAGCATCTCGTCCAAGGAATGAGATGAAGCACAAAATTCAGCAAAGAAAAAGAAACTATGAATGGATGAGAAAATCAGTGAATGAAAGAGGAGAAGCCACCATGGCTCATATTTTACCCCCCAGCTTGGCTCGTGGCTAACCTAACATGTTAGGTTGTGCCCTATAAAGATAAAAAGCACGCACTTGGCTTAACTACTCTCAAGTAGATTGGCTACTCAAATTCGATCGTGTTGAGGGCTTTACACCCATGATTCAAATAATTGGATGCGGCTTATTATTTCTAAAATGATTAAACAATAAAAATCATGTGATTCGAAGTCTTTTAACTCACACATCAACTAGTCCAAAAAATTGGATAGTTTAGATAATATGAAATAATGCATATTTTTTTAGATCACTTAATGCATAGGCTAGTAGTTGCCAACTTATATGATTTTTTGTGTGTAAGTTATTTTAAAGGTATTACATCACATTTACAGCTCAGATCATCAATATAAGATTGCATCATTTAAACATGGACCTAACCATATTTAAAAGCTAAATCTAGTGTACGCCGTCTCTTTCTCTTTGTGTGCGTGTATGTATATATATATATAAATTTGGCTACATTTGAATATAGTTAAGTTTAAGATCCGATCATTTTTTTTTATTTTTTTTATTGTTAGATCCATACAGATCACAGAGCTATCCTATCTTTTTCATTTTTTTCATATTTGAAATTCTTGAATTGTATGGATTCAAGGATGGTTTGGCTATATTCGAATGTAGTCAAGTATAGAATCCGATTATCTTCCTTACCTTTGAATCCACATAAATCCCAGAGCTATCTTACTTTTTTTAATCTTGTTTATTTATCGAATTTATAAAGTGTATGTATTGAAAGATGAAAAAGGTAATCGAATGTAAATTTGGCTACATTTGATTGTAGTCGAATATACTTCTACACACATATTGCACGCATGTCTTAGAATGAACTCTTTGCCTCCTTGATAAAAAAATGAATCATTTTTATTTTTTCTAATGTATTTTAGTTTAACTCATTTAACTTTTTCTGAATGTATGGACTTGGCTTTTAAACCTATAATGTACTTCAAATCTGTACTCTTTACATCTTGTACTTGAGCCAACATATTATACTTGAACAGATCCCAATCAAATAATTTCTAGTGTCTTTAATTTTCTAACAAACCAGCGCCACCGATCAATTTGTACATAGTGGCCTAAATTTTTAATCTGAATCTGAAAAGATGTTGAGCTCACGTCATGCTTGACAACAATGGAGGGCAACTCCCTTTTAATCCAACAACAATGTCCAGTAATGGACAGAGCCTGTATACAGTATTCAAATCAACACCCATTATAACTACTACGTGTGGGGCTGGGATAGCTAGAGACCCCCCAAGCAGACCTCACACCTAAGAGTGCGAAAGAATTTAAAAATCATTGCAGTAGCAACAAGGCCATTTACTTGAAACTTTTCAATCAAGAGCACCATGACTGAAGACACAGGAGGAAAGGAAAGTGGGAAGCCTCAAAAAAATCACCTTTCCCTGTTCTGCTTGAAGGAGAACAGGTCATTGGTCTTCTTGGCTCTCTGGGCAACTAAAGTGACTACACCATGATTAAGATAACACTTACCACTAAAGTTACATGATCAGTAGCTTTAATTCTGCTTTTGTTGTCTCATATCAATCAAAAGTGGGCATTTTAAAATGGTTTCATGCCCATTTCAAACCCATAGTCATAAAAGACAAAAAGTGAAAAGACAATTAAGTCGCAGGATAAACCATATGCTTCAATTAATATGTTTTCTGATTCATTAAAAGGTGATGTTCTTGAAAACTAGCATTGTTAACAACATCCTGGTCTGCCATTACTGAAAGAAGCCTATAATTGCTAAGATCTTCACAAGGCTTTGCCGGTCGATGGTATTTATTTTCTCTGACTTCTTATGATCATAACATAGAACAATGAATACTCTTCAAAATTAGGTTCAATAGAATTATTTAATTTTTAATGGACAGATGCTCGAGTTTTCGAAGAACAGCTAAGATGAGCATCCTAAAATAATTAAAAACACATTATGTCTCAATCAAGTCACTGAACACACTCGGTGCTTCTTCAAACGAAAGGAAACAACAATAATATAATGAAAAGCTTTTTCTTCCTCTTTGGAGTTCATTAATGTCTCTCTGTAATAGGTAGGTTGGATGACATGAAATTATTCAAACACCTCGACCAAGCAATTCAGCAATTTTTCTAGTACAATCTCCTAAACTCTTTTGGTTGGCTTACTTTGGTTATTTTCTTCTCATCGCTGCAATATTTCTCCATGTACGTTATCAACTTTCAATAAGGTTTCATGAAAGTAACCCTGAATCTGCATGCATATTACTAATTCTTTTTGGCAGATACTGCATAGAGCATCACAAGTATGATATATATTTCTAGTTATAGAAGAATTTATACACTTATTCCTGTTCTCTCTCTCTCTCTCTCTCTCTCTCTCTCTCTCTGATCAAAAGATAAATCTTTCAATGGTGGAGAGGAATCGTTGTAGGTTGCCATCACTACCTTGGGCTCCCACATCCATACCCTTTACCTCAAGAAAAAAAAAAAAGCATAGGCATACTACACAATTATGCTAAGTTGGTGACAGGCATGGAAGGGGCCATAGGAATTGAAGGGGAGGCTATGAGAGGTTTCCCCAGTCAAAGACTTAAAAGCATGAGTTTAAATATTCAAAAACAAAGAAGAAGATTTCTTTCGAACATGGCCATCTTCTTTATCAAGTTCATAAAGATGATAGGAATATTTTCTTAGGATGCTAAGATGGCAAGGTGCACCATAGTGGGTTCATGGCTAAAGCATAGGTTTCCTGTTGGAATCTGAACACCTTCTCCAAGCCACTAATGATGGCTTTGAATAAAGTGGATGAACTTTAGCAATCAAATGTAGGTTTTGGAATGATTTAGAGAGAGAGAGAGAGAGAGAGAGAGCGCATCGGTCGGCGACCGACCGGAGAAGGCATTAGCGGAACGATCTCCAGTGGGCCGGTGGTGCTCTTTCCACTGGTAGTATCAAGTGCTTCATTCATTCCCATGATCTATCGAGTGTGCAGCAATGAAACGGGCTTTGCATGGGCTGGGTTCCAATAAAAAAATAAAAAATATTATCAATTTTTTATCCAACTAAAGCAATATATATGACAAATAATAATATTTAAATATCGATCGAGTAAATAATAATAATAACAATAATAATTAATTCGTTCAACACATGCTCATATTTAGGTGAATGCTCAGAATTACAAATATTAAGAAATATACAATATTTATTTAAATAGTATGGACATAGTTAACAATATAATATCAATATCTTTAATCTATCTATATATTCTAATACATATATATTATTTATATTATTATTAATTAATAAAAGAAGAGAATTTATGTTACGCATTAATTTAATAAAAAAGGGTTAACCTCCCTATCCACATCATCAGAGGTTATCATCCCTCTCCACACACACACCTACCAAAATACTCAATGGTTGGAAGTGGCTTTTTACGCATATAACCAAATATCTTTGATCCTGATGGTGCATTGCAACAAGTCTGACTTCCCTTCTGAGCATGAAAGTGAAACCTCCAGAAAATGCCTAAAAGTGACTCTTCATCTACTTGCGCAACCAAACAGGTCCTAACTGCATCCCATAGAAAACAAACCAGGTGACAGACCACCAAAGTCAAAAGGAAATCCCTGAATCAACGAATCCCAAAAACACGCGCCATAATTTTTCCCACAGAAAATAACTTGCTTCTGGGGACATCTGCGGTGAACGGACAACTTTTTACTTGTAAGCTAAACTTGGATATAAAGCCTCACGTCTCCTCTGTTCAAGAAGAGGGAGAAAGAGGATTAAGCCCAAAAAGTTCTCTTCGTGTCCAGGGATCTTAGCAAGCCAAGGAAATCAGATTTTTAAAAGATAAAGATTGATGAAATTTAGGTGTAGTGCATTGTACGCGTGCTGTGTGGTTCTTTCTCTCCTCTGCCACTTTTCTCCCTCCTCTGCCACCTCGGGCTCCATGTAAGCACCGAACCATGGTAGAAAGGAAGGTTGGAAAAGAAAAATAAAAACGTAGAATACGCACACAATGTATTGCACTTAATTTTCATCCTTTCAGAATGCATTAACCATTCCAAGCTAAGCACAAAATCGTATTAGAACACCCTATATCTAACAGGCAATAACCTTGAAACTACCTTAAAAAGTTTAGGTACATTTTTAAACCTAAAATTGAATATGATATTTATAGACTCAGATACAACAATGATTATAAAAACATATCAAGACTGTATTTTACCACAAAATGGAAATCACTGGCTACCATGGACAGGTCAAAAGCCCAAACAATATCCAGTTACAATTAAATTGCCTGTATGTAGAAGATAATTCGAGTGGTTCTTTGTATCTAGGTACACACCGAGAATGCGCCTTTCAGAGAAGTGCCTGATCCAAGCATCTAGGAGTGGTTTCCATGTAGTAAAAACAAATATACATCAGTTGTATGGCCTGTAGCGCATGGGCCTCCTGAACCTTGGAGCCTTGCTGTTTAAAGTGAGGGGTAAAAAAATTGTCATCCAGAGGGTATGGATGCAGACAGCAATGCAACAAACCAGTCAAGAATAATCAATTAACAATTAGAAACTGCTACAGGATGTGGGGCAATTATGCTTCTGTTTTAATATGATATTTGTTGGTGCAACCCGAAAGAAAAGCAAAAAGACAATAAGTATAGAAACTTAAGCAACTGCAGAGTCTGTAAATATATTTTATGATAAGTGGTTTGGCACTTTGGCTCCACATAAAAGTGACACAGTTACCACCAGTTTATAATGTTATCTACCTAAAACAAAATTATTTTACATGCTAATTGCTCATGACTAGGCCCAAATACTAGCCAAGGGGGAGGTATAAAGGATGATTTCAACTATCATAAAAGGATGGCATGTTGGCAACACTACCATATGATATGAAGATGACGTTGAGATCACCGAGCTGTGCCAGATTATGACACTACAAGTTGCTTGGAGCCATGCCCCAAAAAACTGGCCTGTAGTTGATTCATCAGGAGAGAAATGCTCAGTGTATTCCTTACCTAAATTTTGATGTAATGTTGTTAATATTCATTTTTTCACAGCACAGTATTTGAACCCAGGATGCTATTATCTAATAGATGTGGCCGGTCAAAACTGCTGGTGAACACTTCAATCAGACCATCGAACTGCTTTGCAAATCACAACCCTTTTAGATTGTTAAAGAGTGCTAAGGTAGAATTGTATGAAAAATTAAAAAACAAAAAGTTAATCGATAAGATGCTCTCACAGAATACAGGTGGCATCTAGTTTTAGCTGTACTCAGATCCACAAGGGTCTACCCCTAACATACCTGACACCCATCAGATGGATTGGTTCCATATCCAACGTGGGTCCTCATAAGAAAAATTGGCGAAAATTTAGTATCTGAGCTCTAAAGCATCAGATTTCATGTCTTTGCCTTAGAAGTTAGGGTCACTTGAATTGGCAGCCAAGCACCATTACAAGAGTAGAAACAGGTTAGTTATTTTCTTCAAAATTCTCATGGTTTAAGTGTAAGAGAAAAAAAAGCAATTTCCATTTGTAAGAACTCCTAGGAAAGAATGACAAAAACAATATCACATGAGAACAACTGCAATAAGGAAACAGTTGCAAGGAAATGGAGACAACACATGCTAAGGCAACAACTAATACCCAAAGCTGACATCCATATAACAAGTTTAAATGTCATTATAAATATCATGAGTTAACAAGTGGTATTCACATGCACCCCAATGACCTACCGTGTGCAGAGTTGGAAGGGTGGAGGTGGCCTACTAGTGTGAGAGGCTGTGGGCCTGATGGTGGGAGGTCTCTTTTGTGATTTGGATCTGATGGGAAATTCAAACTGCAATTCTTATATTCTAGCATGGCCCTAAGAAATCATATGGACACTCGTACAATTCTACAAGAACTCCAAGCAAACTTTACTAGAAAAGTTAAAGATATTTACATATTTCTGCATTTATATATGTATTGTGCATGTAAATTGATTCCTTTTTAGAGGAAAAGAAGGGTGAGTTCCACCTTGATTATTAAGGAATAAAAGAACAAACACTGGGGGCTCCTAAGGAAGGAGCCGAAGACACAATCTGCCCACTTCTAGCAGATTAGAAACCCTTTCACATGCAGCCGTATTTTAGCATTACAACACAGATCCCAATCCTTAACGAGGTAAAAAATCCATAGATAAACAAGCCCCTTGAGAGCCTTCTTAAGAAAAATGCGGTTATTTTTTTTCCCGCTGCCGAAAATTCTAACAAGCAGCAAGCATAACTGATCCATCTTCCCTTGGTATTCTTCTATTCCTCCATTCAGTCCACAAGATAGCAAAGATGCCTGCTGATCTTTTCTAACCAACTTTCCTTTTTGAGTCTCCACCACACTTTCTCCACAAGATACAGTTCAGCAGAAGATGGTCCACAGTTTCTTCATGATAAGTACACAAGAGACAATCACCTGGCACTATTCAACCCTTTTTTGCCATTACCTCCTTAGTGTGAATCCAATTTCTAATGGCCAGCCATAAGAAGATTTATACTTCTCTGGCACTGCTGCCTTCCACAGGGTCTTGCACCCTGATTGAAGAATCTGTAAAGAGACATAACTGTGAATTCCTTTGACTGCTCTAATTTCCAACTCGGTCTATCATCCTCCCTTCCAATTGAAACTTTTCAAGTACGCAAATTTATACACTTGCACACTACTTAACATATCAGGTCAGGCCCAAACGGCCAGCATATATTTATGAAACCCATGCCCTGCCCCTAAAATTTCGATGTTGACCAAGTTTGTGTCAGGATCTATTAAGGGTCCAAATGACAGCCCTACCTTAACCCCTTGCATCACCAGGCGATCTCTTATAACTGGTCTCTGCCTCTCACACCACTGCACATATCCCACCTCCAGGATTGACACATTGATACACTAATAAAATGACTTGTGCACTGTTAGACACTAGATTTTGATACTAGTCATTGCTTCAGTAATTGTTGTCCCTCTTCCTTTTTAATTGTTCTTTTGCTATTTTAACTAACTTCATGTGACATTATCTTTTTTTCTATCTTATATAGACTTCTTGCGGTTGGAATTACATTTTTTTTGTGGGTTAACCACTACTATTGAGATACATAGAAGGCCAACTAAACAACCAAATCATTTGCGCTTCATATACAACATTTATGTTTGGCATCTACCTAAATAACTATTTTCTAAATTTGACATCTCAGATCTGGGAAACTGAACGGCCACAAACTTTCCTCGTAAGGACCTAGGGCCCACTATGTGACTCACACCCCATCCAAACTTGTTTAGTATTAGGTAGGTCCAGGTCTAGACATATTCCGACCATATACACATGATTATGAGTCTTGCAGTTACTTGCCAACATTGAATGGAAGGTAAGGATTGGGGCCAAAATTTTAAGAAGAGAATTTAAGTATATGAACTTATTTGGGGTTTTCAATTGAGTCCTTATACTTTTTTTTCTCAATTAAGTATACCAACTCATCAAAGTTTTTCAATCAAGTACATTTTTAACGGCCGTCAATGATGACTTGACAGATGACATGACGGCTGTCAATGATAAATTGAGTTTACTTTTTTTTTTTGGATTAAGTATACCAACTCATAAAAGTTTTTCAATTGAGTATACTAACTTATAAAAGTTTTTAATTAAGTATACTTGTTTAAGTCCAACTAGTATTTCTCATAAATGCATGACAAACCAATCAACAAAAAATTTCCATATATAAATTCTATACACAATAACCCAAAGAAAAAATATTATTATCTATTTGTGCATGCAAAAAAAATCTCATGCATGAAAGGTTAAGCAACAAAATAATGACTTTCTAGTTGCTCGACTGATGGTGAATGAATTAATGAGAAAATTACACCTCAAGAGCACTCCTTTTTTTTAAGTTGTAGACTTTTTGATATGTTACCAATGCATCTCTCAACAAAAACATTTTGCCCTCTCCCAGTGTAGGGCAAACATGTGACTCCCTAGAGGCCGTCTGATTCTGCCACATAAAGTTAACTGTTAAAAGGGTGTCAAGAAATAACTCCTATAATTCTCTTGCCCACATTCTTCTATACTTTATTAAAAAAACTTTTATGAGTTGGTGTACTCAATTAAAAAACTTTTATAAGTTAGTATACTCAATCTAAAAAAAATGTATACTCAAGTCATCATTGATAGCTGTCATGTAATCCATCAAATTATCTTTAACGGCCGTAAAAAATGTGTACTTGATTGAAAAACTTACATGAGTTGGTATATTCAATTAAAAAAAAAAAAGTATCAGGATTCAATTGAAAATCCCAAATAAGTTCATATACTTCCATTGCAATTATCTCTTTTAATAACAAACCTCAAAGTTTTTTGATAGCAGATTAGGAACTATTACAACACAACTAACCTAATACTTCCCATATTCCAAACAAATGTTTGGTATATGGCTTAGCCCAGAAGCATTGCTAAAGGCTTTGCCCAAAATTTCAAAACATAAACCAAAACACTTTGGTTTCAAAGTGGAAATAATCCAACCTACAGCTTGTTCTGGATTTTCAGTGAAGAACTAGCTTCAAAGACCAAATTCATCAGATAAGTAAGTAACATATGCCCATTTCTCCTGTCAATTCATCATACCAGTAAATGACAAAATACAAGATAAATTAATATAAATTAAACCTAGATTCTGTTTTGAAAATATATGGGTCATTCCATCACATTTCAAAAGATCCAAGGGAAAGTAATTTTTGACATGAGGTTCACCAACCCTATCACTCAAATTTCAGGAAGTTATATCAGCATATTTTATATTACCATCAAAAATAAAATAATATGCCAAGATTCTAAACTCGTCTTCTTTTAACAATATTTTTTTTAAAAAAATAATTAGCATATTGATTACCTTAGTGGATATATTGAATGATAAATACAAAAATCCCAAACAATAAAACATACTCTAAATGGATCCTTTTTTTTTTTTGCATCAATCTTGTTTTGAGAAATTTTTAAATCAATTTTATCTTTCTCTAGGGCTTGTCTGCATCACTTTTATTTCTTGTTATCTTTTTTTAAAAGAAAAATCACAAGAACTGAGACAAAACATGCTTGATGTTATTGTCTTTATTTTCTATTTTCAAAAATCTCTTTTATTGTTTCTAAAAAAAATGAAAGTAAGAAATCCTTACTTTCAATATTTTTAAAATAACAAACTTCCACCACTGCAGACATTGACTTTGTTACTCTCACCACCTCCACCATCCTATTGCTGCTATCATCATCATCTTTGCCACATCATTAGAACCTCTGCCATCATCATCACCACATCCCACACTATCACGTTACCAGTCCCGTCATCAACACCACCAGCCCCTCCATTGCCTTCATCGTTATTATCATCACCTCCACCACTATCGCCATGTTTATATTTTCAAAACTAATTGACTATACCAAACATATTTATATTTTTAAAAATTAAAAAAAGGAATCTCAATTTCTGTTTTTCTATTTCTAAGAATAGAAAAAGTGAAAGTGATGCCAAATGACATCTTATTTATTTTTCTACTTTCTATTTTTCTAAAAATAATTGAATTTTTATTATCCACTACCAAAGCATCATATTTAAGTTGAAACACTGCTTGAATTGCTTAAGTTGAAACTTATTTGGTCTCGATAAAACCAAAAATGAATCTTCAAACCTTACTCATAAAACATGTTATCAGAAGGAAAGATCTGGTAATAAAATTCTCTTTCTTTTAAATCCAAGTTAGACATTATGGTGAGGATAAATCAGCTTGATGCATTAGTGGGATTGGTAAAGTGATGCTAAAGAAAAACTGAAAATAATGCCATTATCAACTGTCAGAAATGTCAAACCTACAAGTACAACAACATGCAAATGCCACTCCAATAAATTGTTGATTAGTGGGACAAAGCCCACTATTTCATACAAAGCTTACTATCTTGACCACTAACAATATTTAATCATAGTGGAATGCTAATGAATGCCCTAGGTGCCTTATTTTAAGGGGAGTGCCCTCACTGATCACCAAAACCAAGTCATATTCCTATTGGTTAACTAAATACAGTTATATCTTTAAGTCATCAACTATCTTTCTAATATGTTCCATAAAGTTTCCTTAAATCTCTACATTTTGATCATCGACCCCTCATGAATTGTACTCATTTCTTTTTCGTCTTCACGAGTCAAGATTCATTTTAGCAAAGCACAAATGACACGTTTTAAGTTGTTAATTTTCAGAAATAAGATTTGAGTAGTTTATATTAAGAAAAAAATGTATTGCAGAAAACTTAGATTGACCTCCAATCAGTTGTTGGCACATCATTTAAGATAATGAGGGCATTGTTCTTGGCAAATGCCCAAGGGTATCTATTAACAAGATCCTTAATTATAATTCAGTTATATTTGTTTTATAACTCTAAGAACTCTCCTTTGGTCATATTTGAATTTATTACTGGGCTTCTTGGTTGCTTGCCAACTTAATCAGTAAGATATTGGGCAGTAAAAATGATTTTTAGTCCCAGATATGGCTAACAGGCGATAATAGGAAACCTAGAGGGACTAGGGAGGCCAGTAAATATGCAGGTTGAAGATTTTCAAGATACTGTAATTCAACTTATACATAGATTGTGGGATCTTATATCTAAATATTGTTGCAGACTCCAAATCAACAAGCACATGGATACACCCTCTTACATAACATTCTGTAAAGATCACTCATTAATAAACAAGATATCTGATAAATATAATAGCCACTTTTCAGGCAAATGAATGTGCCCAAAGTGAAAAATCCTAACTTTTCCTTTCAAAGAATATTGTGGGACCTCCTAAGTTCTAATACTGAACCTTTCCCCAGTGCATGGGTTGAGGGATGCCAACGAAATGGGCTCAAATCCTATTGGCCGAAAAAAAAAAGGCATAGCTATTGTTTATCTAGTAAAACCAATCAGGAGATATCCTTCCATCCTTCAGCATTTGAAGTCTTCTAAATAGGGTGCCACATTCACTCCAGAATCTATGGATTCTCGATTTCATGTCCACCACCTTAGTCCTTCAGTGTGTAAAATTTGCTTCGGAGCCTCTTATCCTCTCTATGGTTATATCCACCACAATTTATAGCACCTGCTCCTTATCAGCTAAGTTCCACTGTTTACTAACATGACATCTGTAGTTGTCTACAAATTAGAAAAATAATAGCTTTACACAAACTAACATATTCTTAAGTGTGCCCTGTATGACAACCACCAGAAGATCCCATGAACTTTTAGGAACTAAAAACCATAGTTTTTTCAAACTTCATGCAGGATATAGGAACTTTTTATATTCTTGTTGTCATTCTCAAGTCAAAAGGCACTCTAAAACAAGATGGTAAATTAATCCCCTTTTCAAATTTTGAAAATGTCATGAAACAAGCAAATATTCAGAAGCTCATACCCATATCCATAAGGTGAATAAAATGGAGGTGGCATGTAAGGTCGCCGGTATCGAAATGCCATATAGGGATTAGGCCGTCGTCCCCGGTACTGCTTCATTCCTGGAATATTTGTTCTTTTAGCACACACCTGCAACATCACCAGGAGCAGATTCAGATGGAGCAAGGTTTGCATGCATAGACTAACAAGTAAAAAACTTAAAATAAAAAAAAAAAAAACTATGCAAGAACCTTCAGTTGACGACCATGCAACTCTGATTCATTTAGCAGAAGAGCATTCTGGACAGCATCTACTTCAACAAACTCCACATATGCAAATCCCTTAGGTTGACCGAATTTGTCTGTTAGAATTGTAACCCTGTTTACTGTCCCACAGGATTGGAAATGCTGCTGGACTTCCTCAGGAGTGCAAGCATAGTCTACCTGGTCAAGGGGACAGATTATTAAAACTAATAACTCCAAGACAAATTCGCATGTACATATAGGTATCAATACAATGAGAGAATATTACAAAAGAATAGCGCGTCAAATGAATATTCGATGTAGGTCAATGAAGCAAA
Organism: Metroxylon sagu; assembly: GCA_017589505.3. Classification (NCBI taxonomy): domain Eukaryota; kingdom Viridiplantae; phylum Streptophyta; class Magnoliopsida; order Arecales; family Arecaceae; genus Metroxylon; species Metroxylon sagu. The sequence continues at coordinate 876,781 of JACVBY030000574.1, read as the reverse complement.
ATGAAATGCATCTCATGTAATATGAATAATGCCCGAAAGAACTATAAATTAATCAGATATTTAGAAACAATATTACACAAATTGGAATTCCCCATTATTCAACTCAGAGGCACAGCGCAAATTTGAAATGTTCTCCTACATTATGGTGTCAAACCCATCTGTGGACCACTTTTCTTCTCCCTCACTCTCATTTCCTGTGCTAATTTGAACTATGAACAGCATAAAACAATGCCCCACCCCAAAAGAAAAAAAAATGTAAATAAATAAATAAATAAAAATAAAAAATTAACATGCATCATACTCCACGTTAAGATCACCATACTCCACGTTAAGATCAATGCTAGATCTAAACTACAGGTCTCCACCAGTCAAAAGACAAGCTAAGACATACCACATGAAAGATCAACGCTATCACATGTTCATGTGTTCACCACATTGAGGGCAGACAAGAATCCAAAGTCTACATGGTAGTGACCACAAAGAGTTCATGAAATCAAACCAATGCAAATAGCAAGGTCTCTTTGCAATACTTTAGAAGTAAACAAATCCTTGGCATTTTTGCAGTATGACTTGTCATGCAGATACAGAAACGGGTCCCACCATGAAAACTTCTTTAAAAAAGAAAATAATACAGAGAATCTTGCCAAAGTAGCACCATGTAAACTTAATCTAAAGCACCCATCTAATGAGCAAGTGCAAGATCACACATAAAACAAGAATTGAAACAGTAAGAATTGTTACAACATCAAACAACATGTGAGAACAGCTTGTGCAATTGTTGAGCTTACTTTAAAAGCTTAGGGAGATTGCACCAAGAACCTACTTGTAACGCTCCAAGCCTACCTGCTTGTCCAATTAATCCATTAGCGGGTCGAAACCACATGGCCTAAAAACTCGAGTAGAAGTTAATGGATAGTAAATGGACTTGAGTCATAAGCACATAACACTTTCTTTTCCATCCAATGTGATACTATTTTTGGAATGTTACAATCTCCCCTTCTTATAATGCGACGTTCTCGTCACACGCCATAAGCTAGCCAGAATCTATCCCCAAGCCGCATCGTTGGTGCTGTAAGGGTGGCTTCACGCCATGGCGGGACTCTACCACCATTCCATAGGTGGCTTTTTCCTTATGCCCACCAACTTCCGCACACTCGGATTGACTTTGATACCTTTGTAACGCCCCAAGCCCACCTACTGATCCAATTAACCAGTTAGCAGACCGAAATCACGTGGCCCAAAAACTCGAGTGGAAGTTAATTGGTAGCAAATGAACTTGAGTATAAGCACATAACACATTTCTTTCCCATCCAATGTCGGACTATTTTTGAGGTGTTACACTACTCCTTGCCAATCGTCAACAATTTTAAGGTATATATTCCGTAGTATACTGTCAAGAAGGAAATTTATTTCAGTGGATCAATGATCTAGGACCATCATCCAAAACAAACAGAAAATGTGGCAGCATTGGTGGAACATTATCCAAAACAGAGAGAAAATGTAGCAGCATTGGCTAATGTAGCAAGTCCATGAGGCAATGAACTAATATATATTTGATGATTCCATTTCATTAATAGTCATCCTCTTTGAAGAAAAAGATGACCTAGTCATCATAGAAAGTAAAAATTGCATGTTTTGACCTTCCGTCTTGATTTTCTTTTCTTTTCTTTTTCTATCTAGAGTCCATAATATGGTCAATACTTAATAGCCCATGTCTCATGCACTGCATTCCACATTCTCCGTCATGGTCTCTCCTCCAAAACACCAAAACCTCTTCCTCTCTCTCCTCATTCAATATAAAAAGTAAAGTTTGATCTATCAGTGGTGAATGATTAAAAACATAAAATTAGAGACATTGTAGACTGCATTTACATCATAAACTAAGGATGTCCTGTGAATTTTCAGAGTGCTGATAGAATAATCAGTGATCTCGTGACAGTTCTAAGATCTCTTCATATATATATTTTTTAACACATTATATCATTTTTCAACTTGATAAAATCTCCTGAAACTCCTTAGCGAGGAAAATTTGTAATGTTGTATATTAAAGTTAAAAGTTCAAAGTTTGGCAAAAACAATTATATATCTTGCACAATCACAAAATTCTAAGAAAAACTTAAGAATTAGATGTTTTCAATCCAAAATTGATACAATAGTAAGTAGTTTGAACTAGATTACCATAAGAGCCTGTGCTGGCATGTGATTAGTCCCACAATGATTGGTACACCACATAAATCTTGGATACTTATACAAGGTTAAGAAACCCAAATAATACCATCTAGCTAGCCATATTGGGTGACGTCCTAGGTTATTACAATTACCATAATATCATTCAGGTTCATTTGTTTGAACAGAAAAAAATACATACCTTTTGTTTCATCCAAATAGATCAGACTTGTGTTTAGGCTATATGTATGGGTTTGCAATGGATCAAAACATGTTAGTAGTAACAGGCAGATTTTCCATTATGTGTGTGTGTGTGTTTGTGTGTGTGTGTGTGTGTGTTGGGGGCGGATAAATATGGAAAGAATTAGTTAGCTACTCCACCCTTTGTACAAATTAATAACTTAGGGTGTATTTTATTTGGGCACGTGTAATTGGGTGTAAGTGAATCCAATTTGCACACAGTGGCATTTTTCTAGTGTTTTGGATTACTGTAAGTTGACCAAAATCATACAAGTCAAGCTACATTTAGTGGTCTTTTTGCAGTATTTTGTCTTACAGCCAAATTGGCTGTAAGAGAAACTATTACCACCAGAAAAGGCTTTAGAGGCATGTTTATATTATGTTTAAGTCCCAACAAGGACAGTGGTTGGTGGACCCATAATTAAACTACATTAATAATACTGCTAAATATAGTTACAACTCTCATTTACAGTAAAACAAATATTTTAGTGCAACTACAAACCCACTAAATCAAAAACTCGAAACATAGCTGCAAATGTAGCAACTATAACCACACATAACCCCCAACTACATGCATGCATCCAAGAGCAACTTTAATAACTTAATATTTCTTTATTACCCTAAGTCTAAACAACCTAAATTTTATCCATATGCTCAAGTTATCACACAGATTAATCAGAAAAAAGTAATAAATTAAACAATTGGATAGACCCCACACTACTCTCTTTTCTCTTTTAATGAAAAATTTTGCTTCAGCCAATGTCCTCATGCTCCTATGTTCAATTAAGTGGAAGTTTCCCAAAAGCAAATTCTTTGTGGCTTTCCCCTATCTTGTGTACCCAACCTAAAACACTATCACTCTATCAGCTTGAGATCTATCTTGACTGTATCAGTTTGTTACTTAAGCATGAATAGAGTCACTAAAAAAGGGAGAACAGGAAGGGGAAAAAAAAGTTATGATAAATAAAGATTAGAAACCCTCACATTACCAACATAGATTGAACGAGAATCCACCTCCTCTTTTTCAGCCTGGGTTGCAGCAGCACCAGAAGAATCTTTGTACATGATTCAAATCACCAAAAAAAGAAAAGATTACAATATGCAGAGAAGAGGTGAACATCCTAGACAAGCACACACAAGAAAAGACATAGAGGTTGTCAATGTAATAGCATTGCAAAAAGTGGTCTGCACTCACAACTGTGAGCAGCATATATTAAAGAGCATGCACTAAACTAAGAGTTTTTATCACAGAATTTTATTCTTGCATACACGTCCGAAATGTAATATAGAACAACAATCTTGCAAGATACCTTTCATATGCAATCCATAAACATGTCAAAAATACATCAGGACAGGTTAAAAGTTAGCAGTCAAAGTTCCAGATTGTGAAATTTGCTAATCATATTCTATAGTTTATCAACAAAGTAGTTGTAATTATGCTAGAAGCTTCTAAAATGTAATGACCAGTTATTTAATAAATATAACAAACACTTATACTTTGGATGACAAAGAGCACCACTCTTTCACTAATGGATCCACATAGACTACTGGAATAGAAACTTCTATCAAATATCGCTACTTAGAAGGTAAATCCAATACTTGGAAAAAATAACAAGGGAGAAATTCCAGTTCCTGGTAAAACTATCATAATAAATAGTTGCAAACATCCATATAGCACTGGTCACTTCTTCACTTGCACTAAGGACATGCATAATTCCATGTCAAGCAAGGTAGTCCCAATTCACCAATGTTTTTAGCCCATTATACTCACCAACTGGAGAATTCAAGGGTAAAAGAAAATAATAATGAATAAAATAGCTGACTCAAGGTTCTTTTGCTTCCTTCTTGTGAAAAAAAAAAAAGCACACTCTCACTATCTGTTGCTTTAATGTAATTTTCATTTCAACTATCTAGAAAAAGTCCATAACGTCAATTAGTATCATTAAGTTGCACATCCATTTTCCAAAATTTCATGCTCACCACAACCAATGTGCTTTTGCCAACACCCCCATGGAATTAAAATTACTCGTTCAATAATGATAGAATGGTCTCATAAAAAGATATACACATACACTACGTCTTTATTTTGATATCCAAAAGCAAGGCTTGAAAATTTTCAGCTGGAAGTGATCCGATCTGCATTATCTTGGAGCTTTCAGTTTAAGCAGGCTGACTCCAGCCATGGAGCAAAATTTGAAGTACATTTGGACATCTACAGAAATTTTTGAGTTATTTTATTTTTTTTCTTTCCAGAGATTTCACTTAGTAGATTAACTGGGACTTTTTTTTTTTCATTTGTTTAGTTGAGAGAGTGGAACTCAATCACGGGGTAATAAATTCAGCCTGCGCTAAGAATTCCTGATAAACTGAGCATTGGATCTTACAATTTTTGAGAAAATGAAGCATTCAAATGCTCATATTTAAGAGAACTAAAAAAAAAAAAATCAGACAACTTCTGTATTTTAATTGGCAATTAAGCACAAATGAAACCAAACAAAATCACATTTGCATTTCATGAAATCCCCAAATTTGAGGAACAAATCTTTGTAAAAATTATAACTTAATGTATTCTTCTTGCTTTCAACTTTTTCTTATTAATGTTACGTTGTGAAAACCACAAAGCGGGTATTTTATAAATCTATATCTTATGATGCATTGTCAGCATGTCTGCCTTGGCCTCACATAACTGTGCCAACCTCAATCTGGAGGTCCAAGTCTAATCGAGGCCCAGTAACTATTTAGCTTCCCAGGATTTCTCCAATCCCCTTGCATGGTTAAAATGGGAAAAAAAAAAGAATTTCTGGATCAATAGCACATATGAATGCAAGAGTAGTTCAAAACCAAAGAACAAAGAAACAGAGATCTTTGGCAGACGCTAGGAAACGCACCGAATGCTACAAAACGGTTCCCATATGTTGCATAAAGAAAACCTTAGAATAAAATCCGAATCCAAAAGAAACCATCGGAACAAACAAGAAATTAAATCTTGAAAAAGGAGAGAGCACCTTGGACTGCGCCCATCTCCTTCTCGACCTTGGCCTGCATATCCCGGAGGGCGCTGGCCTCCTCCTCGATTTCCTTCAGCCTCCTCTTCATCTCCTCTATGTTCTGCATCACATCGAGCCATCCGCAATAAGAGGAGATAATAGAAGGAGAAGAAGGGCCACAGAAACCCTAGAAGAGGGGCAAGAAGAAGAGGATAGGAGGGAACCTCGTCTTTGGAGGTGGATGCGTCCTCGGCGACGGCGGAGGCCAGCTCCTCGTCGTCGGCCTCCATCTCGCCCTCCTCCTCCGGGATGTCACCGTCGTAGATCTCGTGCTCGTGGGGGTCCATCGCTACTGGGGTGACGATTTTTTTTTTCGCCCCAAAAAGAAGACGATGAAGAGTTATCCCTTGCAACCGCACCAGTTTCGCCGCACCCCACCCTTATATATTTCTACCGCATGATTTATTTTTGAACGCATCCCAACCTTTCTTGGATTTTTTTTTTTTTTTTTATAAATTTAAGATTATCATTTATGCCTTTAAGCCTTTAATTAAATTTTTTTATATTTTTTAATTTTTATTATTTATAATGCTATTTATATATAATTAGAAACACCATAACGATAATGATAATAATAACATGATTCTCAACATCATCCTTTTTTTTTTTTTATTTAATTTAGTCTTTTAATTTAGTCTTCTTGTTTATTCTTCCGATCCTCTCCTCATAAACTAAAATTTCTGTATTAATTGGTGAAGATGCATGAATTATGAGACCATAGATGAAGAAGATAATATGACAATAATGCAAATCGAATAGCAAGCTGCAATATTCATGAGCGTAACTTGTGATGGCAAAGGAAGATTGTGAGGATAGATGTTAAAGATTTCTCTGTCCTTTGGCACTTAAATTAGTAGAGAGATGATGAAAGCACTGAAGAATGAATTTTGTAGCTTTTGTTTCTAAAGAAAATAATGTGTAATGGAGAGAGAGAGGCTACTTTTTCTCTGGATTATGGTTGTATGGAGATGGTTTGGGGGATGTTGGATTTTAGTTGGAGAATATTGATGGATTTAGGGATGTTGATGGGTCTTCCCTTGCTCCAAATTGAGCCTTGTGATATTGCGGCATGAGTCTCGTATCTTGTAATGGAATAGAGTTCACCCAAATTATGAGTCATATGCTCTACTATGATAAGTCTATCTTTCTAAATAGAATTTAATAGGATATTGTGGACCATGTTCTCTTGGACAAACATTCGTTTCTATCGATCTGCTAAGAGACATGTGCATGCAAACTAATTGGATGTGTATTGCTTACCAACCCATTGGGCATGTACCTCTAACATCTTATCGATCACACTATCGATGGCAATGATGTAGACTAAATCGCTATATGTCAATCTGCTTCAGGTTGAAGAATTTTGCCTCATCAATCCGTGCTTCATTTCAATGTAATAAAAGATGCAGGAGGATTTGAGGTAAGCTTTAGTTTGATGTTTTGTTTATTAAAATTTTAATATTTTTGAAACCAAGTGATCAATTTTTACTAATAATTTGTTTCATTCATGAGTGGATTAATTTAAAAAGATAGCAGTGTGTGTCTATATATATATATATATCATATAGAGCTTTTCATCTATATTTGTCATTGTGCTAGGATATTATACTGAGCCTTTTATCTATATTTGCCATTGAACCGAGCTGAATCGGATCATTTAATTTAGTATAAGATAGGTCGATATGATTCGATATATCGGTATGGAGATGGTATGGATGATTCAAAATGGTTTGGAGTCTTTCCTAGGAAAACATATATATATATATATATATATAGCTTATTCTATGCTGGCGGGGAAACAACGGTTGGAGGGATCGATGGAGCTCTTTTTGCCTTTCTTCTACAAATCAATGAATATACACTTCCCTCCTCTGTCTTGTTCTTTCTTTTCACCTTTTCTTTCTTTCTTTCTTTCTTTTTTTTTTTTTTTTTTTTTTTGTGTTGTTCTCTTCCTTTTTGTTGTTCCCTGCTACAACACAAAAAAATAAGTGATCCAGGAACATCCGTCCCACTTCAACACCATAGATCACCCGGTGGTATTTGATAGGCTCTGTTCCACAACTGTATAGCCTTTCCCCTAGAGAGAGTTTGCAAATAGAATTGCACAGCATTTGTGAGAACAGTGAAGGCCCTATAATAGTTGGTTAACTGCAGCTCAAACCCAATTAGACGCCAGCATCGTCGAACAACAAAACACCTCTCCCTATTTTTTAGCAACTGCAATCAAAAAGTAGCAACTCAGAGTAAACAGATGCATCAAATTTGTCCACCACAAAGCGCAAAGAAGTCTTTGCAAAAAGAAATAAAAGATACAACAGTTAAAAGCACGCAAGCACGGACAAAATAAGCTCAAAAATATTTTTTATTGTTAAATTGAAATATGCTACACTAAAAAGAACCACAACCTAACCACGTAGAGAATAACAAAACCAAATCCTAATAGAAGGTCAATTCTTATGCTAACACTAATAAGAACTTTGAACAATCAATCAAAAATAATTCTAATGAAATAAATACTTGGACTGCATGCTTAATTTACTTTCCAACAGCTTCATTAAACCAAGCTTTTTAAACTTTACTATGACCATGCCCATTGTTTTCTTGAGCTTTAGAAACGAATTATCTTTAAATAACTTTGTAAAAATATCTGTAATTTGGTATTATGACAAACAAAACTAGACTACAATCTCTTTGCCTTTGATCAACTCACGAATGTAATAATACCTAACGTCAATATATTTGCTGTGACTTTGAAACACCATATTCTTTGTTAATGCAATTATGGACTTATTATCAAAAAAAATTTTCGTAAGCTTATCTTATTGATGATGTAAATTACTAAACATTCTTCGTAGCCATACGTCTTGAGTAGCACTACTCGTACATGTAATATATTTTGCTTCAATAGTGAAAAGGGTAACCACTTATTATTTAGAAGATTAAGCAAAAACTTCCGAATCAAGATGAAAAACGTAGCCAAAAGTACTTTTTTGCTTTTTAATATCACATGCCTAATCATTATTTGTATATCTAACAAGCTTTACATCATTAGCAGAAGAATAAAAAATATCATCACTTTACGTAACATATCTCAAAATAGGTTTTGTTGCTTACTAGTGAGACTGATATGGAGTCTCTATAAATCGATTAATAATTTCAATACTATACATATCTGACCTAGTAGCAATCAAATATCGTAGGCTTTTTACTATTTTTTTAAAATATATTGAATCAATTAGTTTACCACTATCATCTTTCATAAGTTTCAATCTTTCTTTAATCAAAGTCAAAATAGATTTGCACGACTTCATCTTGAATTTCTTTAAAATATCACTTGCATATTTCTTTTGAGAAATAAATAAACCATCTCATGTTTAAATTACCTTAACACTAAGAAAGTAAGACATCAATCCCATATTTGTCATCTTTAATTGAGTAATCATATTTTTTTTGAACCTTATCAATGGTTGAGCACTATTGCCAGTAAAAATCAAATCATCAATATATAAGCACACAATAATAATATTGCATTATTGATTAGAATTGTATACAAAGTATGCTCATAGAGACATCTATAAAATCCATACTCAAGGGAATATAAGTCAATCTAAGTATACCATACTTTAGTTGCTTATTTTAAACCATATAAAGCATTCTTCAACTTATAAACTTTATTTTTTCTACTCCCTTCACATATCTTAAAGGTTGCTCAGTATATATTTTGCTAAGAAAGCAAATTAATCTCACACCTATATGAAAGATTTTTTAATAATTTTGAGTAGCAAGAAAAATAATTATATATATAGTATCAAGTCTAGCAACTGGAGCAATCACCTCAAAATAATCAATATTTGGCTTTTGCTTGTAACACTTGATAACTAATCTTATTTTGAAGTAATCTACTTCTTCATTCGGTTTGTACTTTATCTTGTATTCTCAGTAACACCTATAGGCTTCTTATCTCTTGAAAGAGTAGTGAGCTCTCAAGTATTATGCTTTTCAATTGCATCAATCTCTTTATCCGTTTTTCAAACCCAACAATTATTACTAGCAGCTTCATCATATGCCAACAGATCATAGTCTATAAATAAAGCAAAATGCACTGCATCATCATTATCATTAGATGAGTCATTATTCCCGCCAATTACATAATCTTATAAGCAAGTAGGCAAGTGATGCTGGCGTTGCCTTTAGATGTTCAATATTGGGCTTTTTTTAATTCTGAGCTTCTTACGAGGTTTTGATACGAACACTCCATTTAGGACATCTATTTAAAACATGGATGGCACAAATAATAGCTTCCGTCCAAAAACTTTGAGGTAGACTTTTATTATGCAATATATATCTAACCATATTCATAATAGTTCTATTTTTCCTTTTAGCTACTTTATTTTGTTAAGAAGTGTACTAAATAGTCAATTGATGCTTAATATCATGCCTTTTCAAATAATTATCACAAACAATATAATTAGTACCCTTATCAATTCTTAGAACTTTAATAAAATGTTGGCTTTGCTTTTCAACATAAATCATAAAATTTTAAGTGCATCGCAAGCTTTAGTTTATATTTTGAAGTATAAACCCAAGCCTTCCTACTTAAATCATCAAAAGTATTAAAATATCTGCTATCTCCATTTGAAGGAACTATATTGAGCACAAATCAGAGTAAACAAGTTGAAGTGGTTTTTTAGTCTTCTAAGATCATCCTTTAGAAAAAATATCTCTACGCTTCTTTCCTAAAATATAAGTCTCATAAACTTTATCACGAATATTGATTAATAACAAACTTCAAACTCACTTTTTATTTGAAAGAAATTTGAAGCTCCCAAAATTTAAGTACCCAAGATGCACATGCCACAACCAATTATCATCACTAAACAAAAACTCTAGCAAATATGATTGTCATAATTAGTAGTTAATGGAACCAAATGATTGTTTGTTATTTTTACCTTTGCTATTACTCCTTTCTTCTCATTTACTATGGTGTAACCTCATTTGTTAAAAGGTAAGTCATAACCTTTTTTTTTTTTTTTTTTTGTAACCTTTTAACAAATATTAGAAACATAAAACATCTCCAAAATATGATTAAGAGAGCTATCATTTAATTTGATACCAATTTTTCTCTTTCCACAAACTAATATTCTTATATTATCTCCAAATTTCACTTTAGTACGAAAGGACTTATCCAAATTAGAGAACATATTCTTTTTGCCACTCGAATGATTATTGCACCCTATATCTAGTAACTATTAACTGATATCTTTATCCACTATTACATAACGAGCTATTAACAAAGTCTCTATATTATTGCCATCATTCTCGACAACTTTAGTATGATTTTTTAATTATTTGATCTTTTAACATGACATTCATGACTATATTGATTATAATTTTTCCAATTATGGCACTCAATATGAGATTTGCACCTAAACTAATAATGCTCATTCTTATTATACTTGTAGCATTAAATATTATATCTATTTTGAGTTTTATTTTGTGTTTGATTTTTATCTTATCTTTGGCCGGATTTAAAATTTTATCTTTCTTTGCCTTTATAATTCTAACTCCTCTGATTTGATTCTACCTTATTTGATAATTTGCTTTCTTGTTTCAAATTTACTTGACCTTTCAATACTTATTCAATTATAACCATCATCTTTTCATGAAGTATTATTCATGCATTTCTAATAAACCTTATAGCTTACCAATCGTCATAATTTTAATATTTTTTATTTCTTCAATAGCCGTTATCATATATTCAAACCGTTAAATTAAAGTTCAAATTTTCTTTTTTTTTTTTTATAACCTTTTCATCTTAAATATTTTATCCATTGCTTTCATGTTATTAACTTAACATTGCATAAAATAATCAATAATACTTTTATTTTTTATCTTTTTAACCTTTATTTATATCTTGATAAGATGTAGCCAAATCTAAATTTTTTTTTACTATCTTTATATGAATAATCTTTTGATAGATTGATAATTCAACATATTAAAATATGTTATAGAGAGTATATAAGTACGGTTATATTTTAATTCTTGTTTTTATATAATACTTTTTCTTTTTTTTTTTGATTCATCAAAATCTTTTTGTTGAGTTCCTTAAAAACTAATAATTTTAAAGAAAAAAATTACTTTTGAAGTTGCAATTTCTTAAGATTAATGCTTATGGTCCTTCATTCGAAATGAAAAAGCTTTATCTCTATATTATATCTTCGAATCAATGCACCAATCAGACAGATGACCCAAAAGTATTCGGTTTTAAAATTTTAGAAGTATTCAGTTTTAAAATTTAGTCATTTTTTTTTGCCATTGTTAAAGATACGACGCTTTACGAAAGCAATCATTTAATTCATAAATTAAAAATTTAATGCTCATTAATAATTTCAGAGGTTTTATTTATTCTACTCATCTCTCCTATATATTATGAGGTCCTCTTCGACTCACCTTTCGAGTTTTCCTTTCTATCACTCATCTCAGAGGTACCCTTTCGATCACTCATCTCAGAGGTACCCTTTTACGTGTTGGGGAGGGGGAGCGACGAGCGAAGGAACCAAGGGAAAAGAAGGGAGCGGCATCACGGGTTGAGAAGGGGGAAGGGAAAGAATTTTTTTTAAATTAAATTTTAAATATTAAGTTAACGGATTAACGAATTAATAATAAATTTAAATTTATTGAATAATAAAAAAATAAAAAAAATAAAAATTTAAAATTTAAAATTATTTTTGTAAACTTTTAAAGCTCAGAAATCTGATTCATTCCATAAGTTCGACGGTTAAAACTATAATTTATTTATTTATTTATTTATTTATTTCTCTTTTTTTTTCTTTTTTTTTTTTATCGCCTTCTTTCAATAGCTCCTTCTTCTTCTCCGGCAACGTCTTTTCCGATGGCTCCTTTCTTCTTCTCCGGCGACGTCGAGGCTTCTCAAATCACAGCCGCACCAGATCCTGCCAAGCCAAGATGGAGTCGCAGGAGAGATCGCACCTTTGGCTCTTCCGATCGACATCTGCCGATTAAGAAACGTGACTCGGAATCCCTCTCGCCCACCACGAGATCAAATCCGAGTCTGAATCACCCCAAATCGGGCTCTTCTCCGATGGTCCATATCGGAAATAAATTGAGGAGGATTTGGTGCTGGGTCCTTTGAGTCGACGCCGGATTGATCCTCTACCGCTTGGATTGGAGACGAAGGGCTGCTCACCGTTCATGGCATCGACTCCCAATCACCCACACCGACGCGTTCTTGCTAGAGAACGGCCCATAACCAGCCTCTACTCTTTCTCCGTAAGCCAAGGGACGTCGCCTCTTTTAGCGATGGTAGGAAGCACTCTTATCATGCTGCTGCCGCTGCTTCCGCTGCTCTTCTTCACCATCTCCCGGGAAGAGCCGCGTCTCCCCAGCTGCGTCCGCATTCCGGCGGCCAACGCCTTCCTACTCGGTCCGACAGACAGAGACAAGATCCGTGCTACTTCAAGATTCATACAGCCTTGCGATTCGTGCAACTCCAATTTCATTATGGTTAATGCAAGCAACAAAATAAATGCAAAAAAATAACTCATTATTATTAAACTGGTAAATTAGAATTTGCCTCTCGAAGGATCAAATCCTAATGGAATATAATAAAGGCTAAAGGAGTAACAAAAAAAATCAAATCCTAATGGAAGGCTGATTCTTACGCCAATCCTAATTTAATAAGGATTAAACTTTGGACTCCATACGCTTGGTTTACTTTCCAAGAGTTTTTAAAGCAGAAATGCGGCGCAAAAGAGAACGAAGAAACGGGGCAGGTGTGTGCTTGCTTTTCTACACGACGGCAGATTCGGGTTGCTCGTTAAAAACCCACTTGTTCCATGACCTGATCCTTCTCTTCCTCAGTCTTTCAGCAATGGCAAAAGCCAGCTCCAACGACTGCGAAGCATTGAGCCTGGGATCACAGTGCGTGTGGTATCGAGAGCTCAAATCATCAAAGGTCACCGTCTTGGATCCACCAATGCACTCCGTAACATTTTGCCCTGTCATCTCCAAATGGACCCCTCCTGGGTGGCTTCCCTCTTGTTCATGAACATCGAAGAAGGCCCTTAGCTCAGACTGGGCAAAAGAAAATAATAATAATAAAAAAAAGAAAAAAAAGAAAACACATATCATGATATAGTCCAGTTCTAGAATTCATGTATACAATACAAACTCGACTTAACGTTCGTTGAGTTTGTTCTTACTCTGATCGCATCAAATGAACGCGTCTTCAAGCCGCATGGAGCCTTCATGGTGTTTCCGTGCATTGGGTCGCAAACCCAAGTAACTATCTGTCCAGCTTGGCGCACAGCTCTAATCAGACGAGGAAGCTTCACACGCATGTTCTCCGCTCCCATTCTTGTGATCACGGTCAGCCTTCCTGGCTTGTTATGAGGATTTAAAATCTCGCACAATTTCACAAGCTGTGATGGATCCATTTTGTCACTTACCTATGGGCCAAATTGTTCGATGTCAGAAGCTTAAAAATCAAAACATGTGCAAAGTAATGTTAAAATATATTTCCGCAATTGCACCAATACAAATATATATATATATATATATATATGTTTATTTCTGCAGCAGCAAAAGGGAAGAACATGCAATTATTAACAGAAACCAAACCCTGAGGTATAGATAAGGAAAAAAAGCAATTGCTTGCTTGTTTAAAGATTATCCAGGACAATGGTTTTTCTTATTTTAAGTTGAATTCATTCATAACATTTACCTGGTCTGTAAAGGCTGCAGGAACCTAATAAACCAACATCTATTAAAATCTAAAGTTTTCCGCATGATGCAGTCATTAACATGGGCATCCCAAATTAATAAACCCATAGGATTATAAGAATTTGCTGTACCATTTTGTTGGTTATATGAACTTCTAGTTTAGTCTCAGAGGCAACGACTACATACTGCCACTGCAGAACTTCGGATAAAGTAATAGCTTGAAGTTGAACTGCTTTGGAGCATCATCCTAAATTTTCAATTCCAAAAATAGCCCTAATCAGGTTATAGTCTTAAAAAGTCAAAATATCTTTACAATAACCCGAATTGATTTCTCTCTTAAAAGACTTAAAATATGGTAGATTCTATAGAAGAAGAGATTTGACCAATGCTGGATTCTCCCTTAAAAGATTTGACCTATATGTTTCCCAACTTGTTAATCCCCCCAAAAGAATAACCCTAATCAGGTTAACCCATTAAACACTTAAAAGGCTTCCTTAATGATACTGATCAGTTTATCTCATGCTAACTTCCCGACAAACAAGTGAGAGAATATTTGATTTAGGAAGAAAGATATAAGATGCTTTTCAACCAAGAGATGAAGTTAGGATACAATGTATTAGAAAAAAAATAACTATGAGTTTATTATTTTCAAGTCTTTTTAGAATTAAAATTTTAGTTAAATTATCCCAAATCTAAAATCTTTAACAGCTGTGCATTCTAACTAGTAAATATAAAACCATTTACAGAACAATAAGACAATATTCTAAGATCAGAGCAGATACAAGATAAAAAGATCACCTTTATGCCCAAAGGATTGGCAACTCCACTAAGAAATTCAACATGGGCACCATCCAGCTGCCGGGTCCTTTCCCCAACCCAAAGCATGTGGGCTGAACAGTCATAATATTGGCCAGATGTCGAATCCTCCCTGGTCAATGCTTGCTCATATGGCAGGTGAAGGCATTCATGTGATGTCCAAAATTCAGTTGTCGTCATTATGGGATGGTCAGCAGTCAGACCAGCAGCCACCATAAATCCAATAGCTTCATCAACCCTCTGTGCAAGCTCCATATACCTGTTCAAAACATCCATTCCAGAGTTTAACCTCAACTTCAAATTAAAAATGGGCCAAAATAACACACAAACACACAATTCTATCTAAAGGTGTATCTAGATACACTGCTGCATTATTATTCCATTTGACTTTTCTGCTTTTCAGTTATTTATATGTACTTTAATGGTTATCAATGTATCATCCTTATTATCAATTTCTAACAGAGAGGTGGTTGTTGTTTGTTGTGGGGGGGGGGGGGGGGGTGTTTGATTGTAGGAACAACATTTGACAGTTACATTCTAGATGGTCTGAGGGTGTAACATGGAAATTTAAGCATAATAATATAAAACAGCAATTGCATTACTTAAATTCATTTCGAGAGCTCCGAATTCTAACACCGAATTAATTTTATTTTTAAAAAAAAGAGAGAGCAGAGGGAAAGAATATATATAGACCAGAGGAACCAAATACCTGTCTCCTTGTTCACTGTGCTCTACAAAATCAAGGTTCCATTGTGTGACTCTCTGAATGGATGCATAGCCACCAGTAGCAAATGCTCTCAGAAGATTGAGGGTGCCTGCACACTGGCTATATGCCTGAATCAGCCTTTTTGGATCAGGCTCTCGAGCTTTCTCATCAAATACATCACTATTGATGTTGTCACCCTGATAACTAGGAAGCCTCACACCATCTTTGGTTTCAAATGGATCAGATCTGGGTTTTGCAAACTGGCCAGCCATCCTCCCAACCTGGTGCACATGATCAAAAATAAAAAGGCCAGGCTCATATCACAGTCAAATTCAGCTTTATTACAAAGAAGGCTGCTTCCAAACATTTGAAAATCTCGTTTAAGGATATGCCTGGATGTCATGTGAAAATGTAACTCTTGGCGAATAGGATATACCAAGTTGCAATTACAGCTGACAAGCTATTCTTCAATTAAAACAGTGAAAAAAAAGGGAATAAAGTAGCATAAGAACTAAAGATGAAACCAGTTGACAAATTCACCAACTCTGAACTAACAAAACTTAAGTAATAGACTGCGGACGGGAAATGCTTCAATACAGTAAATAACAAGCAATTCATGAGTAAATTACAGCATCACTGAACCTACATATCTGTAATACAGAAAAATAAATAAGGAAGAAGTGTACTGATAAAAGCAGATGTGACCTTTATGATATGGTGACACGCTAGATGCTAAGGTACTCAGGGGTGAAGTGTGATATAACCTGATTATTAGTTGGTTGTCTTATGTGGATGAAAGTGTCCGACTCATGTCTGACTCATCAGAACTTCCTTGGAATTTCCAGCTTTTAAACTTTTTGGATCTGCTTCAAATACCACTGTTCACCTCATTGTATCCAATGTCAGTCATTTAGCTGCAGGCTAAAAGGGGCTTTTTGGTTGTTAGATTGTACCAAAATGGATTTATACTGGACCTCGATGTCCTGAGAAAATGCTTTCCTTGTTGCTTTTTATAAAACTTATTTTATAAAAACTGGCAGGTTATATAACTTGAAAAATAAGTTTTCAAAAAATCTCTCCCCTTGTTTTTTTCAAAAAATAAAAACTGTTTCACAGAAAATCATCTTTTATGATTATGTGTTTAAAAACCTGGTAAACAACTAAACAGCCATGTATAAAGTTTGCATTCGACGCATCAGAGTAAATGATGGAATTCTTGTTGGATTTTCACCAGTTCCCTTAGGTTGCTAGAAACATGTATTTCAAAAAAATCAACATTATGTGAGTAATATAATCTTCCAGTAAAAAGTAATGTATTAAGGTAACAACACATCCAATGCACAAAATTGTTATTGAACCATGTGAAAAAAGAATGAAAAAAGAAAAATAACATAATAATGAATTATTCTTAACTTAGACCATCTATTTTGAGTCTTGTGATAAAAAAAATAAAGAGAGGAGGAGGGATCTTCCAACAAGAGTAATTTAACCCATAAAAAAATGTTTAATAAATATTACCATCAAACAACATCTCTTTTTACTTTGTAGTCATCTTGACCTTGATCTAACGTCTATAAAAGAATAAACAAAAGAGCAACAGTATATTTTCCAAATTGACAGCAACTAAATCACTCCCATTGTCCAGTTTCATAAAAAAATTGCAAAAGGTTACAAGTATGTTGCATTCGATGGTACCTACCTTATAACACTCTATATGGGATATAGGATTTGAAGAGCAATTATTCTCCTAATAAATAAAGAACAGTTATTTGAGTAGGCACCACAAAAGTAAGGTTCTAAGTCTAGAATCAAATACCAAAGTACAGGAAACTTAAGATGCAATCAGTTTCTACTACAGGGCATAAATTTACCACTCTTATGTTGATTAACATACATGCAATTTGTTAACAACAACATTTCTCAGTACAACAAAGAAGAACAAGCAATTCATGTCCTAAGATGTACATCTCTCTCTATCATTTAGTCAATGTTTAAAATCACATAAAACAAATAAAATAAAATACACAGATACCTTAATATATCAATTTGAGATAGGGCTTTGCAGCTCCCACCTCACCTTTGGTCCAGTCCCAGGCCAAGTCATCAATGTGAGGTATTCGTCATCCAAACTAATCTTCACCTTATGCCCTTGGTTTTCTAACCCTTTAACTCGAATCCAAGACCTTAAACAGGGCCACCGTTTACCTCTTGCAGGGGCAAGCCATCCCAAACAGTTTCCCATGGTCTATGTTCTATCCACATTACTCCACTCCTTTTTGAATTTACTAACTTCTATATTGTTAATCTTTTAGAGCTTTGCCAAAAAATTGTGGGGAAGTCATAAAAAGATAACATAAATAAGCATTATAAAACAGAGGGTTTTGCATAAAAGACAACACAATAAGTGTATCTCATCTGTAATAACAACTGATTTAAAAATTAAAAAAAAAAAATCAGTCCACATCCACCAGGCTCAACAGAACTGCACGCACGCCTAAACATCATCCCCATTGTTATGCTTATCTTACTCACATGTGACCACTAAGCATTTTGGTTCATAAATCCCTACATTGTTTCAATAGTATGACCGGTAAGTTTGATTCAATGAAATCAAATGCAAGTTAAAACTCAAATCATTAAATTTGTTTCTTTCACGTCTTTGAAATACCTCTTTATCATCTATTAACTAAACAGTGTCAAATTTAATTTGAAAGAAGGATCTTGAAATCAATTAGCCCCAAACTAACTTTGATTTTTTTATCTCACTTTGAAGTTTACCATTCATTTCCTAAACAGTGATGCAAAGACGGAACTCCCTCTAGTGAAATTAGTTGGAGTTGAAATTATTCATAACTAAATAAAAAAATTTCTGAAGACCTTCACATGTCAACATTGTAGCCATGTGCAGTCAGCAACCTCAAAGGTTACATTTTTAAAAAAAATCGTACATTGAACAATAATAAGTATTTAATAGGGATAATTACAGCAGAAATACATAGATCTATCTAAAGTTTTTAATTGAGTTCTTATACTAATTTTTTTCCAATTGAGTATCCCAACTCATGTAAGTTTTTCAATCAAGTATATTTTTGATGGTCATTAACAATTACTTAACAAACCGTATGATAACAGTCAACAATGACTTGAGTATACTTTTTTTTATTGATCATATGAATTTATAAAAATTTTTCAATTAGGTACATCAACTCATAAAAGTTTTCTAATTAAATACAAAGAATATGGGCAACAGAATTATACGAGTTATCTATTGTCATTCTTTTAACATCTAACTCTATGTGGCAAAGACAGATAGCCTTTATGGAGTTACAATATAAAAAATAGCATATGCTTGAAGTATAATTTTTTCATTAATTCATTTACTATTAATTGAGCAATTGAAAAGTTTTAACCTTTCATACATATGAATTTTTTATGCACAAATATATAATAATATTTCTTCTTTAAGTTATTATGTATAGCATTTCATATATAAAAAATTTTGATTAATTCATTTGACAAGCATTTATGAGAAATCCTACCTAGACTTAAACAAAAATATTTAATTAAAAATTTTTATGAGTTGGTATACTCAATTAAAAAACTTTTATGAGTTGGTATACTTAATTAAAAAAATATATATATTTGATTGAAAAAAATTGTATAATTTATTAAAAAAATAGTATAAGAACTCAATCAAAATTTTCAAATAAGTTTATACTTAATTATCTCTATTTAATAAATTAACATAAATTGGATAGTATCATGAGGTTATGATCATACTAATTTAATCTAATTATAGGGAAGAATACTCTTGCATAATTCAAGGTTCCTGACAGACCGGTTTACAGGACCGGATGGGGAAGGGGCACTGAAACAAAAGGAAGAAAAGAAGAGGAAAAAGAAAGGAGAAGGAAAAAAAGAGAAAGGAAGGAAAGAAGGAAAGAAGTAAGAAGAAAAGAAGAAGAAGAAGAAGAAGAAGAAGAAGAAGAAAAGAGTGCCAAAGGTAAGTGCGTAAGTTTCCAATCTAGATGGATTTTATTTCTACTTTCAAAGACACGCCTTGACGACCATACTTGCATAATTTTATTCTAAATTCTGGAAACAGAACTGGAAAGAAAAATCCGACCTTGATGATAGGCATCTGCCCTCCGAAGGTCAAGACGACGCCCATCTGCAGCAGAACCCTAAACGTGTCCCTGATGTTGTTGGCGTTGAACTCCTTGAAACTTTCGGCACAGTCCCCACCCTGGAGCAAGAATGCCCGCCCGACAGCAGCCTCCGCGAGCCTCTCCTCCAGCTTCCGCGCCTCCCCAGCGAACACCAGCGGCGGGTATGTCTCCAGGTCCCGGAGCACCGACTCCAGCTCCTCCTGGTTCGGGTAGGTCGGGATTTGGAGCGCCCTCTTTGATTTCCAGCTATCCTTGTGCCAATTCGAAGAAGTAGAAGACGACCTCGCCGTTCCTCTAATGGATAGACGCAAAGAGATGGGATTCTTCCGCAAAGCTGGGATTTTGGGGGAGGAGGCGGTGGAGTGGTTCTTGAAGGCAGTGCTAGTGGCGGGGAGGAGGGAGGCGGTGGCGTTGCCGCCTGCTACGAACGCCGCCATCGATGGATGGGATAGGAATTTAGGGTTAGGGTTAGGGTTAGGGTTTTCGAGGAGGATAAGGATGAGGAAGAGGTCTCGTCGACGAGGTCGTCGTTTGCGTGGGTCTGCGCCGCGGCTCGGGCTGCGAATGGACGGATGGGTCTGGAGATATTTCAGGGCGAGGGAAGAGATCACGACACCGCCCTCCGGGTGAGGAGGGGAGCGCACGTGCACGTGCACGTGGGCTTGCGGTTACTTTGGGTAAGAAAAGGAAGGGCGCCGTAGCGAGAAACGCGCTGATTGCGTCGCGAGCGAGGGAAGGCGGGCCGTCGTTGGATGTTAGTTTAAGCAAAACCTTCGGACAGGACCTTCCTTGTCCACCACCAGGTCGTTTAGATCATACCCAACAATTAAATTATTAGTATAGATTTTTTATCATCTATTTTAATCATATACGACAATCGGGAGATTATCTTTCTATTTTATTTTAATTTTAAAATCAGCTAGGAAGCCGATGAGCATATGGTCGAAAGTTTTATTATTTTATTTTTATTTTATTTTTATAAGGCATATTATCTTCGATCATTTATTTGAGATTTGACAGGTGCAATATTGTAATAGTAGTAAAGGTAGTCATCTTGCGTGAGTTGTTGAAGATATATTATTTCGCTCCTCCTAAATTATTTATATTGGAATAGTGAATGCTAGTGACATCCAACCTTACAAAAGGGCGTGTGTGTCATAGCATACGATTGAAAGTGAAACGGAAAACTTGGAAAGCTAAGTACTCCATGAATCACACGAATCATTCATGCCAGTGCTATAGAGAGACTTGTACAAACTTTTTGTACGTGTTACTCCAATGGATAACTCTGGCAATAGCTTTTAAGCAAGAAAAGAAGAAATTCAACCCATACTGAGCCCATTTACTAAAGACAGATCATATTTAAGTTGATTAGGTTTGGATTTGAGTTTTTGGGTTTATTGCTGGATTGGATTGAAGTAACATGACAATTTACTGGTTGAGATTTTTGTTGGGTCTCGATCTGAGCTAATACACACATATGCCATTTGTCCATCTCCATGCCTCTTTCCAAGACAATCCCAAAGAGCTAGAGGCAAGGATTGAGGGCCATTTTAATGCGGGATATTGACTTCAAATGTCAATGCAATGCATTAGAAAATAATAGCCATAATGGCTTGACCATCTAGCATGAAAAGATCATTCTCTCCACATTTTTCAGAGGAACCATACTACGAGTGCCATGGAACCACTGAAAACCCAGTAGACCTTCAAGATCTCTGAATTAATATCTCGTAATTGGGCAATAGCATGTAATAGGCAAGCCCTACGTGCATCTCTTTTTTTCTTGATTAAAAAATGGCCACAAACAGCGACCACTAATATCCAAATAGTCAGAACAAGCATTATGGACAAGAAACAAGAGGTCACAAGGCACGATAATATTCATTGTAGACAATGCAAACAGTACCTTCTGTTGGCCAACATGAGAAATGAATTACAGATCAAACCAGATTTTTTTTTTTTTTTCAACAATTACAAGAGAATAAATGATGCAAACGAATGCAGAAACCCTTAATAGATCTTTTTCTTGATCAAAGAGATCCTTACAAGACCATAAAACCATATAAATTACTACAATGAGAAATGTTACACTTACTGCTTGCACAAATGTAGATGTATACTCCAATAAAGGATTACATCAATAAAATCATAACTCCAAACAAATTATAAACCAATTGTGAATATATCTTGATGGGTACTCTGGTTGATCAAGTGATGGGCAAGAAGAAAAGCAACCCATGGTGGAAACAATTCAAACCGAAAGTGCAATAAAATAATATGAATACATGACCTGGATCAACCTTAGGGTAGCATGAGAAAATTGCCTTGAACTGAAATTTAGCTTTCATGGTAAAATCCATGATGCCCTTCCTCGTGTGGAACTGCAGAAGACTGTCAAATAGGTCCACAGTTCAAACAGGCTTATGGAAAAAAATGCATGCACATTGGGACTTTGCAATCAATTGGTGTTGCTTAAGAATCACAACATGGTAGGACACTTCGCATCAAGAAACTCCTTTAGCATCCGAGCTGCTTTCTGGCCACCCATCAGTTCTGCTAGCCTCTCAACAGGAAGTAGGGCAAGTTCAGCCAAGTTTCTGCATCCATCCATCAGTGCTCTATAATTTGAATCGGTCACACCTGGTAGACGCCTCAAAAACTCAACTGCAGATGTGTTGAAATTTTCAGCTCTGGGACAATTATAAAATCATAATTTTAGCTTCCCCAGAATAAAGAAACAACCTATTGCATATTGACATAATCAAAAGCAACTGGTTATGGCACATGGACATTACAAGGCACCTAAATCCTATGTCCCCCATTGATTCCTTGAAGGTAAAATTGGTTTTATACACCGTAGTCCAGTCGAATGTTTCAGTTTGACTATTAAAGTGTCCCACAAAACAGAGGGCAAGCAGGTTGCTGTAAGAAGAGGAGGAGTGGTGATTACAACACATGTCACAAGCATGTCAAGGACAATTAAGGGTGCAAATGTGTTACGCTGGACTAGGCTGGATATATAAGCATATAGTGCATACTACCGTATGGAAAAGATCAGTCCCCAGCAGCGAAATGACCACACATACCCCATGTCTTTCTTTCCCATGTTATTAAAAGTTGAAAGTGGTGTTTTAGTCAATTTAATCAGTGCCACCTCTTTATTTTTTCTACTTGCCCGTTTTCCTCCAATACCAACACTAAAGAATGTTGGCAAAGTGCCTCCATAAAGTGATGTTACATCTCTTAGGAGAGGGTGCAGGTATTAAAAATGATGGAGAATGCGAAATATGCATCGCAAGCAAGTCTGGCACAATTAGAGGAGCAAAGGCTGAGCTGGGGCCAACTTGACCAAATGAATCTAAAAGGTCGCAACCTGCATCAGAGCAGTATACTGACTAGACAAGTATATGTATCCTGATTGAGCTAGAATTTTATAGACCACACCTGACCATCTGTTCACATTGGGTCATATTCAATTTGCTCTGCATATAACCGGCTGAGAGAACCACGTCTATTTATGAGACCTGCACCTGGTTGATACGCTCAGACATGTAGTAATGATTGGGTCAAAACCATGTCAGGTCCCAGCCAATCTAAATCATGCCAACTCCAAGTTATTGAGTGTCTTGAGATAGGAGGGAAAAGAAGAGTATTTCTATGGTACATGATTAACGCAGTTTTATATGGCTGCAGTGATGCCTGCATGCCCTTGCTCTGTCAACAAATTCATTTTCTTTAGACTATTGACATGTCAACAAAGAGTGCCAAGTATGACCTCTAAGAAGAAAAATACAGCAAAAAAAGTGAAAGCAGCGACAATGTTGATTAACAGACTCTGCAATGGACTAATCCCAAAAGGAACCATGGTTCTTAATCCTCCTTAAAACCGAAAATCATAATTAAATCTAAAACATGTGTAATACATGCACCCAAACATAAAAGAAAGGTAGTACCATCCTTCCTCTCCTTCGTTGAGGACAAGATCAAACTATAATAGGAGTTTTCGATTGCATTCTGTTCAACTTCTTCAGATAGAAAGATGGCATCAATCCATTGATCAGTAGCACTTATATATTTTCTATTTAACAGAACTACTGTAACAAGCAATGGTACACAGACTTCAATGCACAAATACACAAAATATAATATTCATATAGTTCCTCTATTGCTAAGAATAGTTAATGTACCTAATATGATGCAAAAAAAAATTCCTATAGATGGAAAAACAGTGATGCAAGCATATTCCATTCATGTTCAAAAGTTCTAAGAATATCATCAAGAATCAATTCAGATCACTTATCATATCAATTAAGGCATCGTCTAGATGACTCAATGAAGGTCTATGTTACCTAGCATCTCTTACCTTACATCATCTTCCACAATGCCATCTTCTGATGGCACACCTACCCTAATTGCCTTGCTTTCATCTGGTTCATCCTGGTTTGATTTGAGTGATTCAAATATTTCAGCTGTTGCATGCACGCTCCGTGACCAAACAAGGCGCAGGCGAGGGAAGTGTAAAACAAGCAACGAAAGCTTTGAAATTATGCTGGTTGGTGAAACATCATCACCAATTTCACTTGCAGACTGCAATATGCCATGAAGAAGTTAATATACTCACCCCAAAAGAACATATTTATATGCATATTTTAGATAATAATAATTTGGTCATCAAAAGTACATAAATTATATACAAGATGTCTTGCCAACAATCAAAAGCTCACGCGACCAAAGTCACAATACTAGTGAAATTAAATAGACTCAAAAAAATAAAATAAGAATAATCGTAATAATAGAAACAAGGGTGCAGGCAATTTGTGATGAGGATATCTGACTCTTTCAAATCAAATAGATAAATTTATAACTGCAAATGTGTGGTCAGACCATTTCTTAAAATTAAAGCTCCCAAACCATACACAAGATCAAACAGTCTAAGAAAAACGTCATAATTCAAGGCCAATGACACAATACCTGCAATGAGAAGCTCTTGTCCTGTGAAAATTCAATTAGAAGCACAGGTATCCTATAGTAACGGACCATTGTTTCCACCTGATGATAGAGACGGCCTGACGCAAAGCTCTGAAATAGATCTGAAATACTTTTTCTTTCGACACAGATCAAAGGTGAAAGTACATAATCCCCAACTTCCAAAGTAACAGGTATAATTTTCATGCCCTTCTGGTGGAGAACATTGGGAAGGCTGCTCATGAACTCCCTCATGTCAACTATAACCTGCAAAACACAAATATCAGATACATCTTTTAATGGAAGTACTTGTGGCATAACCATCTTGATTCCTCACAGCAGATACCTGCATTTCCTTCTCCTCTGGCTTTCGACCACCTGCCTTTCTAGTAACTGAGTTCTGAGAAATAACTGACTGTGGTTCACTAAAAGCAGTAGGTCCAATGCATCGTCCATCCTGGAAGAAGTGAAATGTAATATAAGTGGGAGTAGCGAATATTTTAAAAAAAGCTCATGTGAGCATGATTGCACCACTAGCTAACCAGGAACTTGCCACAGACTGAAATCATGAATGGGAAAGACATCAAATCTACAACTGTAACTATGAAGAAAATAACTAAATATCAATTAGATGAAGAATTATGATTGCAAGAGATAAGAAAAAAATGACATAGAACAGTTTCCTATCCAGAGATTCAGATACCTAAACTCAAGTCTTTGGGATAGCACATTAAATTGACCAGGAAGAATTTAAAGTTTTCAAGTGTTCTCTTATTTAGATTTAATCTAAAATTAACTTTGCAGTTCATCAAACAAATATTTGCACATGAAAGATCGAAAAAATGGACTAGTTCATTTGTACATTGAATTGACGAGGAAGAATTTAAGGTTTTCAAGTGTTCTCTTGGTTAGATTCAATCTAACATTAATTGTGGTTCATCAAGAAATATTTGCACATAAAAGATTAAAAAATGGAATAGTTTAGGGAAAAGAAGAAGGTAAGAGTAAAGGTCTGCTATATCGATTAGCACTGATCAATCATACTATACTGGTATAGTACCGAGTTTCAATTCGGTATGAATCAAACTAGTCTGAACCGAACTGAACCATTTAGCACCACCCAGTACCGAATGGTATTATAGTTAAGAGTGAGAAAAGAATTGGTACTTTGTCTCGATACGAGGTGCGTATCATACTATATCAATCCATACTACACCAAATCGGTAATATAATAGAATGAATCCCAGTATCGGTTTTGCAGACCTTGGTAAGAATAATTTGTAAGTGTTAGGAGTAAAGTTAAAAATAACATAGAATAAAGTTTTAAATCCTGTGAGATAGAAGTGTCCCGATTCTCCACAAAATGGATGCCCTACTGTCAATGATAGCAACAGTACATCTAAAACACAAATATCCAGGATATGCTGAAGCATATATCCAGTACAACTAGATCACAAATAAGATCAATCCAATATTTTAAAATTTAGAGACTCAAGATGATGCATGTTGGACAAATGTCTAAAAGTATTTTAAAATCAAAGATGTATATATCTATGTCCATTTACTCTACATATAAAAGGAATATAACTGCATATTGAACAGCCTCATAGGCACTATGACTGAGTTATAAATTACTTCAACTCAAATAGGCAATTTGTTTCCATGAATGCATAAGTTAATACCACTATGGAACTAATGAATAATACAAAGACAGATATGCAAGAAAAGGCAAAAAAAGAAGAAGAAAAGTATTCATAGTTTAATACTAATGGGATGGGGAGAATAGTGATTGGAAACTATACTTGATCCACAGGAATCATCATCAGAGACTTCTGCCTAATCAAAGTTTCAAATGCACCATTTTCCCTGCGTATGCTTGCCTCGAATTTTTGCACCTCAGTGGAATCTTCATAAAACAGAAAATAAACTTTCAAATTTCTTGATGGATTCTCAGCTTCGTAAATTTCAATTTCTCTGACAAAGGTCATATCTGGATGATACACAATTATTACAGAAGGCTTCCAGACTTCAAGTATATGCTGGTCACTGTCTAGTGCATAAAACTGCACTGGTGGAAGCGGCTTAGCATCAGTAAATTCTGTAGCATCAGAAACTTGTCCATGGCTCCGAAGAACATCTTTATTCTCAGATGCACTTTTTAGAGCCGCCTCCAGAAAACCACCTGCAGATTTTGCATCGGTTTCATCTTGCTGTCCTTCCTTCTCTAAACTGGCACTGTCCACTATATTATTTTCCACTGGCTTTTCACTTTTCTTTCCAGAAACTTGCACCTTTGCCATGACTTTCTTTGGCCTTCCTGTCCCTTTCCCTTTTCCTTTTCCAGACCCCTTTCTTCTAGTTTGAGGCTGAGAATCATCCCCAACATCAATTACTTCTTTTGCTAAATTGGTAATCTGTGATGCTGCTGCTAACAGAGCATCATTCTCAAGCTTTGTTACGCTGCTAGGTTCTGTACTCTCACTAGATCCACTTGCTACCACGCCATCAAGTAAACCAAAGCCCTTAGGCTCCTGCGATCTTTTCTTGTTGCGTTTCCGTAAGCCATGCAACTCAGCCTTGCCCAGCAAGTACTTCTCCCACTCTTCTCGCATGACCTGCCCAACAAAAAAAGGCTTATACCATGATGGAAGATGGAAGCAAGATAGTCCTTGTATCCATAAATCTCCTCTTAAATAACAAAACCAACCATGTAATTTAAAATATGCAATTAAAATCCAACTTAAAAAAGAGCTATGCTAATTAAATGTAAGATACTAAAGGGACAAAGTAGTCATTATTTTGCAGATTATATACAAATGGAAGTTCATAATGCAATAAGAATAAATGTCATATATACTAACTGGAAGCAGCCTTAGTGCCATTAATAAGTCCATATAAAGCCATGGAGCCTAATAGGCAAAATTAAAACTTTGCAAATTATTCAAGAGATCTCCTAGAGAGAGAAAGGGGGAAGAATATGGAATGATGAGGACAACAAACCCAAGGGGGATAAAAGACAGCCTAAACTATGCACTGGGCACTTCTACGAGTTGAATATGTTGAGAACCAAAACAGGCTAATATAATAAGTTCAAAGCTGCGCAGTGGCACCTGATTCGGGCCTTTAAAGATGCAATCTTCCAACTGCAAGCATGAGCGTTCGTCTTTACAAGCTACCAAGACAAAGTTGCTATTATCCCTTCCATCTTCAACTGCAAGTTGTCCTTCTCTTGGCTGAGTTTCCTTTCTGTGTTCTTCTATCTCTTCCAGCAATTCCTGCAGTAATTGTCTCATGATCCTAGTTGCTTTTGGCATATTCTGAAATAAGACTGAAATATGTGACCTCTGAATATAAGAAAGAACAATGTAACACAATTATTTGCATAGACATTCGAATCGGCTTTTAATTCTAAAAGAACTTCAGATTTATTATAATTGTTAAGTGCCAGAACTTAAGATCAGTGATTTTGAATTTCTTTATGAGCTGATCTTGTGAAAATGCAAAGAGATAATTAAAGTTTTTTATTCTTCTTGGGCTAGCATTGGCATTTTGGAGATGAGGTATTATTTGAACTTAGATGAAGATAACATTTCTTTCCAATATTAACGTTTTTCAAAAAATTCATCATCAATCATGCTTGTTCTAGATCCATTAGTGTAGCTGTCTTTAAATTACCATTCCAACAAGAGGACTTCCAACTAAAAACGGTTCATTACATCATTTGCAAGTTCTGAGTAAAGTTTTGAGCTCAAAAAACTTATACATACTCACAAGGACTGGGCATCATATTCATTCCATAGAAGGCAATACCAATACCATTTTCATGGAATCTAAAAGGTCTTATGGACCTTGATTGGTATTTTATTTAACATTATCCATCTATAGTAAAATGATGCTAAACAATAAAGATTATGAGTAAGTAAAATAAGGAACTAAGAATTAAGAGATAAACATAAGACAGAAGATGATTCCAAAATTTCATGAAATGATTCTTAAAAAATTTGTGAGAAAAATGAATCATGTATTCATCAATAACTTCACAATTTTCATCCACATGAATGTAAATCTAAAGCCAAGCCCATATATTTTGTATCTTAATTGATTACAGCACTCTCTCTGTTGACTGTTGTTGGAATTTCAAAGTATACAGAAGTATACAAAAAGGTCCCTCTGAAGGAATCTTGAAACAAATAGCACTTGCTTAAAAAATTACAAGAGATATATGCATAAAAGAGGGCAATTCTGTTAGATATTCAAGCGTTCTATTAGAGCAAAGCCTAAATAATTTCAAAAAGGTTCAACTTCCTAGTAATGCAATATTTAAGAAATCCCCCAACCACTTCCTTAGTAAGACAAAAGACAGATTGAAGCCTAGTCATTTTAAAGAAAAGCAATGGATCTCACTCACTCACACGTAACACTTAAAAGAAAAAGCAATGGAACTCACTCACTCACACGTAACACTTAAAAGAAAAAGCAATGGAACTCACTCACTCACACGCAACACCTTCCATTTTGGTGCTTCTTCTAAAACTTCATCCAACATCACACCTGCATTTGACTCCATCCTCCCACCATCAGTCTGGTCGGAAAGAGAAGCTGCGCTTTCTGAGGAAATGCAAATCCATAAAAAAGAATCATGTCTCATACATTTCAATCAACAGGAGTTTCATTCAACCAGTTTTCTTGGAATGAATGAACGTCCAAAATTCATTCTTTTGCTGATATCTGACACTGTGTGTTTGTATCACATTGGAAAAAAAAAAAAAAGAAAGATGCGTGTCAGCAATCACCTACCATTTTG
Organism: Metroxylon sagu; assembly: GCA_017589505.3. Taxonomy (NCBI): domain Eukaryota; kingdom Viridiplantae; phylum Streptophyta; class Magnoliopsida; order Arecales; family Arecaceae; genus Metroxylon; species Metroxylon sagu. The sequence goes on along the minus strand of JACVBY030000574.1, from coordinate 847,123 downwards.
TTTCTTCCTCTTGAGATCATTATTCACTCTTCTCTTCTTGCTTGGGGTACTCTTACCATCTGTACTAATTTTCAAACCATCTGGCCTGACCACCTGGTAAACCCGCTTCTTTGCAAACTCAAATATCCTATGGCTTGAGTCAGCAAAAATCCATACTGACCGAACTCCTTCCGACACTCTCAGTGTATCCAAATACTTTAGATAAGTCACAGCATCATACCTAGTTACAATTGCCAGAAACCAGAACCCAGAAATCAATATTGACAACATAGACGATCCAAGGCTCACTTAGAGGGGGAGAAAAATAAACATTTAATTTCAAACGAACAAGATTTCTAAAAGTAATAATCATAGCATAAAAAGGTGGAAAATAAAAAATGTTACCTGACGAGATAATCTAACAATTTCCTCAGGGTCTTGAGATCACTGACCAGCTGCTTGGTCTTCTTTCCAATGGTGTGCCAGATGGGGTCAAGCTGCCTCCGCACAATCTCATCGAATGACTTGAACAACCCTTTCTCGACCGTGAGGTCCTCAACGTCGACCTTGTTGGTCCTCCTCAGCTCCTTGAGGCAAGCGTCCATCGCCTCGAGTACGGCGGTCTGGATTCCCTTCATGGCAGGGGTCATCGGAACCCTCACATCAATGACCTCCGGTGGGTTGCGCTCGAGGTCGGCGGAGACCTGGACGTGGAACCGGGGCCAGAGGTGGAGGCGGCGGAGGAAGAGGCACTTGAGGGTGCGCTCGGCCTTGGCGAAGCCGGCGACCATGGCGTAGGGGCGGTCGGAGAAAGCGTGGACGGGGGCGGAGCGGGAGATGGAGCGGAGGACGCGGGCGATGAAGGCCTCGGTGGAGGTGTCGGAGAGGCGGTGGGCATTGAGGACTAGGAGACCGGCAACGGCGGATGGGGGCACACGGGAGGTGAGGAGGTCGGCGATGAGGATGCGCGGGGTGACGAAGAAGGCGGCGCCGGAGGAGTAGAGGGCGGTGCGGTGGTGGGAGGGGAGATCGCCGGGGATGTCGGAGGGGAGGGGAGGGTCGGAGTTAGACTTAGGGTTGGGGGTGGAATCGGCTTGATGAAGGCGGCGGAGGGAGCGGATGATGGAGGATTTCTGGGAGTCGGAGGCGGAGAGGATGAGGAGGGAGCCTTGGGAGGGATGGTGGAGGAGGAGGAGGGAGGCGACGAGGGAGGGGAGGGAGAGGCCGGAGGAGAGGACGACGAGGCCGCCATTAAGGTCCTCGAGGAGGTCCAAGATTATTTGCTCCTGGAACGGGAGCATCTTCTTCTGATCTACTCTATTCTTCTTGTTCTTTTGTTTCTCCTTCTGCGATTCTCTGCTTGGATTAACTTTATTCTTCCACTACTCTTGCTAGGGATAACTGCTGTTAAGGGGAATCGGTGTGCGGGAAACGGAGATTGTTGTTGGAACGGGTAGCGCGGTTGTTGAACGTTGACGTGTATGCGTTGTCTGCTTTGCTGCGAGCTTGCAATATTATGTACGGTAAAGATAAATTTACTTATCTTTACCAATCAATCTGTGTTGATTTTTTAAAGTTGTTAACGAAATTAGATTTGATTAAGAACCAATTCATCTGTATGCATGTGTCAATTTTAAATAAACGTAAAATTAATTTTTATAATAAATTTTATATCAACTGATAATATTTTAATTATTCATAATATAATTTTTACATTGCATAATTATTCTTATATATCTTTAATAATTTTATTTAAATAATAATATATATATATGACAATCTGCATAATACATATACGGTTTGATATGATTTATATCATAATCAAACTGGCATTTTTTATTTAAAAATATTTTAAGCCAAAATTAAATATAAAAACAATCAATTCAAATGGAATCAAAATCATGATTCATGCAGTTTGATCATTTTTTTTTTTTTTTGCACATCCTTTAATCTTATCGATAATATCGTATCAAATGGGATAATAAAATTAGATAATAAAGTTATCAAAAAAATTTTAAATCGAAACAAATCCAAAAAAAAAATAATTCAAATAGAACCAAAACCATGATTCAGATCAATTTTGCAGTTTGATTTTTTTTTTTCTTTTTTTCCGCACATCCTCTAGTTTTGTAGATGGACTGAATAATACCGTATCAAATAAAATAATAAAATTGAATAATAAAGTTATCCTACTGATTAAATATAGATTAAAATATTCTTCTATTCTCAAACTTTCACTTAAAAATTTAATAATTGAATTATTGCTGCATTTTAATTTTTTAATATTTTAAGAATATTGCACTCTTAATGTAGTTTGTTATATTCTCAAACCTTCACTTAAAAATTTAATCGGTTTGTTATATTATTCTTAAAGTGTTCGCTTAGATTAAAATTTTTGAAACATTTGAAATGTTGTTTTCGTTAAACTTGGAAAACATTTAATTTATTATGCCATGTGATAACAATTTTAGCATTAAGGAGCTTTCATGAATTTGAGCTAAAAGAAATACTTTCAACTCAATCTTCCAGAAGAGAGAAAACGAATCAAAGCAAGTTATGTTTATGTAGGCTTCTGTGTCTACAGTCTGTAATTGGTTTTTGTGATGGCTCATTTAAATTACATAAACCAAATTTAACAACATTGACTGACAGAAAAAAGAAACCAAAACAATTTCCATTGCTTTTTTTCTTTTTCTTTACACTCTTATTGGTGCTTTGTAATTTTATATGCTCACCAGAGGAGTGCATCTTACTTCAGTCTGTTAGACAACAAAAAATAGGTATCCCATCAAGAGCCAAATGAGATCAGTAGGCAGTGGAATACAGCTTTTCAGAGCTAGAGAGTGAATCAATGCCACACAAGTTAACATGCAACTAAGACTCCCTTGAATCAAGGTGGAGATCACCATGGCCATTTGTGATTCTTCTGAGCCTCAAATGGACGGGTTTTTCCAACGCTAACACATTAATGTGACTCCAGACATCTGACTTGGTTGGGAGGTTTGCTATTTTCTCTGCTATCTCCATGTCTTCAGGCAGAACAGAACCGAAAACTTTGTATGCACTTTGCCATTCATCATGATTTGCTAGGCTGATGAAGAATTCTGGGCCTGAACCAACCCATGCGACCGATCCCCTTCTTATCGTAGGGGTTATCTCCAATGGCATCTTTTTGAATGGGAATCCCTTAGCTTCAAGTGTTCCTTGAATCATTGCATAAGGAGGGCCAAAAGAAGCCTATATAGTTCAAGAGAGAGAATCATTAGTGCAAAAGCAAAACAAACTTTAGAAAGAACACCTTTCCATGGCCAGCATGGCTGACAAGGCATAAAATAAAATAATTACATGACAAAACTACATTTAGGAGTTTAATGTATGATAAACAAGTCATTAAGTGATGTTGTGCATGGGACTGCTTTCAGAGGCAAAAAAAGTATCGGAATGGAGATTAAGATGCTGAAACCATCAGTGTAGTCTTTTAGGGTTGTTTCATAAATTCATTGTAATAAGTTAGATAGGGAACGGTTTTTAACTTTGAACATTCATAAATTGCTCGTGTATATCAAAAAATCAAGGTTGTCCTTTTATTTTTAAAATTTAATGAAACAACTGCTATAGGCATGACAAAAAAATAGCTCGGTCCAAGTTGAAATTAGTTTATAGCTTGAGCTGAAGAAATTTTCTCCAATGGTGAGGAGCATTTCCAGGGAAGTTTCTTGATTTGGCTTGCAAGACCAACTAGGTTGTCTTATTTCCCTCTGCCAAGACAGGCCCTGCTTCTCAACTATGTCGCACAGAGGAAAAAGCCTAACTAGTCCTCGTCATGCAATAACCACCTAAGTATCACATTTCATGATCTTTTTTAGCATATGGATTTACATGATATCAGATGAACCAAGAAGCAAATTGCATGGTAAGAATACTACTTCACATTACTTGATTCAGTTATATGATCCAAATTCTTTTCCCATCCACTTCAATGAAAATCTTATACCTTGTATAACCAACTGACAACGGATGGAAGCAAAACTGTAAAAGGGATGTGAGTATTCTTACATCTGCTATGTGGTTTCCTTTAGAATCCCAAGAATGGCCTCGTCCTTCAGCTCGATGAATTTGGCATCCAAAACAGAGATTTAATTTCAACAGCTCAATAATATAAGCCACAGAATGTGGAGCACAGTCAGGGAATAGCTGTATCAATTTAAACTATCAGAGAATGTACATGGATAACCAAATCAAATGCAGTGCTTCTATTCAGAAACTAATATTGCCACCAGTGAAAAACAAGAAAAAATTCAAGATATTTAAATAGAAAGGAACATAGTTATTACTTCTAAGTGCCTGCAGCACATGCACCTGAAATGTTAAAATTGTATGATCGAAGTGGTAATATAGTCACCTAGCCGGTAGATGAACATGGTTCAGTAAATATATCCACATTTTGAGCTTACATGAAATCACAATATTCAGATTTATAGAAACTAAGGGAATAAAAAAAGTTGTCAACATTTTTCCTAACTCTTTGGAACCCAAAAAAAGAAAAGGGAAGTGGTGAATGAAATACCATGGGTTCCCGGAGCATTACTTGAGAGATCAGAATATCTTAAATCTTTAACCAGAACTGCAAGATGTTGACACCAAATAGAATGATTTTGTTACCTTTAAATAAAATGGGTTCCATCAAGCATACAGAACACCATTTCCACAGAAGTGGGAATTACCTTCTCATATTCAAATGTAACTAATGAACATACAAGCCTGCTTTTAAGAAATGGTCCTCTTGAGGTAAATATGGTATCTCAGACTACAGGATAGAAGCACATAAGACTAATGATGGTAACAAGAGAGGTTGACTGATGTGTGGCACATATCAATGTTAAAAACACTGGTCTTTTGGGGCGCACAGGATCTAATGTGTTACAAGGAGGAGACATGAAAGCCCACTTGGGTCCTTACATTTGCTAGTCATGGACCATTTGAAAATTCGTACAATGTTTTACCATGTTTGAGATGAAGTTAATGAGTTTGCTACCTCCAAGAAGTAGACAATCATAGTTGATAAGAATAAAAAAAGAAAGGAAGATTCTTTTGCCACCAAAGACTGCAATTGGTAACTGCTACACCAAAGGCCTCTTTGTCACTAAAACGTAATGTCCTTCCTTTTGTCACCAAACATTGGAAATGGTAACTTACGCAAAAGGCTGTTTGTCACTAAAACGAAATGGCTCAAAGATGGAGTTGCTCCATAACTAATATTATGATGATCTATTTTGCCCACATAAATTAGAATAATGATGATTTTGTGTTTATTCACATTTCTCACATGTTAAATATCTAACTATATTAGATACTTAATCCAATCCATATGCTCCTATGAAACATCTATTCTTAACCTCAACATCTTCTACAGAAACATATAATCAATTGAATGACAGAACATGAAATTGCCAATGCTTATAATGGCTTTCTTTTCAAAGCAATTGTAAATATCCCAGCATGTCTCCAAATTATCACTTCAAATAATCAAAAGAATAACACCTGATGCATCATACCATTGAAACAGAGTTGTCTAGAGCTAAAATAGAGGTAAAGCAAATAAATAAAATTAACTAATTCAACTAAGACAAGCCTGATAGAAAAACTTAGATTAAACAGTATAATAAAGGGAAAACACAATGATAGAGGTCAAACACAATGATAGATATACAATCCTTAATCAACATGTGTAACAATTGAGAAGCCAAGTCATTCCATTGAGAAATATCAGAAGAGAGTTTTTGCCATATACCAGTACTTAGGACAACTAGCACTTACTTCGATATGAATAGTTCCATAATCTGTCTCAAAGCCAACGATGGCCTACAAGAGGAAAAAAAGAAAAGCAACTTATAAGAAGCTGCCACTTCTGCAATTATACAGCAAGTGATCAATTCAACAATCAAATTGCTTGTAAATTATTTATGTTCTCTGTGATATCATACATAATAGCATATTAGAGGTTTACTAATAGAATTCTTTGAAGAATTAGGTGTTGTTATTCATAAAGAAAATAAGGAAAATAATAAAATACTAAAACATACCAACTAATTTAAACAATGCAGTTCTAGAATCCTCTAACTTCCTAATGACCACTTTCATTTAAAAAAAAAAAAAAAATTACAAGTGGCATTTATTGTAGGAGCCTTTGAGGATCTATAGAATAGAGCTTGACTACATTTAACCATGCTTGGTACTAGGTGAAGAGTGCCGCCGCGTGGACTGCATCACCAGACTTCTATCTTAAATTATATTTAAAAAATAGAAACAAAGAGAAAAAAATCCCAAATGTTGATTTTTTTTCTTTTTTTGCCGGGGTGTTCCAAACTACACTTTGTAATTGAAATTCCTGTCCCTAAGGAAAATTCTACTTGGCATGCTACAACTGGCATAAAGAAAAGAGAATGTGGATGCCAAGTAGATGCCCACATTCCTATCAAAAGAAAAAAAAGTATTCAAATCTTCTCTATGACAGTGCCTCTTTTAGAAAAAATAAAGTGCAAATTACATGGAAGACATGGTGTATTGCATAATTTTTTTTATCCAAATGGTGAACATGGTCACCAGTTGTAATCACAATCTAGTGTTGTCTCATGTAACAAAGTAGAGCACTAAAGCAAACATTGCCTAGCATCATCTCATATTTCATGCAGAAGATTTAAAAGACAGGATACTTCAGGAATTTTTAAACAATAGAAATTGGAGAAATTACTACATCAAAATCCTTCTTTCTCCATCTGTAGCTGAAGGAGGACATAGCCAGAAACGTCCCGAATTGATCAGTTGTTAAAGCTGCTATTGACTGCTTCGTTTCATTCAATGCTTCATCTTCCAGTTTCAGCAATTAGTTATTATTCTTACGGTGAACTGAGTTGTTAATGAAAAACTCAGTATCAACCTACAGAGGTTTGATTGAGCTCATTCAACAAGGAAAAAGGTTAAGTTTTAGTCTCATTCAAAACTCCACTCATAAACGAGCCAAGCTGAGCAGGGGAAAAAAGAGCTAAGCATGGGTTGATAACAAGCTCGTTCAAGCTCAGCTCTAGATCAGATCAAGACTGAATAATCTTTTCATAGATTGAACTGAATCTGAGCAACTTAACACTAAGCTCACCCTGGAGCATTTGCATCCCTAATCACTTTGCTGGCATTCAGTTATATCAGTTATCAGTCACAAGATAAGTCGGAGGTTTAATTGGGTGAATGTAAAATATTTCAAGAATCACTGGGTCTTCAATGGTGAGTGGTAATGAGAAAGAAAATAGCATCTACTGTTTTATATACACATTACATACGTTATTATGTGGTTCACTGATATGTCCTTTTAATCTTATTATGGACCTGTACACAGATTATGTACCTGCAACTTAATATGGCATTATACTCTGGGCATACTTGAATATTTGCTCTACATTTTTAATGGTACCAGCGCCATAATTGCTGGTTTGAGACCATCATCAAGCCCTGATGATATATTAGATATGGAATTTCTGTCATAATGATCATGGCTTGTCTTATATTTGTATGAATTAGTCACTAGAATCTAGTACTTAGTTGTTGGTGATTTGCAAATTAATGTTGTTCCTCTTGAAGCCATTTTCAACCTTCAATTATTTCTATGAGGTCACACGAGGCTTCCCTGCCACCAAGGATTGGCCTCCACCTTTTCATGGGCTCATTTAAGAGATTTTTTTTGGCAGTTATTTGCACTCTTTCACACTAATCCTATTCTGCTTGAGATGATCTAAGTACATCCATAAATTGGACATTGCAACCACATATCATTGTTTCTGCCCATAATGTAGCCCACATGAAACTTGGGTTGCGTTGAGTTTGCGAATCCACAATCTATACAACAACCAAGTGCAGGCTCTATAAAGAACTAAATGAACCAGATAGAAAGTTAGAAAGTTCATAGTACTCCTCAAATTAACAAGCTCATTACAATTACACTGTCAGCGATATGAGATCTGAGTGCAATTACACTGGTAATACTTGGATCACAAAATGCAAGAAGGTTGTATAACATAGCAGAGAAAGCTAAAAACAGAATGTCTACATTACCAATACCTTGAACTTTCAGGACTTACCTCTCCTTTTCCAACAATGAGACCAGAAGTCCAAATAGGCTTTTTCTCAGATTCCCGCAGTTCAGGAACCAAGACATCCTTCTGATGTTGTAACCAGCACTGATGACAATAGAAAAATAAACCATCAAGAAATCTCTATCAAGTAGGAGTTTAATTGTAGTGTCATAGGCTTGATATATCTCTGTTTTCATTGCTGAGTGAAATCTTGGGTGGAAAAAATCAGTGTCTTCACAAACAGCAATCAAATAACAATTCACAATTTTTTTAAGGAAAAAAAGGTCCAGCATGAGCTGTCTCCATGGAAGTTATTAAACTTACAAAAGCTTACCAAAAAAAGTTTAAAAATCTACTGGGCATTTATTCAAATTATTTAGGCTTCTTTGCAGTACTGCCTATGAAAAAGATCCTTGATGTTGAAATGTTTTGACTATTATGCATTTTTTTTCTTTATAAATTAAATAAAGTCTCGTCAGCCTAGAAGCATAGCTTGATCTCACTCTTTATCCAATCAAACTCTTGTTTGTAGAGAATGCAGGAAATTTATCAGAATTTTGTTTGGTTATAGCAACATCTTACGTGCTCAGAGCAAAATTAGGAATATGGCCCTAGTTGGAATTCAAGAATTTATTCCATTACAAGGGCAAAGGACAGAAGGAAGGGGAGAGAAAATAAGCTCACCAAAATTCCAAGACAATAAATGAAATCATTAGGTACAAAACATGCCAAATGATTTCTCCCAAAACAGGAAGAAACATCACTCTAAATCCCAACCCTTTCAATGAGCTTGTTGCAAGCCAAAACCTTCCCCTGGACCACCCCAAACAAGAAGAAACATCACTCTAAATCCCAACCTCTTTCAATGAGCTTGTTGCAAGCCAAAACCTTCCCCTGGACCACCCCCATGAGACCGATTAGATTTTCAGAAAGGAGCAACTAAAGCTCGGAACAGTATTAATGTCAATAAGGGAAAGTGTCAAAAGATTTTATCAAAGTCTCGCTTCGCCTTCCATTCCCAATCACTTCTATGGCCCTCATGGAGGGACCAACATCACTGCTGAAGCCTATTAAGAAGGGACACAAGTTCCACAACTCGTGTCTCCCGAAAGAAATGGGCTTCAAGGCAGCTTATCTTCTCTAACTTCAGAACAATTTAAACATATTGAATTAAATCATCTTTCTTGACAAAGAAAAGCATTCTCCAAGGAAATGCATCTATCTAGCCATTTTAAAGAATCAAATATTAATTTAATGCAACAACAAAACAATCATAATATTTTAGTTGCGGAAAGGCCGCTTTCACACCCAAACCAATCATAATATCTCCACCAATCTCAAATGCTAAGAATATAAAAACAATATCAATGAAAACAGAATGAGTCAAATCCAACATCAGCCCTCTTACTACTTCAATCAAACAAAATTAACAACAAGAATAAAAATTCCTCCTTTCTTGAAATTTCGACGTCGTCAAAAAAATAAAAAATAAAAAAAAATCAAACACATCAAGATTCACCATTAAATAAACAACTCCGCTCAACGAGAAGAAGGAGGAGCAGCAAAAACGACTGACCTCCCCGAATTTCTCCCCACACTGCTCCCTGTCCCCGCAGAACACCCAAGAATTGCAGGGGCACGGCCCGTCCAAACCCCGACACATCGCCTTGCAAGCGAGACAGCACTCCCTCGACGTGTTAAACTTGTGATTGGCGTCATTCTCCAAAGGAGTACCCCAGAACTCTATATTCTCGACTCCCCTGCAGCACTCCTCCTCCACTCCTCCTCCGACCGTCTCCCTCCGCTCGGCGACCGACGTCCAGCCCGGGACGACGGAGGAGACCGAGGGGACGCCGCTCGGACGACGGGCAGACTGGGAGAGGACCACGTAGGCCACAGTGCAAGAGATGGAGAACGCCGCGACGACGATGCAAAGGGAGGCGCGGCTCCCGCCGCCGCCCGGCCTTCTGGCCATTGATGGAAAGTTAGAGATACGAAAGAGAGAGAGGGAGAGAGAGGAGAAGCCCTCCTCGTCTCCCCTTCTTTGGTAGCCTAATAATGAGAATTTTGAAGAACGGAAGGGAAGTCGACATTTTTAGCAGGAGAGCAAGGCGCGCTCTTGCTTGCTGCATCGCATCGCTTTCATTGATTCCTTTTTATTGTGAAAATATAATCGCTTCGATATTATTTCCTTTTTACGGAGCGTTGAAGTCTGGCAAACATTAAATATACTCGGCCATATCCAGTCGGCGAAGGGGTAGCTTCCGTAGCCCTTTGACAACGGGTACTCGAAAAAAATAATAAAAAAATAATAAAAAATTACAGCATACGACTATTTTTTTATTACAAAATAATTTAATTATTATAAAATATAAAAATAAAAATTTTTAACTTTATTATTTAAAAAATAAAAATTATTTATTGGCTTTAATATTATTATTGTAATCATTGTCACTGCCATGCCAATAGCACCTTATGAGTTTCGTTATCATCAATCGTACCACGACACCCATCATTGCCATCATGCTTATATTTTTTTAATTTTAAAATAAAAAAATCAATATGATGCCAAATAGGGGGAGTTTGTGATTATTTGATCATTTATTTTTCAACTGCATCGCTTTGATCATCCTTAGGATCTTTAATAATTATTTGATGTTGCAATGAATTATCCCTTCACTTCAAGTATTTGCAAAATTACAATTGCTTAATATTTTAATTTCTAAATCATGGTAGTTTTCTAATCTATTTTTAAATTTTAAATATTAAAAGAAAAAATTAAAATAAAGAAAGTTACCCAAAATAGGCATCTTTAGTAAAATTTCATTATATAACAAAATAAAACCATAACTTTCTCCAGGTTATATAAAATTATAAATTAATTTTTACATGTGTGACCTAATTATATATTTATTTTTTAAATTAATATAGTATTATAATTAAGTTAGACCAAGTTACATATTTTTTAAAATTAAATGATGTAGGTCTCATATCAGTTAGCAGAGTCCAATTTAGACTTGAGTATTCAACAAATTTGAGTAAAGATTCTTCTGAATGGAGTCAAGTTCTATGATATATACATACATATATATACATATACATACATATACATATATATATATATATACATATATACATATATATATATATAGAGAGAGAGAGAGAGAGTATTTTAAAAAGCAAATAATAGAAGAGTTTGATCATAACTAACTATAGTTGCACCTATGTACATGAATAAAGCACCTTATCCAAATTTTCATAATATTCTGAATTAGTCCGATTACCATAATACCTTGAATTAACCTAAATAAAAATGCATAAATGCTATATGCCTAAAGTTCTATGCATATATACATAAATACATACACACACATATATATATATATATATGTACCTATATAACTAACTTTAGTTGTACCTATATAATTGACTAAAATACTCCATATAATTCTTCACATTATTCTAAATTAATTTAATTCTCATAATATTTTGAATTACTTCAAATAAATGGATGTAAATGCTCCATGCTTGATTTCTTACTTCTATTTCTAAGCCATAGAATCAAACCTGTAATTCCTAGATTTTTAAATATATAGATAAACTATAAATTAACCTTTCATAACCTTTCTATTCATCTTCCACCCTACTTACAAAAGGAGTACTTTAATTTTTTTATTGAAATCACTCTAATATCATTCATCAAAGCAGAAGAATAGTTAAAAGATACAAAAAGAAATTACACTTTTTCTCTCTCCTTTGATTACCTCTACTTTCTTCGATTATGCAAACTTATGCTAGATAAGATAAAAGAAAACTAACCACTTCTACCTCTTTTCTTTAGCATCCTAAATCATTCTTTATTTCTCCCTTAATTGGCTCTTTTATTTAAAATTATACCAATGCTACTTTTTTTTCCTCAAATATTAAGGAGATCTCTTCACTTTTGTAAACAATCTACAAGATAAAGATTTTCATTTATCTCTTATATATAAATTTATTGTAATATTTAATGTTTTACTTAATTACTAATTATGTATTTAATTTATTATAATTATTTTCATATTGATACATCTAATTCTTCTAAAGTAAAGCATGAGTCTTGCAATCTTTTTTCTTTTTATTCTTCCTCCATGCTACTAGGATGGTCAACACTCTATTCCTCCTCCTAATCTCTTCTTTCCCATCTCTGAGCATCCTAGATCATGATATCAATGTTGTTTTCTTCTTTTCAATACATGATCTTATTTGTTAGCTTATTTATGTATATTTCATCCTCCTTATTTGCTTTAGCTTTGTCAAAATTATATGTATTTGGCATCAAGTAAGGTATATAATCAAATCAAATTAGTTATATACATCAATAAAGTTTTATAGATTAGGTTGAATTTGTATAATTTTTAAGTTCTTTGTTTTCCCATTTGAATGTTAACTTTATGGCTATTGATAATACAAATCTCTATTTTTACATAGAGTAACATAAATGCTACAAACAAGCAAAGTATAAAAAACTCTGTTCGTAAATAAATTTTATAACACCAAGCTGTTATAAAGTACTCTATGTTTTCTCTACGCATGGTATCCTTTCTTTCCGCATCATTGTGGTACCATTTGCCATTGTCAAGGTCATCACCATTGTCCAGGAGAGAAAGCAGTGGAGAATAGAGGGAGAGGGAAGAACGGAGGAGTTAATTATAGGATTAGGGGTTTTTTTCCCTCTTTTTTTGGTATGGTTTTACCTTCCCTCCAAGGCAAGAGATGTGGAGTAATGTTGAATAATTGCTTCTTCTTTTTTTGTTGCCTCCTTATAATTTCTGGTACCAGTATTTCATGTTCTTTCTTTTTATCTCTAAGAAGAGGAAGCCTTGAAGCACTCTTGCTAGCTATGAAGAATATGAAGAACTAGACAGAATTGACTGAGGTTCCTAAGAAATTTTTTACTCAATATGCCATGTTCTCTCCTTCTTCTTCCTCCTCCCTTTCCACCCCCCCGCCCTTTTTTTTTTTTTTCAAAAAATCGCTGGAAGCCTATCAGAGTATCATGGTGAGGGCAGGATCAACTTTGGGTCTCAGCCAGTTGACACCCTCAAGATAATTAGTTTATTATATTTTAAATATTTGCAAAATGTATATCATGAACTTTAGAAATTTAGTTCAGTATGGAAATTTGATCTAGATGTTTGTCAGAAATTTTTATACAAGTTAATGAACCATCCACTTTTTAAAAAAGTAATAATAATTCACCTTTCAGAAATGATGCTAAGCAACAAAAATCATGGTTTGTCAGCATCAATGCATGGAATTGATAGCTTAGTCACAAGCCCAGAGATTTTAATCTTTTGGCTGGGAGCAAATGTTTGAAATCCAGAAAAGAAAAAGGACATATGACTTAAAATTCTTAAAGATGATATATGGTTAGAAATTTTATTAAGAAAATATTAATAGCAGCGAAAAGGTTATCTAATCATCATCATGGGCCACAACACAACAATAACAATTGACATGATTAACCAGCAATTTTTAAGTATTTCAAGCATCAACAGTAAGTAACTGGGCAATAATTATTCACATATGAATAGCTACATACTTGGATAAAAAGTTTGCAGAATCACATGGCAAATGGAAGATTCATTTATTATTCCAGATTTCTCAATAACTTGGAGAATGTTTGCTCCAGATCAAGGCATCCACATGGCACTCTTCAACCCACCTCAACTAAGTGAAAACACAAGTCAGCTCCAAATTCCAGGGGTTTTTTATTAGCCTAAATCTGCTGCATCTCACTGTTTTGAGTGCAATACATCCTAATGTTGAAGCCCAATGTATTTAGTCAAATAGGCGCCAAGAAGTCACCACTGCTATCAACCTCTTCAGTATCTGCATCATCTTCAGCATCATCAGTATCCATCAACCCCGACGCAGACTGATCGACAGCCTTGAAACCTTCTGCCGGTTTCTTTGCTTCTTCAATGATGGCCATTATTTCTTCGACAGTCTGACAGGGCTGATCTTGCTCTCTGACCATGTGATTTGCTTTCTCAACCTCTATTATCTCTTTAGGTAATTTCTTCAGAAACCAGGGATGCTTTTTTATATCTGGGATTGTGATCCTCTTTAAGACAATTTGGAGAGAGTTAGTATTGTTAGTATTATTTTCATTTCAAAACTGAGAGAGAAGTTGTGCAAGAAGTATATACCTTTGATGGATTGGCAACAAATATTTGAGAGAGAAGCTGCCTGCACTCCTGGGACACTCGCACATAATCCGGAATGGAGTATTGAGCACTTAATATTCGCTGTTGGAAATAACAACATTATTTCTATATGGGTTTTACACAGTTGAAAGAGGAAACTCTAACTAAGAGCAAAGAAAACTTACACTAATTGTCTTCCTGAAGTCTCTAGGATCACCAGGATCCTCAAAGGGGTATGAACCAACCAACATCACATACAGTGTGACACCACAAGACCAAATATCTGCAGTCTGAATTTCAGGGATTTCATATCACCTGGATGTTAAAAATAGGAAGCAACATCTGAAAGGGAAGAAAAACTTCCTAATGCTTGAACTTTAAAGCCAGAAACAGAAGCATAAAGGCATGTAACTAGAGAAACTGAAGGAAGTTGGCAGTTTGGATCTTTCATAGTTCAACATTAGCATATGGGGTTAGAGTGGAAGTGGGAGCAACTTCATGGTAACAAAAAGAGATATGGAGATAGCTTCTAGGACTTGAACCAGGTAAGAACTTCTAGGAACAATAGCAGATGCAGTTAAATGGATGCCTGTGCATGAAAAATCAAATATTGTCATGGCCTGGTTAGATCATGCCAAACTTCATTCATGCAGGCCAATTCATACCAACATGGTCCCAAGTGCAAATCACATGTGGCCATGACAGCAACTCGAGACACCCATATTTTGATTGTCATGCTACACAATCTATAATATAAGCAAAAATAAACAAAAATACAGTGACCTTGATGACTTTAATATAAAGCTATCAAAGTCATCCTAGTGTGGTTAAAGTTTTTGCTAAATCAATAGAAACACTTCCTGCAAATTAGAACTAACAATCAACAAACTATCGTAACTTTAAGAAATCCAAGTTGGAGCCAAACAAGTAATGGAGAGGCACAAATTATTTGTGTTAGAGAACAATGTGAACCCCACAGTCAGGTTAGCAATACTCATAGCACCTCTGGTCCCATGACCAGATGTTTGTTAGACAAGTTAGAAAAAAACTGGTCTTTGTTCTGGTTGCATAAATTTGCCTTGTAATCACCAATTGAAGTTCTGAAAACAATTCACCACATTATATGCACATGTAATAGGTAAAAGGGGAAAGAGTTACCTTGCCATCATACTCCTTTTGTGATAGAACCTCTGGTGCTATGTATGCTGGAGTACCTACTGTCGATTTGGGTTGTGAATGCAACAATGCAGACTGCATCCCAAAGAGAACAAGCATCCCCAAAATGTTACAAGCATATTATATCTAGCACGAACTATAGAGTGAAAGTGTAACAGTACTTTTGAGTAACCAAAGTCACAAATTTTAAGGCGTGGTGTTGGACTCCCATCCAAGAGCGTATTCTCAAGTTTAAGATCACGATGACAGATTTCCTATAAGAATAACAAAAGCAAGGATCAGATGAATGCTCTTTCTCTCAGATAATCCAGAACAAACATTTGTATAATATACCATGGAATGGCAGTAACTGACTGCAGATATCAACTGCTGAAAGAAGAATCTCGCCTGTTGAAAATGCAAAATTCACACAAAATGGAATGAAAAAAATATGTAATCAACAAGAAATCTTGATAAGTTAATATAACCAGAGAGGCATTGTTAGGGATGGTAATGCAATGAGATAAAGTCACAAGGGGTTAAACAACCTCATCCTCACTGAACCGACCAGCACTGCATATCCTTGCAAAAAGCTCTCCCCCAGCAGCATATTCCATGACAATTGCTAGGTGTGTTGGTGTTAGCAACACCTGCAAATGACCATCCATCCTCATGAACACAAAACTTTTTTATATGAATACCACCCTTCTCTTAAATTATGTGTAACTCAAGTATCATGAGGGAAACATGAGTGTGAGAAGAGTAGACTAGATTCTTTATGCTATTATATGCCACAATATATATATATATATATATTACATGTTTGCATATCCTTGGGGAATCCAAACGTACATGGCTCAAATCTGTATGAATACAGTGATTATAAAGAGCCCAGGCTGCTTCATAAGCAAAGCCATGCCTCTGGATAAGCCAAATAGACTACTGTGCATTGTACTAGCAGTTCAAGAAAACCCCAAATCTATACATCTTCTGTACTTAATCGTATCAGAAAGACACAAATTTTAAGTGATTGTCAACCTCAAAAAGATTAGAAATTAGTGAAAAAAAAAAAAAAAACTATAGCACAGGTGCCCTTTCAGAAGCAAATATGAGTCTCTATAGCATAGCAAATCAGCAACCTTAGGAAAGGTGATAGCTTGGAACCAACCATGCCAGCCTAAGCTGTCACTGCAACGAACCACATTAATTCGCTTCTCATGAAAACTAAACAGAATTTTAGGAAATAAAAGGAGGGAGAAAAAGGAGGTAACTAGTGAAGA
Organism: Metroxylon sagu; assembly: GCA_017589505.3. Lineage (NCBI taxonomy): Eukaryota > Viridiplantae > Streptophyta > Magnoliopsida > Arecales > Arecaceae > Metroxylon > Metroxylon sagu. The sequence goes on along the minus strand of JACVBY030000574.1, from coordinate 830,395 downwards.
TAAACCAGCACCCTCTCTTCATATGTGCAATAAACAAAAGCATTGGCAGAATGTTAAATGACTTTCATTAAAATACATCAGTATGCAGGAAATTCATTTGGTAAAGAGACCAACAGAAACCACTCTATGTAAAGTAATCAAGGATTTCTCTTCATTTTGAATCATGTGACTATTTCACAGTTCCAACCGCAAGACAACTTTTGCTAGGCGGCTATGACTTAAACATAGAAAAGGGAGAAAAGAAAATGCCAGATCATGTGGATATAAGGAACATCGAAAGCTTATTTTATTAAACATGAAACTAGAGAAGCGTTTGGTTTCTGAGAATGGCCCATTTTTTATTTTTATTTTCATAGAAAACATAAAACACTTGTGAAAACGTATTTGATGAATAAAAATGAAAATAGTTTTCTAGAAAATGCAATTCTAAAATAAGAAAAAAATAAAAATAGTGTAAAAATATTTTCACTGTTTTTTATCAAAAGAAAGAAGAAAATAAAAAAACAAAGGAATTGCATTACTTTTGTTTCCTACTTTTTATTTTTAAAAATAGAAACATTAAATTTATCGTAAAAAATATTTGATTACACTATTTTTACTTTTTATTTTTAAAATAACTTTTTTTTGGAACCCAAGATAACTTTTTACAAAAGTAATAATATATATTATTAATATATAATTTAAAATATTAATATATTATGATTATATATTATTAATTATTATAATTTTATATTATTAATTATTATAATATATAGTATATTATTAATATTATATTAATATTTATACTTATTATATATAAGAAAGATGTAATTTATAAATAATATATTATTTAATATATTATATAATATAACAATAGTTTATTATAAGATTGTAATATTATAGCATATTACATATCATATATTACCAATAATATAATATTAAATATATTACTAGAATATTATTAATATTATTTTATTTTTTATATTTATTATATATAATAAATATGTAATTTATATATAATATATTATAGAGTTATTATAATAACATGTAATATATTATATATTATAATTTATATTATCATGTATAATTGCATCAGAAGTATATTTACTTATTTGGAATTTTCAATTGAGTTCTTATACTAATTTTTTTTCAATTGAGTATCCTAACTCATGTAAGTTTTTCAATCAAGTATATTTTTTACGATCGTTAACGATCACTTGATAGACCGCATAATGGTCATCAACGATAATTTGAGTATACCTTTTTTTTTAATTAAGTATACGAACTTATAAAAGTTTTTTAATTGAGTACATCAACTCATAAATGTTTTTTAATCATGTACAGAGAATGTAGGCAAGAGAATTTTAGGGACTATCTATTAATGCCCTTTTTACATCTAGTTTTATGAGGCAAAGCCAGATAACCTTTACGGAGTCACACGGCCTTTAAGAGAGGGCAGATTTTTTTTATTGAAAAATGTATTAATAACGCATCAAAAAGTCTATAACATAAAATAAGGCATATATTTGAAATATAATTTTTTCATTAATTCATTTACTACGAGTTGAGTAACTGAGAAGTTATTATTTTGCTACTTAACCTTTCATACGTATAATTTTTTTATCTACAAATAGAAAATAATATTCTTATTTAGCTTATTGTGTATAAAATTTTATATATATGAAATTTTTTTAATTGATTTGTCATGCATTCACGAGAAATGCTTGCTGAATTTAAATATGTATACTTAATTGAATATTTTTAAGAGTTAGTATACTTAATTAAAAAACTTTTTCGAGTTGGTATACTTAATCGAAAAAAAAGTATACTCAAGTTATCATTAACGGTCATCTTGTAGTCAGTCAAGTTATCGTTGACGGCAGTTAAAATGTACTTGATTGAAAAACTTATGCAAGTTGATATATTCAATTGAAAAAAATAGTATAAGGACTCAATTGGAAACCTCAAATAAGTTCATGTATTCCTACTATAATTTATTTTTATAATATTATAAAATTATATTTTATATCATAATATTATATATTTTCTTTATTTTTTTCAGTTATTCTTTTAAAAGATATTATTACATCTTTTATAATGAAAATAAAAAATAAAATATATTTTTTCATCCAACAAATGCATTTTCTAGAAATCAAAAAATAGAAAATGAAAACTGTTTCCAAAAAATAAAAATAAAAAATAAAAATAAAAAATATTTTCAAAAATCAAACACCAAGAAATCACATTTTGTTGGCATGATCTTGACCATGCAGGATGGTCTCCGAATAATTTTCTGAACATAGTTTGGGAGCAGCATTTCTCTGCTCATCCTATACCATTCTTTAATAAAATCTGAAGACCTATTTACTGCAGAATTCCTCTTGCAATATCAATGTTGTATGCATGAAATAATTGTTCTCTTCATTTAATTTTCATTTAATCCTTAACCAAAGAATTCTATGTCATAATCATAATGCATCCAATCAATCAGAATTGCAGTAAGCTTTAATGTAAATTCAAATGTAAGGCATGCAATGTTATTCCACATCCAGCCCTCCTCTTGGGCATGACTACTGCTTAACAATCAACTATAACTCTAGAGGAAGCATAAAATGGGCAAGTCTGGTCTTCACCTCCTTAAATCGAACGATGTTCGGATGCCTCAAACACATGTGATTGATGATTTCCCTCTGCACGTTTTCATCAATCTGAACCAAGAATAACAAATTGAGATTTAAACAACAGTATCTGTCTCACATCAAGACTTATATAATGATATTAATAACAAAAGCCCTCAACTAATCTTAAAGGATTAGAATGGGTAACCAATTTAATGCAACTCCGAATCCTCAGAATGGAGCAAAAATATAATCCAAGTCTTCTGAATTAAGAACAGTTCTAAGGAAATTCGGATCTCTTATGACACAAATTAAAACATAAGCCCAGCTATAGCAATGCAACCTCCTCATAGTATCAATTTGTAGCCAAAAACATTCGTCTACTACTCTGATAAGAGCATCCAAAATTAAAAAAAAAACAAAAACAAAAACAAAAAAAAGAAAGCAAAAATCTGAGGAAAAAACAAAACTTTCCCTTCCTCAAAGGGAATTGATATGCAGTTCGCTTCAAAATCAAAACCAACGGGAATCTCCAATCGAAACGAATCCAAAAGAGAATTAAAACAAACCCGGAAACGGAAAAAAACAAAATCACATCAACAAACTCGCATCCCTGGACCTAGAAACAAGAATTCATCAGGATAAAATAAACAGAACCATAAAGATGCAATCTTTTTTCGCACACCTTCTTCCCCCTTGCGATGTACTTCACGGCAACGAGCTCCATGGTCTTCTTGTCCCTCGCCAGCCTCGTCACCCCGAAGTTCCCCGCCCCGAGCTCCTTCAACGGCTCGTACCTCTCCTCCATCTCACTCCCGGCCGGCTCAAATGCGGACGAGAGACGGGGCACTCTTTCGCTATAAGGGAGACCGAGCACCGCTAATATCTCGATCTCCCTCAGATCTATCGCTCTCAGAGGCTTCCCTCGCCGGAGAGGGAGGTCGGGAGAATGGACTTGGAGGCCACGTTAGCAGAGCGGAGGGCGACAGGGGATCTCGCCCGCGGAGCTGGGCCAAGGTTTGGTGTTCGACACGCGTCGAGGGATGTTTTCAAACTGAGGGGCTGCCGTCCTTCCGTCCCCTTCAGTCGCGCCCTTACGTGGGACTCACCTAACCTAGTGTTGACACGGTGGGCCCAGGCTTCCCACCTAACGTGGCATACATTGGCATCCATGGCATACATTGCGGCCCGGATCCCCCATGCAATCTTTATGTAGCATACCATCTTTACATGACAATTATATATATATATATATATATATATATATATCTTCTTTTAAATACAGGTATACTTAAAAAATATATATATATATAAATTATTAGATATTAGGGTTTTAGCTTTTGATGAGGCACAGGGACATAATGATAGTGAGTTTTATTTTATAAAAAAAATTAAGATAGCTTCGTAAATTTAAAACCTTATTATATACCAAATAAATATGGATTATGTACGAGGAATAGTTTGGCACATAGCTATTTATGTTCAAGATGGGATCGATGATAGTCATCTAAACATATCTGACACTCTGTACTATAGAACTTGCACTCGAAGAATCTTGTTCTAAAAAAAAATTATATGCAAGTACATGATTTTTTATTTAAAAAGTATTTTTGAAGGTATCATATTTGCTTGCATGTTGCATAACACTGTTTTGAATGGCCATGAAGCATTGAAGCTGGAATCAAGTGATTATCATTTAATATTTTCTATAATAGAGGAGTTTTTTTGTTTGTTTTGATTTGTATCTTAGTTTTTCATAACAAGCAAATGTAATTAGAATCCACGTAAGGCACAATGGAATAAAATTTTGGATTTTTTTTTTTTGAGAATTTTTTCCATTTTATTGATGTGTTTATATTTTCTTCTATTTGGATTTAGTACATTGTTGATGAGGTAATTGTCCTAAACCTGCAATAAACTTTTTTATTCTGCTAATAAACTAAGATTTACTTTTTCTATCATTTAAAAAAAAAGAAAACTGATATCTATTTTATATATGATACAACCACATGCGATGTTGTTAAGTTTACCATCAAGTTAATATCACATGTTGATTTTAAGAAAAAATAATGGTCATGTCTCATTCTCTTTCTCTAAGTAGATATTTCATTCTCTTTCAAGAGCCACACTACAACTGCATAACAAATACATGATACCTTATGACATCATGATTGTACATACATGGAATCAGCAAGCAATTGCTATTTCTATTTCAGTTGGTCATTTGATGTGATTTTGTCAGGCCTTTGGTCATCAAAAATTATATATTAGCATATGTATGAAATGTCTCATTATTTTTTTGCAAGTGTCCACTAAGGCCAAGGATCTATGAAATTAACAATCCAAAATCATTCACTATCATGCTATGAACCAAGCTAATTATATAACAAAGTTCATCTTTTTAACAATATAATAAGATTTGTTTACATCTGCAACACCAGCAGTCTCCATTGGTTGCTTTCTTCCCCCCCCCCCCTTCCCCTTCAAAGAGAAAAAAATTTTAAAAAAAATCATTTTTAATGATATTTTTTAGTTAATGACATAAAGAATATGCTTGATGTTAGTTGCTTTGAATGTGGAGCAACATCACTATTATATTAATGCAAACCAACTCAATTAGTTCATATGGATCTGCACTTTTATGAAGTCTTTTATTGAAAAAAGTTCTATTGATCGGCGTTACTTATATAAATGCAACATAAATTTTATCTTATTTATAACATCCAATGGATCATATATATTGCAATTTCATAAGGTTTGTAGTTAATAAGTAGGCTAAGAAAGGTGTTACTCAAGAAGGATATATTTACTCATGCCTATCCACGTAATTAAATGACCTCAGTTAGGTGCTGAGCACCTATTAGATCAGCTCATAAATTCACAACCTATTTAGGATGTTTGCTAGCATTAACTGTTACCTAACGGTTATCTCGCATAACTATTGTAAAATAAGCGCTTAAAAATTATTTCGAGTGAATATTTCTATATAGATTTCATAACAAATTAATTGGCATATAAAATTTCTACGTTTTAAATGCTATATATTACTTCAAAAATCTTTCTTGTACTTAATTTTAGAAATATAAGATTAACAAGTAAACGAGCATGAATCTTTGATTTCTAAAAATAAAAGATTACTATAAGAATTTGATCTCTCTCACTTCAAATAGCCTTTAAAAAATATTCAATCAGCTAATCTAAACAGGTTAGTTGGGTAGATAATTGCTGCAAGTGCTTAATGGTCTCTTCAGAGAGTTTGTGTTCTAATCAAATCAAAGCTAGGTTACAAATATGACATTTTCAGATCATTTTCAGGTCGCATCCAGCTTGGTCCTGCATCACTGCTGTGTCTATCAATTCAATCCATGTGTTTTGCTGAGATTCAGCCAATGAGCTAGTACCGAACATTTGGCATAGAAGTTGATTGAAGAAATGGAATCTCTTAAGAAAACCAAACATCTGGCATAATGGCACCGTGAGAGGGACCTGGCACTTTGATGGTGAAATGGAACTACCGAATTAATTGCAAATGGACTCAAACTTGGTCCAATCAACTGACTTAAATCCAACAAAAGACAATATATATATATATATATATCAGTGCTTTCAACAAGATCCATGCATTCATGAGCTATATTTGAGATAAATAAGCTAATAAAAGGAACAGAGTTTTAGACCGCAAAGCATTGGAAGAGTTTTACTTGTCATAATAAATATTTATTTTGATTTTTTAATACATATATATATATATATATAGATGAATTTAATTATATATGATGTAGTTAAATTTTATATTTATTTATTTTTTTTATTATTAAATTTATACGGATTATAAATTCAAAAGATGAGAAAGAGTAATTTCAACGTTCATGAATTAAAAGAACGATTCCATGCAGAGCTTGGCTATATATATATATATATATATATATATTGTATCATGCTTATGTCATGCTTTAATTATAAATTAAGAGGTTTAGAGACCTTCCACTTGTAAGCAAAGTTGAAGGTTGGTCGGTGCCGTGCAAAATGGTCAGCTTTCTGAACTGCTTTATGGAGCCGCAAACATTAAAGAGCAAAAGAAAAATATTAGTCAGTGCTCACCATTGAATACGGCTATAATCAATAACAAGCATTGAGTTCCGTTCTTTGTCTCTATTCAATGTATGGAATTTTGCCTTCTTTCCCTTTCCTCTCTTTGTTTTTTCCTCTCTCTCTCTCTGTGGTACTCTCTCTGGTATCCACGAAAGTAGTCTGAAAGCTCGTGTACCTACAGTTGCAACCAAGAAGAAGAAGAAGAAGAAGAAGCAGAGCTGGGCTAGGTGACAGAAAGCTGCCTTGCTTTTAAGCAACTCGACAACCAATTCAATCCACTTAATAGCCTTTGGCAACCTTTGAAGTCCAGCCAAGCAAAACCCAAAATAGTTTAGTGTTTGCAAGCGTGCACATGATTTTATATCGGGAATTATTTAACAAGCAATAAAGAATAGAGATGGCAAGGGAGGATTGGAGAACGATCAAGCACGCGCTTGCAAGAGATGGGCTTGGGAGGAGGGGAAAGAGACTTTAACTTCTTAAGAGACTATAATTATTCACACATGTTCAATGATATTTTTTTAATGATGATGCACTCTGATGAAACACAGAATAATTTTTTTTTTTTTTTTATAACTATGAACCGAAAACGTCAGCTCCCCCAACTTGATAAGAGAAGTTAGTTATAAGGAATAGCTAGGAATATATAAAAGAATAATAATTACAATAATAATTTTAGAAGCTTATGTATAAGAATGTGCACAGAATTGATTTAAAATATTTTTTTAATCAAATCAATTTAAATTAAATTTTTAAAATTAAAATTCAAATTAAATCGATTGTTGCATTAAAATACCGCAGATCAAGCAAAAAAAAAAAAAAATTCAATTTGATTTTGATTCAGCTTACCAGTTCGTATGTACTTACTTTAAATGATTACGAGATTAATTTTTATAGTAAATTTTATTTGAGTAAATGATAACCTAATTATTTATGATAAAAAAGAACGTATCTTTCATTATTCACGCATATTTATAGTGACTCAATTTTTAACTATAATGAAAATAAAAATTTATATAATTTATACATATGATTCACTTTGATTTATATCGATTTTTTAAAAATTCAAATTGAAAGCGAACCAAGTTTTTTAATTTTATAAATGGATATTTTAGATAATAAACATTTGATCTAATTTTTTGACATATATATATATATATATGAATTAAACTTGACTACTCTTGCATGTAGTCAAGTTATAAATTTTATCACTCTTTCTATTTTTAAATTCAAATGGATATGTCATCTTATTTTTTTTTATTTTTAAAATTTATATTTTATGTATGCATATTATTTTTTATTCTGGTTCCACAGGAAGAAGATTAGGAATTGAATAAGGAAGCTCATAATCAAATGGTCCAAATCATGATGTCATGCTTGTATTGTAAATTTGGGATGTTGAGACCTCTTCCACTTGGAAGAAGAGATGAAGGTTGGTCGGCGCCCTGCAACGTGGTCAGCTTTCTGAACCGCTTCACGGACCCGCAGACATTAAAACAGTAAAAGAAAAAATTAATTAGTCTTCGCCATTGAATACGGCTATAATAAATAACGAGCGCCGACTTCTATTCTCTGTCTCTATTCAGGGTATGAAAGTTTGCCTCCTTTCCCTTCTCGCCCTTTGTTTTTTTTTTTTTTTTCCCCTCTTTCTTTCTTTTGACATACAAACGTCCAGAAGATGAAGAGACTTGGCTCGGTTAGGTGACGGAATGCTGCCTTGCTTTTAAGCAACTTGCTAATCAATTCAATCCACGAATTAGTCTTTGGCATTCTTTGAAGTCCAGTTCAAGCAAAACCCAAAATAGTTTAGTGTTGCACGTGTATTTAAGTGTGTATAATTTACATATCAGGAATTATTTAACAAGCAACAAAGATTTAGAGATGGCAAAGGAGAGATTGGCTTAGGAGGAGGACACACACACACACACACACACACACACACAGAGAGAGAGAGAGAGAGAGAGTCTATAACTACTTAAGAGTCCCCATCTTAAGTGACACAAAGAGAGGGATTCTAATGAAATCTTTTAGAGGATTCATATATGTTGAATGATATTTCTTTTTTCAATGATGATACATATGGAACAACATCTCTCTCTCTCTGCCCTTTTGGAGGAGGCTAGCTTACCAATTTAGTAAAGGAAGTTATCTATGAAGAAGAGGTAGTAATGCACAAAAGGAGCATAATAAAATTGTGCCTAAGAGTGATTTTAGAAGTTTATGATTATTTTCAACCTTCCTAATAGAAATACAACTCCAAGAATTAAAAGAGAAGAGAATTTTTTACATAATAACAAATAGAAATGAAGATTTAGAAAAAAAAAAAAGAAGAGTCTAACCTTTTTTTTTCAAAGGTGCCATCATGTAGATAGAAGTAATCGGTCCCATGCTAGTCATCTTTTCCTCCAAGAAATCCAAAGGTGAAATAAATTATGAGGTCTCAAGAAAATTTGAAGATGGTCAAGTAATAAAGATTATAATCTTTTCGTAAAAGGACAAGTCAATAGAAGATGGAAAGTTGTTTCCTTTTTTGTGCTATAAAATAAGAAATCCGAAATAAGTCCATCCCTATTTTGCAAGAACGTCCCCTGTATGAAGCAGATTTTGAAGAGCCAATCAAGCGAAATTTTTTTTTTAAAGCTAGTAAAGAATTGTTGATCTTATTGACCACTGAATTTGAAATGGCAAAGCCGCAAGCTCTACTCTATTCAATGAGGGTTACCTCTAAATGGAATGTGGAGGGAGTTTGGGGCTAGTAGCACAATCATTACAAATAGTCAGTTATTTACCATTATTTTTCTTGGACTACTTGAAGGGGAAGAGTTCTGCAATTGCAAGCTTAACAGCATCCATGACTTTAAGATAAGTAGACTTTCAAACCTCGAGTTGGCATAAAAAATGTAGATGAGGTGATCGGCTACTTTTAAGACCAACGCTAAGGATGCCAAACAATGCGGTTGGTTGGTAAGTTCAAGAAGAGGAGTGTCTCATACGGCATTCACTAAGCAGAAAGAGGAAGGGATATCTAGTGTTGAGGGGGTAGGTTAAAGCTCTTATGATGGAACTCAACTGATAATCCAAACCAACTAGGAGGAGTTTTAGATTGAATTTGGGCTACAGATCCAGAGGAGAGAAGGCTAGCTTGAACCCTAGGCTCGAGGCAAAGGCACCAATTGGTGAATCTTAAGGTTAGCGATTAGATTTTGAGAGGACCACATAAGATATTTGGAAAAGCCAACACTCAAGAGAGTAGGTTCAGACAAAATCGAGCCAGCCTTCATTTGTTCTTGCACCAATCACACCAATGTGATAAATGACCAAAGTAGGGGATTGTTGAGTTAAAGGAACCATTATTGATCGATCATCCAAGAGGAGATCCAGGGTAGACTAATGAGGATCTTTAGTCACCAACAACAACGGTGAAGAGCAAAAGTAGATAAGGTCCATCTATTAGCTGTTGTGGTAAGGATCGAAGGGGGAGTGAAGTCATCTCAAATGCAAGGGTATCGTAAAGCTTCAGCTAAGTGTTGGCTTCCTCACCAAGGGCACCAATAATAATTGGATCTGTCGAGGAACCATGAAGTTATCTAATGTTTTGATGAGTATTAGCAATTGATAAACCATCAATTTTAGGATCATCGCCGACTAGATCAATAACTCATTTTATGCTAGCTTAGGATGGGTCACCTAAAGAGTCACCCTACTCTACTTTTCAAATCGGTTTTTAGCACCAAATCAAAATGAAGAGATGCTTGGGTGCATCCACAAAGACAGCGAATAAACCATCCTCCACTATTACACATATAATTGAGAGATGTTCACTACAACCTTACAAAAAATCATCAACTTTATAGAAGATGTGGTTTGGGTGCGACCCGATCTAAGAGGCCAAATCTAGATGCGATCTGCCTTATTGAGTCTATGTCCCAAAGGTGAAGTATAATGTTAGATAGGGAGTCCATGGCTTGGATCTACAATTGGTGAGATCGCCCTCCTTCGCTAATGAATCAAGGCCTAACCAAGAAGTACTTCTTTCCCCCATTTGATACCATCATGAAATGCCATCAAAAGGCTTGCTTTTATCGACATGCCCATGCATGATTACATGTTAACATCAAAAGGCATAATTATATATTAATATGCCCGTGCATGATTAGTAGTTTAGTTAATAAACCCAATTATGAGCTTTAAAAATATGCAGTTGCATGTTGCCACATCAATACGTAACAATGCACTTGTAAGCGATCATGCATGAATATAAGAGCAGTTTTTTTCCGAATGAAATACCAGAAAAATATGAAACTTGGCATACCATCAAGTTTGCAAACATATTTATTACAAATTTTTGTCATGCTAACAGTTTGGCATATAAAATCAATCAATTCAATGCATGCTAAATGAATGGCTTTAACCTTATCAATTTAATAAAATGTCATAAATTGAGTCCTTAATACTTTAATATTTTTGATTTATGTAAATTGATCTCATTTTGCAAGATAGAACTTTAAACGCTATTTGCATAGTTCTATACAAGAGACTTGACCCCTAACTTAACATATTCCAGAATATTTTGGTAGTCTTTGTAGCACATAAGATTGATATATGAGAAAGTTATGCAAGATAGATGGCCATAATTTTGTCAACTTATGAAATGTCCAAAATTTAAGATACTTATCATTCTAATATTTTATGTTAATTTTGACAGCGCACTGTTTGTTTAGATCTTATGCGGGTATGGTTCACAAAAAAACTGTGGTGGTTGGCTTCAGGGCCATTTTTTATGCCAAAAATAGCAAAACAAATATAAGTGCAATATTGCTCACTAGATTACACTTCAATAATTTCTTTACTTATCGGAGATATTTTTGAGGAAAAATATCACTGATTGAACGCATAAAGTTAGATGTCTTCCACCGAGCCCTCGCTTGGGCTATATCCAATATGAAAGGCTTTGAACTAGTTACTGCAGGCGGTCTGCCGAGACTAGTTTTACTAAGCAAAAGATGCACTTTATTTATATATTTTACAGTAAATAAGGGATTACATGTAAAGGAGTTTGTCTGAGTCCCTGCACTGGGCCTCCAGAACTGATTGAGTCTTCTAACATCAGCCTGATCTGTAAAAGGGTTCATGTCAAGGTGCAACCATTCCCAAGACGAGCTTCTGCCTCAGCTCACTTGAGGGATTTTGCTCACTTTAATGTGACTTTTTCCATCTTCCTCTCTTTTCTTTTTCCTTTTCTTTCCCCTGAAAAAACAATTGTCTTCATTTTATGATATAGCTTGCTTTTAGTTTAGCATTCGCTTTTATAACAAGTTGACAGACTGTTACTATTCTTGTTCAGCAGAATATAGAGCAGGCAAAGCCTTTGCTTCTTCTCAGCTGCATTTTCTTTAAACATGAGAGTGAGGAGTTTTTAGTCATAAGTAGGTTTTAGAAATTTCCTGTTGCTTTTTGGATACGCCTTTAGAGCAAGCTCTTGCAGGCTCTCTGAGCAAATTACTTCAAGTTATGTATTCTTCTGTGTTTCAATTTTCCTTTTTGTATAGAACTTATTTGTTTGATACTTAAAAACATTGTAATTGTTTCAGATGGTGTAATTTAGCATTATGACAACTTTGACATTCATTCGGTAAACAGTGACAGCATGTGAAGCTCTCTAGGTAAGCCAAAACAAAACAATGACAGCATGTGAAGCTCTCTAAGTAAGCCAAAACTAGGCATTACATATGGTTTTTGGAAGTGCCAAAACTATTTGCTTTGGTGTTATGCATGGTTTTTGAAAGTAATTGTAAATATAGATTTTTTTTTTTTTTTTCTGAGGAATTATTCTTTGAGAGCTTATGCTGGTGAATATTTAGTTTGGCATCGGTTATGTATCGAGAAGTTTCTGTGTACTTATAGAAAATCAAGGAGCTCAAATAATACCTTTTAGACTATTTTTTTTTTTGATGAAATCATGAGTTGTTACAAATGGTCCCATAGCAGAACCCGCCCATAGAAGTTTCATTTTCCCAGAATATATTCTAATTTTTGGCCTAATTCTTCTTTTGATGATCGATTCAACCTCTGATCAAAAAGATAGACCTTGGCTCTATTTCATCTCTTCAACAAGTTTAGTAATAAGCATAACGGTTCTATTGTTCCAATGGAGAAAAGAACCTATAATTAGCTTTTTGAAAAATTTTCAAACGAACAAATTCAGCGAAATCTTTTAATTTCTTATTTTACTATGTTCAACTCTATGTATTCCTCTATCCGTAGAGTACATTGAATGCACAAAAATGGCTATAACAGAGTTTCTGTTATTCGTATTAACAGTACACTGCAAATAAGCTCTATATGTTTGTTATTTGATTCATTGGACTTGAATGTGGATTTAGATATTGACCTTTAGTCTGTGAGGATGCGAAGGCTTAAATGAAAGGAGTATGTAAGAGCCTATGTTGATGAGTATTTAATCATATGTTGATTATATACTAAAAAGATCCTGAATACTTATACAGGATCAGAGAGCTCAGAGATCCTAGATTATTGCCTGTTCTATTCTCTTGGCATGGATATTTTTTCTTTAAGTTTGTTATTGTTTGTTTCGGAATGAACTAATGCATATTTTGCACTTGTTTTCAAGCACTGAACTGTGTCCTGCCTGCTTGTTTGAATAAGCAGAGGAGGTGGATAAGCATAATAGGAAGTTTGGAGGATTGCCTCCTGTGGTATATTCCTTTCTCCATTTTTTATTTTAGGGTTTTTATCCTAGCATCTTGTTGATGCTTCTATAATAAGAAACTTGGAGTATGAGCTATCAATGGAGAAGGATCATTACCTCCTAAGGTATATTCCCTTTCCCTTTTTTTATTTTTGATTTTTTTTTTCCTTGTATATTGTTGATGCTTTGATACTGGTCTTTTAGGTGTGTGACAAAAACATTTATAGGGCCATAAGTCTATGAATATGACAAAGGAAACATTGACCTGAGGCCTGGGAGAAACATGGATCAAGAGTATGGTACTTTGTCACAGGATGATGTTATGCCTGGTAAACAAGTCAGACAAACACCTGTCATAATTCTAGAAATTACCAATGAATCACTCACTTAAGAAAGGCGTTGATTTCAACCAGATCAATCTTACCTTAATTAATTCTAAAGCTTCTAGGGGTGGAAAATCTGGAACTTTCTGACAACTTGCTAGCATGCAATATGCACTGGTTGCACAAGGTGACCAAGCTGCTGTGTCACAGCTCACTAGAGATTCTCCTTTCAAGTATCACTTCTGACTTGCTTGCTGAAGTAGTTATTGTTATTATGCAACATCTTCCACCAACTTGTTGGGAATCACATAAGGGGGTAGAATTCATTTCTGGTATGAGCTATTCCCCTGCCAGGTATTGATGTAACTATCACTTGTTTCAGACATTCTTCTGCTGTTAATTTCTTTTCCTCTGTTAGCATCTCTATTTAATGGTCAGCCTTCAATATCTCATGATGCTTCTGTCAGCCATGTTTGTTCTCCTCCAAACCTATAGTTCATCTTGCATCTTTTGGATCTTGGAACTGTCAAGTTATGTTTTGAAATTCCTCAAACTTCCCTTGCAATTTCAGAAAATTAACCAGAGGATGAAGAGAAAATAATGGTGGCAATGGAAACCACTTCACAGTTAGCAGACTGGAGAACTGTTTACACCTTATTTTCTTCTGAAGTTGCCCTTAGCAGGGACTCTAGGTGAATCAGTGTTTGTTCTCCCTTGTTTTTGGTGCACAAGACCTTATTAGTTCCATCAACAGAGGTAACAAACAATGCTGCTGGCCTGGAGCAGAAGCATGAGGTTGAGCATAATATTTTTTCACCTAGAAATTTCTGTAGTATTAATGAGTCCCCATGATCTCTTATCTATTATCAGAACAAGCCTGATTGTAAAATAGCACATAGAAATTGGATGTCTATGAAAGCTTTGAAGCTATCTGTTGGCATGATTCAAGAATTCCAAGACTGGTGCATTTTTCCTGAAGTCATCTGATTAAAGATGCTTATTATTTTTTACTTAGCAATCCGTTTCTACATAAATAAATGTCATGTATGATTTTGTGCTCACAAAACATTTGTGAACTCACCCACTGATTCATGCATCCATGTTCCATCTATTTGTCTACAATTTATGCACAAAAACAAACTGATAAATATACAAGTAAAATAATATTGTATGTTAAACTATCCTGTTATCGAAACACTTAATTATGCATCATTTACTTACCTTTGTCTCTGCATAATTTCTCAAGCTTACTTGCTCAATGGATGGCTGATAAACTATTAAATCATCAATGTCAATGAGGTCTAATCATGTAAGCAAACAAGAATTGTTCTTCATTTGATATTTATCCAAAATACCTGCTAAAATCTTTGCTTGTCAAGTCCCACAGGGTGCAATTGCTGCCATAAATACAATTATTATTCTTTGACATGATTCTCTTTTTAAAGAATCTGTGCCATATGAATCTCATCATTTCACTACATATCAAAAATGTCATTACCCTTTGCATTAACACTCACAAAAAAAAAAAAAAGAATATTGTTGAAAAGAGCTATACTTTTATATACATTTTTAGAAATATTATTGTAAAAAGATAATAAAGCTATGTGTGTGTCTTTGTGTGTGTGTGTGCACGCACGCGCAGAGTTACCTTTACGCGAACAACGGCATTAATTTGTTTAGTCAATATTAAAGTTAATGTTTGATATAAAATAGAATTTAGCTACTGAATCTTTTGTTTATTATAGTTTGTTATATTATTATATAATATTTTAATAAAAATTGAAATAAAGTTTTTTATTTATTATAATTTATTATATTATAAAATTTATATTTATGGAGTATGATTATAATTTTATGCTGATCATCATAATTTATTATATTTCAAGAACAGTTAAAAATATTAATGATGAAAATTGTTTTAAGACTTATTTTGTATAAAATAATCTATTTGCTATGCACACACTGATGATGCCGGTATTAATATGAAAGTTTTCTTTAATTATCATTAAGATGAATTTTTAATATACTATAAAAATCCAGTTCTTAAAACTTCTTATTTATTATCATTTATTATATCATCATATTGCATTTAAAAAATTAGAAAAAAAATCATATTCATGTGCTAATTTAAAATAGTTATTCGAATCCAAAATAAAATGATAAAAAAATGTATAAATAATAAATTTTAGAAGAAAATATATAATAAATTACATGCATGATCTAAGCTAAAATATACTTTTAATTCTTAAATTTTCTGTTATTACAGTTTAATGCTGTTGACCCTGCATTGATTTTGATGATCACAAAATAATTAAGTAGGTTACTGATGATTTTGGTGTAGATCAATGTGACTTGCAGGTATACAAGAGTCACTAAGAATATCTAAACGGATTCCAAACGTCAAAATCAGTATGTGGTTCAAGAGAGAGAATCCCAGTATCTGAGAAGAAGGACTCAAGGTCAGATTAAGTAAAACTCAGATATTTGGCAAAATTATCAAGTGTAGAAAGTTCAAGATTCAATGGTTTTCCAAGTCCGTGGAGCAATTTTTCAAGTTTTGGAGACTTTGGTCAACTCCCACGACAACTTAGAATGGAAGAATGAAGCCCTTGGCCGACCCACATGTGAGTTATCAAGTCAAAAATGTGTCACAGAACCTTTTACAGAAGAAAACCTTAGATTAGTCGGCTCTAGAGCTGACTACTGTGACCACACAGTGGTCTAGTACAAGGTAGTCGGCTTTAGAGCCAACTACTGTAGGACTTACAGTGGGTTTACCCATGTTAGTCGGCTCTAGAGCCGACTAACTCAGCCTGGGATGGGAAAAATCCCAGGTTAGTCAGCTCTGGAGCCGACTAATGCCCTGTGAACTTGCCCAACGGCTAGTTCTGACATTCCAACGTTCGGAAACGGCCATTCCAATGGTCCAATCCCTCAACCAACTATAAATACAAGTTAATGGGATGGATTAGTAAGAAGTTAAGTGGATTTTTGAAGGATTACAAGTGAGAAAAAGAGAGATTTATCAAGCCAAATCCAAAGAAAATTCAGCCTGCTCCAGTTTTTAAAAATCACTGTAGCTGAAGTTTGAAAATCCATTGAAGCCCATTCAAAGCTCCCACCAACCACTCTAGAAGCTTCATCAAGTGCTCTTAACTCCAGCATTCAAAGAAGTGAAGCTCATTCAAGGAAAAAAGGCTTCAAAACTATAAAGTGCTCTTTATTGTATTTATTTGCTCATTAAGGAGCTATTCTTGCTGAACTTATTTCTTATTGTAACTTGTTGAGTTTCAACTTGGTTGAAATTTGTGAGGGGTGTGCCAAACCCTTAATTGGTGGTTGTAAAGGCTTCCTTGTGCTTGGAAATAAGAAGCTAGCTAAGTAAGCTAGGTTGTAATCGTTGGAGAATGATTAGTGGTGAAAATTCCCAAGGGATTCTTGGGAAGTGGATGTAGGTGCAAAGGTTAGCACCGAACCACTATAAACCTTTGTGTTTGTGTGTGCCTTCCACTGTTCTTGCTGTGTGTTTCAAGTTTGACACTTCACTCACTCTTATAACTTTGCAAGTATTGCACATCATTATTTAAAATTTTAAAAGGAACCCAATTCACCCTCCTCTTGGGTTGCTTGCTGGGCAATAAATGGTATCAGAGCATTGGTTCTCTTGCTTGTATTTGTCTTAACCGACAAAGAGTCTAAGATTTATGGCAGCCCAAATGAGTTCCTTCTTGACTGAGGGACAGTCCACAAACAGACCACCTTTATTCAATGACACAAATTACACTTATTGGAAGGTTAGGATGAAAATTTTTATTCAAGCACTTGACTATGATCTATGAAGTATCATTGTCAATGGCCCTCACACACCCATTCTTAGAACAAATGGTCTTGAAATCCCCAAACCGGAAGCGGATTGGGATGAGCATGATAAGAAAATGGCTCAGCTGAATGCTAAAGCCATGAATGTGCTATATTGTTCACTTGATGCAAATGAGTTTAATAGAATTTCTACTTATATTTCTGCCAAAGAAATTTGGAATAGACTTGAGGTCACCAATGAAGTCACAAATCAAGTGAAAGAATCTAAAATCAATATGCTTATACATAGATATGAACTGTTTAAAATGGAACCAAATGAATCCATTGCTGATATGTTCACTAGATTTACTGATATTATGAATGGCCTTAAAAGCCTTATACTAACAGTGATCTAGTGAGAAAAATTTTGAGATCTTTATCTAGGTCATGGGAAGCTAAGATAACTCAATTCAAGAGGCAAAAGACCTCAACATTCTTCCTCTAGAAGAGCTCATGGGATCACTGATGACCCATGAAATTCAAGTCAAACAACATCTTGATGAGGAGGAGTCCAAGAAGAGAAGAACCATGGCCTTAAAGTGTTCAGATCAAAAGGATGAATGTGATGAATCTTCAGAAGAGAGTGAAGGGGATAATGAGCTTGCTCTCATCACAAGAAAATTTAGAAGATTCATGAGGAAGAAGAAACAATGAGTGAAGAGAAGGCCACTGCTGAAAAGAGATTTCAGCAAGGAGAAGGATAAGGAGCAGCCTCTCATATGTTATAAATGCAAAAAGCCTGGACATTTCAAGACTGACTGTCCATAATTAAAGAAAGGTTCCAAAAAGGTTAAGAAGAAAGCATTGATGGCAACTTGAAGTGATAGTGATGACACAAGTTCAGAGGATGAGAAACAAGAAACAACAAACTTGTGCCTCATGACTTGTGAAGAAGAGATAATCACTAACTCTCAAACTGAATTTACATTTGATGAATTACAAGATGCTTTTTATAATTTACTTGCTGAATTCAAAAAGTTAGGCAACAAAAATAAAGATTTGAAAAATTAAGTCCAAAAATTGGTTTTTGAAAAAGAGAAATTTTCAAATGAGAATTCTGTTATAACCCAAGAAAATCTGAATTTGAAAAATGAAGTTAACAAACTAAAACTCATTGTGAACAAATTTACTTTAAGTTCCACAAAATTGCAAATGATTCTTGACAACCAAAGGGCTATTTTTAATAAAGCTGGACTAGGTTATAACCCTTTAAAGAAGCAGAAATTTTTGAAAAATATTTTTGTTCTACCAAACAACTTTTTAAAAATTACTTGTTTCAAATGTGGAAAACCAAGACATAAAGCCTATACATGTAACTCTCATATCAACAAGAATATCAAGAAGATTGGGTTCCTAAAGAAACCATTTATGCTAATCCCAAAGGACCCAAGAAAACTTGGGTACCTAAAAACATAACTTGATATTGTGGTTGCAGATGTGTCTTGTGTCCCGTAATGCAAAAAGAAGATGGTACTTGGATAGCAGGTGCTCAAGACACATGATGGGTGATGAATCTCAATTCATCACTTTGGAAGCTAAGGATGGAGGAGTGGTTACTTTTGGAGACAATGCTCAAGGAAGGATCATTGGCATTGACAAAATTGACATCACTTCCCATACTTTTATTAATAATGTTCTTCTTGTTGATGGATTAAAGCATAATTTGTTAAGCATTAGTCAATTATGTGATAAAGGTTTTAAAGTCATTTTTGAATCATCTGTTTGCATGGTTACAAATCCTATTGATGATAGCATGAAATTTATTGGTCATAGGCATTGAAATGTTTATATGGTAGATCTAAATGAGCTTAATGACCAAAATGTTGAATGTCTGGTTGCCATGAATTCTAAATTTAATGATTCTAGCTGGTTATGGCATCGTAGACTTACTCATGTTAGCATGGATTTGCTTTCCAAACTAATTAAAAGAGATTTAGTAAATGGTTTTGTAATCATTGATGATTTCTCTTGTTTTACTTGGGTTTTATTCTTAGCAAGCAAAGTTGAAGCTTTTTCTGCATTTTTAAAATTTTTCAGAAAAGCAATAA
Organism: Metroxylon sagu; assembly: GCA_017589505.3. Classification (NCBI taxonomy): domain Eukaryota; kingdom Viridiplantae; phylum Streptophyta; class Magnoliopsida; order Arecales; family Arecaceae; genus Metroxylon; species Metroxylon sagu. Next base: position 810,768 of record JACVBY030000574.1, on the reverse strand, counting down.
ATAAAAAAGGTTTTTAAGTTGCATCTATTCGAAGTGATCATGGAAAAGAATTTAAAAATCAACATTTTGAAAGTTTTTGTAATAAAAAAGAAATTAACCACAACTTTTCTGCACCTAGAACCCCTCAACAACATGGTGTAGTTGAAAGGAAAAATAGAACCCTTGAAGAAATGGCCCGAACCATGTTGTGTGAAAGCAATCTCCCAAAATACTTTTGGGCTGAAGCAATCAATACAGCATGTTATGTTTTGAATCGAGCTCTAATAAGACCTATTTTGAAAAAGACCCTATATGAACTTTGGAAAGGTAGAAAACCAAACATTGAATATTTTTATGTTTTTGGATGTAAATGTTTTATTCTAGATAATGGCAAATCAAATCTTGATAAATTTGATGCAAAATCTGATGAGAAAATTTTTCTTGGATATTCTACCAATAGTAGAGCTTATAGAGTATTTAATAAGAAAAATTAGTGGTAGAAGAATCCATTCATGTAGTATTTGATGAAACTAATGAACTTCCATCAAGGAAGAATGATATAGTTGATGATGCAGGTCTACTTGAAGAAGGAATGCAAGATATTACTCTAAAGGAGAAAGAAGGATCAAATGAATAAAGTAATCAGGAAGATAGCATTGAAACGCTCCAACAATCTGAACCTCAAGGTACACATGATTTGGAAAAGGAGTGGAGGTATGTCCACAATCACCCCAAAGAACTTATTATTGGTAGCCCATCTCAAGGAGTAAGAACTAGGTCCTCATATAGAGATGCATGTAATCATTTAGCATTTGTTTCACAAATTGAACCAAAATATTTTGATGATGTTAAAAATGACCCTGATTGGATAAATGCAATGCATGAAGAATTAAATCAATTTGAAAGAAACAATGTATGGATCCTAGTTAATAGACCAATAGATTATCCCATAATTGGCACTAAATGGGTTTTCAGAAATAAATTGGATGAGCATGGAAACATAATTAGAAATAAAGCAAGATTGGTAGTTAAAGGTTATAATCAGGAAGAAGGCATTGATTTTGATGAAACCTTTGCTCCTGTTGCAAGATTAGAAGCTATTAGACTATTACTTGCTTTTGCATGCTTCATGAATTTCAAATTATTTCAAATGGATGTTAAAAGTGCTTTCTTAAATGGATATATTGCTGAGGAAGTTTATGTAGAACAACCACCCGGTTTTGAAAATAATGAACATCCAAACCATGTGTTTAAGTTAAACAAAGCTTTGTATGGTTTGAAACAAGCACCCCGGGCATGATATGATAGATTAAGCAAATTCTTGATAAGCAACAATTTCATTAGAGGAAATGTGGACACTACATTATTTATAAAAAGAGAAAATGATGATATGCTTATTGTGCAAATTTATGTGGATGACATCATTTTCGGTGTTACTAATGAAATTTTGTGCCGAGATTTTGCTAAGCTCATGCAAGGAGAGTTTGAGATGAGCATGATGGGTGAACTCAACTATTTTTTCAGACTTCAAATAAAGCAAATTGTAGATGGAATCTTCATTAGCCAAAGCAAATACACAAGAAAAATTCTAAAGAAATTTGGCATGGAGAATTCTAAATGTGTCGGTACCCCTACGAGCTCATCTTGCAAACTTGATTTGAATGATAATAGTAAATCAGTAGATTTAAAGCTTTATAGAGGCATGATAGGATCACTTTTATATCTAACTGCTAGTAGGCCTGATATTTTATTCAGTGTATGCATGTATGTTAGATTTCAAGCTAATCGTAGAGAAACACATTTAAATGCTGTGAAAAGAATCTTAAGATATTTAAATGGTACTAAAAATCTTGGTCTTTGATATGCTAAGCAATCTACTGTTGATCTGATTGGTTACTCAGACTCTGATTTTGCTGGTTGTAAAATTGATAGAAAATCAACTAGTAGAACTTGCCAATTTCTAGGAGTTAACTTAATCTCATGGTTTAGCAAGAAACAAACTTTAGTTGCTTTGTCCATAGCTGAGGCTGAATACATAGCTGTTGAAAGTTTTTGTGCTCAAATCTTATGGATTAAGCAACAATTAGAAGATTATGGCATTAAACTTAAAGACATTCCCATAAAATGTGACAATACTAGTGCCATTAATTTGACTAAAAATTCAATTCAGCACTTTAGGACCAAACACATTGAAATTAAACGTCATTTCATTAGAGATCATATTCAAAATGGAGATATAATCATTGAATTTATTAGTACTGACAAGCAATTAGCTGATATTTTCACAAAACCCCTTGATGAAAATAAATTTTATGAAATTAGAAGAGAACTTAGCATGTTTGACCCCCTATCAGAATGAGTTAGCTACTTAGATTGATTTTTTAAATTTTTTCTAAACATGCATTTAAATATTAAAAATCATGACAATTAGCCCAACTGACCCCTCTTCATGATCTCATAACATGCGTTGCTCGTAAAAATCATTTTCATTGGAGTTTTGCAAACTTTCTGGGGCCCTGGCGTCATGCTCCCCATATTAGTCGACTGGGGAGTCGACTAACATGGAGTTAGTCGGCATGGGAGCCGACTAACTCCAAGGAGCGCTCGATCTATAAGAGAGACCGAACATCCCTTGGTCTCCCTCCTCATTTCTCCTCCAAACTTCCAAAACTCTTCCCCCAAGCCTAGAACCCTCTAAACCCCTTCCTCCACCCTCTCTAGATCCTTTCTTCCCTCCAGATCTAGCACTCTGGCTCCATGGCTCCACAGATGAGGATCCCCAGTGTGCGGCAAGAAGAAGCCCCGGAGAGCTCCCGCGAGAGAGGCGCACAAGCTCCTGCCGTGCCCTCTCCCTTAAGGTTCTTTGACATCCAATCCTTGTCCACAAGAGCTATCTCAAATGGAAGGATAGTGGACTTTGGATTCCTTGCCCGGGAATGGTTCAATATTGGGCGGATGCTTCAACAAAGGGGATGGAGCTTCTTGTGCAAGACAGAGGCTGTAATTTATCCGAAATTGGTAAGAGAGTTTTACCAAAATCTCTCGGTTGATTTCACCTCTGCTTCTTCCATAGTAAAAGGGGTTAATATTGAGCTGGACCGTGCCTTCATTGGAAATATCTTAAGAGTCCCTATTGGTGGAGTTTGTGAGGATTCTCTTGAGGATAGAGCTCACAGGATTGAGACTATCCTAAGAATTGAGGATGGAGAGGGTGTAGACTGTTTGGAGGCCAACATCCTAAATATGGAAATGAGACTACTCCATCACATCATCTCTAGGATTTTTATCCCTAGAATTGGTAGCTTCAACCTAGTCACTGAGAAGGATCTGACCCTCATGTATCACATTGTCAGTGACATCCCCTATGATCTTCCTGATTTGATGTTGACTGTGTGGACAGAAACAGTCAATAGAGCCAGATCTGCTCTTCCCTTTGGTATGCTTCTCATCCATTTTTTTAAGAATTTTGGAGTAAGACTGAAGGGTGAAGAATCCACCAAGCTGTACCATTCGGACTTCTACAATGAACATTCTCTGCACCGAATGAGTTTTGTAAAGATTAATGGGCGATGGACCAGAGGAAGAGGAAGAGAGGCAGAGGTAGATGAGCCAGCTGAGGCAGAGGATCCATCTTCTTCCTCACATGAGGAGGCTGGACCAAGTACTAGGCAGCAGCCTGAGGAGCCCACAGCATCCCAGAGGATATCTATTGAGCTCAGTCAGAATCAGCTGCAGTACATTGTCAGAGAAGTATCATCTGCTCTCTCCAGCAAAAGTTTAGGGGATAGTGGCTCATTTATAGGTGATTTTACTATGGTACCTCACATTTCTACTGTAAATGAGACCATGACTCAAATGATGATGAGATTGGACAGGTTGGAGCACTTTGTAAATGTTATTAGTGGAAGGCTGATGATGCATGAGATGAGAGGTCATGAATCTAGATCTGGTCGTGACTCTGAAGAGTTAACCCGAGTGGCTGAAGAAGTGAGACAACTGAGAGCTCAGATTGTGTCCTTTAGTGAAAAATCTGAGAGATTGGAGATATCCATTGATCTCCTTCACCATTTGGTCTCCATCATCAGCGACCAGCTTGCTCCAGTTGCATTTCAGCTACCTATCCATCCTGCTCAGCCATCTCCCTAGCTTGGCTTCACATCTGCTCACCCCTGCTCCAGGCCACCGCATGCATCCTATCGTCCTCCTCCACAAGGACGTGGTGCTGGAACTTCTGCTCAGCCATCTGTTGTATCCTCAGATGAAGAATAGATTAGGTTATCTTGTTGTGTCTAGAATGTATTGTATTGTTTGTATTAGAATGTAATGTTTGTAATGCTTGTATTAGAATGTCATCTTATGAATCTAGTCATGTATGAAATCCTATGTATGAAATCTTATGCTTAATGAAATATTTTTTTTTATATAATTCTATGTATGAAATTTCCTTCTTGTGAAATATTTCATGTTAATCTTCCATTGTGAATTTGTCATAAAAATTTCCATATGAGGTCTTTCATTAGTCATGAAAATTTTCAATATTGAACCATCAAGGATGAGATATATAAAATTAAGTGCTTAATCTTTCACTTCCTTTTTGATTGATGATAAAAAGTAAGAGAATGGACCCATGAAAAGATCAAAGAGGGTAAACACACATTTAAAACGGAGAAGGATCTTCTTGTCAAGTTTCAGAAAATTTTTCAAAACTTTTTCATCATGTTTCAGCAAGTTTCAAAAATTTTTCATTATGTTTTTGTAAGTTTTCCAAGTTTTTAAAAATAGTACATCATGTTTCAGCAAGTTTTCAAAAAGTTTCAGCATATTTCATAATTTCAAAATGGAACAATGAGAGAGCATATGTTTAGGGGGAGTAAAATTAAAAATAAGATGATCTTTTTGAAATTTTTTAAAAAGGAGGAGACAAAACTTGTTAATTTCATTTCACTTTCTTTTAAATCAATTGAACTTTGTTTGAAAACTTTTCCTGAAAAATTTGACATTAAAAACCAAAGTTTCGGCACACTATGCAGATTTTTGGTACGCCTTTGGCATTTTTTGGTCTAACTACCAAAACTCTGAATTTTTAGAATCAAAATTGTAATCTCAGCATAAAGATAAAGTTTATTTGTATAAGTCTTCATCCCCAGCACATAACTTTTGAATTTGGCATTGGATTTAATCATTTTGGCACAAAACTCAACTTTTTCATGAAAAATTCAGATTTTTGCTAAAAATTCAGCTTTTTGCTGAAAATTCACTATAAATCCCACCAAAAATCTGATTTCTCTGGGTTCAAAACATGGAAAATGAATGTCATATTGTTTTTGAAGTACTCGGATGAAAATTTTTAATTTTTGACTTATATTCTTACTTTTAGCATTCTTTTCGAGATTTTTTGCACAAAATCTATATATAAAACTGACTTAGAAATCTCTCCTGATATGAGCCAAATAATCTCAACCTTGTGCTAAGTTCAATGCTGCATTGCCTTAAATTATTATTTTAATCTTATACTTAATAGTTTTGTCATCATCAAAAAGGAGGAGATTGTTGACCCTGCATTGATTTTGATGTTCACAAAACAATTAAGTAGGTTACCGATGATTTTGGTATTGATCAATGCGACTTGCAGGTATACAAGAGTCACCAAGAATATCTAAATGGATTCCAAACGTCAAAATCAGTATATGGTTCAAGAGAGAGAATCCCAGTATCTGAGAAGGACTCAAGGTCAGATTAAGTAAAACTCAGATATTTGGCAAAATTATCAAGTGTAGAAAGTTCAAGATTCAATGGTTTTCCAAGTCCGTGGATCAATTTTTCAAGTTTTGGAGACTTTGGTCAACTCCCACGGCAACTTAGAATGGAAGAATGAAACCCTTGGCCGACCCACATGTGAGTTATCAAGTCAAAAATGTATCACAGAACCTTTTACAGAAGAAAACCTTGGAGTAGTCGGCTCTAGAGCCGACTATTGTGGGACTTGCAGTGGGTTTACTCACGTTAGTCGGCTCTAGAGCCGACTACTGTGGTGTTAGTTGGCTCTAGAGCTGACTAACTCAGCCTGGGATGGGAAAAATCCCAGGTTAGTCAGTTCTGGAGCCGATTAATGCCCTGAAAACTTGCCCAACGGCCAATTCTGACATTCCAACGTTCGGAAACGACCATTGCAACGGTCCAATTCTTCAACAAACTATAAATACAAGTTAATGGGATGGATTAGTAAGAAATTAAGTGGATTTTTGAAGGATTACAAGTAAGAAAAAAAGAGATTTATCAAGCCAAATCCAAAGAAAATTCAGCCTGCTCCAGTTTTTAAAACTCACTATAGCTAAAGTTTGAAAATCTATTGAAGCCCATTCAAAGCTCTCACCAACCACTCAAGAAGCTTCACTAAGTGCTCTTAAATCCAGCATTCAAAGAAGTGAAGCTCATTTAAGGGAAAAAGGCTTCAAAACTGTAAAGTGCTCTTTATTGTATTTATTTGCTCATTAAGGAGCTATTCTTGCTTAACTTGTTTCTTATTGTATCTTGTTGAGTTTCAACCTGGTTGAAACTTGTGAGGGGTGTATCAAACCCTTAATTGATGGTTATAAAGGCTTCCTTGTGCCTGAAAATAAGAAGTTAGCTAAGTAAGTTAGGTTATAATCATTGGAGAACGATTAGTAGTGAAAATTCCATAGGAATTCTTGGAGAGTGGAGGTAGGTGCAAGGGTTAGCACCGAACCACTATAAATTTTTGTGTTTGTGTGTGCTACTGTGTGTTTCAAGTTTGACACTTTACTCACTCTTATAACTTTGCAAGTATTGCACATCATTGTTTAAAATTTTAAAAGAAACCCAATTCATTCCCTCTTCGGTTGTTTGCTGGGCAACAAATATTTTTTTTTAAAAAAATACTGTGTTTATTTTCAGGTCAGTAAAAATTAATAAAATTATTGGTGGATGTTCTTCATGAGAAAATATAAATTATTTAGTGAATTTTAACGGGCCTACTGTTAGAAGATGTAATATTTTTAAAATATAACCGACCAGATCGTATTAATGGAAGGTTTGAGAAACGAAAGCGAATGTTTGAGATCCAAAAGTATGTTGATCAAAAATTTATTTATAATATCCGATAAATTGCTACTTTGTTCCATGCTGTCGCCATCTTGGTGTTATTATTGATTATTTTTTACAACTATAGAGAATGACAAGTCGACTTTTTTATGACTATAATTTTTACTTCGTGTTTAAAAAATCCAAGCGAAGTTGGACCGGACGCCAGCGCATTCTTCCCACCCGATCCAGCGTGAGGCGACGACGTTGAAGGATTTTATTTTATTTTATTTTTTACTTATCTTCCTCCAAATGACGCAACCGACGCCGAAAATTTGCGCCACCGCTGTAATAAATAACTTCATACTGCGCTCGGAATGGAGCAACGGATCTCGAGGCTTAGACGGCCGAGTGGACTGGCGCAGCGTCTCGCAGAACGGGTTCGGCGAAGGATTCTATTCCCGGAGCGACTGCTAGCCCGCCGCTACGTGGCGGCCGCCCACCGGTGGGTAGATACGGTGCGCTGCGCGCCGATACGACCGCCCCTATCGATCGGGTCCCCGCGAGGCTGTCGCCGATCTCTTCTCCGCCCTCTCCGACCTCTCACCGCAATCCGAGCCGTCCGATCGCTGCGTCGTCTCGTCTCTTTTTAACACTATATATCGCGTTCTCGGCGGTATTCTCTCGACGAGTTCCTGTTGGAATTCCGTCCGGTACGTCGTCGGTTCCCGTTTGAATTAGGATTAGGCTTGTTTTCTCGTTTTCTAATCGATTTGAAATCTGTTTCCTTTGGTTTTGTCCTTTTCTGATTTAATTTCTTTCTTGAAAAATCTTTTTCTAGTAATTGAAAAATTAATGGTTCTTTTTTTTCTTTATTGGGTTTATTTTATATTTCAATCCTCGTCTTCTTTCCGTTTTTTTTTTTCCAAAAAGGAAATTAAGCAAGATACTAGGGCGGAAAAAATTTTATTGGTTTTATTTGTCTATTTGCCTATTTGATCGAATTTTTTTTAGATGTAAATGTTCGCTAACTTTTTTTTTTTTTTTTTTTTTTTGAAAGAACAAAATTCTTGCATTAAGAAGGGCTGTTTCGATTTTTCTCTCTTATTGGTGTGCATGAATTTGGTTAGAATGTGCGGATGGTTGTGATGTGTGATTTGGGAGACTAGGCCCGGCGTCTAGTTGATTGCAGCGGTAAATGGGCTGTTTTCAGTCGAGGGCCAAAAGACATTACCCAGGATACGAGGACCCGGTGCTTCTTGCCTCCCAAACAGCTTGTAAGTTCCCCAAATTTTCGTTTCTCAGGCTTCTATTGCGTTTCTTTTTTCCGAGGTCTTGCATATTGTGATTTTGATACCTTATTGCTCATGTAGCATTTCGATGGCGTTCTAGCACGCTTGTTCAATTTAGGGATTTAGAAAAAAAGGGCTTTTACTAGGTTTTCTCCAGCTGTAGCATCCTTGACATGCTTGTCTGATGCAACAGGGGATCGGCCTAGTGGAATAATGGTTTTATAGTTTGAAGTTATAACAAAATTGTGTTAATGATTATAAACATATGCCGGAATAATCAGAGTTAATGTGCACTTTGTTGTTGAGCTGGTATAGATTCTGTAATTGTCTTTATGTATGGTAGGGGATAGAGGAATCTCATTTGGATGGTTAACTTTATTAGGTCCTGCTTACAAAGTTCCTTTTGGATCCAGCTGGATCAGCAGGGAAACGAGTACGGAGGGAGGGAGGGAAAAATGTCTCCTGGATTGGGCTGAACTCTCCATGATCTCGCTCTCCTTTCTTCTTCTCCTTCTCCTCCTCCCACCAGTACTGTCTTTCTCCACTGATCCTGCTGGCAGGATTTTGCCAAACAGCCCCCTTGCACTTCATTTTGCCCTTGTGTCAAATCATAATGCTTGATAGAAGAAAAGACTTTGAACTTTAGAAGGTATAGAAATTTTACCCTTCTTGAAAACATATTAGGAAAATTAATGATGTATTTTCGTCAAAAGATAACATCACTATTTTCTTAATACACCTTATTATTACAGGTCACCACTGGCTATGTCATTAGGATTGCAGAACCTTTTTGGCCTAGATCTCAGAGTAATTCATTTCTTAGAATTAAAAAGGAAAAGATTCTTATATTGATCATCTTCTGGAAGTTGGCTTTCCTCAATGTTACTTTATGTCAACTAAAGTTTAGGCTTTCCAAGGGCTTCTTGAACTTTTGTGTTAGTACATTCCATTAATTAGAATCTACATGATATCCCATAGAGATTTCAAGTTCCACTTCACTGATTTTTGCCTGCTATAAAGGATGTTTCATTAGCTTCTTTAGGATTATTTAAATTCTCACTGCAATATTATAGCCTGTATCGGGTAAAAATGTGAGTCCTTAATGTTTAAGTTAAGTTATTTAGGCATCTTGGCCAAGTTGTATTCCATGTGGCCACTTAATTACATAAAGCATTCATCTCCCACTAAAAAGCATTGCAAATTTTGAATTCTTCAACAACTGCATGACCTCCATTGCTTTTGGTCAAATTATACCAAATGATCTAGTTGCTCAATTTTCCCTCTTACGCTGAACTGAATGGCCTATTATTTTCTCTTGCCATGGATGTGCCAATTGTGCTGCATCCTAGTGAAACCTGAAAGAACTTGTCGATTCCTTCTGATGAATCCATCCACCCAGGAGAATATCATGTCTGCAAGCTCTATTTTTTAAGCTATTGCTATTCAATTAATAAACAATTATATTTTCTCTTGTTATTTTTTAGGCTCTTGTTATTTTTATTTCCTAAAAAAAACCAGCTGTGGGAATGTAAGAGTTATGAATCTTTTTGTAGTACAGCAGTCTATAGGGGTTAGGTTGTTGCGTAAGGTTGTGGATACTGTGAAGTCTTCTTTCTCATATTTCACTTCCCCTTGTGTTAAAAGAGAAAAAGCAAGGAAAAAAAAAATCTTAAAGTGGGCCGGATATTGTTCTTATCTTGATTCTCTTTTTTTTTTGGGGGGGGCAAGTTTAGTTTTTGTATCACTAATTTCTGTTATATTTTCTAGTTAGTGTCAGTGAAGTAGAGGCACTCTTTGAGCTGTTCAAGAGCATCAGCAGTTCTGTGATTGATGATGGGTTAATAAATAAGGTAACATACCCTTATAAATAGCTTATCTGCTATGTATTTGCTCTCTCTCTCTCTCTCTCTCTCTCTCTCTCTCTCTCTCTCTCTGTGCAAATTATCATGAACTTCTTTGTGGAATTACCCTTATAATAAGATCCCCCCCTCCTTGTGCAAGTATATGGATACTTTTAAACAGATTCTGTGCAAATTATCATGAACTTCTTTTGTTCTTGTTTAAGCACCGTTGTGGCACTAGGAATCTGTGACTTCTGTTTAATATGAACCAATTGGTTTTCTTTTCTTTTCTTTTCTTTTATTTTAATAAATCAGACTACACCATTTTACATGGTGGCAATATACATTTTTATATGTGTGTGCAGTGGTCAAAAAATTGGACAATCTGAATAATATGAAATAAGACATTTTTTGACCTCTTGATGTATGTACTAGAAATCTCTAAATCACATGATTTTTGGTATGTAAATATTTTATAAATAGTAAATTATATCCAACGGATCATTGATATAGGGCCCGTATCATCCAAATCTAGACCTGACTGGATGTGAGTGGATATTCTCTCGAGTGTAATCAAGTCAAGCACGCTCTCTCTCTCTCTTTCTCTTTCTAAACGTGTGTGCATATATCACATATCATTTTATAATCAATAAGGATTTGATTGTTTAAAGTCTAGAATTGAAGTGTCGAAGCACAAATTTTTGTCTCTGACTTGATTAAATTGATAAATATTTTTTAATGCTTATAAAGCTTTTACTAAAAGCAATGTGCAGTTTGCACCCATGGTTTTTTATAGTGCAATTGGTTTGTGGTGCATTTGTCTTGTTGATCTAATGTTTGTGGCTTAGAATCTACATGATTTGTTTTGTTAATTTAATCTTTTGAATATATAAAACTTCCAGGTTAGCAACTGCATTCTTTTTTTTCAATTAAATGATTCGTTGCTGATAAGTGGAGATAAGTTTGTGGCATGTTCCTTAAGTCATATGTGAAGAAATTGATGTTCAAGATCTGTGTATCAGGCGAACTCATTCTATATATTCCCTTATGCAGGAAGAGTTTCAGCTTGCCTTATTTAAGAACAGAAAAAAGGAAAACCTCTTTGCAAACAGGGTATTGTACTTTTCGGTTCACTTTGTTTCTGGCTCTTGCTTAGTTGACAATTAATTGGTCCCTTATATTGTCTAAAATGGCTTGAATGTGCATCTGACCATCAATTGCTTAATCTCATGTAAACAGATCTAGTTTCCTATGGTTCGTGGTATTATGCCTGCTTTTATTTTATATTTCCTCATTCGCTTCCAGTGTTGGAATATAAGCTTAAAAATGTCTAATTTATGACTAGTTTACATTATTTCTTCAATAATTGTATTTACATTAAAGCTGCCTTTCTATCATATCTCATTGTGGTGATGTCAGCATCTCCCGGGGAGAGCAAAAACACCCTTCTTTTGACATGTGACAGAGTAGAAGGGGGTATAGAAACATGTAAGAGGACCAAAAGGGTTTAAAGTGAAGGAAATAAAGCAGGAGTTTTAATCTTTGTTAAAGGGATTATCATCTTCAATTTAGGTTCCATTTTCTCATTTTTGTCTCCAAACTTTTGCAACTTTTTGGCAAGAGTAATAGAATAAACAGTTATTGAGGATACATGGATGCACTTTACCCTCTTACATAGTAATCGGATTTGTGGATAATCTAGAGCATGATTTCCTAATAGGAATATGATAGTCCATGATTTGTAGTCTAGATGTTGTACTGTATATCAGTAGGAAACTAGTACAGTATGATTTTAGTTCCATACCATACAGTACTGACAATACCGGTATACCAGTTTTATAATTTTTTTATTTTTAAGGTTTGAAGGTTTTAAGGTTTTAAGGTTCATTTATTTAGCTTTGAGATGAAAATAGGGTTTTGCAAGAAAAGGTTTCACTCTTCCATTCTCTTTTCTGCTCCTCTTTTTCTCCTCTCACCTTGAAATAGAGGGAGAAACTGGCATCAGACCCTTTCTCCCACAATTATTGAGGTCCTAAAGAAGTATGGGATCCTTACAGGGTTAAACCACTTAGAATCAAGTGGTTCTAGGCAGTTTGGTCTGGTAAGGACTGGTTTATGTTTGATTTTGGCACAAACCTATAGTGAGACCACAAACCGGCCCAGTTGATGGTCGGTACAATACTGGTCGAAGTGGTTTGATCAGATATTGTATACCTTGTGATCAGTGGCCAGGCCCAACTATAAAAGGGGCCTTATAGAATGGAAATGTTGTTACTATGCCCAAAATTTATGCTGCATTTAAAATAGACAATAAATTTCCTGCTATATCTGTATAAGTTCGTTGACATTCCATTCTACAATCGGTAGTTGTTTCATGCCATCCACACTCCCTCCCCTAGCAGTGCATGAACACCTTGAATTGAATACTTGTTGAGAAGCAGTGAGGATTTAGCTGTTCCTTATTTCATATTTGTTTTCTCTCCTTTTCTTATTCTTTAACTATGTACTTCCTTTCTTCACATCCAGGGTTTATCCAAGACCCTAAGCCTCATAATCTTTCTTCCTCTCTGTGGGCAGGAGCAAATTGACTTATTGGAGTCGCATGCTCCCTCTTGTTAAATATGTTACCATCCATCCTCTATTCCTATTATCTCTACTCCTAACCAGTTTCTCTCCCAGTAAAATTGTGCCTGTCAAATGCTTTCAGCATGTTAGGTTTATGTTAGAAGTTTGTGTTTTCCTTAAGCTCATCTAACCACTTTCTGTTGCCCATTAATCTTGCACTAAAATGTTGTTATTGGTCGCATTTGATAACAGAAGATGAGGAACTAACATTTTGACCGAAGCTCTTATGCCAATTTATATGTTTGCAAAGACCTAATGAGGATGAAACTACAATAAGCATCATGTACATTTCAACTTCACATACACAAACCATGTAATAAGCCTCTACAAAGATGTCTAGAGTAAATGCATATGAACATATGCGTGATGTAACATATTTATGATAAAATAGGCTTAAAAATCAAAGATGCATCATGAAAACTGAGGAATTCATTTATAAATCCACTAGTAAGTTAAGAGCATAAAAGAAGCAGCACAATTTGGTTTGTGGAGACCATAAGATAGCCAATGCAAAGTATGCATGACAAAAAATGAAGGTTTATGCACCCAAGGGTTGACCTGTATAATAATTCATTGAAGTGACATCAATGCAACACATTTAACTGGATAAGTTATTAGAAAGCAAAGATGGTGAACAAGCTATTCAAAGTTAAAATATGTTCATAGAAGTGGCATGCAATGATGATAATGATGATGATCATATGCAGTTGGTCCAATAACTAAAAGGTTCCCTAATGTGCAGTGCGGATACCCGAGTGATTCTCCAGAACCGGAGAATCAAATAATATACAATTCTAAATGGGTGAAATTCATGATGTCCAATGGTGGTTCAATAAACCTGCTAATGAAGTTAATCTGCAATAATCATCTAGCTTCGGCAGGTTGTTGTCTAGACCGAAAAGAAGACCATAGAAAGCAAATGATTTGGCCTGAGTGACCGGTCATGCCTTATCCCATCAAATTGGTTGCAGTAACCCCATTCAGATGGAGCCCAGATTCACCCTCACAGGTCTGTGACAGTATGCTACAAATATTCAAACCAACTCATCAATAAAATATATACTTCCTTGGTTGGAGTTAATTTTTGTCTACAACCGGAGGGAATGTCTACTTGCATGTGCATGTAGACACAATTGTGTTCTAATGGCTTACATGGAATCCAGATGATAATCATTTAAACCTCGCCTGTCTGCTGTAAAGTTGACTGTCTTTTTTCCTTTTTTAATATTATGTTCAGACTTGTGAGTTCTGTATACTGTGCACCTATCTGTGCATAAATTTCCATTTGCGCCCCCCTTCATACACCAATTTGGGTGCTTCTAGTTTGTTTAGAAGTTTGTGTCAGTAAATTTCTCTTGTAGTTATGAACAAATAGGAATGTTAAATACAGCTATGCACAAGAATATGAAAGACCTTTGGACACATTCATAACTCTTGGTTTCAGATTATTTTATCTACCAAGTAAAATAATTTGAAAAACAAAGTTATGTAAAAGAAAAGTATTCAGGCTAGGCATTGCCTTGTCATTTTTTAATCTCACTAGGCATATTAAAGAGTTTCACTTGCATTTGGTTGTGGGACTATCTTTCATTGGCAACGCATGATTATTAGCAGGGTAAGCAGGTTGGTGTGCTTGTGCTCATTTTGTATTTCAATACAGCACGCAATGCTATTGTGCCAACATTTTGTAGGTTTTGGTTATGGTGGTAGACTGCTGTCCTAATTTTCCTAAAATATAGTTTACTTGATCACCATATATGCAGATCTTTGACCTATTTGATGTGAAGCAAAAGGGAGTCATTGACTTTGGTGATTTTGTTCGGGCACTCAATGTATTTCACCCAAATGCTCCACATGAAGATAAAGTTGATTGTAAGTCACTATCATGTTTTATCATCTTTGGTTTCTTGCTAGAAATCATTACATTTGCTGAAGTTTTCCTTGACTCCAGTTTCATTCAAGCTTTATGATTTGGATGACACAGGCTTCATCGAACGGAACGAGGTATCTTGAAACTGTTTGAATGATCAATATGTTCCTTGAAATGTTTATGTTAAACTCTTATGTGAAGTTTATAATTGTGCTTCTATATCAAAATTCATTGGCTTATGGGTATAAATGAGAGAATTGATACTTTAGCGACCATTTCTTAACCAACATTTTAATTAGCAAATGCATATATGGATGCGCATGATATGCATGAAATGTCAAATTTTCCTCTTCTTATCAACAATTTCATTCTAGGTTTTGTCCTTTGAGTAGAAAATGCAAATTCAATGAGGCAATGTAATTCATTATTTTTTTAAAATTTGTAGATTGCTCAAGTAGTTTAGATGATCATAGGATATCATAGTTTGAGGAAGGATGCTGCCTTTTGTTTTGGGCAGCCCTTAAGGAAGCACCCAATCCCAAACCTGCCAAGGCTTGTAATTATTTTGGCGTAGCTGGAGTTTTTACCCACCATGCAGGTGTATGTTGCATAAAAAGGAGGGAACATATTTGTAGGTTTTTAACTAAGAATTCGCCATCATTTGCTTAAAACATTCTCATAACAGGAGTCTATTAGAAACACATTTAACAATAATCAATCATGTGCCATTTTTTTTATTCTGAAACTCCATCTTGACATGTTTTTATGACTTTATTTACCCTTCAAACCCAACAATTTTAGAGATGGTGAGAGTAGTGCAGACTAGAAAAGATCCCTCTTCTCCTTCCCTTCTCACCTCTCCTTCCCTTTCTAGGATGAGGAAGCATATGCTAGTACATAAATAGAAACTCATAATTTCTATATCCTTTGCCTTAAAGCTGCAGATTTACTCTTTCCCACCGAGATATGCTGAAGATGTCTTGTTAGGCCCACCACTTGAGGGGGCATTTGGTTCATGAATTGCAAGATTCCATTCTAACATCGTATTATCAGGCATGTAATTCCTCGAATTTAAATATTTAGGCATGTAGGATACCTATGTTTGGTCCATGCAGTAATCTGATGGCAGATTGCTGGGTATATCGCATTAACATGTTTGGTTGACAAGTCAGATTCATGTGGAAAGGATGTTACAATTTCAAAAATGCCCATATTTTTCAAATTAAAAAGAAACCAAAGTGGCAATATTTTTAAATATAATAATTTTATATTATATAAAATATATAATAATTAATTATATTATTTTTAAAGTTGGACTTAGCTGCATTTGAATATAGTCAAGTCTACAATCCGGTCATCTTTTCTATCCTTGAATCTACATGGACTTCGGAGCCACCCAACTTTTTCATCTTTTTCATCCTTGGCATATGTGAATTGTGTAGATGCAAAAGTGGGGAAGATGATCGAATTTAAGCTTTGTTACATTTGAATATAACCAAGTCTACCTCTTATTTTTGTATAATATAATACAATTATTATTAATAATATTATCTAAAATACATAATGAACACAACATTAGAATATATTATAAATATATAATATAATTATTATATTTATATATTATATAAAAATATAAAACATTATATTGCAATATAAATAATCATTTAAAAATATATTATAAAAATTAAATATTTATAAATATGATATTCATAATATTATTTTAAGTAAATAATTATTATAACTATTGAATACACTTAAATATTACAAAATATTATTATTAATAATATTAATAATATTATAGAGTATAATAATTAATATATAATATTATCATAATAATAACTACTATATATATTTACTGTATTAACAAAAATAATAATATATTTATAATATTATATGATATTAAATTTTTTAACATATTAGTAGAAAAATACTATAATATTATAATAATAAATATATAAATATAATTATATTGAAATAATTAATTATTATATATAATTTAACATAATAATTTTTTATTATTTATATTAATATGTAATAAAAAATTTATTACAATTTTAGTAAAACGTATTATATTAAATGGGCTCTCTCTTCCTCACGAACGATGTTTTGTTTTGAGGGGCAATTTTGAAATAAAAGTAAGATGAAGATTCCCATCTGGCAATTTGAGATTACCTAACCAAATTATGGCAATTTGATTTTCAAAGCAATCTTAAATGCCCATCAATTTTTTTAGATATATTGAATCAAACGCGGCAATGTGACATTGCAATCAAAAGATTACTGAGAATCTTGAACGATTTCATGAACCAAAGCCCCCTAAAGTTAAACTGCCTGCCCTCCCAACACCCCCATCCCCCAAAAATGCTCTGTTTTTCCTCAACCAAACTTGGCTTGATATTCGATCGGCATTGGTCATACATGAAGCAAAATATGATTGTGATAACATCTAGGATAATTGTGTACTGGAAGCTGTTAGTTGAAGAGAGCTGAGATTGTGAAAGCTATTAAACTTGACGAGAAAAGGGATATTATGCTGTTCCTATTTTTTGTTGTATGAAACAACTTGAGACTTCAGCCTTCCAGGCGAGCTTGACTTTGTCTGGACCAAAGACTGCATCAAGGCTTTTCACAAGATTGATGTCATGTTGGCAACTGAAAATATTTTGAAGAGAGAAAAATGAAGGAAAAAGTTTTCCACTATAACATGATTGTGAAAGACTATTTAACCATCCTCTTCAGAAAACATATATGAAATGTGAAGTTACTGCAGATAACAGTATGGTTCTACAATCTAGACATGGTGTGACTATAGAAACCATATATACGCAGAGAGCTGCTGCATTTGTTTCTTCTATATTACTGTCAAACAAAATACTGCACTTGTTTCTTTTATATATGCGAAGTTACTGCATTTGCCTTTGAATTGCTAATTTCAAATGTTTTGCTAATTCTGCATAAGAAACAAGAACTGAGGTTGAAGGCAGTGTTGTTAAAATCACTAGGTGCACTTAAGCATGAAGAGCTCTTGAAGCTTAGGCATAAGACGGAAAGTGTAGGCATGCACCTGAGCAAAGTGAGTTGCACATTTTTAAAATAGGGTTAATTTCATTTAGGCCCTCTGAACTATGTATGTAATTGCACTTCCCTCCTAAACTAAAAAAAATGCAATTGATCCTTTAATTGCAATTTAATTTGCACTTTAACATTTCTGCTTAAATAGGCATTAAAGTTAATGGAAAAGTGGACATGTGACTGTCACGTGACCACTAAAGAGTAGATCGACATATGCTAAAAACAATCATGAAACAATAGATGCTGATTTAATCAAAATTGATTTAATCAAAACCTATCTGGGGTCATTAAAGAGGGTCACGTGATCATTTTTTCATTAACTTTAACGGCTATTTAAATAGTAGTGGTGAAGTGAAATTAGGGGATCAATTGCAATTTTTTAGTTTGGGGGGAAGTGTAAATGCACAGTTTAGGAAGGCTAGGTGGAATTAACTTTTTTGAAATAAATTAAATAATTTATATAAGAAAAATTTATAATACATAATAGGAAAAAGCTAAAAATATCATTATAGTAATATATTTAGCCTATTAGCTCAATGAAAAGCCTCTTCTTTCTCAGTTGAAGTCTATAGTCTTGTGATGTCTTCCTCGTTTTTAGATAGAATAATTTTTGATGTTCCATCTCTTTGTCTTGCAATTTTTAGCTTTTTTAGGGTAAGAAAACTAATTATGTATGGGATGGTTCATCATAAAGTCAATATAGTCTAATAAATATGATTGAGTTAAAAAATATTATAAATATAGCTTATTAAAAAGCGTGCTTTTGTTGTGCTTTAAATCAGATCAAAAGCATGTGCCTTTTTCGCCTTTTGTATGAAGCACCTAATCCTTGGCACCTATTACCTTATGCCTTAGGCATACCTTAGCATATAAGAAGCACGTAACCCTTGCTGCCTTGTGCCTTTGACAACACTGATTGAAGGCCAATTATAATTGATTTTTCTCGCCAATTCATGTGTCACATTAATTGAGTGTTTTGGTTACAATGTTATTCTGGTTTTACAGGTCAAGCAGATGTTAATTGCACTTCTATGTGAGTCAGAAATGAGACTATCTGATGAGACTGTTGAGTTAATCCTAGATAAGGTCTGTCAAATTGCTGAGAACACTAACAGTCCTCCAGTCTAGTGTATTGGAATCTTGGTAAATGGTTTTTCTGTGTTATTGCTTCTTTTAATAATTCTCTTAATTGTGGATGTAGACATTTTTGGAAGCTGATGTGAATCAAGATGGGAAGATAGATAAAACAGAATGGACAAATTTTGTTGGTTGCAATCCATCATTGTTGAAGATAATGACTCTTCCATATCTCCGGTGAGTAGTAGTGCTTGAATGCCAGAGAAGAAGCAAATTACAAGCCAGGTTTCTCCTATTTAATTGCATGCATATATTCCTTGTTTGTAAAGTTGTTTGTAAAACTTTCTCAATTTCATGCATGCATATTAGCTCCTATTAGGATCACTAGAGAGCTGGATTAGGTTATCATTAGAAAAGATATTTATTATTTCCAAATAGATTTGACAAGTGTTGCAATCTCAGTATCAAACCCTGTATTGCTACTCAACTGATACACCCAATATTGAGTGTATGGTATATGCCTTAATATTGATACTTGATGCGGTGGGTGTACCAAGTCCTTGATACCCTACTGATATGGTATGGTATGTCCTGTACTGGGCTGTACAATCTGGCATAGCAAACTATGCTTTTGAGTAAATTTTGTTTAAAAAATGTTGATATGAAAGATAGAGCAAAATTATTTAGGATAGGCAATTTGCTTATTTTCTTATATAGCTCAAGCTTGAGAAGGAAATCTAATTGACTCACTGAGATTAGTAGAAATGTTCTTAAGGCCTTGGATACCATGCACTAAAAGTGGTGATGGTGCATTTTTGATGCGAAATGAACAAAGGAGTTATTGGGCCATGATGTTGCTGGAGCATGTACTTTGAAAGACTGTAAAGGATTTAAAAGGAAAGGATTCAGTACCTAACTCGATGAAGAAAGCAGGGGTTTTGCAGGTTTATTTTGGCTAGTAGCTTATTCAATAAAACTCAAATAATAAAATTACCTCATGTGTAGAAAAGCATTGCCTTATACTTTGTTAGATGAAGAATGAAGCCGTGATTCAGTAAAAGATTAGAGAAAGACAAAAGAACTAACAGATTCAGAAGGTGAAAGCTGCTAGTTGTGATCAAACTCTCTCAAAAAGAAACCAAAAATTTGTTGCCCCTTGTATGTCGGTGTATTGGTGATGGATAAAAACATTCTAAATAAAGAAATGCTCTAGAAAGCTGACTCTTGTGAGCAGAAACTTTCAATGAATCATGCATAATCAATGAAGGATGGCCAAACCATACCAAACCAGGAGGTTCCGAGCCAATCGTATTGAATTGTCCTGAAACTGGTAAGGTTCAGCATAGGGGCGGAACTACCTCAGACCATCCTAAATTGCCTCGTACCGACCCGATATTGAACCCAAGCCGTATTGAATTGTCCCATGTTGTGGTTCGGTATGGGTTGATTCTTGGGTTGAGGCCTCCTGGTACACCACCAATTCAGTATGGTACATTCCCTACTGAATCATACCGGTCAGTGTGACATATTAGCAATCATACCCAACTGATATACGATAAGAAAGATAAACATCAAGCATCTTTGCAACCAATGGACTTTGTGATTGTCGCTAATTTTGTAACACATAAGTAACATGATGTGAAAGAATATGATTAAGGTGTGAATAAGCCACACGAATAAGCCACACTAATCATGCAAGGTGATTGATTGAACTATGATGAAGAAAAGAAAATTGTTTTTGGATAATTGACTAGACTTTATTGCAGAATGATTGTATTTGGGTGGCTTAATACTGGGCAATTTATGGAGAAACTCTGAAACAGAATTTAGTTCAAATTAAACAAAGTCAAGAAACATCATCTGTTATAATTTAATGGCTATTATAGAAGAAGGGTGTGGTGATGCGTTATGAACTTTTCTCTTTAATAAACAAAATAGTGGGGGGTGAGGGGGGTGCAAAATGATGGAGAACCCATTGTGATGGCATGAGGATGTACCATGATAATTTAAGGAAGCTCCAAAAAGGAGAGGTACTGGAATCCATGTCTTAAAATTTATTAAGAGGGGAACCCAAGGTAACATTGATGGAAATGAGGATGGATTTGAGAAGGCTTACAAAAACATTGGAGGTATCCCTTGATACGATTTTTGGTGAATGAGAATGCATAATATTGGTCAGTGCAATCACATTTGAGAATGCATACCCTGATGCTAAGGTATGTTGAAGCATAACGCTTAGCCAGTCTGGTCTCCTAGTCAATCATAGCCAAAGACTATCAAACTAATTTTAGTAAGCTTATGATAATAAGTGAACCTTTATTATCTTTGCATTTTGATAGAACTATTATCTCAAGAGGTTCTGAATTTGTAAGAAATCCTTTAAATCCTTGATTAGGTACCATGGAAATAATGAATAATTAAGCAACACATTTCTTCTTCCATCTCTCTTTGGTACTTGCACATACTATTGACCATGCATAGGTAAGAGTATTAGATACCAGGATTTTGCACATGACCACTTTGACGGAAATAGTTAGGACCTTCATAGGGTGTTTGGTTGGAGAATAGATTTTAGAAGGGATATCCCTTGTATTCTTGAAGGGATAGGCCTATTTTCGCAGAAGGGTGTATTTTGTTATTTGGTTGAAGGAATAAGTGGATGAAATAAGGTAGATTTATTAAGCATTGAACCTCAAGATGGTTTCAATTTTATCACAAATACCATATTGCCCTCTTACATCTTTTGACTGCTTGTAGAGTTAGATATGAGCAAAATGGTGATTGAAGGGAATTGGGCCAAGCTATTGGATGATAATGGTAGAATAGACTTATACTATGTAGGCCCACTTATACCTCGATACTGTATAAATCCCTATTCTATGGCCCATTTTGGTGTTTAGAGAGGATTGCCTCCCATTTAGGGGATATCCTCCCTTATTTCACAACCTAACATCCCTTTAAGATTTACAATTTCAATAACAAGTATCACACCAATTTGGTTTGAGGTCAATACAGTGCAGGACCATATCATACCAACAAAATATGTCGAAGTGTACCAATATAGTATAGGTTCACTATTTTTTATTTTTGTTTTTTCAATTTTTTGGTTATGGTTATTATAAGGTTTAGGGACCTTGGAATTGTGATTTTAAGGTTGTTTTAATATTGTTTTATTTCATATTGGTCTCAAGAGGCTATATGATTTTGATGAATCCAATGGTAATAAATAAAAATAAACAATTCATAGTTTTTAACTTGAATATATATATATATATATATATATATATATATATATATATATATAATAGATTTGAAGTAGAAAATATGTACCGACATCTAGTTCATCGTGGAGATCTCTCTCGTGGATGTCAAATTCCCATTCATAGTTAGGGTCTTGGACTTGACTCCAACTTAGATATTGGATCCATCCTTACATATGATTGGTTGAGCCTATTGGATAACCATCCTAATATTGATCCTCTATTTGATATTGGATTGACCATCATCATAACAATAATATTTAACTTATAATTTGGTTGAAACTATGGAGGGCACTATGCCTTCAAATACGATGCCTCAGGCAAAGGATATACATATAGGTCATACAATGGCTCTATTAAATAGCATCTAGTATATTATAAGGATCCAGAGCATTTAAAGACACTCAATGTGCTATATCATCAACTATAGTCATGGTTTCATGTTCTGGCAAGACATCTTATGGGATGCTGGAATGGGTTATCATCCCAAGTGTTGGGATAGAACCATCCTACCATCGTCCCTGCATTCTAATCAGCACATCTTGAGATACCTTCTATCCCAAATGCTGGGATAGGCCAGGACGGTGACATATCCTGTTTCATAAAAAAATCAAGAGTCTTATTTCGCGGGATTTAAAATCTTGACCGCAGTAATGTAAGATCTTAAGCCATCAGAAGGGGTTTGTGTTCTATATGATATCATATCCCTGTAGGCTTTACATTGAGAGTCGTGCTTCGCATCCTACGTGGCATGAGTGAAAAGAGCCTCACTAATGAATGAACTTAGACCTTATATTATGAATTGTAGACTCCCTCACCATGCCCAATGCTACCTCTTTGCCCACTAGATGCATTGATGCTCAGATTATCATTAGCTAGATCTAGGCAATTGATCATCCAAGGGCTTAGTGCTTTTGAATATGAGTCAATAGGTTTATCACCAACCCTCTTCAATGGATCTACATTTTTCTTCTCTTTCACATTATAGTTATTCTGACAAACTACTTTCTTTTCTTGGGTCAACAAAGGTTTTAAGTTTTAGTAGGATGAGAGGCATATTGGCCGTCCTATTCTATTCTGACAAAAAAATGAGATCGGCATGGGGTCAAGACTCTGAAACCCACATGATGAAAGAAGAAAAAAGAGGAAAGAAAGAAAGAAGGAAAAAAGAAAAAGAAAAAGGAAAGAAAGAGAGAGAAAAGGAGAGCAAAACGAAAGGAAGGAATGAAAGAAGGAAGAAAGGGAGGACAAAAAAAGAAATAATGAAAAGAAAGAAGAAAAAGAAAGAAAGGAAGGGTAAAGAAAAAACTAAAAAGATGAAAAGAAAAAAAGGAGGAAAAGGAGAGGAAGGGTTTTTCTGTGTAATACCCTCAATATCTTAAATCATGTGTATACCCTCGCAAATTTACTTTTTGTATACAAACCTTTATAATTATTTCTTTTGTATATATACATTTCTAAATGTATAAAATTGTGTACATATCTCTCAAATTTATTATTTACATGTATATACTTTTAAATTTTTTTTTTTGTATATCCTAATAAATTATTTTCTTTTACTGTATACATTTAACTTAACAAGGAAAATTGTGTAAAAGGAAAAAAAAATTAATGAGTGTACGTGGAAATAGTAAATTTGTGAGGTTATATATATAATTTTGGATATTTATGATCGTATACATATAAATAGTGAATTTGAAAGGGTAAACATCTAATTTCGGATGCTTGTGAGGTAGACATGAGAAAAATGAAAGAAAAAAAAGAAGAAAGATAGAAAAAAAACAAAGAAATGAAGAAAGGAGGGTACATTCTAAGATGCTTAATTGGAATGGTTGTAAGATGAGGCGAGACATAAGGGCAACCCTTTTTGTAGAAAAACTGGGAGACCCTTATTCTATGGGATTTAAAACCTTAGACTCGATTAGATCCACAATCTTGACTGGTCTTACCTCTCTAACTAAATCAAGTGCCATGATAACCTCTCCTTAACATCTCCTTGTCATAACTTTGAGTGATCATCTAAAACATGGAGTCTCTTGTGATCTCGATGGGCTCCACTTTGACATTTATAGTTGCTTCTTGTACTAAGCATTGGTTGGTTGTATGGCTTGTTTCATTGCCTACTACTTTGCATTCACCTTGGATTCCTTTCCTTCTAAGCTGTTGAACATTTAAAAAATTGTTAATTTGCATTGTAATCAATCGACCCCAACTAGTTTGGGATTAAAGTTTTATTGTTATGGTTAATTTGCATTGTAATACAAAAAAGATTGAATTACTTTGAAAAATAATTCAAAATTATGCATACAGAATACTAATTTTTAATTTTTATATTTTTAATATTTATTAATTATTTTTAATTAAAAATAATATTCATTTATAAGTGAGGATTAATTATAATTTGATTTATATAGATCTTTTCCCAACTCATCAATATGTCTTGACAATCACTTATTTTTGAAATTTATTTGACCTTAAGCTCAAGTTTAAGTAACTATAAAATTTAGACAAGTCGCTGCTAGAAAAGACAAGGAACATGCATACCCTCAAACATGCTTCCTCCTCTTAATTGTCAAACTTATTTTTACATTTTTAAACCAAAAATATATTTTGTAATTTAAAAATAATTATAAATGAAAATTCACAATTTCTTCGATATGTAAATCATTCTTAATCTACAGCATCTCACGAGATCATGCAGGAATATAAAATTTGGCATGATTTTTCTTTATTTTACCATTTTTCAACCTATTTTAGGCATACGAAGAAAAAAGAAAAGAATCTAGAAGCGGGGGGGTGGATTATAGATGATCTGGTCTTTGATTGGAGCTTAAAATTATAGAAAATTCCTTCTTTGATTTTTCTCACCTTTCCAACCTTGGCTTCACGCTCCTAATAGAAAAGAGAGCAAAAGGGCATCGAGATGCCTTCCTTTTTATTCACGAGAGGGCCTAAAACTGACTCAAACAAAGTTGTGCAGAGTGAAACGGGATAGTTTTGCTCGGTTCAAATAGGTTCTCAGAAAGGGCAAACAAGCTGTGGACTAAGTGTAAGGCGCAAAAGAACAAGCAACAGCTTTTATCATTGCATGTTAGTGCAGCCATTTCTTGTTGTGCTTTGATGCTGTAGTTTGCTTGGGTTATAAAGAGGCAAACTCAAGTACAATTAGTACATGAGACATAAGTGACACTCATATGCTAAGAACCCCCAAGCTCATTCCCAGCTTGCTCATCCAATTCGGTGCAATACATTCTAAGCTGGGCAGTTTGGGTTGGTTTTGTAAATCTTGTTCCTAGAGACTATTGGTTCAAAATACTTGTAGACATATACCAAAGCACTATCAATGAGAACAGTATGAAATAACTTCAAAGCAAAATTGTCCATGCACTCATCTTTAGCTCAATGTTTACATCGAGGATTACATTAAATTATATGTTTATTGATACTGTTGAGGGACAGTAAGATGCTTCCATGCCACAACTTGCATATGATGATATTGCATGCTGCATGGCAAAAAAATAGGACAGGTAATCATTTTGAGAAAATTGGTGATCACTTGGCCCTTTGAAATGGAATTAGAAAAATTCATTTACAGTTGTTAAAATTCTAGCCACTATGGCATGGGATGTTGATGTTTGATTTATCCCTGGCATGCAAACATGGATGTAAACCGCTCACCTTGTCCAGCCAGATTGGCCAGGCTTGAATATGCATTTCCAGCCCATCAATTTGGGTTGGAACCAAATTATAAGGCTGGATCAAGTTCCAGAACATGGACACATTTGCTATTTTTTTATTAACAAAAGTAACTTTCTAACCCAACTCAAAGTCAATATATTATTTTTTTGTGCATGTTTTATTGTCATATCATGGACAAAGAGAATATATTATCTCTCAAAACATATAAGTCCCCTTCCTCTTCTCTTTGGACATAAGCTTGCACCTCTCCTCTTCGCATTATTGTGGATCTCAATGTAAGCTCTGTTGCTCTCACCATGCCTCCTTTGTAGCCACAGCTTGTACTGCTCCTTTCAGGACCCTACTTCTGCCCAGCTTTGTTTCCAATCTTACCCCCACCCCTCCCACACTCTACAAATTGTACTGTATATCTAAGGTCTCGAGCTCCTAGATCAGGGTCTGCATTTCTTGTGTTAGGACTGAAATTGGGTGATCTTGGGGCCAACATTTCATTACTTGATGGCAGGCAGTGGTCCAGCTCATCCAATGCCTAAGACTAGGATGTTAGTTATGATTATACTGCTTAATAAAAATGGTAGATAAGGGTGCTTTTGATTTTGGTAATGAAAATCTTGTATGCCAACTAGTCAAATAGATTTTTTTTTTTTTTGGAACAAATAGGGTACACTTTTGAAGTGAAGCCATGTTATCACTGCATCATGTATGGACAACATTAATACACATTGAGATTAGGATTTTTTTCGTCAATGATGCCAATAGATTGCAGATTTTTGATTCTTTTGAATGAGGCAACCAGGCACTTTTTAGTGTTATCCCTATTTTCTGGTGTTAAATCAGGTTATTAACAGTATGACCATGCAGCCTTATTTTCTTGGAAAGAGTTGCAATCCGAGTTGCTTAAGTGTTATCCTTATTTTCTTCTAAAAGTTTATGGACCACTCCTTGGACCATCAACTAACTTTGCATGAATGGTGAAGGGACAGTAAATGCTCTTCCATGATTAACAAAAACCATTTTCTATCATAATGGTAAATGTTTATGTTCCCTTAAAAGTAAGAAATTTGTCTTCGTGTCTAACTGAAAGGTTTTGACCCCATGTGGTTTGGACCTAATCTTCAATGCTCGAGATTTTTTTTTAAGAATTTTTTTTCTCTAAACTTCTTTTCACTAAATCATATGCATGTTATCTTTTTCCCAATACAACATCATCAGATTGTAATGCGTATGTCACAATATTTATAGTATCTCATGGTCAATGGCATGCATTAGTGTTAATGGGACCCCATACACCACGCTTGCGTGTGGTGCTGGGTGGTAACCCATATTGTGCAGAGATTCCTTCGTTGTTGCCTTTTTATCTGGCAGTTATTCCACTCAGTACAGAAAACAGCAGACTCATTTTACAAATCCTACATCTAGTTGCTGGTCGAGACATGCTCTCTACCTATGAGCCTTGTTACTTAAAAGTGGAGGGGTAGAGGGCATGAGCAATGCTATAATCGCGTACCAATAGCATAGCTGGTATTCTTTGTGCCAGCAAAAACTTTTGGTTGTTGCTTTCTATCTTGGATCATGTACGCAACCTCTCGGATCTCCAATCTTCCAAATGTTGGCTCTGCGTATTCATCATGGTGCAGAGATTATCGTACTACTATGATTGTGCACATGCAATGCGACTTTGAATAGGGTGGAAAACATTGAGAAGAGATGAGAGAGTGCATGATCGTAGAGCATTATTAAATTTCTGCTTGGAAAGAAGTCTGCATCTGAAATATTCAAGAAAGTGCATGGTGCACCCGATGGTATAACAAATTGAGTCCAAAACTGGGGTGGATATGAAATGGGAGAGTTTCAGATATGATGGTAGAGATTTCTATGATTATCTGGAAATAAAACTAGGAGAATCTGCTATCATTTTTATTTTTCAGAGAGATAATTCTGTATCTCAGGCTGAAATAACGGGCAATAATTGCATACTGCTTGGGGGTGTTTTGGGGTTTGGTTCCAGGGTACTTCACCAAACGTCTATATATTTAGGCCTGGATATTTTCGCTACCTAAGCAATGCCTCTGACCTCACTGTTGCTCTTATCAAACATTGCAGGGACATAACGACAACATTTCCCAGTTTTGTTTTTAATTCTGAGGTCGATGACATTGCGACATGACACTGCTATCTGATACAAGGAGATAAGAAGCAGCTATATGTCATAGACACGTCTGTACGTGAACGGCTATCGATATTATATCAACTATTGGAATACGATTTGTAGAATTGTCATCAAATTTACGTGATGTTCTCTGTTTTTTTCATCCATGTAGCGCTCTTGAATGAGATGCTAAATATTTTTTCGTTGTTATTTTGGTTATTTTCTACAATGGCATGATGACAATTGATTGTTATACTGATAGATAGACATGTTGACAAAAAATAATCAAAAGTTAACTAAAATTGCCTTGCCAATATAGTTATGCCAATTTCTAGGCGAAAGATTAATGTAACATTTGTTTATTGATCAAGTAGCCCAATATTGTTGCCATGAAACGTGGACGCATGGTTTTTGTAAACCATAGAGCAATGGATTTCAAATTTATTGTCAACTTTGACTGATGGATTTCAAATAGATGGTCAACCTCCACTAATGCAGGGCTTTTAATAATGTCGATAACCGTGTGAAAAAAAAAAAAAATTTGATAAATTATCTCGGTTAACAAACGCAAAAATAATTTACGTGCGTGTAAGGATTTTGTACTTACAGAAAATTTTAATTATATTTTGGATTCAAGTATTACCAATTAGTTAGAAGAAAATTAACTTCTATAATTCATCGGAGGCCATGACAGTTCCTCTTTAGTTAAAGAACTGAGATTCAAAATAAAAAGAAATAAACAGTTTAATTATTTTAACATTCTTTACGCCCCTTAAAAGAAATTGAGAATATAGATTTAAAAATAAAAATAAAATTTATTGTGAAATTATCGAGAGGTGGAGGATGCTTATGTCGGTCGAAGTCATCTGCGGCTTCAACTTTTAAAATAAAAAATGGTGCACGAAAATTGAAGATCTATATGCATTAAGAAACAAGGTATAAAAAAAAAATTAGAAACCTAAAATCTTTTTTTTTTTTAATCTTTAACTTCCGCTAAAAATAGATGGTATTCATATGTGTGTTAAACACATAATATAGTACTTAAATTCAGAATCTACATTACTAATTATAAACTAACGTTAAAATATATAAAAATTGACACACCAACGGATTTTAATAATTAGCGCATTCTAAAAGATATTTCTTTATCATTCTAATTGTTCATTATTTTTGTTGAACTTGATTAAGACAGATAGACCACCAAAACATATTACTAATTTGATCATAATCAACAATGTAAACCCCCAACTCAGATATCCTAATATTGATTTTTGAATTGAAAGGGCTTTTTTTTTTTTTTTTTTTTCCTTAATTGAAGGATCTCATTTACCAAATATCTAATCACAAAAAACCACGAGCGATAAAAAACCCAGGTGAGGGAAGCAGGTATCTACAAGGACGAGACCCTCCAATTGCAACCCTCAATCCAATTCTCTCTCAGCTGAGAGCGCACGGCCTCACCAAGATTCACACAAATGTCCGTGATTGGTCGGTGACCAAGCGCTCCAAGCTGCATAACAAATAACCTTGGGAGACCCTGAAATCTTAGGTGTTACATTAAATAAAGGAGGATCCAATTTGATATATCTCACAGGATTATTAAATCATATGATCCATTAGTGCTTGATTAGAGAGAGAGAGAGAGAGAGGGGGATCTGCTTTGCTACAATATAGCAAATCTCCACCTTGATCAGGTCAATAGGGATGATTTGAAAAAATTATATAATTTAAATATTAGAGACCTCCAAAAGCATGAGTTTTAATATTTAAATACTTGAGTGGAGATCTACACAAGTATGACCAAGTCTCTCTTCTGGAGAATAAAATGTGCATGTGCGTGTATAGGCGCGGAACCAGTATTATGGGTGCATCAAGTAAGCATAAGCTAGACCATCTCAAAACCAGTATATAAGATTTGCTTATATATATATATTTTATTTTAACAAAATTCTATAAAGATGTACAAAATGAGATTCTCAAATCAGTACCATATAATTACAACATCAAACAAATACATCAAATTTAAGCACCAAAAACAAAAAAACATTGGCACTGCTGGACTTCGAATTTAAAATCAAGTAGCTTGAAACAAATTGATATATCTGTCACATACACATGTCATCACAATTAGTAACAAATGATCTAATAAAAAAAAATAAAATAAAGAAGTATATTATAGTGGTGTTTTAAAAACCTTAACGCTTTTGTACTCATTGTGAACATTATAGTGGCGTTTTAAAAGCCTTCATGCTTTTGTATACATTGCCTACCTTATTGTGAACTAAGAGGATGTTTGGTTAATGCTGATCTACTTTACCATATTTGACAATAAGATATGATAAACTAGACAGCAATATTTGATTCACCATATTCTCAAATTACAGTAAATCATGATAATTCAATTTTCATCATAGATGATTTGGTTATTACTGAAAAATTTCCATTCCTAATCTTGCTTACTAGAAATACAAAGATCAAGTTGCTTGGTTTACCTTAGTTATGTCAGCTCAAATTCTTAGGAATCTGAACGAAAGAATATGTATTCGATTCATAAAAACCAAACTTGGCAATCGAATTATTATATTTTTAAATTCATTTATATTTTATTATAAATATTTTTGTCTTTTAAATGACTTTATTTTTACCTTGTTTTTGCTAGAAAAAAAATGTTTTAGTAGAAAGCTAAGATTATTAATAAATTCATTTTTAAAAATATTATATATTTAAATATTTAATAATATAAGTTATTTAATATATATTATATCTTATATTCTTTAAAAATTAAATAATATTTACAATATATAATATTTAAATATAATATCGTATAATATTAAATATTATATTAATAATAAATTTAATATTAAATATAAAATATTATATTATATATCTAATATTAAATATAAACATGATATTAAATATTACTTATTACCGTATCTAATTGATAAGCATAATAAACTGCATGATAATCTCACGTTACTAAAATTAATTACTACCAACCAAACACCCTTTAAAATGTATGAAATTACACCAATTTGATAATCTCATATTACACCTTTGACTTCTTACATATTAAATTATTATATTTAAATAATAATATAATATAATAATATATTGAATCATTTATATTATTTAAATATCATTAAATATATATTACTAAATATATAATATGTAATATATTATTAAATATTTATAATATTTAAATATATAATAGTTGATTTTATCAAAAATATTTTTAAGTAGAATATTTTATATTTAAGCAAAAAATAAAAAAAACTAAAAGAATTATAACAAAATATAAATAAAATTTAAGAAATTATTATATCTATTTATTATGAACTAAACATAATAATTTTATATTTTTAAAATTCTAACTGATATTATTAAAGCAAACCAAACACAATAATCTTCGCTTCTTAAAGTACAAGATTATCAAAACTATAAAATTCTCTCGGCACATAGATACAGTGCACCCACTACCATGGTACAACAGACCATGGGCCACCCAAACGCCTTTGTCTTGCCTTTTTATTATATGCTCTCAAGGGCCCATATTTCACCCAAACGGCTTCGGGAACAGCATTTATAAACAACTTTCAATCTTTATGAACCGGCCTTCCATTTTTATCAAAAAAAAAAAAAAAAAGAAAAAAAAAATCGGAGCAAACTTTTTTTTTTTTTTTTTTTGAAAAAAAGGGAAAAAGAGAGCGCTGCTATAGCCCTAACCATTGAAATTCAAACAAGGATGCTGAAGCCATTGTGCTGCAGTCTGCACGCATCCCCTTAAGCTAGCATCTCCAACCCCACCCATGGAGATGACCCAAGACAGGGAGTCGTAGGACGCACATTAACATATGCGGACAACAATTTTACAAGCATATACCAATTCGACACACCTTTTAGAAGTTCTTAATAAATGCCAGAACGTCAGAAACAAGGCAGTTCACAAATGAGAATAACAAATCCAATTGGTGGATGGATGTCGAACGCTTTTTAATAGAACACCGCCACTCCTAAACGCTATATGATAGTTACATGAAAAGGCATGCATGTCTAATAAGCAAAAGTGTTGAACTGACTTAAATGGCAAATCAATGGTCTGTTAACCTTTTGCTTAAAACTAAACAAAACAAAACAAAATAGGATGATCTGATAACCATCCATAATAGGGTTCAGGGTTACCCCCAAACAAGATATAATAGCCTAAGATAAAACAATAAAGCATGATATAATCAAAGCTATCACAAAACAGTGGACTCGACAGCTTATCTTCTTTGCTGTTCTATCAACAAAATTGTGCAAGAATTTAAAGAAATAACATCCCTTGCCAAAAAGCTCATAAACGTTGTCGCACAAATTTAAAAACAAATAGAAGGAACTGTGGTAATAACTACAACATTGAACAACTCCATTGGATACAAGTCTGATGAGCAATTCAGATTCACATGACACGGTTAAAAAACCAGCTCTAAAACATCACCACCACAGCCTTCAACATTAACATCCAGACTTTCTAAGTAGGTTTACTTGTACAGCACTAGGGTGCAAACAAGCTAAACACATGCAAGCTAGACTGGCTCAAGCTTTGGCTTGTTTCATAATCAAGCTGACCACTACCTGAGATAACTCGATCTAATTACTGGCGGAGCTCAAGATGTTTAAGAAATCTAGTATGGGCTTGAGATATTTCAAGTCTTTCACTCATATTGCCTTAAGCTAATAATTCTAATTATATTTTAATATTATAATTGCAATACATTAGACTCTAGACAGCCTTTATTAGTTTATTACAAACAATACAAAAATTAGATAAAGATAACATTAATTGAAATAATATATAACATATAAATTATTTATATATTTTTATTTGAGCTAAAACTAACTGAGCTTGAGCAAGCTAAGCCTAGCTCAAACTCAAGTTATAACTTGAACCCGCCACATATATATATATATATATATATATATATATATATATATATATGGATGTAAGTATATGTGTGTGCATGCACACGTGTTAAACTATAATCGACAAGTTCTCTATTAGTTACTGGTTGTTCCAAAAGTTCTTCACCAACATATATATCTATACTTGAAAGCAACAAGTCTAACGTCTTGAGACACATCAAAAGCAGCTCAATGACTTGAATAAAGTTACTCAGCCTCCACTAGCTAAACAGTTTTATTTGGGTTGAAATGATTATGCACCAAT
The DNA here is from genome assembly GCA_017589505.3 of Metroxylon sagu. Taxonomy (NCBI): domain Eukaryota; kingdom Viridiplantae; phylum Streptophyta; class Magnoliopsida; order Arecales; family Arecaceae; genus Metroxylon; species Metroxylon sagu. The sequence continues at coordinate 777,657 of JACVBY030000574.1, read as the reverse complement.
CGACCAATATATGCATTCTAAATAAAAATGAACCCCTTAAACACTTACTAGGTTCATCAAAACCAAACAGGACTAAAACACAGCATATTAATGCTACATGCAAGCTAGCAACTTCATAATATCTATCCTTAAGAGTAAATCACAAAATAAATCAAGAAATAGAACAAGACAAATTAAGTTGTCTTACTCTAAACTCTAACTTCATCATCTAATTACTGTTTAGATAACATTACCAGTAGCTAAAACTGAATGATGAAATATCAGTTTTGCAAGGCCTGAAAAAGTTAGCAAGGACAGGATTAAAAAGTTACGCTATATATCAGGTCAATAGTTCAGGCAAGTCAATTGTATAAAAAAAGCTCAGGCTCTCATGCCCAAAGTTAGGTAGGGCAATGACAGTGACACATCAACAGAGCCATGACATCTTGAGGAAAAGCAGTGGCATCAGGCACATGACAAATGGTGAGACCTAAACTGATTTTTCTTCTTATGTTAGACCTTAAAATGAAATTCATAGTAACAGATCATATTTCTCATCTCTTCTACCTTTCTCCTATTCTACCTTCTCATCTTTGCCTTCGTTGCAAACACATAAATCTTGGAAAGCACACCAGCAACTAGGCCTTCGCACCAGGCTAATCATCTTGTGATTGGGTAAACATGAAATCCACAATACAGTATTGCAGTCCCATTTTTCCAGTCCAACACCCCATGCCTCTCTTGCATCCATTACCAATTCAAAACACCTAACCTCCTGGACGATGTTTAAATACACAATTGATTCGAGGGTGTCTGGTCAAATTCCAATTTAATTCATATGGCTGATCAAAGAAGCTATAATAATCCTGTAACACAAAATTCAATAATAACAAAGTGATAGCATGTGAGACTGAATTCAGTCATTTTTAACCTTAAATTCTAGAAAACATGGTCAAACAGACCTGACACACAAATCATTGATGCAAACCCACCTGCACAAAAGATGACGGTTGGCCTCGCACCAACTTCTTGAGGAACTTCGATTATGCACCTCCGACCTCTATTGAAAAATGTTCGAGGATCACCACCTCACACTGATCTCACAATACAACAAACAAAAACTCCCTAAAAGCAAGGAGATGAAAAAAGCTTCACACTTTATTACTAATTTATTAACGATAATAAAGTACAACAATAGCCTATTTATAAAGTGAAGGTTGGTCCTATATCCAAGTCATATTCAAAGACAAAAACCTAAAACTATTAGAACTAGTCTATCAATCATAAACCTAATCTAAAACAGTGCCAAAATAATTTAAAATATCAGTCCTAGAAAAGCATGTTCTAATATTTCCTAGTTTGGCTAGAATTTCTTTTTCTCCTTTCTTTGGTGGACTGCATCAAATCTCCAAGATGGCTTGGAGAATTTGTCTCCTAATGAATGTGTTGCCATATATTCTTCATAGAGATCATGGTTAAGCTTTGCATATTTTTAGTAATTCAAGTAAGACCTTCAAAGGGCTCATCCTACCAGCGAATTAGGAACTTTTAATAACTCCAGTAAAAACAACACCAACATCAAGGATTTCTTCAACCACAAATGGTGAAGAATTGGACAATAGCATAGAATTTCACAACATATCTAAATCATATCCAAAGACAAAAACCTAAAACTATGAGAACAAGGATACCAATCATAAACCTAATCTGAAAGTCCTAAAATAATTTAGAATAGGAGTCCTTGCAAAGCTTGCATTAAGATTTTCTAGTTTGACTAAATTTTTTTTTCTTCTTCCTTTGCTGGACCACATCAATCACTCAGAAAACTCTGCCTAACTGAACTTCTAACAATATTTAATTAAGGCGTTCCATTGCTATTGTGACAAGGAATGTAAATCTAACCCCATCCATAGCAAAATAAACAAGCAAGCAAAAATGGTAGCAGCTCTGAGCGTGATCAAGAGATGGTGGCGAAAGGAAACAAAGTGTTAATAAAAGTTGCTGCCATAAAATGGAAAATGTTTCATAAAGATACGAATGCACCACCGAAGTGATCACAAAATAGGGTTGTGTTAAGTCAAAACAAGGTGAAGCAAAACTCTTCAAACATCAAATATTACATTAATATTTACCTTTAACATTTCAAGCATTCCAAACAGGCTACGGTCTAGTAATCATTTATGACAAATGAAAAACAAATGATTTATAAAAAAAAACTCAAATAATCGGTATCATGCAATCATACACAACGTATGTAACATAACTTATGCAGGGAAGGTCAAGCGAGTAACTTATTACACAAAAAGCTTTCTGAGAAAGAAATGACTCAGACATCCCCCGAAAAGAAAGAAATCACAGCATCACAATATAACCTGTTTAAGGGGCAAAAAAACTCATGACAAGACACAACTCCTAAATATAAAGTTTATTTATGCAACTGCCGGTCCACTACTTTTTTTTCCCACAATCTGGTAATCCATCACCGAAGTTTGAGGTCTTGACTGGTGCAGTTTTGCCTCCTACAAAACCATGCGAAGACTTAAATGCATACAAGATTTCTATAAATTTCACTTGAGCATCACTCCAACTTTACCATAACAGACATCAAATATAACTCCCCCACGAATCAAAGCAACGTACTGACAAAATGTCCCATAAATCTCCATTTATAGGGTCTCAGTAGTTAGAAAATAAGCCTTTCCAAGATCAAGCCACGATGGCACAAAACCAAACTAAACCAATATGGCTTAAGTGACAGTTAAATTCCTTATTTGCGCATACATAAGCACTCATGTTCTATGCCCTCATGCTTCCATCCTAATTACTTCTCAACTCCCAGTCCCATGTAAAACTTTAGAGAACAGCGGTATAACAGATTCCCGGCAGAATCAAACTTCAGTATATGGTTAACAATCACCATATCTATTTGCTGTGTACAGAAAACCAATTGCAAGTATAGATTCCATCATTGAGCTACAAAACATGGATTTTCGATAACAAACAAATCACTTATAGAACCATAGGCTAAACAACATTTATGCACACACTTTTATCTGCATTTGTTCTTGCCAATCTATATGATTATTTAATGTGAGAACATAATCAGCCAGGCCCCCCTCATATCTCTGTACATTCTGGCCAACCAAATGCTGTGATGTCCACATCTTCAAGGGCCAGGTGTCAGGGTACAAGGATAACGTGCCAAAATTGAATGAATTGTTAAGTCCAAAATATAATATGATGAACTAGCTAGGTTAGCATGTGACGGTAATTAATCAAGACATTAGTCCTGACACATTGTCCCAGTGAGAGCCTTTTCTATTTTTTACAATCAGCGCTTGCTGATCCTTGCTCTGAGATTTCATTGTCGAGGATGACTGATAACATATTTCAAGCTTCTTATAGAGTAAGCTTTAATCCAGTAAATACGGCAACATAATATTATCCAGAAAAACTTGTAGCATTCTGTAATACCTCAAAGTCAATACGGCAACATAATATTATCCAGAAAAACTTGTAGCATTCTGTAATACCTCAAAGTCTAAGAGCAAAGACCCTCATTTCCATCTGATGGATGTCTTAATAGCGATAGAAATAAATATGTTTCATACATACCACACTTTGGCTTTCTTGATAATCTTGGTTCTGACCCAATATGTCAAGTTCCCTTACAAAAAAATAATATTAAGCCAGATATCCATGTGTTGATAACTGCCCTGACCAAACCCTAAAGTCCATGACTTCTCCACTCAACCTCATGAAGTTTTCTCAGACAAACAGACTTGCTTGGTTTAAGCCCTCTTTCCAAGTGTGTAGACATCATATCCAGAAGCTTCTTACAATCCACAGCCTACATTAGCCTTCTGTGATGTCAAATCTGTGTCATAAAGACAAACCCATGTGTGATCACGAAGGCCCATACAACCAAGCAGGCCAGCTTAAGTTTTAAAAGGAAAAAAAAAAAGTGTGCAAAGCTATACCTTCTTCCAAAGGGAATATTACCCGCTAAATTTAAAAAAGCACAGGACAAAGAAAGCACATGATTTCTCATGTGATACACAAATTTTTTTTTAAAATAAATAAAGATATGCAGGGAAAAAGGCTTGAGCACCTTAGTAGTATGAACCTGACCCACTACCACCTAAGTAACCACTGCCGCCCAAGCTACGGCCAGAATAAAGGGATGAATAAGAGCTACCACCAACCTGGTCAAAAGTAGATATTTGTAAGATGTAAAATAATAACTACACAAAAGACAAAACAAGGAAGAGCTTACATCAGATCCACGTGACAGGTAGCTGCTGCTGAAGCTTGACGAGTACATTCCACCAACATCACTGCCACTAACTGAACCTATGTAGATATCCACACAAGATGAAATGACTAATGACCCAAACATGGTAAATATTTAGTGTAATTGAAAATGCATTTTAAATACCTCCCCCATAGCTCATGCCTTGACGACTGCCATACAGTCCATCCTGACCAGAAAGAGAAGTGCGGCCACTACCATATCCCATATGAGATCGCCCAAGCCTACAAAAACAAATAAATCATTGTATATATGATCATGCAGAAATAATTTCCAAACAGATGTTTCATACCTATCACCATAAGCATCACCATATTGAGCACTACTACCACTAACGCCATAATCCAAGCGAGCTCTTGACTGACGCATGCTTACGTCAGCATAGCGAGGAGAATCATCCTTAGAAAACAATTTAAGAGCCAACATTAAATATGAGAAAACCCATTACATGCAGAAAACAAATGAAAAATAGGCAAACAGTTACTTACCAATTCTGAATAAGGACGTTTTGAACTGGAAATGGAATCGTAATCCCGACTACGTCCTTCTCGGTAGGTAGGAAGAGGTCGTTCAAGTTTTCTTCCATAACCATCATCAATGTAGGCCCGCCTATCAACTGTTCGAGGAGCGCCACGAGCTGCAATATCAGAATAAGCTGACCCACGGGAAGGATAATCATCTCTGTAGGATGAACGTCTGTCGGTGGGAACCCGGGTCCCATACTCAGGAGCGGCCCTACTTCTAGGAGGAGGCGGTGGAGGAAGCTCATCATGCCTACCATAATCCCTCTTTGCACTACTCTTGGGGTATGCAGGAACTGCTCCGGCAGAAGTATAACAAATAAGATTGTAGACTGTAAGAATAAAGACACAAGATCACAAGCACAAAACCCCGAAACATGCTACTCATGGACTAAAAGAATAAGAAGCGTACTTGGTGGCCTTCTCTCAAATGACCTTTCTGGTGGTGGCAAACGCCTGGTTCGCTCGGGCATGGCCATAACAGGGCGCCTGTCTCTAAATCCCATTGGTCTCTTAAATCCACGGCCCCCAATAGGTGTCCCACGACCAACTGGTCTTGGCGGACGTGCTGAAAATCTACGAGGTGGAGGACGACCATACAACACATGACCACCTCGAGGAGCCCCACGACCAATCCTAAAATTTCCTCGAAGACCGCGTTTCACTCTACTTTTTTGATGGGGCCTCGACAATCTAGCCCTAACTTTGACCTAGAACAGCATGCTAGCATTTAGTAAGATCAAATACGCATAAAATGGAGCATAAATGGAAAAGGTGATCATGGAAAAGCAATTTATAATGGAAAAGGCATTCAGGAAATTACAAGACTTAAATACAGATGCAGGCATACCTTACTATCACCTTCACCTAGTTCTGCATTGTTAATGCCTTCAGCGCACACAACAGCATTATCATGGGTATCAAAAGTGACAAATCCAAAATCCTTTCTTTTGGCAGAGGGCATATTACGAGCAAGCTCAATTTTTTCAATTACTCCATATTTCTTGAGGGACTCCTTAACACGATCTTCATCCCATGAAGCAGGCAAGCCATCAACAAAGACAGTTTTAACCTGAAAACAAGTCGGCAAGTCATGTTGAAAAACCAAAATGAAAATACTGGAAAAATATAAGAAGGCTTCCACTAAATAAGGCAGTAGTCATGCCATGCTTATCCTAACAAATGGTTAATTGCATTAAAAAACCTGATTACCTTCAAAGAAAGGCACTCCATGCAAATTATCACAATGAAAGGGCATCATCACTCCACAATCCAAAAATGTAATAGAGCTTAAATTAAAAATACCTGAGCCATGATTTCATCATCTGGTTCAATGAAAGAATCTGCAAAAGCAACCTTCGCAGTTCGATCAACTCCAAAGACCACATCTCTCTTCTGCAAGCGCCTATAAGCATCCATTGCTTCTAAGCGAGATGCAAATTCCAAGAATGCAAACCCACGATTCATTCCTTCATTGTTTGAATCTTCAACTAGCGTCAAATCTTCAACATTCTCAATTCCATAACTCTTCAATTTCTCCTTCAACTGCCAATGTATTCACCATAATACTGAGTTAATACAGAAAGGAGAAAACGTCTGATGAAAAAAAATGATAGATGAATCAACAGTGATTCAGCCTATTCACATGTTCCTTTGTCCATGTTTTACATATATTGCCCACAAAAAGCGTGTCACTGTCTTGACTTGGGGCAACACCACACTGTTTACCGTGCACCTATAGTCAAAGAACCATGATCAACAAGAGAACCCAAAAAAGTAAAATAAAACAAAACACAATCTTTATAAAAAGAAAATGAGGAAAACCAACCACAGGATTCTTGAGCACCGAAACAGCACGTTTAGCTTGCTCTACAGTTGCAAAACGCAAAAATGCAAAGCCTTTGTTTTTCTTCGTCTGAGGATTCATCATAAGTCGAACTTCAGTAACCTCACCAACTTCAATAAAAACTTTCCTAAGATCATCTTCAGTCGCATCCTTATCTAGACCTCCAACAAATACTTCAAACTCCTTACGCTTTCGGTGCTCCTTGACTACTTCATGGTGCTCTTCTTCCTCTGCATCAACTCCATGCTGTCCCTCAGCGTTCCCATCATCCTCTTCACCCTCCATGTCCTCTCCACCATCCTCCAACTCCTCATCTGCCATTTCAGCTTCTTCTTCTTCGACCACATCACCTTCCTCAACATCCTCTTCACCTTCTTCCCCTTCCTCTTCTTGTCCATCATCATGCTCCAATTCCTTCTCATCATAGTCTACAGCAGCATCTTCTTCAGTTACATATTCTGGCTCATTGTCCTCCAACTCTAGCCGTTCACCTTGATCTTCTTCCTCATAAGCCTCCTTCAAATCCTCTTCATCTGCAATGACAACGAAAATCATTTGCACCTTTGTTAGATGAATATCGGAGCTAGACTGATTTAAAAATGAAATCATATAGAACCAATCAAATGAGTAATATCTAATTGTATAAGCTCATGTTACACTGGTAAGGCTTCTAGACAATAAGAAAATCCACCTCATGTACAACAATTGAATCAAATGATAAATTAACACCAGTCAACGCAATTGGTGCTTTAATTTAATGAAGACACCAGGATAAACAATCTGATCTGAAAAAAGAAGAAAGATGCAACAAAAGGTCCACAAAAACAATGCACAAGGGGGAAAATATACTGGCCCACTATATCAGCCAATAAGTACCAAGAGATCATCAAGATCTAGCATCCTAAAGAAAAGAACAGGATGATCTGCAGCATTGCCTTCATTTAGGACAATATCTTTCTGATGAACTGCATACTACACATGCCTCCAATAAAAGTACATAAAAAGAACAATTTATGCAACTTTCCTTCCTGCTCATGCATTAAAAATTTAATCAACTGCTTACAGAACATATAAAATATGAGTAGTGCAGTGATATACAGAAATAAGAAGCGCACAGTAAAAAACAAACATCTCTGGTCATTGAACATGTCTTGCAACAGGACGTGACTGGATCCCTCTATTTTGGTAGCAGACATGACTGGATCCTTAATATAAGTAGAATATATGTGATTTGAAATCCTTTCAATATGTACATAATGTCTAATAAATTGGTCTAAACAGTATTTTCCAGTTTTATATCAGTTTAATGCATTGTGTAAGCAACAATAAAGACAAGCAAGTATGGTCCTATAAACTACTATTTTTTAAATAGGAACAGAGTAGTTAATAAGGCGATTAGCAAACAAAGTGTTCTACTCTCAATGGATACTCTCAATGGCCATCCAGCTTCAGTAATTAAACTCAAGGGTTATCAAAATATCATTGTAAAATTGCTCCTAGGTGGCCTCCTACGATTTTTTTTCTCATCCGAATCTCATTCCTCTTTGTCATGATATTAAGGTGTATTTTAGTGAAACATATACGTAGGCTTGAATTTGGTTATATAAAAAAAATCAGGGCAATGTAACTCAGGAAGTACATTCCACAGTTTGAACATATGGTCACAGATTCACTATTCAATATAATAAGGGCATCATTTTTTACAAATGTACAGGAGAATCGTTTGACAGTAGACTTGATTAAATGATCTATAAAGCCAATCACCATAAACAAAATATATGCTGACTTGAAACCATAACAGAAGGTCGAATAAAACAGCTGAAACAGCTAATCTCAGCTACATACAAAATCATCATACAATCAAGAGAAGCAATGCAAGGAATTGAATTCAAGAAACAACTACAGAGCATTAAAATAGCAAAAGAATAAACGATAAACAACTGCCCTTAAATCAAGAAAAGGACACAACCAAATTAATCAATATAGCGAGAAGATAAATGCGAAATATAGCAGAATTAAACGTGACGAAAAAGGGAAAAACGAGGCCGCCGCCCCGTCTTGGGGGGGGGGGGGGGTGACAACGCGAAAACCCTTCATTGGAAACGGAGCAAGAAGCTGCCACAGAAGCACAGAAAACATTGGATTTTTAAGCTTCAAGATTACGGGAAAATAAGAAAAATCAAGATCGCAAGAAGCTCTACATTCAACATCAACGGAGCCACTCGCATCAGAATCCGGCACCACGGGCTTCTCCTCGACGACCTCCTCCTTCGCCTCCAAGACGGAAACCGGGAACTCCTCGACCAGCTCAGGCTGGCTCTGCGACTTCGGCGTCCCCTTCGCCGTCCTCGCCGCCGTCTTCTTCGCAGACGCCACCCCACCCGATCCCTTCCTCACCGCTCTAGGAGGCATCTCCGGATCCTAAACCACTGGAAGTAATTGAAGGAAAAAAAAACTACCGATCAAATAGAAAACACCAAAATTATATCAATCCAAGAACGGAATCCAATAAGCGCAGAGATCGCGAACCGCTACCTTAATAGCGACCAAAAGCCCTAGCAACAAGCGACCTTGCTTTCAGAACCTATGGAGACCTATCGAGAAACGCCGCTGATGGACGAACCCTAGGTCCGATATTTATACGCACTCGGGGGAATCCATCAGCTACGAAGGTGGAGTCTTAAAAGACACTGGAGTCGTCAAATATAACGAAAATGCCACTACGTAAGACCACAAGTTCCGCCTTTGAGCGCTTCTCCTGAGTCGTATTTTGGTCATTTCGTATGGCGGTTGTTCACGGTCTCCAATCCGCTTGTAAAGATGGAAGGGTGATTTAATTGGGTTCCTAAGGGATGATAATTGACCCAACTGGAACAAAGAACCCAACGCTATTTGGCGTGGTTTTAGATCAGGGCCTCCAAGGTTTGGTGTTTTAGTATAGGGTAAAAATTTTAATCCAAACTAGGTCAAGCATGGAGTTTTTACTTGGTACTAGATGATCTAGATTGGATTCAATTACAACCTTGGATAAGGTTTTCTTGAGTGGTGGAAAGGAGAATAGGTTGGAGTGGATTGTATTGGAGTGGACTGGATTGATAGTGGGACAAAGCCAGTCATTAAATTAAATCACAAGCCAAAAAGGTCAAATTGGGTACAGACTTGACCGAGGGGTGTCATGGGTTGGTAAGTGATATAAGTTCCTAATATGTTCTCTTATTGGAGCTTTGATGTGCTTCTTCTTTTTTTTTTTTTTTTTAATTTATCAAAAAATAATTTTTCTTTTGTAAGAGAATTAAGGAAATATAGTGTAATATCCCTAGTCCACCTGTTAGTTTAATTAACAAGTTAACGAATTGGATCGATATGGTTTTAAAAATTTAAGTGCAAACTAATCAATAGGATACGAATCATTCTTTTTTTTCTAATTTTTTTCTTTATCTATTGTGGATGCTATCGGATCGGATTCATGTGACCTTAAAAACTTAAGTGCGGACTAATTGATATCCAGTGAACCTTTTTTTTGTTCTACAATATGGATGATACAAGGATAGCTCGATGCTACGACAGAACTTTATGTACTACTATTTCATGAATAATCGTTTCTTTATATTCATCAACTTTCGTACATCTAAGTCGGTTCTGATCTGAAGGCCTATCCTATTAGTTCCTTATATTAGTTTAATTAATATGTTAGTGGAATGGATTCATATGATTTTAAAATTATTCATTAACTTTCGTACATTTAAGTTGGTTTGGATAAGAAACTCATCTACTAGTTTCATTTATTAGTTTAATTAATATGTTAGTGGGATAAATTTATATGATTTAAATAGAAAAAAATTAATAGTAGATAAATTTGAATTATATATATATATATATATATATTATTCAAGTTTACCTACTATGCGGCTATCCATGCATGAAAATATTATATGCTGCCTATGGTTCGAAGGATTCTTTTGGACAGCAAAGTGGAGGCGACTTTTCTTCTCTAAAGAATAAGAGGAAGTAACTCTGAACCTGAACAGAGACTATCGGTGTGCTCACATTGCTAAATTACCTTAAAAAGAATTATGCCTACCTATGATACCTCGTCCCTTACATTGTCTCAAGAATGAAAAATAAAAAATAAAAAAAATCAAGATTCTATCACGATTTCTTTTCTCCATGCCTTATAACATGCGACATGTAAAGGCCATCTGACCATGCCAGTGCCATTAAAGCTCTTCCAAACTTTGAGGACTGCTGTCAGATCAGCAAGCTTTGCCTTCGCACTGCGACAGCAATTTGCATGCACTGTAGTCACTTCTTTAATGTCCTTGCTGTCTTGACAGAATCCACTAAAGAAGAGGGTGTCTAGGAATCTCACTTTCATGCCCAACTCCTTGAAGACTCCCTTATATATCATCAGAGACAACACATCTTGGTCTTTCATTCCTACTGAGTTATTCCTTGATCCATACCATGCATCGAATAGTGCAATGGTTTTGTTGTTTGAGGCCACAAAGTAAAAGCCAGTGTTGATCGGGTTGGCCTCGCTGAACGGCTGGCCGTTGTATTTATCACAGCTTATCTGCAAGTCTTCATCATCATGGTTCAACTTTGTGAATGGGTTCCTTAGCCACATGACATCCATATCCTGAAAGCAGAGACGGAAGGCATGAAAGAAAGGTAATGGCTTTGTTATTCGATCTTCTTTTCTGAGAAGTAAAGGCCTCGTATATTTATTTTATGACACTTAGAAAAGTCCTAGCTGTGTCTGGTTGAAGTATAATAAGTGTGCTGCATGTGTTGAGCCTAATACAAATTGCTTAGCTGTTGATCGCCAGATCCTTGAGTCCATTTGGCTTTAATCCTTAATTTGTTCGACTTACCGTGAAGATGAAGCTGTATCCAAGCTTGAGAACATCTCTGAGGAAAAAAATTCTTTGCCACATCATGTTAATGAAACCATCAGACATGTAGAGCTGCTCCCTAGAGAAATCCACACCTTCTGTGGCGAGCTGGTAGCAATGGAGCTTTAGGATCTTGCATCGGTTGAAGGCTATCTGATCAACTGCCACAACGAGGAGGTGTTTGATCAAGTACTCAGTGCCTTCCCCTTCTCGCAAGCTTTGAAGGAAGAGGTCAAGCATGCCATTCTCTCCTGCATAAGCCTTATTTAGTACACTGATGATTAATGTCTTGTTTTCCATGGAGGCGTCTTGCAGAGCTGTTTCTAGTTCCTCCTTGGAGGCAGCTTCTCTCTGTACAGAAACAACACACAGGAGCATGAGACTTGTGTTAATATTAGAAATAGAACAATGCAACACTGGATCTTTAAGATGTCTATCTAACCATGGAAAATTTATCATCATATGCTGACTGGAAAATGGTCAGGTATGATAGCATATAACTTTGGTAGAAAGACAATTCATATTACCATTTAGAATTTATATAGATGATCTTAACTAATTTGGGATTAAGACTTGTTCTTTAACTCCTACCTGCCATGGTGCATCGCATGCCTTGTGCACAGGCCATGCAGCATCCGTTGTATTGTTAAATGCTTTCCAGACTTTGAGGATGGTTGTCAGATCTGAGAGCTTGGCTTTCACACTGCGGCAACAATTTGCATGCACTGTAGCCACCTTTCTGAAATCCTTGCTGTGTTCACAGAAGCCACCGAAGTATGTTGTGTCTAAGAATCTCACTTTCATGCCCAACCGCCTAAAAGCCCCTTCAGATTTCATTTTGTACAGAACATCTTGTTCTTTCATGCCTTCAGAATTATTTCTTTCTGCATACCATTCATCAAAGAGTGCAATGGTTTTGTCATTTGAGGCCACAAAGTAGAAGCCTGTATTGATGGTGTTGGAATCATCCATTGGTTGGCCATTGTATTTGTCACAACTTATTTGCATGTCTTCTCCATCATGATTCAACTGTGCAAATGGATTTCTCAGCAACATCACATCCATATCCTGTTAGCAGATAGTGAAATTAAGAACCATGGAATCACTATGTCCAGTTTTGTTGAGGACAGGACTTTTTCATAACAAGTTTATCTCTTTGGAGTAGCTAAAGAAACTGACAGTCAACCCAATTATCGATTAGCTATTATTGTTTGATTCGTAGTAATTTGATTGTTCAACTTTGGCTTGTCAATATTCTATTTAGACTAGCTAAAACTATACAAATCAAATATGCTTTAGAAGTCATAAAAACATGATAAAGCCACAGAATGTTCCTTATTATTTAATCTACAAAAATATAAAATATGAATGCAAGAACCAAAAAAAAAAAAAAAACAAAACTGCAGTATCTATATAAAGTAGGGATAACCCAAAAACCAATATTAGCCCAGCCTAATAAGGTTAGTTCTAAGTCTAGAATCTTGGAACTGATGTCTTTCTAGTTGGTTCCGGTTAGTTCCTTAGTTCTGGCTTGAAACCAATTCTGTTTGAGCCTGTTTCAGGTTCTAGATTAGAACCAACCCAGCTCAATCCAATCTCACCCCTACTGGAAGAGTATAGACAATGTCCATTTTTTCTTCGCAATGAATTTTCTTCCTGTCAATCTGTCCTGGGATTATTATGTGCAGTTCAAGTCTTATTTATTTAAAAATGTTGAACATCAGCAACATCTGTTAGCTCAGCTGGTTGGTGCCATCCTATCTACCTGAAAGGCCTCAAGTTCAAAATTTGAGTGGTGTTAATAACCACCATATTCTCAAAAAAACATATTGAATGTTATATATTGCAGAGGCCAACTTATATAATTTAATTGTAGATCATAAAATTATGACAGAGATTGCGGTAAATGGTGATTTGTTCTGATGTGTTGCCATGACAACTTACTGTGAAGATGAAGCTGTATCCACGCCGAAGAACGTCTCCAAGAAAGAGGGTTCGTCTCCACATCATTTTGATGAAATTTTCAGACATGTAAAGGACCTCTTCAGAGAAATCAACATCTTCAGTCACAAGCTGGTAGCAATGGAGTTCCAGAGCTCTGCACCTGTTGAAGGCTGTCTGATCTACAGCAACGATGAGAAGGTGTTTGATCAAGAACTCAGTTTCCTCCCCTTCTCTCAAGCTTCGGAGGAAGAGGTCAAGCATGCCGTTATCCTCCGCGTAAGCCTTGTTCAGTACTGTTATGATCAGGGTCTTGTTCCCCATGGAAGCTCTCTCTAAGGCTGTCTCTACTTCATCTTTTGAGGCAATTACTTTCTGGCCAATAATACACAAGTGCATGAGCTCTAAGCTGGCAACGTATATTTCTTTCAAGACAGCTTCTACTTTATCACTCTTTTTTGTTATAAGACCAAATTGCAAAATATTATATCCTTTTTTTTTTTTCTTTTTTGAGAATAATGTTGGGACTTGGGAGCATCACCAATCATGAAGGGGAACACCTCAAGGATTGAACAATAAAGTTTCTTGGAAGAGCGTTGCAGCATCCCATTGGGGTTTTGGCGCTGTTTGCTATGCAGAGGACATCCACATAAGCAACTGGTTGCACTGCGCTCTCCCTCCCTCTCCCCCAGTAAGAAAGTTTAGGGAATAATGCAGCAGCTTATATTGTTATGGATAGTGCCCGGAGCATTCGTTAAAAGGGTATTTAATATTTTATATCCCACCAAAAAGAAAAAAAAAAAAGAAAAAGAAGAGTGTATTTAAATAATATTTAAAAAGATATTAGGGCAGTGCAATTGATGGTTTAGAAGAAGAAAAAAAAAAAAGAAATTAAGAATGAACAATTGAAGAAATAGGTAATCAACTTTATTACTAGAGCAAATAATTTGATAAATCATCAAACATAAGACCGCTCATAAATCATAAAGTATGATTCGTTACGGAGCGATCCGTCATTGATGTTGATTATAGCGGACACCACCGATAAAATAATAGCACACAATCATGATGTTGACCTTCGATGGACTAATGACTTTTCACATTGTCATGATCTCAATGGTATGCATGGAAAGTGTTAGGATTTTAGGCTCATGTCTTATTACTGTATAAAATTGGAACATTAAATATCATTTAAATGTCTTTTTTTTTTCTTTCTTTCTCTTCTCCCTTTTTAAGGGAGGGTTTAGTAAATTAGATATTAAATGTCTCGTATTGAGTGCCCCGGGACAGTCTGTTAACGAAACCCTAATGCTATAGAGCTTTCTACTTCCATCGGTTCAACGGGAGGTAAAATGTTTGATCTCACAGCCGATAGAAACAATTAGAAAATGTGCCTGGCAAGGACCAAACGCTCGGAATTGGCATGCGGCAAAGGCTTGGGTCCCCTCCAGCACGGGTCCTTGGATCATGCAACAAGGTACCCGGAAGTAGGTCATTTGATGCCAGTGAATTTGATCATAATAATTGAATAATAATAATAAAAAAAAAGTAATGCCAAGTGGCTCCAGCTTTTTTTTTTTTTTCCTCCTGGGATCCGTGGTACCGTCGCATCCCTCCACAGTTTTCGTGCAGTTCTTTTAAGGGACGTAGTCGACATGTCGCTTCCAACAACAACAGAGCCTAATTGAGGTCAGCTCTATGGAAATTTTTTTTTTTTTCTTTCATTCTATACAATTTTGAATTTTTTTTTTAAATACAAAAATCTTTATTCATATTTTCAAGACGCTATTTTTATAGTGAAGTTGAATTGATTCTAGTATCCTCTTGGATGAAGGATTAAGACGTAAAACTTTTTTCTCCATTTACTTTGTAATGATAAGTTGGGATCCACTGTAAATTTTGTGATCTCTAGACTTGCAATCGTAATGTAGCTAAAATTTCTTAAACTTGTAGCCGTATATTATTCAATAAAAAGACTTCCATCCCGTTATGCGCAGTTTACCAGGAACAAAAACAAAAAACAAAAAAAGAAAAAAAAAAAGAAAAGAAAAGAAAGCAATGAAAATTTACTTCAATCTGCTCTCAAAAGAAACAAGAACGTTTTCTCCAATTTCTTCTTCTTCTACCATCATATGACCAATAGGACTTACCGCATCTTGTGCGCGTTGGAAACGAAAGAACGCCATCGACACCGCCGGCGGCCAAAAGCAGGAATATGCGACGACCGAAAACAGGAGGGCCGCGCTGGCGAGAGCCGCCCCACGGCCGGAGACGCAATCGGAGGAGAGGCTCATCGTCCCCCGCTCAAACTCAAAGAGATGCACCAGAGGGGCCGAGGCCGCTACGCCACGCCACCACTCGAACTCTTTTAACTCTTTCTTCCGGAAGAGCGATGGTCGGTGCCGACAAAAGCGGTCGGTCATGCAGCATGTCACGGGCTTCATGAACCTAAACACCAGTATTTTTATTATTGTGGTGATGCAACGGTGGATGCCAGCAGGTTGGTACGGTAGACGAATGCTGGTGGAAACCAGCGCCGGCCGTGGAAAAGATTTCTCCAGCCACCTGCCGTGTGGGCCATTGGTGACTCTGAAGAATTTGCATCCTTAATTTGTCAACTGTTTCTTTCAATGGCAAAGCTTTCAACGGAGAAAATTATTTGCAAGAGGAAAGAAATTTATAGGAAGAAGTGAGAGAGGGTTAATAAGATTTTCCAAAGTGGAGCGTGCAGCAGAGGCTCTACTCCACCCAAATATTCCAAGGGTGGAAGGGTTTATTTTGAGAAGAGTCATATGATGTGAAGTGTGCCTAATTTTCTAAACTGTCCATATATGATAGAGGCTTCTCAATCTAACAGAAATATATTGTTATTAGAGAAGATCAAAAGCCAGAGACAGTCAACAAAAGATAAGAGACTAAAAGACGAAAGATCATCTTTACTGTTTTCTCAAACATCATGCAACTAGTACTAATCGAGGCCAGCCTTTTTTTTACCAGCAATTCTCCTATCTGAAGCCTCCTCTCCTTCAAAGGTCAGCCACGTGAGTGGAGAGCTTGTAACTTCATTTATGCATTTTTTATCAGAAAATTTTATCAATAGAAATAGTTTTTCTTACTTTGTTTTCAATAGAATAATTTTATAAAAAAATGATTAACTTATTTGTATTCTTTTATTTTAATTAAAAAAAATTAAATTGATAAATTATATTTGTATGGTGCTACAAAGGATCAGTGTGAAACTAGTTTGTTCTTGGTCAATCGTCGAACAAATGGTACTAGTACATCAATACTTAAGTTCTATTTGAAATAGCCATCAATTTCAGCTCTTCAAAAAAAATAACTATTTTCATATCTGATACTCTTCCTCAAGTAGCTGTTCTAAATAACATCACACACATATTTCACATAGTTTTTTCTAATAAAACTGAAGCATATAACGAAGTTTAAATTTATGCGTGCATCACTTGTCTCTTTGAGTGAAGAATTTAAAAGCAAAAGAGTAACAACTATGCCTGAATCATATCTTATATAAAAATGTTGGCTTGATCATGGTCCCAATCTTGGCGAAATTAAAAATGGCTTACAAATGGGATCGAACAACCACGTGACCAACTTCAAGTCAGCTCGCGTTATCGCTAGGATCAACAGGTGGATGGCCTAGTAACTCCAATGGCTTGAAAGGTGGTTGAGAAGAGATTCACATGCATTCCAAACGGTGGCAGAGTGCAACATCTTTACACACACATAATAATTGGATCGTACGTTAACTAATATAGTTTTGTTCCCATTTGTAAGAAAGACATCTTCATGTGAATGCCATGGTTCTTGTGATATAGATGGTCCTTTTAATCCCCACCGGATACGTTGGAGTCAAGGGACTTAAGAAATCTCTAAGATAGCGACAATTCATCGTGCATACATCTTTTCCCCTCTTTTGAGAAAATTGAGTAGTCCCGACCCATCCTACCTTATAAAGCGAGCGCGATGTTGTGCTCAGAATAGATCAGGTCAAAAGGCGTAGTCGATGAACAACAGATGAATATTTCTGTACTACCTCTTGTTGGTTCCAAGGAATGAAGGAGGCTAAGTTAGCTGAAACATGGTTATCGCTTCAAGAACGCAAGGTGATCCTATTTTTTCAAGGTAAGAAGGGGTAGAGGAAATGCCTCAAGCCAATGCCCTAATACCAGGCGCTACGGCGTTGAAGTAACCGATGCCATACTCTCAGGAAAAGCTCGAACGACCTTCAACAAAAGGATACATGTACCCAAAACTAAATTATAAAAAATTTATTAGGTCAAAAATGAATATTTGTGAACAGTGTGGATATCATTTAAAAATGAGCAGTTCAGATAGAATCGAATTTCGATTGATCCGGGGACTTGGGATCCTATGGATGAAGATATGGTCTCTATAGACCCCATTAAATTTTATTCAGAGGAAGAACTCTATAGAGATCGTATCGATTCTTATCAAAGAAAGACAGGTTTAACTTAAGCTGTTCAAACGGTATAGGTCAACTAAATGGTATTCCCATAGCAATTGGGGTTATGAATTTTCAGTTCATGAGTGGTAGTATGGGATCCATAGTAGGTGAGAAAATAACTTGTTTGACCGAGTATGCTACTATGATCAAATCACACATCGTAGTATACTAGGCCCTCTAATTCTTTAAGGGGTTTATCTAAAAGATTTGCGATATAACTAGGAAGACGTTTCAAATACCACACATGAGTCACTTGACATGCGAGTTTGATGTATTCCATTTGATATCTTCGTATCCTAGAATCAACAAATTTCACCCGGTATTGTTCACAAAATTTTGGGTCTTCTTTTTCAGCTCTTCAGATTCTTCAAGTAGTTTTCATGCAACTATTACGGTCTACAGTGTAGAGTAATCTCAGGTTTCGTTCGATCCATTTGTATGATCTGCATTTATTATTTGCAAATGCTCTTGTACTTTGTTGTCACCGGTCTGCATTCTCACCATACTTTCTTTATCAGTTTTTGTTTTTGCCCACAGAATTATATATATATATATATATTGCTTGCAGAATAATTGGAAACAAAAAATGATGCTGGTGGTTCTGATGGAGAAGCTGCACTGGGATTATCTCTGCAAATCAGTCAAGTTTCTTAACATGAAAAAGCTCTTGATTTGATGATGAGAGGTGTGATAAGCTTTATATTCTTTATGAGAGTTGCGATAAGCTTTGTATTCTTTATGCAGGTCATGACTTCTTTATATGACTTTGATTAAAATTTTACATTATCATTCATGATAAAACATTTCCTTATATATATATATATATATATTTGAGAGAGAGAGAACTATGGGAACAAATTTTGAGAGAGAGAGAACTATGGGAACAAAATGCCTAAAGATTTTGATTAAAGGGAATACGAGAGTCATTACAACAATACAACTCCCTTTACATGTTGATTCATCTTCTGCTTTTTGTCAAATTAGGCATTCATAATTTACAACATTGAATATGTTGTTATGTGCATGAGTATACTGATCACATCCTTTATCACAATATTGAACAAATGCCTCTTGGTCTGGATGGGTCATTCTGAACTTTTGCTTGTTTGCGTGCTGGCAATTGCAGACAAGTCTGGCATATTTTTATTAATCGTTAATTGCTGACAGAACTGTGAATTTTCTTTCAGGGACATCACAAACACATTCACCTTTAAACTGAAGGTTACGCCAGAGATGAATTCAAACTGAAGGTTACGCCAGAGATGAAGAGGTGTAATTACCAATTTGAGTAGAGGCTAACTTTCACAGCCTCAAATTCCTTCCTTTAGAATTGTAATGGAAAAAATTTTCATTTTTAGAATTTGTTTTTATGTGCCTCTACAATGCTATTTTGAAATCTTTATCCTTTAACTAGAATAATTTTACAGTCTGAGAAATACGTGCGTTGTTCCCATTCAACTAATATCTATTCAAATTACTTTGCAATCACCAGTTAGTCTAATTTGTCCTTTGACAAGTTAAATCACAAGCTAAATCAGTGGCAAGCTGGGATCTGTGGCCTCTCATGAAAGAAGTTTAGGAAATGTCCAAGACACCATGGTCGCTTTGGCTTAGTAAAAAAATTAATATTTTCAAGAAGCAGTTCTTTTTTGTCCAAACATATCATAAGATAGCAAAGATAAGCTGAGACTGCTTTATTGTGTTTCCTGCAGCAGTTTGTGATTCAAAAGACACAAGACTCTTTTGGAGGACAAAGTGGAAGTAATTCCACACTGGGAGACAGACTGCCAATCCTTCATGCCAAATTACTTTAGAATGAATTTGTACCCACCTATGATGTGATGTCAATGCTCGTAGATGCTCAGTACTCAAAAAGGGAAGGAGGATGCTGGGTGTGGAAGCTAAATTCTGATGTCTTCTCTCCACGATGCAGCACATGCCCTGTGTGCAGGCCACCTGGCTGTTGTTGTGCCATTAAAGCTCTTCCAGACGTTGAGGACAGCTGTCAGATCAGCAAGTTTTGCCTTCACACTGCGGCAGCAATTTGCATGCACAGTAGTCACTTCTTTAAAATCCCTGCTGTCTTGACAGAACCCACTAAAATAGAGGGTGTCTAGGAATCTCACTTTCATGCCCAATTGTTTAAATATACCCTTGGATTTCATGACAGACAACACATCTTGTTCTTTCATGCCTGGTGAGCTATTCCTTGCTGCATACCATGTATCAAATAATGCAATGGTTTTGTTATTTGAAGCTACAAAGTAAAAGCCGGTGTTGAGGGGGTTGGAATCATCCAGTGGCTTGCCATTGTATTTATCACAGCTTATCTGCAGGTCTTCTCCATGGTGGTTCAGTTTTGTGAATGGGTTTCTCAGCCACATGACATCCATATCCTGATAGCAGAGAGGAATGGTATGAGAAAGAACCTATACATGATCTTCTCTCTGTTTTTTTTTTTTTAATGAAGTTTTTTTTTTTTTTTTTTGGTGAAAAAGATGTTATTCTTTTTCAGTTGTGAGAAGTAAATAAGGTCTTAAGGTTTTATGACCATTTAGAAATGGCAACTGATTGAACAAAAGATTTTGACAAGCTTTAGCCGTACTTAGTAAAAGGGCCCCAAGAAAAAAAAAATGATGTAATTTGTAATTCATGTAATTTTAAGCCTATAAGTTATTAACTGCAATTTTGATTAAATATGGGCTGCCAGATCTTGATGCTCTCTTCTATCATTCAGTTTTTTGGGCCTACCGTGAAAATGAAGCTGTATCCATGCTTTAGAACATCTCCGAGGAAGGCTAGTCTATGCCACATCATTTTGATGAAGCCATCAGACATGTAAAGCTGCTCTATGGACAAATCGGTGTTCTTCAAGGCAAGCCTGTAGCAATGGAGTTTTAGGAGCTTGCACCGGTTGAAGGCTGTCTGATCAACTGCTACAAAAAGGAGGTGTCTGATCAAGAACTTGGTGTCCTCCCCATCTTGCAAGCTCTGAAGGAAGAGGTCTAGCATGCCATTCTCCGTCACATATGCCTTGTTTAATACTGCTATAATCAGGGTCCTGTTCGCCATGGAAGCCTCCTGTAAAGTTGTTTCTAGCTCATCTGTCTGACCATAAACAATGGTAAGGTGCATGAGCTCAGAAAAACTATGATAGTTTCCTGTGATAAAATTTCTATATTGCAACAGTATGAAATTTCAAGTTGCTTAACCATCAAACAAGAATGACCATATGCTCGGATTTTCCTGAAGTGCATTATCTAAATGTTTGTTCATGGTAAATAAATTTTCCTCTGATGTGGTTTATAGCGTTTCAGTGTTACAAACACAACAAACATCAGTCTCTAGGTTTACTTTCCAATCTATAGTATGTTTCAGAACCTATATTACTTATTTTGTTCATTTTAATTCTCACCTTCCCTGTGCATGCCTTGTGTTCAGGCATTGTGACGTTCAATGTGCCATTAGATGCCTTCCAGACTTCAAGGACAGCCTTCAGATCAATGAGCTTGGTTTTCATACCAAAGCAACAATTTGCATGCACTGTGGTCACTTTTCCGAAATCCTTGCTATCTTGACAGAACCCACTAAAGTATGCTGTGTCTAAGAACCTCACTTTCATGCCCAACCGCTTAAATGCCCCCTGAGATTTCATCCGAGCAAAGGCATCTTGTTCTGTCATGCCTGCAGAATTGTTCCTTGATGCATACCATTCATCAAATAGTGCAATCGTTCTGTTGTTTGAGGCCACAAAGTAGAAGCCAGTGTTAATGAAATTGGAATCATCCGATGGCTGACCGTTATAAAAATCACAGCTTATTTGCATGTCTTCTCCATCATAATTTAACTTGGCAAATGGGTTTCTCAGCCACATCACGTCCATATCCTGATAGCAGAAAGGAAAGGTAAGAAAAACTTTTTTCAATCCATCTGTCGTTTTGGCAAAGTTGATTTTTTACTACTACAAAAAGAATGACTTGTAACGTATTTGTTGATCTAGATTTGACCCAATTCACAATCAGCTATATGACAAATAGGACATAAAACGTTGGTTGATCAAGACTTTGATATGAATCGTGACTACTTACATAAAACAGGATTAATTGAGAATGTTTAAAAACAAAAAAAAAAATCAAATAATGTTTATTTTATTTTATTTTATTTTTCACACAACAATTTGTTTCGTTGAAATGAATTATATGACCTATTATACATACGGATATGACAACCAAAACAAGTGAATCTCAGCATCTATGGACACTTGTCCATATTGCTTTCAGGTTGAACTTTTTTACTTGTCATTTCCTACTCGTCAGTTCAGGGATCATGAAAATTTCATCAGCTATGGCAGTCCCATCATAGTGAAGGCATAGGGGACAGCCAGCCAACTCACTATTTAGTCTGAAAACCATTTCTCAATTGGATTTATTG
This sequence comes from Metroxylon sagu, assembly GCA_017589505.3. Taxonomy (NCBI): domain Eukaryota; kingdom Viridiplantae; phylum Streptophyta; class Magnoliopsida; order Arecales; family Arecaceae; genus Metroxylon; species Metroxylon sagu. Next base: position 755,246 of record JACVBY030000574.1, on the reverse strand, counting down.
ATCAAGGTGATCCAAGAGGAAAAGAGGAACCAAACTGATTTCCACAGGTCCTCCATAGTCATGGATTTGGATTCCAAAAGATTTCAGGTTCTTATCCTGCCAAAATGCGCCAAGGAAGCACTAGATATTGAATCTTACATGAGTTTCCTTCGCTACAAAAGAATCTGTTGAGTATATTTAATACAGAATACAGGAATGAAGTCATGCGACTTGAATTTTACAGCATAAAATAATGATACAGGCATCTGAATGTTATATGCTTGAAAATTAGCTGTTTGAATCAGAAAAGCATTTGAATTGGAGATTTAATTCTGTTATTTTGACTTACAGTGAAGATGAAGCTGTACCCACGGCGGAGAATGTTCCCAAGTAAGAGAGTTCTTTGCAGCATCATGTTGATGAAATTCTCAGACGTGTAAAACGCCTCTCTGGAGAAGTTGGCACCCTTTGTGTCAAGCTGGTAGCAGTGGAGGTCTCGGGCCTTGCACACGTTGAAGGCAGTTTGATCAACTGCGACGAAAAGGAAGTGTCTAATTAAGAACTTTGTGTCCTCTCCTTCCCACAAGCTCTGAAGGAAGAGGTCTAGCATGCCATTCTCCTCCACGTATGCCTTATGTAAGAATGCAATAATCAGGGTCTTGTTTGCCATGGAAGCTCTCTCCAAAGCTGCTTCAAGTTCATCCTTGGGCGCAACTTGCTGCTGCTCACATACAAGGAAGCTCATGAGCAATGTATAAACCATTTAGATTTGTTATTAGAGAGTTTATGCTGCATCATAATGTGTTGTGAAGGAAATGAACTATGATCCTCTGCAATAACTTCTATTTTTGCTATCAACTGCAACCTGTTTATCCACACTTTGGTGGTGTCTGTAGTTGACCAAGCAGTCCATAAACATCTGCTTCACCTAAATAAAGTCTGCTCAAAGATGGAATGGAAGTCCTTTGGTCATTTGGGGGGAAGAACGCAGGCTGGAAAAGACTCAATGCTCCCCCAGTGTCAGCAGCCCAAGCAGTTACATGATTTTTGTTTTATCATTATATGGAAGCCATTGAGCAAGATTATAAGAAAATCCTACCTCTATCATTATATATATATATATATATATATATATATATATATATATATATATATATACATATTCCCAGTCGAAACGAAAATTTCTAGTATTGAAATTAGCAGGCATGAAACCTCCATGGTCGTCAAATATATCTCTGAACCAATTATCATCCTTGCAAATTCTTCCCCCACCCTGTTTGAGGATTAAATGGTTATGCTTGCAAACTAGAAGTAAAGTTCAACATGGATAAACCAACCAATGCAACAAGAAATGTGGTTGAGAATGTTTTTGCGGCTGGGGAGTCCACCATGGAGAGTCTCTGCTGCTGTTGTACAAGAAACCTCACCTAGCTGGCTAAACCCATTATGAAGACACTCCAATTTTTAACAAGTTTACTTCCTTTGATGCTCCCTTCTTTCCAGGAAAATAGAAACAATAGAAGTTCAAACAAATAAATATTAATATGTGAAAGCTCATGTATCAGTTCCCATTTCCCTTACTTTCAGATCATCCACATGCATTCCAAGTGCCTACTGCTAGTTGAAACAAATGGAGCTTTCATGGTCCAGGATTAGTTGGCTAATTTGACAATGTCAAATTGAGAGGAGAATAGAATGGAGGATTGGTACATTGAGAGGAGAATAGAATGGAGCTGAGAAGCAACACTCATCATATATTAAATATATATATCAAGAGTAAAATATTTTTTAAAAAATAAGTAATAATTATCAAAATGGTCTCATCGTTATGTTAGTGAAATTTAACATATTTTGGCTTTCTTTCATATAAGATATACTATACTTTTCGTAATAGCAACCTTTTAGCTAATTAGTTTGTAAACTTTAACTTTTTTATCTTTGGTCAGCGGATTTATAATTTTCTGCCAACTTTAATGCACCTTGTGCTTGTAGATGCTAACTTTTTTAGGATTTGTACATTCTTCATTAAAAAAAATTAAGCTTTTGCGAAATAGCTAATCTTGAGATTTTTTTAAATACATTTTATGTAAAAAAAATACTACAACAAATAGATTTGCTACATACCTAAACTTTTAAATACATTTTACATAAAAAAAAATACTATAACAAATAGATTTGCTATGTACCTAAGCTTGCAATTAATTCCAAACATAAAAAATATTGCAGGCATTTATATGTTCTAATTTAATATCGCAATTGTTTTGAGTGTTGTGCAATAAATCAGGTATTACCGTAATAGAAAGAGAAAAATTCTTTTTTCTTTGATCAGTAAACAAAAAAAAGAAAGAAAAAGAAAAGAAATCCAATGCACTTGTTAATCGTGATAAATCAGACTGAAAAATATTTCAAAAATAAAGCATATAATGTTTGAAGCTTGTCATAAAATATCTAAATAAGCATGTGTGTAAAAGAGAGCACATACATACTCAACCAATGGAATCCAAATAAGGATAGAATTGCTCTCTCTCTCTCTCTCTCTCTGTCTCCCTCTCTCTCTCTCTCTCTCTCTCTCTCTCTATATATATATATATATATATATAGATCAATACAACCCTAATAAAAGTCTTCATTAATATTAAATATTTTTGGTTGCAAATGTATAATAATCATTCTAGCTTTATACTAACCCATTTGGTGCCATGGAAGTAGGCCACAATTCCATTCCATGTTAATTACCATCTATTTAAGAGAAAAATATAGTTACAATTATCTCCAACAACTGTTTACATAGACCGCACCATTTACGATTCATTCAAAAAAAAAAAAAAAAAAAATCCAGCTATTAATATCCTTAACAGTCTATTTATATTCTTTTTCTCAACTGACCTGAACTCTTCTTAGTTGATATCTTTAACAGACCCAACCATCATCAAGCATTTGAATTGATCTGCACTCTTTCTCTCTCTTCTCTAAACAAGTGGTTGCATCCCTCCACATAATCCGGTCGATGTTGTTGTTTCCCAAGTGTTTAATCTATGCAATCTCTCTCTCTCTCTCTCTCTCTCTCTCTCTCTCTCTCTCTCTCGTCTTTGAGAATTCAGTAGCCATTAATTAAATGACTAAAGTATTTTATTCTGGTGGTGTTCTCCTCTTATTCTCATTCTCGTTTATCTTAAACAGAAAGAAACATTATACAACGTAACGTGGTGCTCGATATGATCTAGAGATGGCATTCATTCGCTTCTCGTGCTTATTCTTTTAAAACAAGCTTCCAAACCACTCATTCAACAAAACTGATCGACGATAAGAAGGAACTTACCGCATTTGATGAGCGCCGTTGCGTCAAGAAAGCCATCGACTCCGATGATGGCCACGAGCATGAGTAGGTGATCGCCATCAAAACCAGGAGAGATGCGATGCCAAGGGTGGCGACGCGGCTCGAGACGCCATTGTCGGTGGGAAAGCTCATGGTTTGGAAACGGGGGCAGGGAACGCTTCGCCACCACCCAGAGTTCCAAGAGATAACTATACACCTACGTTGACGATCTCTGGTCTGGTGTGGAAAAAGAAAAAGAAAACTAAAAAGCCTGCGTGATGGACGCAACCTTCTTCTATTTATGATGCGAGGTTCAAGGGAACACGCCTTCTGGGCTTGGAACAACAGATGAGAATCTGGAAACGCTTGCTAGGTTTCTCGTGGTTTCAAGTTGGTTTATGAATGGCTTGGCTTGGCTTGGCTTGGCTTGAGTCCACCATTGGTGATCCATGCAAAGAGATTTCTTCGCCCATTTGAACTTATATTGGATGTTATAAAGTATCTGAAATTATATATTATTAACGTACATAGTTTGGATTTGTTATTGTTTCCCAGCTATGGTGGACCTAAATCTAATTGGATTCTGGAATTAAGATCCGGAAATCAGACTGGATTTCTGGAAAAAAACAAAAAAAACTACATTAGGTGAGAATGTCGCTATAGTGGCAGACAAGCTCCTATGTTGTCTTTGATTAGGCTTCCTTAATAGCAAGTGGAACAGGAAACAATGGGTTCGATGACAAACAAACCATGGACCAAGCATCGGGTCTCTAATGTTATGGCTAGATTTCTATTGGTGCAAGTACTTTATTCTTCTTTCAATTTACTAATGACTAGATGAGCGCACTGATGAATGAATGCTAGTCTAACAGTTCAAACATATATTGAATGGCAAATATATTGCACCATGCAATAAATAGATGCTAATATATTTCACCATGGTATGACTATTATTCTATCATGAAATAACTCGATCTAAGTTTGGTTACTACAAATCAATCTTGCCAACTTTAACTGGCTTCACGTTGAATGGAAGAACAACTCAAAAATAGATGACTTGATTGAACAACTCACTTGGCTCACATTCGAAGGAGAAGAAGAAGAAGAAGAAGAAGAAGAAGAAGAAAAAGGTGGTGGTGATGACGATGGAGGCAAACAACTGGCATGCAAATGGCCATACATTGAAATACTGGTGAAGGATATTGATTAACACCTGAATCCTGTTGCCATCAAGAAGGAACCACTGGCATACTTGGTTAATTAATTTTTAATATCCTTGATGGTTCCTCATTTAATAAAGAAAATAACATCCAGGACTTTTGATGCATCTGTATGAACATTGACACTTCCTTTTGGCCTGAATGTAGTCTGAATGATGAGCAAATATAGATTACTAATTTCCTATTATACGTGGTGTGCAGAGTGTTAACGTGGATGCCATTTCTATCATTTGAAACTTCTTTTAGTGTAGTGCTGGATGACGACACTTTTGTTGACTCTTAAGGAGGGAAAAGAAAAATCTTAGTGCAAGCCGTGCACTCCAACGCCTAGATTATTAAAATGCCAATTTTATGGCAAAAATATTACTTCATATGGTTGATAATATAAAAGACAAATTAAGTAGCATTTGAATCATTAGTTCCGAAGTATATTAACTAAAAATGATTTTTAAGATGGTGAAAAATAACATGCACGGGGAGGGTGGCTTGCACATTCTTCACGGGAATTAGTTAAAGTTAGCTCAACCTCGAAGAATATAAGGTGCTCTCTAATTGAAACACAGGAATGACAATAAAATAAATTTGAGTTTGCTTTTGCCTACCTCATTTTTGGCTCCGACTTCTCATACCCTATCTTATTTCTATCTTATGTTCTATTGGGTAATAAGTTTAATCCTTATCCGCTGATCTTGTTGCTGCTTCCTTGTCTATTAAAAAAAAAATATAATTTATACAAATTTATAAGTTCGAGATGAATTTTGAGACAGTTAGCACATGTACAAGCATACTGAATCTAACAATAAAAGTTTTAGTTTTTTCTAAAATCTGTCCTTAATCTAGCTAAAGTTTAAAGTCTTTGAATGAAGTGGGTTCGATTGGAGAAAAATTGCCATCCCGAGAAGGAGATCAATAATGGATGTTTACCTAAATCTCAAAAGTCAATTAGGCAAGTTAAATCTCATTAGCGATCAAGTCTACCAAGCATTGTTTGAAATTGGAGCAATGCAATGGCACCGACCGCAAGGACAAGAACATTAAACCTTAACGCTAGCCGCGATGTTAAGGAGAACGCGGCCCGTGGGCGCTTTTATTCCCCCTTGGTCTCATTCTGGGTTCGGTGCAATCGATGTGGACTAATACATGTGGTAGTTTGAGAAAATTTCATTATTTAGGTAATGCTTCTAGGTGTGTAAAAGCTTCAGCAAACTATGCTCTACTTGAACTCAAAACTGTCTCAATGTCTCAATACTATTTTAATTCTTTAAAACTATTGGGTTTGGTTGTGAGATAATGCAAGTATTAACCATATGCTTTTCTCCTAGCATGACAGGATATCTTCTTCTTCCATCCCCTCCCAATCTATTAGGAGTTCCTTTTGATAAGTTTCTCTCTTTCATTTTTTTTTTTTTTCTATTTTATTTATGTGACAATATGATGTTAGTTTTGTAGTCTTCTCTACCTCCATCCCTGCATATGGGTTCAGTTTTGGGCAGGGAGACGTGCATCCATCTATAAACTACTTCTAACTCAAGCTTTTGATCGTCATAGTTTGCCAACTTTGCAACTAAACTAATGAATAATAAATCGTACATTATACATAACCAATAAAATATATTATATGCAATATAACCTGCGCACCCATTAGAATAAATTAAATTGCACCAGCTTGCGTAGTTGGTCCTGTTTGGTTCATTATAATTCACTGTAAGTGTTTCCAAATCCAAAATTAAGAATAAAGCTTAGTCCAATTAAACTATTAGCAGACTAAGTTCATTTCAATTAATTTATTAGATATTTTTGAAGTATTACAATCTCACATTCTTATGGTTTCTATCATCATCCTATGAGTAGCATGGATAGTTCTTTTCTCATATCTATCAACTACCGTTTTATGAATAATTCTTTTCTTATCAATTTTCAACCACTGTTTCATGAATAATTCTTTTCATATGCCCATCAATTTTCAAACACTTGAATCGATTCTGATACCATTTGTAATGCCTCAAGCCCATAATATTTAATAGATAGCAAGTGAACTTGAGTTATAATAAGCTCATAATATTTTTTTTATTTAATATAAGTTTAAAATATATTTTTTTTATTTAATATAAAATTATTTTTAAGTGTGTTATAAAAGCATAAAAAGGACATGGGCTGATAATAGCTCAGTGCCTTCCGATCCTTTGAGGAAGAGGTCTCGCATGGCGGCCTCCTCTCTGGATATGCCTGGCAATTTGAAGCTCTTCCGATCTCATCTCAGGACTCGGGAGACAGGAGGCAACGTCTCCCTGGCTATCATCGCAGCAGGGCATCCAGCCGGCCAAGCTGGGGGGGATTCAAAGGGTACCATGGAATCGTACAAACTGGAGACCGGAAGGACGCGAAGTCCAATCCTATGGATTGAAGGCCTGCTGTCCGAAGGAGCACCGAACGAACCAGGGTAGCATCTGGCTCTTGGCCATCCCGGGATCAAGCTATTGTTGAAGCAAGCTGGGAAGGCAATGGATCAAATACCAACCTTTATCATCGTCCGAATCCATATCCAATTTTAAAATCAAAATTCAAAAATAATTTTAAAACTAATTAAAAAAAAATTAAATCTGAATGTGATAAAATCAGTTTGTTAGGTCAATCATATCCAAAGTGATTATGAAAATTGGATTGAATCAAATCGGTTGTTCGAAAATTAAAATAAATTTATTTTTTTATAAAAAAATTATATCTCTATATCAATTCAATAATTCAAATAAAAATTAAATCATATATTGATAAGGAATTTTTTTTATGATAAGAGTTTAAATCTATCATTTCATCTAAATGAGTTATATATTAGTAATTTTATAATCTTTAAAATATCAAATTTTTTTGGGTACCTGATTTTTTAAACTTGAATCCGAACCGATTTAAATTGGATTTTAAAATTTCAAAACCAAATCAAATTCAAATTTTTACTATACTTTTTTTTTTTCTTAATTCAGCATGGTTTAAACTTGCGAAATTAGATGCGTTACTGGTTACTATCTTGAAAAGCCATTCAAGTTACACACATGAGCTTTGACCAACCATAGGGTTTGTGACCAAACATTGCAACACTTGCCCTTTAGCATGTTTAACTTGATATCTATTCAAGATTAATGATGTTTAATTATGAGAAGAAAAGAAGCACCATATGTTGAAATTTTCTTATAGGGCATGTTTTCAATTTTTTCTTAGAAAATAATTTTTCCTTCATTTTGGTAAGATGGCATCCCATCATCATAAAAATGCTGCATGCATTTTTATGTGAATTAGCATAATCATTCTTTTAAAAATCTAAATTAATTAAATATCAAATTAATGAAGTAATTTTATGTAAATCCATCATAATTTATGATCCTCATTTGTGTTATTGAGCCATACCTTAAAGCATTATAGGCTTATATTAAATGTGGACTTCGTAAATAAATGGCTCATGATGGATAGGGTCCGGGAGAGATTCCTAATTTTATCTTACAAATATTACAGTAGACCTATTGGGTGTAATACTTTCGAGACTCTTTTGGTTCACGATAAAAAAGATTATGGAATTTTGTTTCTTGCAAATTAGAATGTTTGGTTCGAGCTTTTAGGACCGTCCATGAGAATACTATGTCTCACGTAATTTAAATTACTGCATTTTATGGGAAATAATACCATGAAATTTACTTTCCCACTGCAGCGTGTTTTCCTTTTCTTTCCAACATATCCTTCTTTCCGATTGTATACCCTTTTTCACAATACAGCAAGTAAGAGAAGGAGAGAAGAAATGCGAGGTAAGAATTAGTTGAGATATTTTTCTATAGATTGATGCTTGTTATTGTATCAATTTGGTTTTTGATCATGTATTTTTTTTTCTTTTTTTGCTATTATATTTTTTTTGGGCAAATTTTTTTAGAGAGTTGCAGAATTTTAGTATATTGATTTCTTGATCATTTTTTATAACCTCATATAGAAGTTAAAAAAATTAGTTAGCAAAAAAAAGTTTTAAGAACTAAAGGGTATAATTGATATTTTGCACTGCTTTTCTGAAAAAAAAAAAAAAATTGTTCAATCAAATGTGACAATTTCATTTTTTTTCAGAAGAAAAATGTTGGTTTTCTATTATAATTTAGACATTCTATGCATGGGAATCTAATTTTCAGACATCTTATTCCTATATGTAAGTTACTTCTTATGAACTAAATGAGCCCTCGGTGACTCTACGACAAAAAAAGTCTTCTCTCCTACTATATACATACATAAAATTCTGACGAGGTTTTGCATTACTAAGAAGTTGTAAATTTTATGATAAATCTAAATATGAATATATATATATATATATATATATATATATATATATATATATATATATTCTTGATATTAAGATTATTGGTTATGTTTTAGGCATGTGAAGTTTAGATTTTCATGATGGGCATGAACATTTGTTGCATTTTTAAATGCCTTCCACTAGGCTTCAAGACGGCTCTCAGATCAGTGACCTTGGTTTACAAACCGAAGCAACAAGTAGCATGCACTGATATCACTTTTCTGAAATCCTTGCGGTCATAATCGAATCCCTCTACTTTCATAGATTCATAATAGAACGCCAGCAGCAAAACACGGCATGTCTAAGAGTCTCGCTTTCATGCCCAACCGCCTGAAAACACCCTGAGATTTCATACAACTCGTCCGTTTATGTTAATGCCTGCATATTTCTTCCTTGCTGCATGCCATTCATCAACTAGCGAGATAGTTCTTTTTTTCTTTTTTTTTTTTTTTCTTCTTCGCCCGATGGCTCTGTTATTTAAGCCAACAAAGAAGATGCCAGCATTTCTTTTTTTTTTTTTTTTTGCCCGATAGCTCTGTTATTTGAGCCAATGAAGAAGCCAGCATTGATTAAGTTGGATTTCATTGAATGGTTGGCCGTTGTTTAAATTACAGGCTACTTGCATGTCTGTCTTCGTCCTGACTCAACTTGCCCAATGGATTTCTTAGCCAGATCACATCCATATCCTGCTTCTTCTTCTTTTTAATTAAAAAAAAACACTAGTTTTATGAGAGCAAGAAGAATATGGTTTAGAGTAATAACTGGCGAATCAGTTATTTCTAGTAAATTTATAAACTCTAATTCTCATGGTATAAGAAAAGATTTTGGCCCATGTTCCCTCCACATTCTATCTCTTAATTATTAATTGACACTGAATAAGTATTTTATGCAAAATGGAGTTACTATCGAGCTAACAGAGCATAAATTGTTTCATATTTTATTGAAACCATATTGTAGAATTTAGAGTGTAGATTGTGAAATGATAATAAAAATCATGAGTCCCACTGATGGGACCAAATGCTGGTTATTAGTAAAGATGAAGCAGTGCTATACGCTGAACAATATCTTCAAAAAAAAAGAAAACCTTCTTCACATCAAATTAAGAAAGTTCTCAAATAAATAAAAAAAAACAATTTATTTGAAGAAACCAACACCTTTAGTCACTAACTAAAGCTATTTCTGAATGGTACTGGTCTACCACATGGCTCATAAACTATTAACTATATGCAGAAGTGGAGCCATGGGCTTAAAATTATAGGTACGAGCTACACTATTATGTACTTATTAATTGATTTGATTTATAAACTATATAGTCGATCAGATCTATCTAAAGATGATTCCACTAGCTTGTAACAATGAAGTCTCAAGCCTTTCATGTGTTGAAAGCTATCCGATCAACTGCTGCATGGAAAAGGTGTGAGATTAATAACTTGGCATCCTCTATTCTCGCAAGCTCTCAAGGAGGTCCAGCATACCGTTCTCCACATACACCTTATTTACCATGGTAATGGCTAGTGTCTTCTTTGCCATGGAAGCTTTTTCTAAGGCTCTTTCCTGATCATCTATTGGGACAACTTCTTTTTGGCCACATATAACATAATAGTATGTTCATGAACTCTGTTCAAACTTTTTAGATTCTTTTGAGGGAACTAAAAATTAGACCATTATGTGCTACCAAGAGTAACCATGAATCGTTTTGACTCCTTGAGGCGCATAATATTGTGATTCATAGCATATAAACTCAATAATGTATTTCTTATTTCAAAAACAAATGAATTTAGTGAGTAATATAGAGTATCTATATTTTTCTCTAATTTGATTGGTGCAATGGAAGTTAAATGAGTCCATACTCATCTATATTCTGCTCAGAGGTCAAAGAATTTTATAGATTTCAAAGGATTATTGTAGACTAGTATCTTGATGCTGCTCTATGGTTGGCGGTTACACTTTATTTTTTATGAGATTATTATGATATTTAAATTGCTGAGCTAGTTATGACCTTGTAACGAATGTGTAATGCTTCAAGTTTATCTATTGATCCAATTAACTTGTTAGCGTACTGCAACTACGTGGTCCTAAAAACTCGAATGGAAGTTAATTAGTAATGGATGAACTTGAGTTATAAGTATTCCAAATTTTTTTTTTTTATATAATGTGAAACTATTTTTGAAATATTACACCTATGATTGAAAGCATTCTTATTTTTGCAGAATCACTTTATTTATAATAATAACAGTAGTAGCTAAGATTTTGTGCTGAAATTTTCAACAAAGAAAAACATAGAAAAAAAGTCTTTGTGATGCTTCTTTGTAATAAGCCTTTCACAAGCCTTCCAAAAAAACTGTCTGCTAAGTAACAATACCATGTCCAAGGAGAGAAGTGATCAATGCAGTGGCAGATAATGTCTTTATGTTGTTTTCTTATTGTTTTGTGAGATTGAGGACTTGATCTTATGCTCGATGTACATAACGACTTTATGAATAGCCGCAGCCATACATCTAACTTCAAAACTAGATAGGAAGGCATGACTGTTTCCAAGGTTTGACATATAGAGCTTCTAAATCTATGCTGAGAAATTCCCCACTTATTTGATCAGCAGAGTCAAGATATATACTTCAGTCTAAAGGTCTTAGTCCAGATTTCTAACCATCTTAGTTCTCCAAAGGACTACATAATTTCTTTGGAACAAGAGCAGGAGACAGCAATAAACCTTAATCCACAGTTCTTTAATCATGTGTACCAAGATAAGGAGACATAGATACTATAAAGTTTATAAAGTTTGTGCCTCTGTTGTCTTAGTATTCATGCAAGCCAACAGCTGGTTTGAAGGCAGGTCTCTCTCTCTCTCTCTCTCTCTCTCTCTCTAGTAGTCAATGTAAGGATGGGGTATGGTGTTATTGCACTTGTGACGACTTGGTACTGGACCTTCATCTGCCTATCATCAACTACTAATTTAAACTAAAATAATTACTTTATTTTTAAATGCAAATATATGATCAAATCCTAAAATTTGGCTCATGTAAAAAACTAAAAAATCAATTTAATCAAATAATAGGATCTGAAATGCAGGTTGAAAAATTAATGATAGCAATCATATGTGTGTGTGTGTGTGTGTGTGTGTGTGTGTGTGAATACTGATACAAAACTAGTGCCAAGTGCTCATGTTTTGCTATCATAACACACCATGAATATGTTGTTGTATCCATGCCGGACAATATCTCCAAGGATCATGTTGATGAAACAATCGGTCATGAAAGCCTCTTTGGAGAAATCAACACCATGAATGGTAGTCTGGTGGCAGTGAAGTTGCAAGACCCTGCACCAAGATTTCTGATCAACTACCCAGGTAGGTGTTTCATCAGGAATTAGGTGTCCTACCCCTCTCCATGAAGGAAGAGTTCTAGCATGCCATTCTCCACAAAGCCTTGTTTATAACCACAGAAGTCAAGAGTCCTGTTTGCCATGGAATCTCCCTCGAACCATTATTTAATTAGGCTTAAAAGAATATAAATACCTTTGTGTGTGCGTGCGTGCGTGCGTTTTTGAGTAAAAGATTTGTGTGTATCCAAAGAGCTATTGAGAGGGATAACATCATTGCCCAAGGTGAAACAGGAACGCTGGACTAACGCTATGACAAGAGTACTGCAGCAAGTTAAGTGAAATAGCCTCGGTGGAAAAGAACAAGAGAGAGAAATCACGTTAGTTTATTGGCCTGTTGTTATTCAAAACCATCAGCTGCATTCAAAGGCGACAAAAGAAACATGGAATGATGCCATGATGCCATGCTCATCCAATGTTTGGAGCTCTCTCTCTCTCTCTCTCTTCTAATGAGTCAAGCAATCACATCTGAATGAAGGCTTAAAAAAAAGAAGCCTCTATTCTTCGTTGGATAAGGATAAAGTATAAAATAAACAATTTGTTTCTGTATGTATAAAATAAATACTCTCATCAGCATTTCGTCCAACATGTCTAGCACGAGTTCTGGTGTGGACCTTCCTTCGTTTCCAATAATACTATGATTCATCTCTAATTAAATTGCTTATATAGATCAAGTAACAGATCTGTTAGTGTCACAAAAAAAAAAAAAAAAAAAAAAAGCAATTTTCATGATAGTAAATAAAAACGAAAAGAAAAATCATATTAGAGAATTTGTCGAATTTTAATCTACTATCGTATTGAGCGAATCATAAGGTTTTTTTTCCCTTGTGATAAAGATTTTTTTTTTAAAAAAATTGTTGGACTTATCTTCAAAGATGAAGCCTGATATTGTTAGTTAAGGAAGTTTAATCCATGTTGTCATTTTTATGTTAATTTAATTTTAAGAAACAACTCTAAACTTCATGCTTTAGATTATTATAAAAATGCAAAACATTCAAAAAAAAAAAAAAAAAAAAACCATGATATGAAGGTATTATCTTTAACCACATATGAATTTTATTAAAATTAAAATAAATAAAATTTATTATGTACCAACCTCATTCATTCAAGAGTTTTATTCGATACTTTCAATCTTTTATGCTATTTTTTTATGTTTTTAGGCTACTTTTTAGATATTATCCTTAGTCCCTTATGCTTCTTTCTTATGTTCTTAAATTTTTTCTTATTCATAGCATCAATTACGTAAAGACAGAAGTATTATAAAATTTACTAATATTTTTATTTTATAATTAAAAATATATATTAAATATGAACTCTTTCAATTATTCAAAGATATTGTTAGTGCGAAGATGGCTAAGCTAGTAGATCTTGTGGTGGTTCAAGTCTTATGTCCATGCTTTCACTTACCATAATCATAGAAAAAATATCATTATTTTAGCATATGAAGATGGTAAATATTTTTTATTTTTTATTTTTTTTAAAAAAAGTCGAGCCTTTCACCCTTTACTAAATTTAACAACAGCAAATTTAAAAAATAAAAGAAATTGGAAGGACGGGAGAAAGCTTCTCTTGTTAACCAAAATGTCCGGGGGACATTTATCGGCGCTCCGACCAGCCTTCTCCCACATAAAACCGGCATCCTTTTTCACCCCCATCTCGTCCTCTCCACCGTTGATCACCCAAACAATCGTCCCCCACTCTCTCAAATTCCCCCGAGGAAGGATGTATCATCGTTAATACGCTACCAAAACAGCAGCCGGGCACAGAGAGACAGAGAGACAGAGAGAGAGAGAGAGAGACGCCTCTTGAAGTGAGAAAGCGAGGGAGAAGAAAAAAAAAAAAAAAAGGGAAGGGAATCGTGGGGGGGGGGGGGGCTTTGTGTTTGAAGTTATGCGCGTGAGAGAGAAAGAAGAAGAAAAGGAAGGCTCTGTGATGAAGAAGCGGCAGCGGCCATCATCGTCTCGTTAAATGCATCACAAGAAATCAGAGGCTCAGATCGGCAAGGAAAGCTTCGGTGTCTCCTCCGATTTCAGCCCTTCTCCCCACCCTCTTCTCCCTCTCTTTCACCACCACCACCACCAGCAACCCTCTTCTTTCGTCCAAATCCACGTCCCTGATGATTCCCATCCTCACCATGCTCCCCACTCCCTCCTCTCCTCCCCCCACAAGCGTTCCCTCATGAACGCCTCCCCAGCCGCCCGCCACCACCGTCACCCCTCCCCCGACCCCGCCTACCACCACCGCCTCCGCCACCACCCGCGCCTCCTCCCCCATTTCTCCGCCGCCGCCACGTGGTCCGCCCTCCGCCACCTCCTCCGCCGTCTCCGCCTCCGCCTCCTCCTCCTCCTCCTCCAGCGCCGCAGCCGGCCGCTCACTCAAGGATATTTCAAGTTGCTTAACTATCAAACAAGAATAACCATATACTGGAATTTTCTTGAAGTGCATTATCTAAATGTTTGTTCATGGTGAATAAATTTTCCTTTGATGTGGTTTATAGCGTTTCAGTGTTACAAACACAACAAACATCAGTCTCTAGGTTTACTTTCCAATCTATGGTATGTTTCAGAACCTATATTACTTATCTTGTTCATTGTAATTCTCACCTTCCCTGTGCATGCCTTGTGTTCAGGCATTGTGACGTTCAATGTGCCATTAGATGCCTTCCAGACTTCAAGGACAGCCTTCAGGTCAATGAGTTTGGTTTTCATACCACAGCAACAATTTGCATGCACTGTGGTCACTTTTCCGAAATCCTTGCTATCTTGACAGAACCCACTAAAGTATGCTGTGTCTAAGAACCTCACCTTCATGCCCAACCGCTTAAATGCACCCTGAGATTTCATCCGAGCAAAGACATCTTGTTCTTTCATGCCTGTAGAGTTGTTCCTTGATGCATACCATTCATCGAATAGTGCAATGGTTCTGTTGTTTGAGGCCACAAAGTAGAAGCCAGTGTTAATGAAATTGGAATCGTCCGATGGCTGACCATTATAAAAATCACAGCTTATTTGCATGTCTTCTCCATCATAATTTAACTTGGCAAATGGGTTTCTCAGCCACATCACGTCCATATCCTGATAGCAGAAAGGAAAGGTAAGAAAAACTTTTTTCAATCCATCTGTCGTTTTGGCAAAGTTGATCTTTTACTACTACAAAAAGAATGACTTGTAACGTATTTGTTGATCTAGATTTGACCCAATTCACAATCAGCTATATGACAAGTAGGACATAAAACATTGGTTGATCAAGACTTTGATATGAATTGTGACTACTTACATAAAACAGGATTAATTGAGAATGTTTAAAAACAAAAAAAAAATCAAATAATGTTTTTTTTTTTTTTTTTCACACAACAATTTGTTTCGTTGAAATGAATTATATGACCTATTATACATACGGATATGACAACCAAAACAAGTGAATCTCAGCATCTATGGACAAGTCCATATTGCTTTCAGGTTGAACTTTTTTACTTGTCATTTCCTACTCCTCAGTTCAGGGATCATGAAAATTTCATCAGCTATGGCAGTCCCATCATAGTGAAGGCATAGGGGACAGCCAGCCAACTCACTATTTATTCTGAAAACCATTTCTCAATTGGATTTATTGATCAAGGTGATCCAAGAGGAAAAGAGGAACCAAACTGATTTCCACAGGTCCTCCATAGTCATGGATTTGGATTCAAAAGATTTCAGGTTTTTATCCTGCCAAAATGCGCAAGGAAGCACTAGATATTGTATGTTACATGAGTTTTCTTCGCTACAAAAGAATCTGTTGAGTATATTTAGTACAGAATACAGGAATGAAGTCATGCAACTTGAATTTTACAGCATAAAATAATGATACAGGCATCTGAATTGTTATATGCTTGAAAATTAGCTGTCTGAATCAGAAAAGCATTTGAATTGGAGATTTAATTCTGTTATTTTGACTTACAGTGAAGAATCAGAAAAGCATTTGAATTGGAGATTTAATTCTGTTATTTTGACTTACAGTGAAGATGAAGCTGTACCCACGGCGGAGAATGTTCCCAAGTAAGAGAGTTCTTTGCCACATCATGTTGATGAAATTCTCAGACATGTAAAACACCTCTCTGGAGAAGTTGGCACCCTTTGTGTCAAGCTGGTAGCAGTGGAGGTCTCTGGCCTTGCATACATTGAAGGCAGTTTGATCAACTGCGACGTAAAGGAAGTGTCTGATCAAGAACTTTGTGTCCTCTCCTTCCCACAAGCTCTGAAGGAAGAGGTCTAGCATGCCATTCTCCTCCACGTATGCCTTATTTAAGACTGCAATAATCAGGGTCTTGTTTGCCATGGAAGCTCTCTCCAAAGCTGCTTCAAGTTCATCCTTCGGCGCAACTTGTTGCTGCTCACATACAAGGAAGCTCATGAGCAATGTATAAACCATTTAGATTTGTTATTAGAGAGTTTATACTGCATCATAATGTGTTGCGAAGGAAATGAACTATGATCCTCTGCAGTAACTTCTATTTTTGCTATCAACTGTAACTTGTTTATCCATACTTTGGTGGTGTCTGTAGTTGACCAAGCAATCCATAAACATCTGCTTCACCTAAATAAAGTCTGCTTAAAGATGGAATGGAAGTCCTTTGGTCATTTGGGAGGAAGAACGCAGGCTGGAAAAGGCTAGTGTCAGCAGCCCAAGCAGTTACATGATTTTTGTTTTATCATTATGTGGAAGCCATTGAGCAACATTATTAGAAAATCCTACCTCTATCATTATATATATATATATATATATATATATATATATATATTTCCAGTCCAAACGAAAATTTCTAGCATTGTAATTAGCAGGCATGAAACCTCCATGATGGTCAAATATATCTCTGAACCAATTATCATCCTTGGAAGTTCTTCCCCCACCCTGTTTGATGCTTAAAACTTGCACTTGAGAGGCTGTTTTGGGGATTAAATAGTTTTGCTTGCAAACTAAAAGTAAAGTTCAACATGGATAAAGAAACCAATACAACAAGAAATGTGGTTGAGAATGTTCTTGCAGCTAGGGAGTCCACCATGGAGAGTCTCTGCTGTTGTACAAGAAACCTCACCTAGCTAGCTAAACCCATTATGAAGACACTCCAATTTTTAACAAGTTTACTTTCTTTGATGCTCCTTTCCTTCCCAGAAAATAGAAACAATAGAAGTTCAAACAAATAAATATTAAAATGTGAAAGCTCATGTATCAGTTCCCATTTCCCTTACTTTCAGATCATCTGCATGCATTCCAAGCGCCTACTGCTAGTTGAAACAAATGGAGCTTTCATGGTCCAGGATTAGTTGGCTAATTTGACAATGTCAAATTGAGAGGAGAATAGAATGGAGCTGAGAAGCAACACTCATCATATATTAAATATATATATGTCAAGAGTAAAATATTTTTTTTAAAATAAGTAATAATTATTAAAATGGTCTCATCCTTTTGTTAGTGAAATTTAACATATTTTGGCTTTATTTCATACAAGATACACTATATTTTTCATGATGGCAACCCTCTAACTAATTAGTTTGCAAACTTTGACTCTTCCATTTTTGATCATTAAACTTATAATTTTCTACTGATTCTAATGCAATTCGTGTCCGTGAATGCTTAACTTTTTTAGGATTTGCACATTCTTCGTTAAAAAAAATTAACCTTTTACAAAATAGCTAATCATGAGATTTTTTTTAAAAAATACATTTTATGTAAAAAAATATTACAACAAATAGATTTGCTATGTAACTAAACTTTTAAATACATTTGACGTAAAAGAAATACTACAGCAAATAGATTTTCTATGTAACCTAAACCTTTCAATTAACTCCAAACATGAAAAATATTGCACGCATTTATATATTCCAATCTAATATTGCAATTGTGTTGAGTGTTGTGCAATAAATCAGAAAATTCTTTTTTATTTGACCAGTGAAAAAAGGGAAAAAAAAGAAAAAAAAAGTCCTATGCACTTGTTGACCGTGATAAACTTGACTTGAAAACATTTCAAAAATAAAGCGCATAATGTTTGAAATATGTCATAAAATATCTAAATAAGCATGTAAGAGAACACATACATACTTGAACCAATAGAATCCAAATGAGGATTGATCTACTCTCTCTCCCTATATATATATATATGGATCAATAAAACCCGAATAAAAGTTTTGATTAATATTAAATATTTTTGATAGTACATGTATAATGATCATTCTAGCTTTAAGCTAACCGTTTGATGCCATGGAAATAGGCCACAATTCCACCCCATGTTATTTACCATCCATTTAAGAAAAAAAATATAGCCACAATTATCTCCAACAACTGTTTACATAAACCGCACCATTTACGATTCATTCAAAAAAAAAAAAATCCAACAATTTATATTCTTTTTTCTCAACTGACATGAACTCTTCTGAGTTGACCTCTTTAACAGACCCAACCAGCAAGCATTTGAACTGATCTGCACACACACTCTCTCTCTCTCTCCTCTAAACAACTAAACAAGTGGTTGGATCCCTCCACATAATCCGGTCAATGTTGTTGTTTCCCAAGTGTTTAATCTATGCAATCTCTCTCTCTCTCTCTCTCTCTCTGTCGTTTTTGAGAATTCAGTAGCCATTAATTAAATGCCTCAAGTATTTTATTCTGGTGGTGTTCTCCTCTTATTCTCATTCTCATTCATCTTAAACAGAAAGAAACATTACACAACGTATTTAGAACAAGCTTTAGATGTGAACGTTTAAAAGAAAACAAAACAACTCATTCAACAAAACTGATCGACCATAAGAAGGAACTTACCGCATTCGATGAGCGCCGTTGCGTCAAGAAAGCCATCGACTCCGATGATGGCCACGAGCATGAGTAGATGATCGTCATCAAAACCAGGAGAGATGCGATGCCAAGGGTGGCGACGCGGCCCGAGACGCCATTGTCGGTGAGAAAGCTCATGGTTTGGAAACGGGGGTAGGAAACGCTACGCCACCACCCAGGGTTCCAAGAGATAACTATGCACCTACGTTGACGATCTCTGGTTTGCTGTGGAAAAAGAAAAGAAAACTAAAAAAGCCTGCGCGATGGACGCGATGAGAGGTTGAAGGAAACACGCCTTCTGGGCGCCCTTGTCGGTGGGAAAGCTCATGGTTTGCGTGATGGACGCAACTTCTTCATCCATGAGAGGTCAAAGGAAGCTCTTCATTTACGAGAGGTTAAAAAAAACATGGCCTCGTGCCAGGCCAAAATTACATCGCTTAAAAATTTGAATAAAAATTAATAAATAATATTTAAACTTAAGTTATAATCCTATAATATTTTTTTTTCTATCAAATGTACAACTATCTTTGAGTGTTATAGATTTCTTCATCTATTTAAACTTATATTGAATGTTATAAAGTATCTGAAATTATATAGTATTGACGTAATAGTTTGGATTTATTATTGTTTCCCAATTATGGTTGACCTAAATCTAATTGCATCTGAAATTATATAGTATTGACGTAATAGTTTGGATTTATTATTGTTTCCCAATTATGGTTGACCTAAATCTAATTGGATTCTGGAATTAAGATCTGAAAGTCAGGCTAGATTTTCGGAAAAAAAAACTATATTAGGTGAGAATGTCGCTTTAGTAGGAAACAAGCTCCTTTGATTAATCTTCCTAATAGCAAGTGGAACACAAAACAACAAGTACAATGACAAACCAACCATGGACCAAGGTTTCTAATGTTATGGCTAGATTTCTATTGGTGTAAGTACTTTATTCTTCTTTTAATTTACTAATGACTAAATGAGTGCACTGATGAATGCATGCATTTGGGATACTTTGTCATTCTTTCTTTTTTTTTTTCTCTATATAAAAAATTAATAGTCTAAAAGTTCAAACATATATTAGATGGCAAATATATTGCACCATGCAAAAATAGATGATAATATATTTCACCATGATATGACTATTATTCTATTATGAAATAACTCGATCTAAGTTTGGTTACTACAAATCAATCTTGCCAACTTTAACTAGCTTCACGTTGGATAGAAAAACAACTCAAAATAGATGACTTGATTGAACAACTCACATGGCTCACATTCAAAGGAGAAGGTGGTAATGATAACGATGGAGGCAAAAAGCACATTGAAATACCGGTGAAGGATATTGATTAACACGTGAATACTGTTGCCATCAAGAAGGAACTACAGGCATTCTTGGTTAATTAATTTTTAATATTCTTGATGTTTCCTCATTTAATAAAGAAAATAGCATCCAGGACTTTTAATGCATCTGTATGAACATTGACCCTTCCTTTTGGCTTGAATGTAGTCTGAATGATGAGCACAATATAGATTCCTAATTTCCTATTTTACGTGGTATGCGGAGAGTTAACGTGGACGCCATTTCTATCATTTGAAACTCTTATTAGTGAGCGCTGGATGACGGCACTTTTGTTGACTCTTAAGGAGGGAAAAGAAATTTCTTAGTGCAAGCCGTGCACTCCAACGCCTAGATTATTAAAATGTCAATTTTATGGCAAAAATATCACTTCATATGTTCATAATATAAAAGACAACTTAAGTAGCATTGGAAGCATTAATTCTGACGTATATTAACTAAAAATGATTTAAGATGGTGAAAAATAACAAGTGGAGGGAGGGAGGCTTGCACGTCCTCTTCCGGGATAACGTTAAAGTTAGCTCAGCTCTTGCTTTCTAATCAAGAAGTAGGAGGCAACGAAATAGATTGAAATCAGCTTTTGCCTATCTTATCCTTAGCTTTGACTTCTCATACTTATCTTATTTCTGCCTTATGTTCTATTGGATAATAAGTTTAGTCCTTATCCCCTAACTTTATCGCTGCTTCATTGCTTGTGAGGATAGAAATATAATTTACACAGGTTTGAGATGAGTTCAAGGTGAATTCGGGACAGTGAACAAGTATGTATACCAGCATCTTGATTCTAACAATAAAAGTTTTAGTTTTTTCTAAAATTCATCCTGAATCTAGCTAAAGTTTGAAGTCTTCGAGTAGAGTGAGTCGGATTAGAGCAAAATTGCCATCCCTATCTATCTGGTCATCGATAATTAATTAATGCTTACCTAAATCTTTAATGTCACATGTTTAGAAAAGTCCAATGTTAGGCCCTGATTAGCCAAGTTAAACCTCATTGGCGATCAAATCTTCCAACCATTGTTTGAAATTGGAGCAATGCAATGGCACCGACCGCAAGGAGAAGAACATTAAACCGCAACAATAGCCGGGATGATAGGGAGCACGCGGCCCATTGGCGTCAACATATATTTGTCAATGCCAAGGTACATTTGTCGAGCAGTGTACTTCTATTCCCCCCTTGTTCTCATTCTGGGTTCGGTGCACTCGATGTGGACTAACACATGTGGTAGTTTGAGATAATTTCATTATTTAGGTAATGCTTAAAAGCCTCAGCAAACTATGCTCTACTTGAACTCAAAACTGTCTCAACTAGTGCATGTCTCAATAGTATTTTAATTCTTTAAAATTATTGGGTTTGGTTGTGAGATAACGCAAGCATTAACCATTTGCGTTTCTCCTAGCATGACAGTATATCTTCTTTTTCTCTCTTTCATTTTTTTTTTTTTTGATTTTATTTATGTTGTTTTGTAGTCTTCTCTATCTCCATCCTTGCATATGGGTTCAGTTTGGGGCAGGGAGACATGCATCCATCTATAAACTACTTCTAACTCAAGCTTTTGATCATTATGGTTTGTCAACTTTATATGGATCAAAACCAGCCCATGGGTCCAATGAGTTGGCAGAGACCTGTCTTACCAAAACCAACTTGCGAAGTTGGTTCCCCAGATAGTAGAGCCCTGTTTGGTTCATTATAATTCACTGCAAGCGTTCCTAGAATTAAGCATAAAGCACAAAGAGGACATGGCCGATTATATAGCTCAGTGCCTTCCCCTTCTTGAAGCAAGAGGTCTCGCATGGCAGCCTTCACTCTGGATATGCCTGGTAATTTAAAGCTATTTCAATCTCATCTCAGGACTCAAGATAATTTTAAAACTAATTTTTTTTTTTTTTTGAATCCATATTCGATTTTAAAATCAAAAATAATTTTTAAACAAATTTTTAAAAAAAAAAATTAAATCTGAATGTAATCGAATCATTTGTTAGGTTTGTAACCGAAACATATCCAAAATGATTATGAAAATCAGATTGGAACAAATCGATTGTTCTAAAATTAAAATAAATTTATTTTTTTAATCACAAAAATTATATCTCGAAATCAATTCAATAATACGAATAAAAATTGAATGGGTAAAGAATTATTTTTAAGATAAGAGTTCAAATCTATCATTTCATTTAAATGAGTCATATATTAGTAATTTTTATAATCTTTAGAACATTAAATTTTTTGGGTACCCGATTTTTTAAAATTTTAAAATTTTAAAACCAAACCGAATTTAAATTTTTACCATACTTTCCTTCCCTTAACTCAGCATGGTTTAAACTTGCGAAAGCGAATACATTGCTATTGCCAGAAGCAAACCAATATACATGCATGAGCTTTAACCAACCATATGGTTTGTGACCAATCATTGCCACACTTGCCCTTTAGCATGCAAAGATGTCTAATTATGAGAAGAAAAGGAACACCATATGTTAAAATTTTCTTATAGGCATTCTTTTAAAAATTTAGGCTAATTGATTATCAAATTAATAAAGCAATTTTATGTAAATCCATAATAATCTATGATCATCGTTTGTGTTATTGGGCCATACCTATAGCAGTATGGGCTTATATTAAATATGAGCCTTATAAATAAGTGGTCCATGATGAGTTGGACACGCATCAATTTGAGTTTGATTGTCATAAGAAGAGATTCCTAATTTTATCTTATAAATATTACGGTAGACCTATTAGGTATAATATTTTCGTTGACGGTAGGACAGAGGGAAGTCTTTTCTTCCATCATATATATACATAAAATCCTAATAAGGTTTTAAGAAGTTATGGATCTTGCAATGAACCTAAGTACATCTGATATCAAGATTTTGTATGTTGGGCCATGCAACATTTGATGTGCTTTCAAATGCCTTCCACTAGGCTTCAAGACAGCTCTCAAATTAGTGACCTTGGTTTTCAAATCGAAGCATCGAGTAGCATGCACTGATAGCGCTTGATAGCACTTTCTTGAACCTAAATGAAGCAAAGCACAGCGTGTTTAAGAATCTCACTTTCATGCCCAACCGTCTGAAGACACAGTGAGATTTCATACGTCTCAGCACAACTCGTTCGTTTATTGCTTTCATCAACCAGTGAGATAGGATTTTTTTTTTTTTTTTCACCACTCTATTATTTGAGCCAACAAAGAAGAAGTTTTAGCCAAATCATGTAACGCTCCAAGCTCACGTATGGCTCAATTAACTCCGTTAGTCCATGTACAGCTCAATTAACTCCGTTAGTCCATGTACAGCTCAATTAACTCAGTTAGCAAAATTTACCTCCAAACCCTCAAACATCGTTGGTGCTTTAAGAGTGGCTCCACGTACCATTATCCTATGGGTAGCCCTTTCCTTATACCCACCAACTTTCACACTCATACCCACTAACTTTCATGATCTCCATCAACGTACCATTGTTCTATGGGTAGTCCTTTCCTTATACCCACTAACTTTCACTCATATGGGGATCCTCATCTACGTATCATTGTCCTATGGGTAGCCCTTTACTTATACCCACCAACTTTCACACTCATACGCATATGATCCACGTACCATTATCCTATGAGTAGCCCTTTCCTTGTACCCACCAACTTTCACACTCATACAAGGATCCATGTACTACCCACCAACTTTCACGCTCATACGGGGATCCACGTACCATTATCTTATGGGTAAACCCACCAACTTTCATACACTTGGATCCCCTCCACGTATCATTGTCTTATACGTAGCCCTTTCCTTATATCCATCAATCAACTTTCACACTCATACGGTATACCCACCAACTTTCACTTTCATACTCATACGGGGATCCACATACCATTATCCTATGGGTAGCCTTTTTCTCATATCCACCACGTATCATTGTCCTATCATTGTCCTATGGGTAGCCCTTTCCTTATACCCATCAACTTTCACACTCATACGGGATCCATGTATCATTATCCTATGAGTAGCCCTTTCCTTATACCTACCAACTTTCACACTCATACGGGATCCACCTTATACCCACCAATTTTCACACTCATACGGGATTCACGTATCATTATCCTATGGGTAACCCTTTCCTTATACCCACCAACTTTCACACTCATACGACTCATATGGAATCCACGTATCATTATCCTATGGGTAGCATTTTCCTCATACCCACCACGTATCATTGTCCTATGGGTAACCCTTTCCCTATACCCACCAACTTTCACACTCATACGGATCCACGTATCATTATCCTATGGATAGTTCTTTCCTTATACCCATTAACTTTCACACTCATACGGGATCCACCTTATACCCACTAACTTTCATACTCATATGGGATCCATGTATCAGTAGCCCTTTCTTTATACCCATCAACTTTCACACTCATACAACTCATACAGGATCCACGTATTAGTAGCCCTTTCCTTATACCCACCAACGTTCACACTCATACGACTCATACAAGATCCACGTATCATTATCCTATGGGTAGCCCTTTACTTATACCCACCAACTTCACACTCATATGGGATCCATCTTATACCCACCAACTTTCACACTCATACGGAATCTACGTATCATTATCCTATGGGTAGCCCCACCAACGTTCACACTTATACGACTCATACGAGATCCACGTATCATTATCCTATGGGTAACCCTTTCCTTATACCCACCAACTTTCACACTCATACGGGATCCACCTTATACCCACCAACTTTCACACTCATACGGGATCCACGTATCATTATCCTATGGGTAGCCCTTTTCTTATACCCACCAACTTTCACACTCATATGGGAACTTTCACACTCATACGGGATCCATGTATCATTATCCTATGGGTAGCCCTTTCCTTATACCCACCAACTTTCACACTCATATGGGATCCACAACTTTCACACTTATACGGGATATCCTATGGGTAGCCCTTTTCTTACACCCACCAACTTTCACACTCATATGGGATCTACGTATCATTATCTTATGGGTAGCCCTTTCCTTATACCCACCAACTTTCACACTCATACGGGATCCACGTATCATTATCCTATGGGTAGCCCTTTCCTTATACCCATCAACTTTCACACTCATACGGGATCCACGTATCATTATCCTATGGGTAGCCCTTTCCTTATACGGGAACTCATACGGGATCCACGTATCATTATCCTATGGGTAGCCCTTTCCTTATACCCATCAACTTTCACACTCATACGGGATCCACGTATCATTATCCTATGGGTAGCCCTTTCGTTATACGGGATCCACAACTTTCACATTCATACGGGATCCATGATTACCTTATGGGTAGCCCTTTCCTTATATCCACCAACATTCACACTCATACAAGATCCACGTATCATTATCCTATGGGTAGCCCTTTCTTTATACCCACTAACTTTCATACTCATACGACTCATATGGGATCCATGTATCATTATCCTATAGATAGCCTTTTCCTTATACCCACCAACTTTTATACTCATACGGGGATCCCCATCTAGCTTTCACACACTTGGATCAGTGCATACCCACTAACTTTCACACTCATACGGGATCCACGTATCATTATCCTATGGGTAACCCTTTCCTTATACCCACCAACTTTCACACTCATACGGGTAGCCCTTTCCTTATACCCATCAACTTTCACACTCATACGGGATCCACGTATCATTATCCTATGGGTAGCCCTTTCCTTATACGGGAACTCATACGGGATCCACGTATCATTATCCTATGGGTAGCCCTTTCCTTATACCCATCAACTTTCACACTCATACGGGATCCACGTATCATTATCCTATGGGTAGCCCTTTCCTTATACCCATCAACTTTCACACTCATACGGGATCCACGTATCATTATCCTATGGGTAGCCCTTTCGTTATACGGGATCCACAACTTTCACATTCATACGGGATCCACGATTATCTTATGGGTAGCCCTTTCCTTATACCCACCAACATTCACACTCATACAAGATCCACGTATCATTATCCTATGGGTAGCCCTTTCTTTATACCCACCAACTTTCATACTCAACTCATATGGGATCCATGTATCATTATCCTATAGGTAGCATCCTTATACCCACCAACTTTTATACTCATACGGGGATCCCCATCTAGCTTTCACACACTTGGATCAGTGCATACCCACTAACTTTCACACTCATACAGGATCCATATATCATTATCATATAAGTAGCACTTTCCTTATATCCACCAACTTTTATACTCATACTCATACGACTCATACGGGGATCCACGACCATTATCCTATGAGCCATTTCCTCATAATGGATAGCCCTTTCATTGTACCCATCAACTTTCACACAATCCATGTACCATTATCCTATGGATAGCTCTTTCATTGTACTCATCAACTTTCACACAATCCACGTATCATTATCCTATGGGCCCTTTCCTCGTAATAGGAGCCTTCTATGGGCCCTTTCCTCGTAATAGGAGCCTTTTCCTTGTACCCATCAACTTTCACACAATCCACATACCATTATTCTATGGGCCCTTTCCTCGTAATGGGTAGCCCTTTCCTTGTACCCATCAACTTTCACACAACCCCCATTATCTTATGGATAGCCCTTATACCCATCAACTTTCACACAACCATTGTCCCCCATCAACTTTCACACAATCCACATACCATTATCCTATGGGCCCTTTCCTCGTAATGGGTAGCCCTTTCCTTGTATCCATCAACTTTCACACAACCATTATCTTATGGATAGCCCTTATACCCATCAACTTTCACACAACCATTGTCCTATGGATAGCCCTTTCCTCATACCCATTAACTTTCACACACTTGGATCGACGCTTTGATACTATTTGTAATGCCTCAAGTACTCATTTGGATCGGCGCTTTAATACTATTTGTAATGCCTCAAGTGCTCACTTGCTCTGATAGTGCTTTGATACCATTTGTAATGCCTCAAGCTCACCTGCTGGTCTAATTAACCTATTAGTGGACCGAAACCACGTGGCTCAAAAACTTGAGTGAAAGTTAATTAGTAACAGATGGATTTGAGTATAAGCACATAACATATTTCTTTTCCATCCAATATGGGACTAAATTTGGGGTATCACAATCTTTCTCCCTTATAATACGACGTCCTCATCATACATCACAAACTATCTAGAATCCATCCCTGAGCCAAATCATTAGTGCTACAAGAATGGTTCCATACTATGGCATTACAGATCACATCCATATATTCTTTTTTTTAACATTAAAGAAAAAAAAAACATTAGTTTTATGAGAGCAAGAAAAATATGGTTTAGAGTAATAACTAGTGAATCAACTATTTCTAACGAATTTATAAACTCTAATTCTCATGCTATAAGTAAGACTAAATGAGAAAAAAGTTTGGCCCATTTTTCCTCTACATTCTATCCCTTAATTATTAACTGGCATTGGAATAAGTATTTTAAGCAAATTGGAGATCCTATTGAGGTATGGTTAAGTAAGATCTAATATAGCATAAATTGTTTCATATTTTATTGGAACCAAATTGTAGAATTTGGAGTGTAGATTGTAAAAATGATGATAAAAATTATGAGTGCCGTCGATGGGACCAAATGCTGGCCGCCAATAAAGATGAAGTTATATTACACACCAGATAATGTCTCTAAAGAAGGGAACCTTATTTACATCAAATTAAGAAATCAACACCTTTAGCCACTAATCAGAGCTATTTTTAAGTGGTACTGATTTATCATGTGGCTCATAGGCCACTAATCACATACAAAAGCGGAGCCATGGGCTTAAAAATGTAGGGATGAGCTACACTATTACGCGCTTATTAATTGACTTGATCTATGATCCATGTAATCAATTAGATCTATCTAAAAATGATTTCATTAGCTCATAGCAATGAAGTCTCGAGCCTTGCACGTGTTGGAAGCTATCCGATCAACTGCCATATTAGAAGAGGTGTGAGATTAAAAACTTTAGTGTCCTCCCTTCTTGCAAGCTCTCAAGGAGGTCTAGCGTACCATTCTCCACATACACCTTATTTACCATGGCAATGACCAGTATCTTCTTTGCCATGAAAGCTTTTTCCAAGGTTCTTTTCAGATCATTTATTGGAGCAACTTCCTTTTGGCCATATATAACATAATAGTATGTTCATGAACTCTATTCAAACTTTTTAAATTTTTATGAGAGAACTAAAAATTAGACCATCATGCGCTACCAAGAGTAACCATGAAACGTTCAGACTCCTTGAGGTGCATAATATTGTGATCCGCAACATACAAACTCAATAATGTATCTATTACACAACAATTCTGCTCCAAGGTCAAAGAACTTTATAGATTTCAAAGGATTATTGTAGGTAGAAAGCAAACTAGTATCTTGATGCTTTATGGTTGGAGCACCTATTAATGGTCCTAAAAAATTGAATGGAAGTTAATTAGTAGTTGACGAACTTAAGTTGTAAGCGTTTTAAACTTTTTTTTTCATCCGATATGAGATTATTTTTAGAGTATTATAAATAGGTTATGATACCTTTATCCTAGTTATGCCTATGGCCAAAAGCACTCTTATTCTCGTAGAATCACTTTATTTATGATGATAACAGTAGTAGCTAAGTTTTTATTCTGAATTTTCCAACAAAGAAAAATATAGAAAAGTCTCTGTGATGCTTCTTTGTAATAAGCCTTTCACAAGCCTTCCAAGAAAAACTGTCTGCTAAGTAACAATACCATGTCTAAGGAGAGAAGTGATCAATGCAATGGCAGACAATGTCTTCATGTTGTTTTCTTATTGTTTTGTGAGATTGAGGACTTTGATCTTATGCTCCATATATATGACTTTATGAATAGCAGAAGCCATACATCTAACTTCAGAACTAGATAGGAAGGCATGACTGTTTCCAAGGTCGACATATAAAGCTTCTAAATCTATGCTGAGAAATTCCCCACTTATTTGATCAGCAGAGTCAAGATATATACTTCAGTCTAAAGATCTTAGTCCAGATTTCTAACCATCTTAGTTCTCCAAAGGACTACATAATTTCTTTGGAAGAAGAACAGGAGACAGCAATAAACCTTGATCCACAGTTCTTTAATCATGTGTACCAAGATAAGGAGACATAGATACTATAAAGTTATGCCAATTTAAGTGAAATAGCCTCGGTGGAAAAGAACAAGAGAGAGAAATCACGTTAGTTTATTGGCCTGTTGTTATTCAAAGCCATCAGCTGCATTCAAAGGCGACAAAAGAAGCTCGTGTTGAATGGTCACAGCAACGTGGCTTTAAGATGCCATGATGCCATGCTCATTCAATGTTTGGAGCTCTCTCTCTCTCTCTCTCTCTCTCTCTTCCTCTTCTCTTCTAATGAGTCAAGCAGTCACATCCGAATGAAGGCTTAAAAGAAGCCTCTATTCTTCGTTCATCCGTGGCTATCTCTATCCAAATGCTTCATGTCATTGGATAAGGATAAGTATAAAATAAACAATTTATTTCTGTATGTATAAAATGAATACTCTCATCAGCATTTCGTCCAAGATGTCTAGGAGAAGTTCTGGTGTGGACCTTCCTTGGTCTCGAATACCATGATTCATCTCTAATTAAATTGCTTATATCAATCGAGTAGCATAAAATTATCCATTACTGTCACAAAAGAATGCAATTTTTATGATAGTAAATAAAAAGGGAAAGAAAAATCATATTAGAGAATTTGTGGAATTTCAATCTACTATGGTATTGAGAGAATCATAAGGGTTTTTTTCCCTTATGATAAAGATTTATTTATTTTTATTAAATGTTGAACTTACCTACAAAGATGAAACCTGATATTGTTAGTTAAAGAAGTTTAATTCATGTTATCATTTTTATGTTAATTTAATTTTAAGAAACAACTCTAAACTTTATACTTTAGATTATTGTAAAAATATAAAATCATTCAAAAAAAAACATGATGCAAAGGTATTATCTTTAATCACATATAAATTTTATTAAAATTAAAATAAATAAAATTTATTATGCATCAATCTTATTCATTCAAGAGTTTTTATTTAATATTTTTAATTTTTTTTAATATTTTTAAACTTTTTTTTTATTGATGGTATTAATTACATAGAAATTTATCAATATTTGTAGTCTATAATTAGAAATAAGCCTTTCTTTATAGAATATATTAAACATCAACTCTTTCAATTATTTAAAGATATTGTTAGGGTGAGGATGGCTAAGTTGGTGGAACTTGTGGTGATGCAAGTCTCATGATTCCACTTATTATAATTATAAAAATAATAATATTATTTTAACATATATTTAAAAAAAAAAAAAAAATCGATCGTTCAACTCTCTAGCCTTTCACCCTTTACTAAATTTAACAACAGCAAATTTAAAAAATAAAAGAAATTGGAAGGACGGGAGAAAGCTTCTCCTGTTAACCAAAATGTCCGGGGGACATTTATCGGCTCTCCGATCAGCCTTCTCCCACATAAAACCGGCATTCCTTTTCACCCCCATCTCGTCCTCTCCACTGTTGATCACCCAAACAATCGTCCCCCACTCCCTCAAATTCCCCCGAGGAAGGATGTATCATCGTTAATACGCTACCAAAACAGCAGCCGGGCACAGAGAGAGAGAGAGAGAGAGAGAGAGACGCCTCTTGAAGTGAGAAAGCGAGGGAGAAGAAAAAAAAAAAAAAGAAGAAGGGAATCGGAGGGGTTTGTGTTTGAAGTTATGCGCGTGAGAGAGAAAGAAGAAGAAAAGAAAGGGTCTGTGATGAAGAAGCGGCAGCGGCCATCATCGTCGTGTTAAATGCATCACAAGAAATCAGAGGCTCAGATCGGCAAGGAAAGCTTCGGTGTCTCCTCCGATTTCAGCCCTTCTCCCCACCCTCTCCTTCCTCTCTTTCACCACCACCACCACCAGCAGCAGCAACCCTCTTCTTTCGTCCAAATCCACGTCCCTGATGATTCCCATCCTCACCATGCTCCCCACTTCCTCCTCTCCTCCCCCCACAAGCGTTCCCTCATGAACGCCTCCCCAGCCGCCCGCCACCACCGTCACCCCTCCCCAGCCCCCACCCACCACCACCGCCTCCGCCACCACCCGCGCCTCCTCCCCCATTTCTCCGCCGCCGCCACGCGGTCCGCCCTCCGCCACCTCCTCCGCCGTCTCCGCCTCCGCCTCCGCCTCCTCCTTCTCCTCTCCCTCCCCTCCCTCTACCTCCTCCTCTCCCCCTTCCCCTCCTCCTCCTCCTCCTCCTCCTCCCCTGGCGCCGCCGCCGGGCGCTCACTCATCCTCGACTTCCTCTTCGCCCTCGCCTTCTCCTCCTTCCTCCTCCTCGTTCTCGCCCTCTCGCTTAACGCCTTCCCTGTCCCCTCCCTCCGCCTCCTCCTCTCCCGCTCCTCCGCCCTCCTCCTCCCCCGCCACCAGCCCCCCTCCCCCGTCCTCTGGTCCATCGGCTCCTCCACCGACAAGCCCAAAGCCGACCGCCGCCCGGCCTCGGGCCTGGGGGTCCAGGTCTACAGCAACGGGGACGTCTACGAGGGGGAGTTCCACCAGGGCAAGTGCTCCGGGAGCGGGGTATACTACTACTATATGAGCGGGAGGTACGAAGGGGACTGGGTCGATGAGAAGTACGACGGCTATGGCGTGGAGACATGGGCTCGGGGTAGCCGGTACAGGGGCCAATACCGCCGGGGGCTCCGCCATGGGTTCGGGGTTTACCGGTTCTACACGGGGGATGTCTACGCCGGGGAATGGTCCAACGGGCAGAGCCATGGATGCGGAGTGCATACTTGCGAGGATGGCAGCCGATACGTCGGGGAGTTCAAATGGGGGGTCAAGCATGGCCTTGGTCACTACCATTTCAGGTAAGAGATTCAACAAGTTAGATTGATTTCTCTATATGAAATTCTTGGTTGTGGAGATGGGAAAACTTTCATTTGGTTGATATCTATTTTTAAGAAACTGCAAAATTGGGTCTTTTCTTACATAAACTGTGTTCTTGATTTCTCATTTATAACAGGTTAAAGGCATTACATGTTTTATTGTTGGAATTCCCCTTTCCCTCACTTTCTCGTTTCTGTTATTTTGGAAGACTTGGTGTCAGTTCCATTTGACTTGATTTTGCAATGTAAACAAGACAATGGTGACTCTACTGTTAACAATGCAACCACAAAGACCCACCTAGATTAACATGGAAGATAACTTCTGATGGAGTAGTTATTAATCTCTAATCTGCATCTTTGGCCATTGCCTGCTTTGCAATAGATGTGGAAAAAAATTTCTAGCTTTGAGTATTTCCCTCCGGCATTTCAAAGAGATCATCACAAAACTTCGGGAATCTAACTTCCCAAAATCAACACAGCCAACAGTCTTTCATACTGCCGCTTGTCCTAGGCATATGGTGCTGTTAGATTCTTTAGCATTCTCCTTCAGATGCTACACCCTAATTCTTTCCTAGGCAAAAGACATGCGATAATAAATGACTTGTGGGATGTTTTAGGAATCACTCATGATGTCAATGATGTCGTGACAATATGACCTAAATGGTTGATTTTTTGCTCATCTTGGCTATGCAAGACCTAAAATTTTTGGAGGACCTTGATTCATAGGGTATTAATTTGGCCTATTTTGGTCTATCTATGGTGTTCCTTTTGCATGATATTTGTCAAGTCTACCTTTTCTTGAAAAGCTGGCCAATCATGTTAAAAGGTAGGATAAAAGGTAAGCGGATTTAGTCTTTAAAGCTTTGTAAGACAGGGGGGTTTAGAAAAATCTTAAAGAGGAAGGGAGAAAAGCAATTTTTGTGGTTCTTCCATGAAAATCATCTTTGGTAATGTTTTTACCTTGAGTAAACTTGGAAAGAAGGTGTGGTTTGTAATTAAGAGACGAGATTGAATAACATGAGTTGTCGGCCAAAGATTCATGTCCCAGCATGTCCCACTGCATCATGCCGATACTTCTTTTCTTCTTTCGCTCCTCCTCCTTCAGATATTACAGCCTATTTCTTTCACAGGCAAAAATCATGCGATACTAAATGATCTCTAGTACATTTTAGAAGTCACTATCGATGCAAGTCCTGTACAGGTAATGACAAGATGAACTAAATGATTGATCTGCTTGCCTTGGCTGTGTGAGACCACGTATTTTTGGAGGGGATTGATTCATTGGATGTTAGTTTGGCCTATGTGTGGTGTTCCTTTTGCACGATATTTCATTGAATCTATGTTTCCTTGAAAAGCTAGCTGATCAAGTTGAAATCTAGAAAATAGATAAAAGAAATATTAGAGAATTTCATCATTAACGCTTTGCAGAACAAAAGGATTGAGGGAATCTTGGAGAGGAAGGGAAAAAGGGGAACTTTTGTGGTTCTTCCAGTTTCTATGAAGATTATTGTTTGGAATGTAACTTCCTTGAGCGAGTTTGGAAAAAAGATGTTGGAGGACATCTTTTGCCTCTGCAAAAACTTGGTATGTTTTGTATCTAAGAGACAAGTTTGGAGAATATTGGATGTAGGCCAGGGATTAACATCTCAGTGCATCCAAGCACGTCTTATTGATGTGGTATAATTTTGACAAGAAAACAATGCCCGAGATGCCCCAAAGACACTACTTTGCTCATAAACTAGGAAGTCTTGACCATTTCAGTTAGTATTAACCAAGATGGCTATCTCCTGACACATGGGATGGCTTGATGTGCTAGGAAACAATTCTTTTCCTATTGATTAACGTTATTAATGGTTGTTTTGGTTTGTGCTGGTCCATCTCACCTTGTTCCCATACTAATAGGGGACCAAACTAGTATAGATACTGGTATCATGACTTTCATCCTTGCTGTGAGCTCTTCAGTTATTTGCTGATTTCTGTGCGAAGGATGGTTTTATTTATCCATGCTTTGCACAACTTTAGTAGTTGATGCAATTTGAACTCGGGGATCAGCTCTAAATTAAAAATTGATGTGTCATAAGTGGACATTTGTACATGTATAGGCATATGTTTTACATGGATGCTAATAGGGTAGTGAGGTATATCAGATTGGATCCCAACGAGAGACCGAATTGCAATAAGAAAAGAGGTCAAAATTAAACTAGTTATACCAAAAGTTCTTCTGTCAACTCTAAGCCAACCTTCAGCCTCCAGTAAGTTAGATGACCAAGTAACCTCAAATATCTGCTATTTTGATTAACTATATTCAATTATCATTATCATTATCATTATTATTATTATTATTATTATTTGAGTCTATTATAGATACTGCATATCCTCATAAATATGCTTTTAAATGTTAATGAGTATTCCTGCAATTTAAGCATTGCACATGCCTTGAAGCATGTCAACATATCTGCTTCTTGCAAATAGTAGAGAACCTAAATAAGTAAATATGTTGATGAGTTAGCTGAACAAAAAATGGTTTCACTTTGTACTTAGTTGCTTGGGTTCCTGCAAGATTATAAGGCTTTGACTCTTGGAGGTTGAGCTGGGTTGAGGACAACCCATAGCCCAACTCAACCTTTGTACCTCCCAACCCTAACCTAACCTAACCTAAGTTGGTCTCGGGTTGGGATTTCTTTGACCCAACCCAACCCCATCTTAATCTAAATTTGAGGCAGGTCGGGAAAACAAAACAGGTTGAATAAGGAATTTAAGATAGAAGATCATTTTCTTAGCCTAAAATTGTTGAATTGAGGCCTTAATCATTCATCAGTACCAATGGTGCATTTAGAAGTAATTTAACAAGGCCAAGGAATATAATTATATGAAACATTCAAATAACCTATCCGAAACGTAAATATGAATTCATATGTGTGTGCGAATTATTTATTAATTTATATATTGGGTTGGTTCAGGTTGAGTCAAGTTGTGTTGAATATCAGCCCTAACCTAGCCTAGCCTAGCCTAGGATCAGATAGGGATTTTTAAGCTCAAGCCTAACCAAAGTTTATAAAATCTTGATCCAACCCTACCCAATGTAAGTTGGGTGAGCAGATTCGGGTTAAGCCCTACCCAAGTTACACCTCTACATGACTACATGATTGATAGGCTTGGTTTACTACTTGAGTTACCAGGGTGATTTGACAAAAATGCCTTAAGTCCCAGTTTAAACCAGAATCAAATATTTTAGCAGCTTTTATTATATAAGCTAGAAGTTGGCCAAATAGGCATTTCTCCTAATCTCTAGAGAAATCACCAATTCTACTTGTTTCCTCAAAACTCATAAATACTTTTTCTTACCCTGGTTGCTTCACATTAATAAAAAATAAAAAAAAAAAAAAAAAAAAAAGAAAAGAAAAGCCCAAAAAAGAAGCTGGATTGTTGTTAACATTTAACATAGACCCCACCCACATAGTATATCTTTGGTAAAACGTATAGCATTTTTTTTCCCCGTAACTCCTATGAAGAAGCAGCATAAGGTTCCATATAAAAATGAATTTTTGAGACTTGTTTTTCTGGCCCACCCCCCCCCTCCCCCTTCCCCCCAACACTGCTTAATTAATATTGCTACCATTTCTTTCAGAATTTAAGCTAAGATGGGACAGGATACCATCTCACCACTATCTAGAAATGACAATCATGCAACACCTTAATTTAAGTTAAAAATCACAAGGCCTTATCTTGATAAAATGACAGCATTCAAAAGTTTGATGATTTACTTAGATAAAGGTGGTTTGGTGGTTTTGTAGATCTGACAAGGGGTTTGTTCTGTTCCATTATGTGATTGTTATGAAAACCGGTTCCTTCTTGAGATTCTGCTTTGTTTTTGAGAGTAATTTAGGACATGTGGAATGAACTGAAGGTTTTATAGAGATGGCCAAAAGGGCCTTGATTAGGTAAATGCAATGACCCTTTACTTCAATATTCAATGCACCATCCATGGCAAAGACCACAGGAGTGATTTATTTTGTAATGGTCTCACTAAAAATTTTAAAAATCATAAGGATAGAAGTTAATAAATAAATTATTGTTAAACTAATGATAAATGTTGAGTTGGTTCGATCTAACACTTAAAGATTCTATTTTTGGTAATATGGGCAATCCAAAGGTCTATCTCGTTTCTTGTTTTTTTAAGTATTTTTTTCCTTTAGAATTGTTCATTCTTGAATTTCACCTTTTATTGGACAATTTTATGTCAAGATATAAAGAGAGAGATTGAGATGTGAATCAATTGAAGGGAAAAAAAAAGGAGATTTATCATGTCATAGGCACCAAAGTTCAGATTTTTGGCCTTATTTCAGCCTAATCTTCAAAGTCCTTTCTGCAAAATGTTCCTTTATGGTTCTCAATTTATTCCAGGGTATCTCCCATTTTCAAACTTGCACTCCCTCCACTCTTTTACACCCCCCCCCCCCCCCCCCACCTTCCCCTGTTCTTCTAAGTTTTGCAATCTTGGAACCTGATTGTGTACTTGCATCATACTAAATTGTACCAGTACACCATTTTTTTTATTTTAAGGGTTTAATCTTTTTTTATTGAGTTTTGAGGTAAAAAAATGGGTTTGTGAGTTTCTTTATGATGATTAAATATAATATACTTTGCTTTTTTAACATTACATGCCTAAAGAATGGTGGGCATGTATAATACATGTCAACTAAATATGGCATTGAAAATGAAAAGTTATACATTGCATAGATCTGACTAAGATCTAAGTCATCATGAAATCATGCCAAAATACAAAATTTGGCACGATGTTTCTATAAATTTTCAACATCTGCCTTTTTGTGGAATGTAATAAAAAAAAAGGAAAAGGAAATTACCTGATCGAACCTCTTGCTTACCATTCAACTCTCTTCTCTCTTTGTCCTCTCCTCTCTCTCTCTCCCCTCTCTTACCTTGAATTGGAGGGAGAAAACAGCATCAAACCCTTTCTCCCTCCATAATTGAGGCCCAAATTGATATGGGGCCCTTACCAAGCCAATCTGCTTGGAACCAAATGGTTCTGGGCAGTTTGGCTTGGCAAGGATCGGTAAGGGCTCTAAAGGTATGATGCAAACTGAACCAAATAGTTCGATCCAATACCATATGCCATGTGCTATATTACCATTTTAGTTAACTGCTTACTTTATTGCGTGCACTATTGCCTCCTCTCATTTCCCTCTTTTTATCTCCTCCCATTCATGACAGCCTTAATCCAACCAGCATCTCTTTCCCTTTAGCCCTCATCATCTCCCCTACCTTAAACTTCTTATTTTCTTGTGCTTCCCCACTTACCCCTTCCACACTCCTACACCACCCCCATCCCCCACCGCCCGCCCCCCCCCGCGGCAATCTCCTCTGGGGAAAAAGGCCCAATAAACTAGAGTGAAATATGATGCTTGGACAACATCTAGGATGCCTATGAAGTGGATTTCTCTTTTTGGATAATCAACTGGTATAACATTTATGATGTGGAGACATGGTCCTGGTTGAGTAGATAAAGGGGTGCAATAGAGTCACGGTTTGCATCATGAATTTGAGGTTTGCCAATCTTCTTTAAGCTGATGATTGAATTTCTGGTTTTAGGCCTGTGAAAGGTGCATCATTTAAGTAGGATCCATAACTTATAGTTTTATCATTTAGGATTTTCCATGTGCCATTTGGAGCAGGATTTTAAAGCACATACCACCTTGATCTTAGTCTGCTTTGCTTATGTAAACTTACATTTTTTATTGAAATTTATAATGGAAACCAACCTTTAGACCAATGGATTGGTTTATGACAAAATTCGTTCAAGACTAGACTAACTAAAATGGTCTTATGACAGATAGTTAAACTTTGATGTGCGATAAACACTCAATCAAGTCGGTTTATTGGTTTTGGGCTTGGGTTTGTTGTTGTTTTTAGATCATGCTTAATTAGTGGATCTGGGATTTGCTTTAGTGGAGTTGTGTGATATAATTGCTAGATTCAATTTATTCTCTTCAGTTGCTCTGGACGTTTGGGGTTTGGGTTTTGAAATAGCCTTGGTTTTTGAGGTTGAAGACTCAGAGATGCACATTGCATTTTTCACCTTCTGCTAGTTGCACTCCCCCTCTATTCCATTTCGTATTCATTTTTGGTGATTTGTTGGAAAAAACTCTAAAAGTTTTTATTCAAATGTTTCAGTTGTTTATAGCACAAGTGGTTGCTCTAACTGTTATGAACTTTAGTTTGTGCCAAACTGTCATATGAATATTGTACATATTATCGCTGGTTGATGTGATTGGCAGCAAACTAAACATTTTTATTCTGTTAAGCGAAGTGGCTCATCTGTTAACCTAAGTGTTTCATCTAGTTTCAATCAAAACAAAAATTGGTCAGACATGGTGAAATGAGACTAGCTGTAATAAACCAAAATGAAGTGTTTGCATATTTCTTCTACTTTAATCTCGTGTTTTATCACTATTCATACCTCTTGCAAAGAAGTGAACTCATTAAGTTTAATGTCATTATGTTTTCAAAACTAGTCTCTTCAGTCCAAAACAGATTATTCAGGATAGCAAATAAATCTATCATCTCAACAAATTGGCACCTCTCCATTATGAACATATATGGGCTTATTATTGTTGTCTAAAGGGCTGCATGGTGCACAATGCTTCACCATTTGGGGGTCTATAGAGGGTCAAAGGTACATAGCCTTGCCTTCTCATGTAGAGAGGTTGTTTCCATATTTCAAACCCATGACCTTTAGGTTACAATGGAGTAATCTTATCATTATGCCAAGGCTCTCTCTCTCTCTCTCTTATCATTGTTGGCTAAGTGGTGGATTATTGATGAATAATGTTATTTTGTGGGGGGATATGCATTGTTATTATTTTAATTTTGTAAGATGGTTCCTTGATATCCCTTGTAAATTTTGTCAGTTGAGTATAATGATGCCCATCAATCAGGCTTAAACATGTCTGGATATTAAGGAGAGTTGCTGTTCTGCATGTGAATTCATTACTATGATGGATATGCAGTACCAACACAGTGCCTGTTTGCATTTTCCATTCATTTGTAATTGTCTTGCAGATAAGATGCAAGAAACTGTTGTCCTTTTTTTTTTAAAGAAACTTATAAAAAAGAGAGGAGGTTACACCCCACCCAGCAACCTCGGTGCAGGTGGGATTTATACCCAGTTCATTGGGTACCATAGCATAACGACTTTGCTTACCAAGCTACTTTGGATCTGCAACAAGAAGTTGTTATCAGTAATCAAAGGTGTTGAGAATATCTGTGCCAGCTCTGCTTTGGTAGACTTCATGTTTAACAAAGGTTGTTTCTGTATTCCAGGACCAGTAATTCCCTGTAGGTCTTTCTCAGGTGTTCTTGGAAAAGATGGCTTGTAACTCATTGTATTTCTTCAGTACTTGAGTAAACAGCAGCCATAACAAGAAGTCTGTGAAACTACATTTTAACTTAACAATAAGATTATATTACTTTTGACTTAGGGTGCGGCTCTGGAAATCATACTCTTGTTCCTGGCCTCTTTGGTGAACATCTTTTATTACCAATATTTTCTCTGAGATTAATCTTTACCTGGCTCATTTTGTAACTTGATTTTTAATCTCTATATATGATGGGTTTTCTTGAACACCACAACAAGAAGCTTATATTTGTTAACTTAATATGTTTCGCAGGTGCTTTTGCTTAATATTTTCTGAAAGCACAAGTTTTTGCTCACTATTATTTCATAATTTATTTTTGGGGGGCAGTATCTTTGTGTTACAACAGCTGGACTTATTGAGTAGAATAATTGTCAGTCTTGGGATAATTATGCATTATTTTTCCATACAGTGTTCTTGTTTGTTTGATCTACATGCTGTCACTGAAAGATTCCAGTAGTTTGCTGTTCATATGCATAGTTTTCTTCTTTATTTCTGTTTTTGTCCAAATTGCTGGGATGAACCAATAGTAAGCTCATACGATTTCTATCATGGAACCATGAAAGCGCAATCAGTAGTTTCTACCCTTAACTCTGCAAAACACTAGCTTGATCCCATGGTCTGAAACTAAGTATGAAAATGGTGGAGCATGCTCCCACTGTATTATTCTAACTAATAGGATTCTGAGGAAGTAAATGGTCCTGCAGCAATTGATAACAGTCAGAATCTTTTTCTTACATTGAAACAATCATAGATAATGTACATTCCTTAAGTTTCTGGTGTTTGCTTTTTGAGTTAACTGAATTCTAAAACATTTTGGTACTGATTCTGTACTTGCACTATTTTATGAAGGAATGGCGATGCCTATGCTGGAGAGTACTTTGCAGACAAGATGCACGGATATGGGGTTTATCGTTTTGCAAATGGACATCGGTATGAGGGAGCATGGCATGAGGGAAGAAGACAGGGTTTGGGTATGTACACATTCAGAAATGGGGAAACACAATCAGGTCATTGGCAGAATGGTATCCTTGATACTTCAAGCACCCAGAACACTGTTCCTGCATCACCAATTGCTGCCAACCATTCCAGAGTGCTTAATGCAGTTCAGGTATGGGGTCTGCTCCTTTTATACAAAATAATATAAATCAACACTTTTTTTCCCATTAACATAATAACAGAAAAAAAGGATTTATGCTGGTCAATTTGTATCTCAGGAATCACGAAAAACAGCGGAGAAAGCGTATGATGCGCCAAGGGTTGATGATAGGGTGAACAAGGCTGTTGCAGCAGCCAACAAAGCAGCCAATGCTGCTAGAGTTGCAGCAGTTAAAGCTGTTCAAAAGCGAATTCCTAATAATAGTGATGGCTTACCAACCCCTACTGTGTGAGAGATTTGCTTTCTTGATATCAGGGTACTTTTGGTTCTGGTCGAGGGCGTCATTGAACTGTTCACTTACAACATATTAAAGGAGGAGGGGGGGGGCGTGGGGAGCATCAAACAAAATTTTCAGGCATCCATGCAGCGTGTTGTTTTTAGATTTTGTTATTTTCTTTTTCCTTGGAGAGTATGCTTTACTCGGCCCCTGCTTTGAGCTACCTTCAGTTGTCAAAGATGACTGATTGAGAGGCTCAGCTCTCTCTCTCTCTCTCTCTCTCTCTCTCACAGTACGTGAATATGGTGAGCGCTCCTTGCCTATGAAGGTTCCACTAGTGTGGAAGCCCCATTTGTGTGAAACTAGCTGTATATAGGTTTGTTGTAAGAACTGGTGTCCAGGTTAAACTTAATGCCAGCTAATTGTTGTATGCGAGAAACTATGGCCATTGTCATGAGACGAGTCATGATCAATGAATGCGAGCATTCTGCCTGTGGGTGAATGGTACCTTTTGTTCATTCTTTGTCATGAGTATAGTCTGTACAATCTGATATTGCCTGGTAGCCTTTGCAGAATCTTATTCACTGCTCTATATTG
Organism: Metroxylon sagu; assembly: GCA_017589505.3. Lineage (NCBI taxonomy): Eukaryota > Viridiplantae > Streptophyta > Magnoliopsida > Arecales > Arecaceae > Metroxylon > Metroxylon sagu. The sequence goes on along the minus strand of JACVBY030000574.1, from coordinate 713,571 downwards.
CACGTTACCGGAGTGATTTTGTGGGTTTGATACTGCTGCTGCCCATACAAAGTAAAGTAATCAAGCGTAGCATTTTCACCATCAGTCAAACATTCGTGCGGGAGTGCTGTATTGGTCTTATCATAGCTGCATTTTGGGGCCTTGCCTACCCAATGAAACATTGGAAGACTACAAGGTTCAGATGCGCTGGTGCGTCCATCTCACAAAGGTGGGTGATATCGTGCAAGCCAACCGACAGAACATTGGATGAATACAGGGTTCAGAGGTGCCTTGGCATCCGTCTCTGACCGTGGCTTCCCCTGTTAATTAACTTTTTGTTGATACCAAGGTGGTGATATCGTGCAAGCCAACTGACCATCTGTGAAATCAAGTTACATTATGTACATCAACATTCAAGGTGCTTCCCCAATTCCCAACTCTCCCTTACTTTTTAGCGCATCCAATGAGTTTTTAAGCAATATGGTCTCTCTCTCTCTCTCTCTCTCTCTCTCTCTGTGTGTGTTTGTGTTTCAGCCGTTTCTGTTGTTCGGATTTTGTGCCCATGTGCCTCGTCCAACGTGCCATTGGCCCCTGCAGTAGGAGGGGGGCACTAATTCAAGAAAAGGACGCAGCCACTGCCGCAGAGAAACTGTGCTTTGCTTGAAAGCGAAAGCGCAACTGGCAGTAGAATGCAACGGTGGATACCAGTGCAGCACTATAACAGCACAATAAAATCATCAATGCATTTAAAGGCAAGCCATCAGTTACCTGTCACAGCAGGCACTTGAGAAACAACAACTTTGACCACGGCCTAAGCTTGTATTCTAAGGATGCCATTTCTCTCTGGTCATTTGCCGGGCCATCAGACGTTAAACAGTTTTTGGACTTTGAACAAACTTCAAAGGAGTGTTGTGACACGATTGATATCATAACTCAACCAGCGAGGCAGCTGTTAACAGCTTTGTATTTTGACATCTTAGCACATATCATGCCCTAGTTGCACGGAACAACAGCTTCAAACCATCAATATGAAGAACCTTGTTCAGAAAATAAAAAAAGAGAGGATTTTCAATCAAGACACGGGCAACTAAAATTAAACCATGGAACATCGGGTAACGGTAAAATAGAGGAATAAAATGAGACGACTTCAAAATCCTCTCTTACTCTTGATTGAAGTTTAAATGTTGCATCCCAAGTCCCCCAGATGGGCTCCTCTGGAATCCTGGAAAAAAAATATTCTGAAACATGGTAGCCTGAAGCAGTGAGCTATCTCTACATTGACTGACACAAGAAATTAAGCATTCCTAAATTAATAAATCGACCAACGCAATAACTTACAACGGGAAGATTTTATCTCTTTCAAAAATTAAGCTAAAGATCAACCTCACAATAGCAGTAAACCAAATCCACTTTTGGTCTCTGCTTCAGTGTTCATCTTAAAACTGAAATTACTGAATAATATTCACTGTCCAGAATAGTTTCAGGGCTGGCAGTGCTGAAAAGCAGGAAAATTCGTCCCAGCAACAGAAACAAAAGATGTTCCAAGTAGAATGCACATGGACTGGAAAAAGGAACATTATCTTACTTCAGTGTGTAGGCACCGCCAGCTTTCACTTTTCCACAACCCTTGAATCCCCCAATCCCAGCAGCTTTCCTTTTGTCAGCATACTGTATAGTAGTTTAACCAAACATATTCAGTATTGATACAGGCAAAAATAATGTGGCTCAAAGCTACAGTCTAGAAATTACCATACCTTGCCACAAAACTCACAGAAGTAACTTTGCATGTTGGTTCACTTCCATTTTTTTTTTTATCTGCTTTCTCAAACATGCACCATATCGGGCACCTGAAATATTAACGATATCAATACTTAAAACTTTCATAAATTACAAAAAATGAAAAATCTAGGAAAATTTCACCCCTTCATGTAAATGGGGGTTGTTCAATCTAGAAAAATCCCCATACCGTATTTTCCTACAATTCCTGCCTTCTTCATGCGCTTCGTCTGAACCACAACACACAGTTACAGATGAGTGGTTAAAAATGGCTAATCATATCATTGTCCAATTAAAAATGGCTGATTTAGACAATCAACATAAATGAAGTTGGTCTAGTTAATGAAAGGATAAGGTTCACTTCCTCCTCCAAAATTGCCAAGCTTTCAAGACCAAGACCCTTGATGGCCAAGCATGATCACCCAGGTATTCAGACGCTAGTGCCATCCATTTGAAGAATGGCTCAAACATTGGGAAGAAGCTAAAAGGCCACTGCTATGGATCTAAAGAAGTGGTTGTAGAAGTAATATAATCAATACTTCTAGATAAACTATTAGGTTTTAGATTACCTTTAGTTAGACTATTCTTCCTTAGAAATGTTACAAAAAGTGCTTTGAAAGTGTCAGATATGGTTCAGGTATATTAAGAGTCAGGTGTCTTTTCTAAGGCCATCAGCTGTTCACACATCCATTTAGGCATGCCCTCTTTTTTGTTATAGGTTTTGGATCCCCTTTTTTTTTTTTTTTTGAGGGGCGGGGGGATTTTTCTAGATTGAACATACTTCATTCACTCCATGTGTTTTTGCTTCAGGTTGAAAATTAGGAATAAGAATTCACCTTTTGTTCATGAATTCAATCCATTTTTGCTAACTCTTTCTAATTTGAAATTCATTCTGCTTAACTCAGAATTCACCTTTGCTTCAGGTTAAACTTTTTCTAGCACCTAGCCAAGATAATTTTTTAGATAGTCCTTCACATATGCCAATCCCAAGACCAAATCTTATCAATTGACCTGCTTGGCTATGACAAGAAGAGATTGACACATGGCCTTCTCATCACTTTAATCATGATCTAAAGTGCCAGCAAGCACATAAAGTGTTAGCACAACAATATATTAAATGTGATTTTATTTTTTTTAATTTAAAAGGCTTTTTAAATATTCTATTTCTTTTCTTCAATAACATGGAAAGGCACGGCACATGCCATGACAATAAGTGACCTGCACAGGTGCCAACACTAATACCTAAATCCTTAACTTTTATCGCACAGCTGACAATAAAATCTTGTATTGGTTTCTCCTTCCACATTGGTCTTTATGCATGAACACAGTCCACCCAATACCTACAAACCTTTGATGAGCCAAAAATGTTGATTCCAATTACAAAATACTTCATCTTAGTGGTGTACTGAAATGACCGAGTAGGGTTTTCTTTACTTGACCAAAGAACCAGGAAAGGCACAGGTTTATGTGAATTTTCCTCCATAATATGAGTCTTTTATCCTCTTGCTCATGCTCACGTGCCAGTGTACAAAAATACAAAAATGAATCTTTTATATCCTCTTGAGCATGCGAACTTCGAACATTTGGGTTTCAAGCAAAGTGGTATGACCATTGAGAAGAACCCCAATTCAGTGAAATACTTCCATTATGCAATGCTACTTTTACGAATTCTATCACTTCCACTAATGTTGATGCAAGTGCACGATGCTGAAATGGGCTGGTTAACCTTAAACTACATGGATAAAAAATATATGGGTACAAAGGGCAATATGCAGGATCTTTTGGGCATTTCTTCAATATGGTGGTGAGAAGATGACTTAGATATGGAACCAACTCTATGCGTTCCAATGTGTGCATGGTGTTGAAACTCTTTGAGGATGACAACTGAAAGACATGACTTGTCACATTATTATTTTAAGTAATCTAACATAACCAAACTAGAAAGCTAAATTTCAAATCTCATCAAGCCCAAAAGTGTCAATGCATGGGCCTTCTGCCATTCTCGAGTTCACAATTATAATCAGACATGCTTTACTAGACTCAAGCTTAAGTAAACTCTAGATGGAGTTATAGCTAATTGCACCAACTTGAGCAATAATAAAAACTGCACCTACTACTAAAATAATATGGCTGAATCCTTATAATTTGAGCTACCCCTTACAGCTAGACTGCATTACTAAGTCTGTGAACAAGGTTAGATGCTTGTCACCAATAAGTTTTCAAAGTCATTAACTTGTTGAAGACTAATGTATTTTGTCACGCATTGATTCTTAATCATGAAGTGGGTTAACTATATGGTTTAAATAATGTGATCCAAATTCAACACCGAAGCATCAACAAAGACTAAAGATCAGTTCCAAGTGAATCTTAAATGTAAATATAGAGAGGTCAAGAGAAAACCCTGCATGTCCAAAGACAACCATGATGCATAGAATGTCCCAAAAAAAAAATCCACGATGTGTTTATTTGTTAAGGCACAAAAAGGAGACAACATGGGTATGAATTGATTGCATTTGGATATTTTATTGGCTTGTTAATACCAAACATGAGTTAATAAGGTAACTAGTATGTCCCATAGCATTCAGTGCATAAGCAAGAATTCATCTAACTTTGGAACTAGAAATATTTAGCAAGAGTTGGTTATGAAACTGTGAGAGCCCATACTAGCAAGTGTTTAGTCTCACATTGATTACATACTAGAAAGATTCTGGATATTTATATTACATCAAGAAGTTCAAATAATACTTTCTAACTAGCTTTTTTTGGGTAAGGTCCTGAGTTGTCACAAAAACCACATAGAAGAATGGTCCCACTCCAAATTTAGTTATAGCCAGTTGTTCAAGATCTAATTAAGGAGAGGAACTCCTCCATGATAGGAAGGGCAAGAAAGACAAAAAGATCCACCATGGTTTTTCTTTTGGCTAAAAACCTACTCTTATGGAACTGTGTTTGGAGTCTAAGCCACATTTTAAAAACCAAAATCAAATCCTAAGCAAGCTGAAAGCCAAATATTTCCATGGCAGCCATGCAAACTTGATGTGGTTGATAACTCAGATGTGTTCGACCAGTTGACTTGTGAAGTCAAGCTATTTTGCATTAGCATCAGTCCCCTGATGTTTCCATGGGTCTGCCAAGGCAGTGAAAATTTGATTGCTGAGGTCCAATTAATATAATTATCCAACTGTCTTTGAAAACTTAAAATGTTTATCAGGGAAGAAAAGAGGTTTTAGAGGGTCTACCAAAAATGGTGTCTGAAAAATCATTGCTCACTGTTTACCCTAGTCTGGCAACTTCATGTTGGCAAAATTTAACAGACTACATGCAAAGAGGAACAAGATATCTATCCTGAGTACAGTCAGTCACAACTTACTTCAGAACAATGTTTCTACAAACATTTCTTGATGGATGTCCAAGTAACCTCTTTGTGACTTCTTAGCATTTAATTTACTCTATCATGTACTCTCAGGTGAACCCAGCCCACTGTATCACATCTTGCACCAAAGATCAAAGATCACCATGAAAATAATTTGTCAAAATTTCTACCACAGTCGTCAGGGGCGCCCATCTAGGTGCCAAACAGGACCCCCAGCACCCAAGCGAGGCCTGCCTAGTCACCTGCTGCATGGACCGCCAGCCCAAGCAACTGGGGATTTCACAGGCCATCTTGTTTTAATGGGTGGTGGTTGCCCAGCCCCTCACAGCATAATAGACCTGATTGAAGGCAGGGCTAGATCCACCAGAAAGGAAACAGAAAGAAGATAGAGAGAAAGGGGCGACCTCTCATTCTCACCTTCTCCGCTTGCTCACAACCTAGTGCATCAAAGAGGTATGCCTTACCTCTCAAATCTCAATCCGATTCTCCTACCTCTTTCTCTCATATACTCAAAGATGGCCAATGGTGGTTCTTGAGGCTTGCAAGGGTTGGGATCAACATCTTGATTAGCAGATCAAGACGAGTTCTCTCTCTCATCTCCATCTATATCTCTCCAGTCCACCCTCTCTTCCACTCCATTTCCTTTTTCTTTGCCCTTTGTTCTTCTTCTCTTTGATGTCCTAGACTCTAGCCCTCTATTTAGGAGTTAGTGGGAAAAGGAAAGGAAGGATTTTAAAGTAAATGATGGTAAAGGAAAAAATAGAAAGGAAGCTTTTTCAAGTAAAGGATGATAAAAGAAAGGAAGGAAAATGTGGGGTTGAAACCCTGAAAGTCTTACGAAATATAGAAAGAAAAAAGGATTTTATACCTGGTTAAATAGAAGAATGTAAAGTAAACCCTTGCAAGCCCTCCAATTTGGGGGTTTAAAAATTATTGCTGTTGAGAGATTTGGGATGATATTGGGAACCCTCCTAAACCCCTCCTTTCTTCACTTAAAAAAAATCTCAAATAGGGGTATCTTAATACTCCTCCTTTACTTTTCTCTCCTTTCCTCTCTCAACCTCTCTCCCAAGCAGGCCCTAAGGAATGGGGTTGGTTCAAACTTGCAAAATACTAGAATGCTCTGACAAGCATCCATGACTTTTTATTCCTCTTTTTCCAGCCTTGGCTCTTAGTGCTTTGAATGTTCTGACAAGCATCCATGACTGTAAATAACAGCACTCTCATGGGTGTTTCTTTCAAAGAGATTCAAGCTCATGATCTCTGGCATGATGGTCCACTGCTTTGATGGTAGCAACTAGTCTTACTTTGTCTTCTTTTTTCTTCTTGAAAAAGTTTATGTTTTTGGAAAGCATTAGTCTCATGATCTCTGTAGTTATCTTATTCTATTTTAAAAATTCTACTCTATTTTACATTCTCAACTTTTTCTCAATAGCAATAACTAGCATTACAGGAGAAACATAGCAACCTGATTTGTAAAAGAGAGAAAGGGAAAGAGTAATTATACAATAATTACTGTTATTATCATAGTTTTAACATGCTCATGTTGTTCTCATATATTTTGTGTTATTGCTATCATTACAGCACTGATATACTTTTGTTAATAATAATTTGTTGTGCTTCTATAACTAATATGCTTCTACATATGGTCTATAACTTCAGAATGAACAATAAAATTGTGAAAAAAAAATTAAAAATGGTTAGTTTTATGTAGAATTCATGCATTAAATATTACTAATGTATCTTTGGGTCATGTAATATGGATAGTTTATTACGAATAATGCATGTCTTAATCAATGATTGAAATATAAAAAGGTATAACATTTGCTGTAGATTTTGCACAAATTCTGTTGCCTAGGAAGTAGGAGGGTCCATCAACAGGGGTCACCTAAGCTATTTGACAACTTTGTTTTCCACAGGAATAGTCTTTAAAGGTCGTTGCACCACCCATTAAAAGATCCATCTTTACGATAAGCCCAAGGATTCAAGATTAGGGTTTTATATATGTGTTTTCACTCCCTAACGGGATATGCCCCCGAGATCTCTAAACAGAGTACTCGTTCCATCACCAAATTTTCATCTCGCTCCGGATCTCAGTGTTGTATGTGGATAGAGTTAGGCATTGATGTTTTTACTATAAAACATCAAAAAAAAAAAAAAAGAGGGAAGTTTTTCTTTAAAAAAAAAAGTTCATTAAAATTCCCATCGGAGCTTGAAGCCGACGATTAATCTAGAGAGGAAACAACAGGCAGAATAGTTGAGAGAATGGAAGAGCGTACCATCTCGCCGCCGCCGAAAGCCGGAAGGAGCTTCCGAAACCGTAGATGTTATCGAGGGGCGCTTTCCCCTTCCTCCCCAATGCCCCGACGTCTTCCGATTCCGCACTTCTTCGGGTTGATACGGGCATTGGGCCGTGCGATTCCATGGCTGAGGTTCTAAGAGTCCGGCCAAGCTTTTTTTTTTTTTTTTTTAATTGGCAGCCACTTGGAACCGGTCTTTTGGTAAAACCCACAAGCAAATTATTTTCTAATTATTGATATAAATTAGATCAAAACTATCTTTTTAAATTAAAAAAAATTCATAAATATTATAAAAAAATTAAATAGGATTAAAAATAGGTCTCAATATTCGAATAATAATTGAAAAATTATTTATCTGTATTTATATATATTTTTTAATTAAAATAAATATAACACATAAGTCGGATCTCAAATTTGTAACATCCGGATATAATCCACCCTTTGGATATCCCGCCACGTCCGCCCGCGAGCAAAATCCACAATCTCAAGATCAAAGCCCTTCTCCTCCTCCTCGAGCACAGCTGTAGCTTTCGCACCGGTATACCGACGCGGCTTCCCACTTTCGACCACAACCGCCGGGATGATGATGTTGGTTGATTGCTCCGGCTGCCGGACGCCGCTCCAGCTGCCGCCGGGGGTCACGTCCATCCGCTGCGCCCTCTGCCAGACCGTCACCCACATCGCCGACCCCCGCCAGATACCCCCGCCGTCGCCCTCCTCCTCCGGCTACGGGGGTGGCTATGGCCCCCCGGCGCCAGCGCCCGCGCCCGCGCCGTCGCCGCATGGGGCGCCGTGGGGCCCGCCGCCGTCGCCGCACGGGCGAAAGAAGGCGGTGATCGTCGGGATCTCGTACCGGTACTCGCGGCACGAGCTCAAGGGCTGCATCAACGACGCCAAGTGCATGCGCTACCTCCTCGTCAACCGCTTCCAGTTCCCCGAGTCCTCCATCATCATGCTCACCGGTTATTTCTTCTGTCCTTTGCTTTATCTCGTTTCGAATTGTATGGAAATCTGCCGGATTTTAATCGAATTAACGATCGGTTCGTATGGAAATCTGCCGGATTTTAGTCGAATTAACGATCGGCGTACTGCTTGCGAGTGCGGCAGCATTGTCGTAATTGGATTTTTAACTTGTTTGCACGATTCATACTTCGAATTCTAACCGTAAACCTTTCCGAACTTTATTATTCATGTCCTCCCAAAATTTTTTTTGCCACTCGGGTACATTGCTATCTCCTAGATCCCGAAAGGTCTAAGAAGTCTTTTGTTGGATTTCAGAAGAAGAAAGTGATCCATATAGAATTCCGACGAAACACAACATGAAGATGGCTTTGTATTGGCTAGTGCAAGGTTGTCAGCCAGGAGACTCGTTAGTGTTCCACTATTCTGGCCATGGTTCGCAACAGAGGAGCTACCATGCTGATGAGGCTGACGGATACGATGAAACCCTTTGCCCGCTGGACTTTGAAACACAAGGAATGATAGTAGATGATGAAATCAATGCTTCCATTGTCAGACCGCTACCTCATGGAGTTAGGCTTCACGCTATAATAGATGCTTGCCACAGCGGTACTGTGCTTGATTTACCATTCCTTTGCAGAATGAATAGGTAAATAATCTCTTGCAATTGCCTTGTGATTATATTCTATTTGTGATTGCATAAAGCTTTTTCCTTCTTTTCTTCGGCTAGTAGCAATGACAATTTCTCTTCATGGTTATGAGACTTAACCTTCTCCTGTTTTGGACAAATCAAAAAAGCAACTTCTTGCAGGAATATATAATTTTCATAAAAAAGTAAATAACCTTGACCTACTGACATCTTTCGAAGTCTAGGGGGATGAATATAGGTTGGTTGTGATTGAAATAGGTCGCTTGTTTGACATTTTTAAAAAAAAAAAAATTAATAATGGGTTTTGCAACACTTATAAAAAATTTGCTTACGTGAGTCTGATGTTGCTTGGAGGTGCATCTAATTGGATCACAAAGTGACTTCTTCTTTTTCTAATGGATTCCATAACATCTTCCATTTATTTTTTACTGATGACTTATTCTGTTTGTTAATTACATCAATTTGTAGTGCAAAATAAATCCTCTCGTTCAGTTTGACCATCTTACCCTTTTTTCCTATTTCTATATTGAATAGTCATGGATCACCAAAGCTTTAGAACTTAGAAGATTGTAGGTTATAAAGCATCTAGGTGCTAGGTGAGTGCTTAAATTTCTAGGCAGTCCAGAAATTTTGAAAAAAGAAATACAGAAGATTGTAAAAATAAGAAACAAAAAGATTTTGCACCAGTTGAGTAATTTCTACGAGTGAGACTTCCAAGATTTCTCCCAACAACTAGAGCAACAACAACCGTATGTCATGGCTGAGGCTGTGGGCTCACTGCCAGGGTTGCTGGCATGAGTGCAGCATAGGCCGTGGAGAATTTGGCATGGACCAAAAGTTGAAATATTCCTCGATGGGGTGGGATTTGGCTAGATGCCCTGTTGGGGTAGTGAGGGGAGCAAAGTAGCCATGCCGGAAGAGGGCTGTGGCATAGTGTTGGAGACCTTACAAAGCTTGGTTTGGGCATGGCGGCAGAGCTCCATGACATGTGTGAATATTCAAGGATTCCTTGGGGATTTGAGGAAGTTTGTAGTGTTGGACATGACCCTGACTCCTCCAGGCTTGTAGGACACAAGCCCATCACGGCCCAATTGTGAGTCAAGGTCATGTCACGCTCGGATAATCTCGTGTGGTATGTTTGGAGCAATGCTTGGCTAGATGAGCTGGCCACATTACGCGAAAGGCCCATGCCTCGAGGTCATTCCTTAAGAATTATTCAGGCTATCTTATATATTCTTTATCTCTATAGTAGAGCACAAAGGTGCTAGGGGAGTAATTTGAGCAAGGATGTGGCCTACCCAGACAAGCAAGTCTCATGGGCATTGTGGGGATCTACAGGAGTTAATTAGTTATGGAGTACAGGTGTAGCTGAATGGATATCAATTGGAACATGTTCCTTGGAGCTGGGTCAAGGATCAAGGTCAGCCAAGTGGATTGTGTGAAGGAGAGGACAGTGCAATACACGGAGTATTGGTCAGATATATTTATTTGATGGGCAGACTTGGATGTGAATGTCATGGTAGTGCACAATGTTATGTAAGCAAGCTGAGGATAAAGAATGTTGGACGGTATGGCCATGGACCTTAGGTGCTGCAGCAAGCACAACAATGTGTGAAGAGACTGTGAACATTATCGAGTGGTATGGTAAGGGAAGGCATACCGAGGATGCAAGGCAGTGATCATGGCACACAAGATGTCGGAATGCTTGGATAGCAAAAACTGAGAGAGCCCAGGTGTGCATGATTAACCTGGCTATGGAAAGTTGCAGGGTGTGTCGGCTTGATGGTTTAGCTGAGCGATATGGATAGAGGATTTGCCTTAACTTCATACAGTGCAGTGGTGTTGCATGGTCAAGTCATGTGTGGTTGATTTGTGTATTCCTAAAGGACAATATGGTAGCTGGCGGATCAATGACAGTAGAGATGTCATGGCATTAAAGCACTATACTTGCGCAGTACTTGGCAAAAAGGCAAGCATCTTTGGCACAGAGGTGCCAGAATGTAAAGCACTCTTGAGAAGAGTTTAAGATGTATCACAAAAGTGCGCATGAATGTTAAGGTCAATTTGGGGATCAGGTTGCTTGCGGGCACTTGAGGTGGTGTCGCATGAGTTCAGTTTGACAAAGTTGCTGGGTGGAGCACCAAGGTGCATGTTTGGCTAATGCAACTAGACTATCTTGTGATTGTATGTTTGAGGGAAGGACTCAAGAGGGCTGGCCTTGGATGTGGAATGCCAAGGTGCTGCACTGGTAGTATTTGAGCAAGGAAAACACTCACCTCGTGACAAGCAACTGCTAGATGGGAACATCTTAGTAATGACTAAAGCCTATAGAAAGAAAGTGAGAAGCAGTGCATTGACTCCTCTTGCTGGTACCCCCAACCACTGCAATAGCTTTGCCATTTATCTTTCTTCCTTTCTCTCTTAGCCAAACATTGAGGGTGTAACATTGGAAATAGAGGTGGTGGATGGCTAATTTATAAGGTCAAGTCGAACGAACTGATAAGAGGATTAGTATATAGTCAAACCAAAGATCCACCCCATGCCTAATCTTGGCCACTCTGGATGGTCTTGCCTACTTGAGGTACCCTCCTTGGGCCAGGTGCATCCAATTGTGAATATTAGTAGTGACTGCTTGAAGCTATATAAAGCATAGAAGGTTCTGTCCTGCCTGATCGAATGCCTTTTAGACAACATGGACTTGCATAAATCCACAGATATTACAAGTAAGCAATCTTTTTCCTTCTAAACCTTCTAATCTTTGTTGCAAATCAGTCCCCCTATTTTCTATTTTTCTTTACTCTCTACCGTCAACCATATCCTCCAACATTTTATTATCGACTTAATCTGGAACTGAGTCCAGTGATTGTTCTCTTTAAAAGTTAGAGATAAGTATGAGATTTGTTTTTGGTCAAGACAGGGAATTAGATTGAAGGAACTTAAACAAGTCTGAAGGGTGATATGTTACAATCCTAGCCATTTATATTGGTTTTTAAGACTTTAGAGGATCGCACCAGATTTATTAGGTTCTTTTCAGATTTTATTCTTTTATGAAGGGGTTTAAATAGAATAAGTTGGAAGATATTCAATGTTAAAAGGCAAGTTTTTTTTTTTTTCAAGAGAAGTTAAGAAAAGAGGTGCTTTAGCCGTTTTCACAGCTTTCACTTTTTCCTCGACATTGTTTACTTTTATCTGTTTATCCTTCATCATCCTCTTCTTCTTTATTTATGACCCCTCAAGTGCTAGCCATCAAAAAATCCAATTGCATATATGCTCGCATTACTTTCAGAAAACCCATTATATCCATTTCTTATATTGATTCTGAACCCAGCTTTGCCTATTGGTAACTCAGCTCCTCGGAGCCTTTTGTCCACTTATTCTTTAATGTTTTTCTATCCTATTAAGAATCAAATCTGATCTGATTTCCTGCAGCTAAACCTCTTAACAGCCTGCTTTTTCCCTTAAAACTCATTCAGGCCAATATGGAAGCCATGAAGCTCACAAAACCATGTTCCACTATTTCCACTTTCAGAAATGTCTGCCAAGTTCTGTTGCAACTGAGGTTTTTGTTAAGCAAACCGTTTTGATATATTTCTAGTATCCCTTGCCTTGCTCTTGTAAACCCTAATTTGAGTTTACATTGAGTAATATAGCAGCAGATGGATCCTTCTGAAGTGAGCTGCAATATACAGTGAGCCCAAGCTAATTGGGTGTGTAGATAAGCTTGAAATGACACTTGAACCTTTAATAATTTATAAATGATGATCATGCTACTTTGTAAAAGGTAAATTTATAAGGGGCGAGAGGCATTCAAGTAGATGATGATGTATACCTCTTTAAGTGACTGAGCACTCATAAGACCTTCTTGATGTTACCTTTTTTTTATTTTTTTTCTAATTTTACATTTGATGTCCCCATATCATTACAATAATACAATCAATTGTTTTCCTTTCTTCTGCTGGTTGCCAAGGGAAGTATAGTTTGGTTACACCATAAGGCGTCAGAAAGCACCAATTTGTTGCAACTTTTCAGAATCATATAAGTTATTTACAATTCCATTCTATGTTCTAGTCCTCCTTTTTCCTTTAATGCAAGAACAACTCCCTGCCTCATTATATACTTTCCAACATTCAACGATTCACAAGTTTTTAATCATGGACTCTCAGTTATCACGTTGCCTGTATTTCTACAAATCTTACCCTATGTTAGAATTTATTTTCTTGGAGATTCAATAATCAAGTTAGATTCCTCAGGCTACTTCCTAGTGCTGTTAAATATAGGATGTTATATTTTCCCATCATACCCAGTTTGCATATGCATTTTTGTAGGTGCAACAGAATTAAATTCAGACAAGTTCACATGATATAAATTCCATCTAGTCCTCTTGTAGCAAAAATTCATGACATCTTAAAGGTAAAATTTTCTAAGAGTAACAGGAAAATGAAGGATGAGAAGCTTGTACTGAGAATATGAAGGTCAACAATTATGTCTTATTAGTTAATGTCATGCCTATTGATATCCTCCTACCAGTACAATCTTGGCTGCCAAGATTGCATAGTTATTAGAACTAGACCGGAGATCGAACCAATGGATCAATGGTTGAACCACATGAATAATGAAAATACAATTTAAATTAAAAACATGATCTACAATGATAGATAAAAATAATTTTCATGCAAAATTAAACCAATTTGATAGCTTTAAATTTAAATCGTTAAAATTAAGTTATATAAACTACAATAGATTATAATATCTGTACTGATACTTGAAGTTAATCTTCATTTAAAAAAAAAAAAAGAACTTGAAATCCTCTAGATCGTTTATGAAAAGGGAGAGATGATAAAGAGTTACATCACTTAAAGAATAGGGAAAGAGAGATTTAGACCTAAAAGAAAAAAAAAGCCCCTAAAAGCTAACATTGATATTTAAATTATATTAATTAAATTGTAGTTTTAAAAGGTTTGAAAAATTGGTCCAGTTTTACTGGTTCATATTAGATCATCAGGTCAATAAAAAAATGAGTAGGTTCATCCAGTTTTATACAATTGGTTCAATTAAAGAACTGGATCGGTCAGGATCCAGCTCACCAGTTCATTGATTGGACTAGCCGGTCCGTTCCAAGCCTGATAACCATGCAAGATTGTACTATTTTGGCTTGTTATTGGCCAACAATATTGCATCAATGCCACATCATATCAATTTCATGACTCCCTTTATTTCATCCTGGTAGTTATTAATGTCATTTATATCCTTCAAGTTGTTTGACCTTTCAGTTGGAAATGCGATTATTTAGCCAATATATGTTTTATTATTGATGCAGGAGTGGGCAATATGTATGGGAAGATCATCGCCCAAGATCTGGTGTTTGGAAAGGTACAAGCGGTGGGGAAGCCATTTCTTTTAGTGGTTGTGATGATAATCAAACCTCTGCTGATACTTCGGTAACTTCTTGTTACCTTCTTCTGCAATTGACACTGATTAAGGTGTATCAAGTCTGAATGGTTTGTTACTCATAGTCTGAAAATATTGTTATCGGTGGAATCTTTAGCAAGACAAAGCACCACATATTGCCAAAAACCTACATTTCTTTTTCCAGTTAAATAATGCGCTTTTGTACTATTATAATTGATCAAGAAGCTGGGCAAAGACGAGTGGTGCAAACAATCAGAGGTGATGAACTTAGCATTCTGTCTCATGATGAACTGCTATCTTGAAATGAACAACTGCACAGTGATAGTTCTCAAGCAGAAGTTTAAATGTTACTTCGGTATGAGTACCAAGATCGATTTTGAATTTACAGGTTTGACTAATGTTGAAACTAGGGAAATTCACTGGAATGCTTTAACAAATCATACATACATACATACATATCTTCTGAGCCATTTGGGATGCAACTGTTTAGATATTTTCTGAACATCACCAGTTCTGAATCTTCTGATAGCAGTCCTATTTATTGGCATAAGCATCAGGCTCTTGAAACCCTTAATGTATGAGTTCAGATCCAGTTTTCTAACAAAAAAGAATTAAGAAATTGAAAAGAAAAAGAAACAAAAGGCTGTAGTAGTCGTATTTCTCCCACAGATGCAAGCGTTAGGTTCTTTGCAATCTCTCATTTATTGTCTAATCTTGGTTTTGTAGTTATTAAAATAAAAAAGTAACAAAAGATGATTACCAAATCCAAGGCAGAAGAAGGCTTTTGCTTGGAAGTTTCCGTTCGGTTGATTTTGTCATTTCTTGCATTCATTTTTTTTTTTTTTTTTTTTTTTTTTTTTTGCCACGGCTGATTGATTTTTTCCTGTTGAAAATTAAAAGTTTTCTTTAATCAATTCTGCATGGTGCTGAGACTTTCAGTGGTTCTATGAGCAGGCTCTTTCAAAGGTCACCTCAACAGGTGCAATGACGTTCTGTTTTATCCAAGCCATTGAACGGGGTCATGGAGCGACATATGGAAGTATGTTGAATTCCATGCGGTCAACCATCCGAAGCACTGATGCAATGAGTGAAGGTCCTGTGACATCACTCCTCACCATGCTGTTGACAGGAGGCAGTGTAGGTGGTGGTTTGAGACAGGTACTTATTCCTTCATCTGTCCAGTTGCATGTTCAAAAATCAGCATTTTTTTGGTATGGTCAGTATGAGCTCGTTTATTCTGTTATATATTTTTTAGAACTTAAAAAGGTCTGTTAAAATACAAAAGATTTAATCCATGCAGACGTGGATGAATTTATCTTGGTCTCTTCAATTCTTTTTGATCAGATTATATCATTTTTCCTCTCAAGAACATAATAGGATGGTTTAATCTAACCAGGGAGGCAATTGGAACAAATAATTTTCCAGACTATGCCATACCATCTTGATTGCTTCTAACAAATCAGCAATTTTGGGGTCTTAGCTTGTCATTCTTGTTCATTTTTATTAGCCAACCATTTAAAGTAAATTTTGTTTTCTGTATTTTTTTTTTTTTTTTTTTTTTTCCTTGCAGGAGCCACAACTGACTGCTTGTGAACCATTTGATGTTTATATGAAGCCATTCTCTCTTTAATCTGCAGTTTCTTCCTCTTCTGGTGATTGTGTACAGCTAGTTGCAGGAAGGGGATTATTATCATGGATGGCAGGCAAATCTTTAATATATTTCCGGTTCAGTGATGGACTTGGTTTTTGAAATTCTTAAAACTATTGTCTTCTTCTGTAACTTAATTGTGGATATAACCAGTGTGATTCAATTATTATCCATACAACCTTTTCTGACAGCGAGAAATCTTTGTAATTAAGACAGCCTCTAGTTTTACTGCATCATGCAACAAAGATCCATCAAAAAAGCTTCTGGAAAATGAAAGAAACGATGAGATATGGATGGGAAATCATGGTTTCTGATTTGTCCTGAAATGCGCACTGCTATCTGAATCTACTGTCTACAAGTCTCCACCATGCCATATGGTCGACATTGGTCATTTCTTCCTTTCAGAGAAGAGCTGTTACAAAACAGGATATATATTTTGGGGTGTCCAGCACTGTACTGAATCAGTTGCAATTAAATAGTAGGGTAGCAAGTTAAGCAGCAGGGCAGCCAATTATCATGTTTTGGATCTGTAATGCTTCATGTACTAACAATTTTATCTCATTTACTCAAGGATCTAAAAAAACATCGGATGGATGAGATCCTTTATGCTGTAATTCCATTCCATAAATTGGTTAGTGAAGGAACCCCCTGATGGAAAATCCCAGTTCCCAAGTACACCTATGAATCAAAAATCCTGTTTTCCTGAGCAATACATCTGCTCAAAATAGGCTGAATTATGACCTGAAGAAAAAATGATGACATGCATTTCATCTCATTCCCCCCAAAAAAACCAAAGATGTTTTCATCTCTCCGACAAAAATGCTTCTCGTTTTTCAGTAAAGCAACAATGATATGTAGAGCATTTCTTAAACCAGAAACATGCAAGAAAACCTTTTTTTTTTTTAAGAAAACTTTCACAAATTGGAAAAACCCTAATTTTTTATTTGAGGGGATCAACAGAAGCTGGTAGGCAATTCTTTGAAAGCATCAGCCAAACCTATCGATACAAGTACAAGGGCAGAGCTGAATTCGGAGGGAATGAGCAAAAGGCCTACCCAGCTCCGAGAAGAAGATTCCTATTGATACAAGGCCAAGGGCAGAATCGAATTTGGAGGGAATGATCAAAAGGCCTACCAGCTCAGAGAAGAAGATTTCACCACATGTCTTGACCCTAAAACCATGTTAGCCCCAATTAAAGGGGATTTGACTTAAACAATTTTATCTGGCCACATCCCCTCGGGGCTCCCCATCCATGCGTTTGCCTCTGATCCAAGTGTTCATCAGGTTATTGATATTCAAACCACTAGTATTTCTCAGCCTATTGCACCTTTACTTCGAAGGATTAAAAGAGGAAGCTAAAATTTACAAAGAAAAAGGTTGATTTTCGTATAAGTTGCATTGTTGACTTCATACCAGTTAAAGCTAGTTGGTGGTAGTCAACAAGCCTAAATAACCAGTTCTAAAACTCATCCCTGCATTCAAATCATAAACCATTGAAAGTTTTTTGCCGCTACATATAGATGTGCCTAATATTTCCACAATGAGTGTCCTGATGCCCCGCCGTCAGAAAAAAAACCATGAAATTTCTGACCACAAAAGCATGCACTTGGCAATCAACTGGTTGCTAGAAGTTGCAAATTATAACATTTTATGCAATAAGAAGAAGCACACAGCTAACAAAAAATCACAAATCAGCGCCTAACCAGAAGCCCAAATAAGATGAAGCAGAGGTACTGACTTTGCCAGATGATTTGTTCCTCTCAATTGGTTGTGTAAATCATCAGCTACAGTAACCAATGGATCCTTCAGAACTAGTAACCGCTGGAGGACTATATCATGTAATTGCCAGATCACATTATTTAAATATAGAAGGTGGTTGAATCACGTTTACCTGCTAACAACAGTCCGAATGCTTCAAACTACCCAATGAGACTCTTACACAATGGCTTTTAAAATCAAACCAATGTAGGATCAAGTGTAATTGAATTCAGATCATAACTAGTTCAATTATTCCACAAATTGTAGCTCAACAGAACAACTAATCTCATTACATGAGAAAAACTGATCCAGGAAAAGTACTTGGAATAACAGATTTTGCATGTACTTCAATCAAAGAAACTGTCATCCCTTTTACCGCTGGTCACAGATAACACTGACATCAGTCACTGCTGATATCACTAATAATTAAGCTGTTTGAATTATATATTTTTTTTTTTTTCAGTACATAAAATAATATGATACAAAAAACAAAGAAAAACAAAATATTTTTATGGATGCAGTATCCTAGAGGTCTTCAACATGAATATGTTACCCAATGTTATCTTCATTTCTAAAGAAATGCATCCCACTTTGATTTGATGGGATGGGAGGCCAAGAATACTCTAACCTTAGATTAGAACTTGCATAATCTCATTTAAAACAGAATCACCCTTTTCTACTTTTATGAACCATGATATGTTGTATCAGTGCATACTACTTTGTACTGCGCATACCATATCATTCCGATACTGAACCAAGACTCAGTATGGGGTCAGTAGTACTGACCTCGTACCGAGTCTCAGTGTGCTAAACCAACATATTGAGTGTACCGACACTATACTCATATGATATCAGTATGAGGTCTGATACTGGAACGGCGTAATATGAACTCTAGATTACTTTAGAGGACCTCTGCTGCAAACCCAACTTCTACTAGATGCCCTGGCTCTGTCCCATTTTCACATATCAACCTTCCCATCTCTTTTAGAGGCACTATGTTTTCAAGTATAATTATTGCAAAAATGCAATCAAGAGACTTCCGCTTTGGGAGCATCATTCAGAGCATACTCCAGTGATGTGAGAACAGATTCCAACTAGGAAATGTCAGTGATAGACTTTTGAAACTAATTGAAATTAGGAGCCACACCATCTTATTTAGGTTGTAGCCACTTTTTGAAACACTAAATGATTGATTTATATTATATAGAAGAAAAAATATGTGAACACTCTACAAAAGGTGACTGTTTAGGAAATGATTGGTGGGAGAATGCCACAAAAAATATAGCCAGATGATGACGTGCTATTAAATGCTATTGAATGGAGTACTTTTTCAATTTAAAATGAAATATAACCAAAAAAAAAAAAAGATAAATTGTAACAGTTAGAAGATTGAATACCATCAAAGAAAATCCAGTCACTGGTGGATGCTGCACTATTAAGGATCAACATTGCACATTGCTAAGTGCATATACCCTTGGGTGGATAGTAAATCTTGAGAAACATGTCTTTTAGTTTGTCATGTGCAGTCATCTCTTCTAAAATTTTATCTTCAGAAATCATTTTAGATGATCGTTCCTCTCTGGCCCGTGATGAACTGTTTCTGACATTAGTAAAATCAATTTCGGTGGAAAACACTAGCTTAGAAAGATGATCCTTTCTAGCTTGTCTGTCATATTTGTCTCTTTCCCCTGTTCCATGTGTCATTAAATTGTAAGTGTACACAAATTTCTTCTGCCCAATTCTATATGCTCGGCTGATGGCTTGTCTACCTACTGCTGGGTTCCACACAACATCCAGAAGTACAACCCTTGAAGCCCCAGTTAGGCTTATCCCTTCACAACAAGCCTTCGTTGATGCAAGTAGCACCCTTGCTTCACTTTCCATATCATTAAAAATATCAATTGATGATTGACGATATTTTGTACGGATCTTCCCATCCATCTGCAACACTTCCTTCCCTTCACTCCAACTGAATAACTTGATTAGTTGGTCCTTTATCATAGACAGTGGCTGAATATACTGACTAAAAATCAAGACCTTTTCATTTAATGCTTCACAAAGTCGAACAACTTCCATTACAAATCTTGTTTTCACCCCTATATAGGCGTTCAATTTCTGTTTCTCTAGCAATGGTTTGCCTACAAGGGATTCCTCCTCCTTGGACAAGTTCAAAAAAGTGACTAATGAAGGATGAATAGAAGCCAAGGAGGTCTTATATTCATTCTCAAAGATGACATTGGACCCAATGTGTTCCATTTTCCCAATGATGTCTCTTTGGTGAGGTGGTGGATCTAATTCAATCACACATTCCCTCAATCCGGGAAGAGTATTGAGGATATTGCCACTATGAATATGCACAAATGGTTTTAATATTGATCTGATTTCTTCTGCATTATCATCAGTAACATGATTAGTTAGAGAAGCCCAAATCCCTTTTCCTTCATTCTTTTCTGGTAAGATGTCTTGTTCCATATCCATGATGAATTTTGCCTTTCTTCGACCTTGTTTTGATGTTTTAATGGAGATCTTTTCAGCAAATTTAGGCTTAACTAGACACATAATATTGTAAAGCTCCCCAAAATTATTTTGGAAAGGAGTTCCAGAAAGGATAATACGCTTTTCGGTTTTGACTTTCCCCAGTGCCTTCCAAATAAGACTGCGTTCATTTCTGGGTGTGTGCCCCTCATCAAGAACAAGCAAACCTGGCTTCTCAAGCAGGACATTACTCAATTTTGGGTCACAAGAGCTGTCAGCTGTTAGTTTTTTGAACAAGCCATAGCTTATTCCAAGGATACTGCCACCTTTGATCCATGAATATAATTTCACGAGACGCATTAAACTGATATTTCGAGATCCTTTGGCTGCCAACTGACGGATGGCAATATCTTCCTTCCCAGAATAGTCTGGAGCATTCAAATTATGAATTGGAAGGTCCACATCCCATTTTCTGAGTTCTTCTTCCCACGTGAGGAGCATTCCACTAGGAGCAACAATGACAGGCCTGCATTCTGGGAAAACCTTCATGTATGTTTGGATAAAGACTATTGATAATCGGGTCTTTCCTGTCCCTGGGGCATGTGAAATCACACACCCACCAATGACATCAGATCTAGCACCGGACTTCGGCTCATCAAGGTCAATTCCTCCAGCTAGATTTTTCCACATAAACTCAAATGCTTCCTGCTGATGTTCATACATTTTATCCTTAATCCCTGGAATGAGTTCCCATACAGTTCCTTTTGGAAGACCATATGAATTTTGGTTACCATCATCTTTAACCCTTCTACAAAGATCATCAAATAAGAGTGTGCCTTCCACCTTAGCAGAGTTTATCCTAGCTGACACTTCCCTAAAGTGTTTTGCCTTTGGATGCAGAAAAGTATCCATAGTTAATAGAAAGCAATAAGCTGTGCAACTTTTGGCAGCACAGAGAAGGAAATATCTCAAATC
Source organism: Metroxylon sagu (assembly GCA_017589505.3). Taxonomy (NCBI): domain Eukaryota; kingdom Viridiplantae; phylum Streptophyta; class Magnoliopsida; order Arecales; family Arecaceae; genus Metroxylon; species Metroxylon sagu. The sequence goes on along the minus strand of JACVBY030000574.1, from coordinate 692,269 downwards.
TCAATATTTACAGAACGTTCACCACTTACCAAAGAGGGTATCATATATCTGATCTCCAGATTCACAAAGGAGCAGAACTTGCATCTGATTCCTATTTGCTCATCAAGAATAAAGTGGTGTTTCCCATTAGAACATAATGTCAATAGATCAGATTCATGCTGTGGTATATCAACTTCTATTTGAACCTACAGGACATCACAAGAGCACAACATGCCTTCACTTAGCAGGAAATGGTCAAACAAACATGGAAGCGTAGATTAGAACGCACATGAAAGATATACTACTTTCCATGAGGATGTACTGAATAATTACAAGAACAAGAATGAATCTGTTGTCATTGGTGAAAAACAAAAATTCAACTAAATATAGACTGGTGTTATGATAGATGATGGACAGATTAAGAGAAAATAAATTGAGCATGAAAGCATGTAATATATCGAATGAGTATATCTCTATTGCTATCTATATGCATAGACATGCACGCACATATACAAATAGATAGATATAGACATGGACAACCCTCCTCTTAAGAGGAGAGGATATCCACTCCTCTCACTTTATTGACTGTTGAATCAGACCGTAAATGGTCCAAATTCATCCAGTATTATGTGCTCAATGTTAGACTTAAGAGACATTACTGACTCTTAGTTTAGGCAACTAGGTACCCATTACTGAGATCTTCATCCTCCTTTCCTCTTTCGTTTTTTCTCCTTTCTGCTTTCTTCTATCTACCCAACACCTCTTTCACCCTCCTCTCCTCTACCATGTATGTATACATGCCGGCACTTTATACATGTATGCATGCATTGGTGGGTACATGCATAAGTCTTATATCTGCAAATTGTTGACACTTACTGTGCAGATGGTTCTTAAACATAATACATGAGAATGCATGTTGTATCAACTTACTAACTTATAAAGAAAAAAGAATGACACATACTTCTATATGCAAATATAAATAGTATACACGATCCATGTCAAAAGTTAAGAAAACTCTCATGTTAAGACTTAAAATCAACTTATGTACAGCTATACCAAGGAAAGATTGCAGTCAACTGTATAATGCAGAGAAACAAGCATAACAATAGAAAAGTCTGGGCAGATCGATTAAAATTGAGTGATCTTCATGGTTATAACTTTAAAAGAAGAAGAAGAAGAAGAAGAAGAAGAAGAAAAACTATCACTATGCATTGGTGCCATCAGTACAATATCATGGTTATGAATGATACAGACTGGTATAGTGGCTAGACCAAGGTTTGGGTTTCAGCATCTTGAAACTCATATCAGTGCCGGTTTCATGTTGGAATGATACAATTCTGATTGTGCTGTTCCATTCCAGCAGTTTTTAATCCATGGTCATGTCAAAAATGTGTGTATCAAAAGCAACTGATTATCACCATGGCTCTATTTAGCTGTAATATTTTTCACAATTGTTGAGAACAAACTGCTTTGTTTGCCCTTTTGGGATATTTAGAAGTAGATAGTGTATAATCGAATTCACTATTATCCCACTTTAAAGGCCTTCAGCTCTCTCGTGCAACTCATAATCTCGGACCCTTAGGCTCACCCCAAAGCACTTGCACCTGAAACTCAGGAATGGGTACAAGTGACACTTGGATATAAGTATGAAAAAAGAAACTCTTGAAGATTTGATAGATCTGACACATGCATCCATCTAAACCTGACTTCTCTACCCATCATAGCCAATCCAGACTGCATGATACCTACTGTGCCAATAAGGTACTGATTATATCTGTAATGGTCCATGCCAGGAGATATCTGTCCATGACAGTGTGCCGAGTGCTGAGTTCATACGACCGATATGGCCCAGTATAGGCCTGTTTTGGTCGTCAAGTGCCTTGGCACGTGGTTGGGCATGGGACTTGCATGGCACCCCATGGTATGTACTGTGTCAGTCCATGACCAGCACAAGCACAGCACACAGTATTTTAATTTTTTTCTCATATTCAACTCCATGTAACATAGCTCGCAACATGTAAATTCAATATACAAGCAGAATTTTCCATGTTTCAAGCTGATGAAAACCACAAACTGGGGCAGTTAATGTTCTTGAACTAAATCAAAGCCTACCAATTAAATCTGTCTCCACTTTTCATGCAAATCCACTTAATAAAGTTATAGCAGGGCTATGGTAATTTCTGAATGCCATCAACAGAAAACATTGACATAAACCTTGGAGATTTCAAAATTTTCTCAAAGAAAATGGCTAGAAACTGAGAGTAAAAAAATTGAATTTTCCGATTGATTCTAAGTTAAATTTCTTCAGCCAACATACAAGTAAAATCTATTCAGGCAGACAACTTGTTGGGGTACAAAATGAAGAATGGAAGTGGAAATCATACAGAATTGAGAAGCATAATTTAGTGTTTCCCCCCAATACATGGAAGAAAATCCACACAAACATAATATGTGTATTTCCTTTGTCATGAACAAATAATTTTCAACGTCACATAGGGTGTCAGAAATTGGTATATTTACAAAAAAAAATTATGCAACCATTTACAATTCTAGGATAAAGAATAATTTTATGTCATAATCAATTTTCATATAAACTTGTGTTTTGTACTGTTCAATATTAGAATCGTAGTTTTGGTGACTTCTAATTTTAATTTCACATTCACACACTGACAACATATAACATAGAGATGAGACTAGACAATAATGGCAGCAGTGCAAACTAAAAAGAGTATGTGCAATAAAGAATCTGAAAACCATTTTCTGTAACAATATCTACAATGTTATCATCAATCCTTCCTAAACTGGTTTTGATGGTAGTTTCACTGATTCTTAAAAGGTTAGAACACTTGTCGCATACATCCGTAGATGAGAATAGGTCAATATTGACAAAAAATCTTGTACAGAAGGAAGCTGGGTGATTAGTTGCAATTTCAATTTATCCTGCAAATCACAACTTAGAAAATATTTTAGCATGAAATGGCTAAAACTTTTGTTTATCATCAAATGACTTACACATTATATGATTTCAAAAACAAAACTATACTAAATGCGAATCTGGTTGCATATTTATTCATTCACAAAACAGTTTCTTATTTTGTCATGAACGTGTGCTTCAATTTTGTCAAACCCAAGTTGGTGGCTAAAATTGACTTAACAAAAGTGGGCTAGTTATAATGAAATCATTAATGACAATCATTATATCAAATTTTAAGTCTATCAAGAGTTGTACAGTTGAGGTCAAAGCATTCACACATCAGTTTTAGTAATAAAAAGTAACTTCATAATAAAAATAGAGAAAGATGACAACTCAGCAAATTAATCCAAATACAGATCCCATAATATTATTAGAGAATTATGGAGGAGATATAAAAGAATGCATCATAAATCTCGGTTTAGTATTCCACAAGGGATCTCTATGTGGAATGACCAGTCCGCTTGCCAATGGTCTAGCCATTCATAGTGGGGGAAGGCCGTCAAATCTGACAATATTTCAGGAACTTTTGCAGTAGCAATACATTGAATGGAATTATTTATTACTATCTCATGTCAGTTCTAACTTATCCATGGAATGTTTTTTCTTTATATGCATAAAAATGAAGAGCATCAAGGGGCACTAGTAAAGATCAGAACTTGTAACTTTAGTAAAAAGTTAAATACCAAACATTTGACAAAATATTTAACATTTAAAAGATGAATGATGCCTGCATGGAAGGAAATGGCAGGATATCTCTACCCAATAATCTGAGGCATCTAACTAAATACAATTAAATAAAATAGCTCAATGTATTCATGCTGCAATTCCACCAATAGGTCATGAACCCACTGCAACTTTATTAATGCATATTAGCAATTTAATTGAACTTGGATGGTAAAATCAGCTCAGTATAAAAATGCCAATCATAAGGAGTATAGAATGTGTAACTGCTGCAATATAAACAAGCCTCCGCTGAGAGAAAACAAAGAATCAGATTATTTATAGAATGGACAGCTATTATTATTATTATCTGATAGTCCCATTACGTTATTCATGTAATAGCAGTATACCTCATTATCATGGTAGGTACCAATATTGTTCGACTCTAAAGCAAATTCGAAATCAGCCCATAATTCATCCAGCGCATTCTCATAATCTGATTTTTCAACTAGTTCGTCATCTTCATCTCCAAACGAGAATATGTATGGAAACATACCATTGTTGCAAGAAGGTTTCTCATTTGATGGAGAAGACTTGTCCTCAGGAGAAGCCAAATTCTCTGGAAGCTTCTCTTGTTCGTTGCAAATGGTATCAACAAGGAGATTAATCAATGCCCGCGCTTGCTTTCTCTTCTTGGACTTCCCCAGCCATGGTCGCTGTCGCCTTGAACTTTCCTCCCTACCATCCACATCCATCCTTTTGCCACCACCACCACCACCCTTAACCCGATTCCTTCTGTCACTATCCCTCCTGTTATCCCTACCAGACGAGGACAAACCAAGCTTTTCCTCTGAGTCTGACTCATCCACATTTATACAGAGCGGGTTGCTCGCAGACCAAACCTTCCGTTTCTTCTTGCATGGCTCTGGATCAAAAGAAAAACGAGCATGATTGGCAACTGCTGTACTCCCACTTGCAGGACCCTCACCAGAGAACCATCTTCCATTAGGCTTCAACTCGTAGCTCTGCCCATCCTCCCCACACCCCTTCTGACCACCTCCACTCATCATCATCCTGGTGTTCTCAGCCTCAGTACTGTCAGTTTCATGGCAGGAGTCATCTTCCTCCTCCTCCTCCTTCTCCTCCTCCTCATCTTCCTTCTCATCCTCTGAATCATCTGAAAATTCCACCTTGAAGTATTGAGTGTATGAAACTATCCTCTGCTTTCCCATTTGTGACCGGGTCCTCCTTGCGACACAAGAAGTGGCCACCGAAGTGCTGACTTTCTGAGCGCTCCTTTCCTCGCTGCCATCATCTAATACCTCAGCATCCACTTCTTCATCGGCATCATTAATTTCCAAAACATCCACCAGCCCCCCGACATCGGCAAGAATGCGACTTCCCTCTTTGCCACTTCCTTGAGATTCTTGAGCTCCGAATTCAACATTGGGTTCGTGAGTTTCATGAGCTCCGAATTCAACATTGGGTTCGTGAGCTTCATGATCTCCGGATTCAACACCGGGTTCGTAAGCTTCATGATCTCCGAATTCAACATCGGGTTCGTGAGCTTCATGAGCTCCGAATTCAACGACGGGTTCATGCGTCTCACGGGTTTCCCCTTCATCAACCTCAAATTCCTGATCTTTTTCTTCCACATTGGCATCATTAGTATCTAGAACTTCCACTTCGCCATTAGAATCCTCGATTTTATGAACTTCCCTTTCTCCAGCGGCGTCGCAGGCTTCTTCAGCTTCTGACCTTCCATCGACAACATTAACTTCAAGCCTTTCCCCCTCTCTTCCTTCATGAGCTTCGCAAGCATCCAAGCCCCCACTGGCAGCATCTGATCCGCTCCAACAAGCCGACTTTACCTCATTAGAACCTGATTTCGACCTCGTCCGCTCCTCCACGGTGGCCTCGCTGCCGTCGCTCTTGAGATCCGAAGCAGCGATGACCGCTTTCCGATCGGATGACGACCCGGACTCCTCCTCCCCTTTCCACAACTCCGGCGATCGTGGCCGAGTTCCCAATTCCTCCTCCGCATCCCGGTAAGAAGACTTCCGAGAGCGCCGGCGGCCACGATTCCCCTTCGAATGAGCCCCTTCTTCGCGATCCCCGCCACCTCCTCTACCCCCGTGGTCCTCGTCCTCGTCGTCCTCGAGGATGATCACTTCCGCGCCCGCCGCGCCAACTGTCGCGCCGCTCGTCTCGTCGAGCCCTAACCCGGCCGGGGAATCCGAAACCGCATCTCCCTCCCAGCCTCCGCCGGCGGGCGTGGAGCCTCCCGCCTCGCCGCCGCGGCCGTGGAGACGGGGCGTCGCATCGAGCCCCGCACCTCTGCCTAGGGTTTTCCGGCTGCGCGTTCTCCTCGCGACGCAATCCATCACCCTTCGCCTCCTCCGCCTCTCCGGCGAGTCCGAGCTGACGAAGCGGCGGAGCGCTGCTGCTAAATCCACTCAGCTTCTCGACTGATAATAATACATCACGAGGCGGGAGAGGGAGCGCGTCGCGGTAATAAAACTAGAGCGCCTTATCGCGCCACGTGGGCGCTTGGGTGGGACAACGGGTGAAACTAGCGGTGCGGAGAAGAGAGGCTTAGCGGAAGCGGCAAAAGCCCGCGAAGGGGCGCCGGGCATGCACGAGCGGAGTCGGGCGATGGGAGCGTTGAACGTACCGCCTGCGGTCACGGTCTCAGAGATTTGGAAAGCCGATCTCCGACCATACGATGAAATTGCCCTCCGGCGACGGTGGAAGGGCGTGAGTTTCGGGGGGGGTTCCGAGGAGGCCGGAAGCGGGTGACTGGATGCCGAGCGATACCAACGCGGCTCGACGGTTACATCGGGAAATTGAAGAGGGGTAGTTTTGTCATTTGGTACTTGTCGTGGTTTCTCTCTCGGTGGCTGTCCTTTTGTGTTTACCAATCCGACAGCAAACTCGTTTAGCGCTGGCAGCGCTTCTGTCGTGATTGACTCGGAAAAACCGCACCTTCGCTACGCGCTCTGGTTGAAGAGAATGGATACAAAATTGACAGCTCGTTCTCCCAAAACGCACAAAATTTATTTATTTTAAACCTCAACTTTTCTGTTATTACGGTTTAGTATCTTATCTTTTTTTTTTAAGACCACAACCCCAAGCCATAACGCCTCGTTAGATTAGATAAAGTAAAAATAAAAATAAAATAAAATAAAATAAAATACTAGATTAATCAGCGCATCATCCTGATGTTTGGCAGTCCACGTGTCCATGTTAAGGTGGCACAATTACATATGATCATTCATGTATTCATAGCAAATGGTATAATAATTATTTTACCAAATTTAATTAATCTTATGTAATAAAGCATCAAAAAATTTTAAAATATAAATAACTAAACTGCAATAATAAAAAAGTTTGAGGACTAAAAATATATTTTCGCATGCATGTATATCCATAGAGGGAAGAAACATCATATGATTTAATGCTTATTTCTAATAGATTATTTCTCCTTAAAAAAAAAAAGATAGAAGCAATAATTTGATTGGTATATTATAAAAATAAAAATAAAAAAATTCAGAAAATAGATGGTCCATACATCATTTTTTTAATTTATTTTTTATATAATGAATGGATTTATTTCATCATGGCTAGTTTGGTATCTAAATGTATATGGTGCATCCATCCATACATCATATCATGTATGGATAGATGTATATGAAGCACACGCGCCATGCATTCACTTCTTAGAAAATGATAGTACTCACCAATGATCGTAAGATAAATCATTTTTATCATGTAAATAATACTTCTTAGGTATAGATAAAATATAAGATTGATGCACTTTGTAAATTTATTTCAAGATTTTTATTTTCCAGGGTATTGCTCAAGTTAGTGAGACCTAAATTATTATAGATCGACTCTTTTTTTTTCTTTTCTTTTCTTATTTTATGTTATGCAAGATGCAAACAAATTGAATCATACTTGATTCTGATTTATATTAATTTTATATTCGGAACATGATTTTATACCTTAAACCAATCCATTTATAGGTCAGGTTAGGTCGAGTCAGGCTTATGAAAAAAATTTTAGTTCTAATAGATCATTCGGATTTATTAAAGATTCTTTAGGTCTGACTCAAAACATTGAAGTTTGGAATAGGATTGAATCAAATTGTGTTTATTTTGCAAATAAAATATAGTAATCGATAATCAAATATTCATTAAAGAATTTAAATAAGATTACAAAAAAGCTAACTTAAACTTAATTTTTTAAAAAACTTTTACTTTTATCCAAATAAATGATTATCCTTAAATTTATTAATTTTGATATTTAAAATATTTGTCAACATGCTTAAAGGCATATGAATGAGAACCTAACAAAATAAATAATAAAATATAAATATTTTGATATAATTGAGTAAAAAAATGAGAGGAGGTCTAGTTGTTGAAATGAAAAGAAGAATTAATTAAAATAAAAATTTATTCAATGAATCGATGAAGATAATTGAAGAGAAAGAAAATAAGATTGATAAAACTAATATTTATAGGTCAAGTTAAATCAAGTGCAGATTAGATAGGGTCAAAAAATATAAGATTCATACTTATCGGATTCAATTTTTATGCCTGACCTAACTCATGGATTTTTAAATACATATTAGGTTGGCGACATGATTCATTTGTAAATGTTTTTTCAGAATTCTTATAATATTTTTTTGATGAAAAGAAACAAATGATAAGTATTTACAAACTTTGTTCTTAAATTTTATTATGCTTTTCCATTTTATTTTATCATGGTGTATTTCTATACGATGGCTTTTTTACCAAGTCACAAGTATTTGATACATCAAGTAGATTACGTGCGAAATGTATATTTAAATTGTCATTAAAATGAAAAAAAAAAAAATGTAAATGCCTCTTTGTTAAGTAGTTTGTCAAAGACCCGTAAAGTATTTTTTTTATACTTTTCTCTACTTACAAAATTAAAACACATAAAGTTAAAGGTACACATGTCAATTTTTTCTTATACTTTCTTCTTTTTTTTGGAACAAATTACTTGCAAATAAAAAATATTAAGGCAAAAATATACTTTTGATCCTCAAACTTTCACTCAAAATTTATTTTAATTCTTAAACTTTTAAATGATATATTTTAGTCTCTCATATTTTAAGGATATTGTATTTTTATCATTTCTTTACATAATGTTAAAATTGACAAAATAGATGACGTATTATTCTCACACAAATACTGTTACTTATTCATTATCTCTCAATAATAATAGGTATAATTTCATAAATTTAAACCTTTTCATTATACTTTAAATATTGGGTTTAGGCTCTTAATTTTACATCTCTCAATATATTTTAATATTCAGTGATTTATAATAGATTTGAACTTAAAATAATTTTTAAAAAATAAAATAAAATTGAGCCCAAAATTAATAGCCAATTCAAAGAATTGAGGGGTTGAGGAAATTATTCTCCACTATGTGATTATTCACTTGATTAGTATTGTTATATAATGCAATAAAACAAAAGAACAAATAATCATAATTTACTTAAAATCCAGTCACTATTTAATTTAATTTTTTTAGAAGTTCACTTTTAAACATACAAATATTATTTTTGATCTTTCTCATGTTATTTCATGGATTTTTTTTTTTTTTTGTGTTTTTATGTTGATTAATTAAAACTTACTTTTAATCAATTATGATTTGATAGTAGAGGAGTGGTTTTCACTGCATAACAAGACTAATTTTACCCCTAAAAAATAAAGATAGCAATCCAGGAGTGACTACTACTTCATTAGCCATGATATCCAAGTTAAATGAATACATACTAATCAATTCCATTCTCCCTTACTTCCCAAAGAAATCAAGTGTACTCAAGAATGCCAATTGACAATCCTTTATTCCCTCTCAACAAAACCCTAAAACTCTCTTCCTCTGGGTGTCCTTTCTCACCACCTACATTGTCTTGGCATTTACATGATTAATTTTTAATGGAATCTATGATCTTTTTTTCTCCTCCTTTACTTTAACGCTGTTGAATGTCCAAGTGAGCGATTGGAACCTCAAAGATCTCTCTTTTTTATAATCTCTGGACAAAATTTCTCAGGTTTTCACACACACCTTCCCAAAGAGCGAACTCTCCTCCACCATGGAACAAATAAATTTACAAAACAATTTGAAGACAGTTCCAAGGTTATCATCATCCAACTGGAGACTTTAGACGGACGTGATCAATTCTCCTCTGTGGTCCCAAGTCAATGGTTGCACACCGGATCGTATCCATCCGTACCAACCTGGACCTGGGACCCACCCAACCCAAAGCCTTCCGACAACCAGCGCGTGCGGTCCGGCGAATGGTGGAATTTAAACCGGGGGGGGGGGGGGGGGGGCGCTCAATCAATACACTCCTTTTTCTCCTAATGCACCCCCGTTATGTACCCCCGGGGCCAGAAGTGAGGAGAGTGCGATTTAAAACGGGCGTGCAGTTATCAATCATTCTCCGTTCTCCTGCCAACCCAAACGTAAAAGCAATCCGAAGACCACCCACCTCGTCGGCCATCTCCTGAGGGAGATCTGGGAATCCCCAGGAACCCTAGAGTCACACTACTCCTCTCGATCCATCTCCTCTCGCGCAGGATTCGGCGAGATCCAGACGCCAAATTGCGAGACGAGGTGGATTCCGGATTGGTAGATCGGAAGCTTTTCCCTTTTTGAGCTATCGGAAGCGGCCTTTATTTATTTATTTTATTTGGAGCTTTCGCGGTTCTTTTGCTCGATCTGGAGCTGGTAACCTCGGTTCGCCCTGGAGGTTTTGAGTTTTCTCCAAATTTTGGCAATGAGGATCTTAAAAATTATTTCTTGGTCGGATTCGGTGTGTTCTGACGAGCGGAAAATCGGGTTCTGGTTTTGAATGTAGGGTTTTGGATTAACGAACTTGCTGGTTCTCGGCTACGAAAGTGCGATAATCGGATTAGTAGTAAGAAGAGTGTTGGCATTTGACTTCCGATCCAGAGATGGATATGTCTGCCGTTAGCGAGGAGCTGGCTCTTCTCGATGGGCAGATCAACGATATTCTCAGAGCATTGTCGTGTGTATCTCAAAACCTTCTCCTTTATAATTCTGGTAGTTGAATCTTTTCAAGGCTAAACTCAGGCCATAAGATGTTTTGTTGCAAATTGGTTTGAAGGGGTTACACTGATACACAACCAATAGCTAGCAAGATGCATTTAGTGTTCTTAATACTGCGAATTTCAACATTTTGTAAAAGCAAGCCATTCTTCCCCAAGATCATTAAGATGGTTTATCTAATATGAATTGTACAAGTTGATTAAAACAAAAGAAAATTTTCTCTTTTTCCAGGATGTTCATGAAAGAAGCACAACACAGTAGATTTGAAATCAGTAGATGCACGAGATTGTAATTGCATTATCAGTTGCAGATATGTATTTTTTCTTGTATAATAGTTGGTTTTGCATTGAAGTTTGTACCACCATGTGTCGGGACATTAATAGCTACATGAGGCTTGTCCAAGTTTTACAAGGAATTCTTCATGCTTATGCCGTGCCATTGTTGACAGAAATGGATTCCAGAAATTGGAGAAGATCAAAGACTCAAATAGGCAAAGTAGGCAGTTGGAAGAGCTTACAGAAAAGATGCGGGAATGCAAAAGGTACTTAAAAGTAGCCACCATTTGATGATGAAAAAAATACCTAATGATGTGTAGATTTTCTGAATTCTTCATTCCGCACTGATTCACATGTTATCTGGAGCATGTTTTGAATAGGAGGCTACCATGAGGTAATCTCTACTTACCTTTTGAATAATTTTAATGGTTTTGGATGTCGGTTCCTCTAATCTACACCGTGTGCTTGCTACCAAGCATGAGTTTTTTAAGATACAACGGAGGTGTCAAATGAATCTTGTTCAGAGGACAATTTTAACTAAAGCCTCTAATGTCTTGTTTATTTTCAAAAGTTTTTTGTTGGTATAATCTTACATATAGGTCAAGAGTAATCATAAAGATTGAGCCATGTTTCAACTATTTTAGGTTGGATGTATGAGTTCTTATATCCCAATCTTTCCATCATGGATTACTAGTAGTCTGACCTTAAGCTTTTCCAAATCTCTTTTCACAAATTCTACTCATGTTATTTTGGCATTTCAACCTCTTTACCATGCATCCATCTCAACATTCTTAACTTTTCTTTGTTCATCTTTTTGCTTGGTCCTTCTTTAATGAAGACAATACTAAGATTATATTTTCTAGGCATGACTTTGTGGGCATATTTTTGTGCTTATGCTGATTTATTTCACCCTGTGGTACATGCTGAATATGGATCATGGTGCATTTAGATATATTTATTCTGAAAATGCTTATTTCATTATGAAGCTGTTATTTAAATATGTCAAATATGGGGATTCTGATTTTTAATGGAATATGCATTGTTGGTTAGTCTTCTGATTGGGTCTTTCTCCTATAGGCTTATCAAAGAATTTGATAGGGAGGTGAAGGAAGCAGAGAGAAGAAACACTCCTGATGTCAACAGAATGCTGAATGATAAGAAACAGTCTATGGTGCTTGTCTACCTCTATTGTTTTATTGTTTTCTCCTAATTAAATCATGATGCCTATTGATTGAAGGTATTTTTGTTTTGCAGGTCAAAGAACTGAATTCATATGTGACTCTTAAGAAACAGTGAGTGCTTATCTTTTTCTAAATTATTTTATTTCATCTGTATTTATGGTATCTTATTTGAGTATGGCATTGGTCCTCACATTTGCATGAGCATTCCAATCTTTTGCTTCAATAGATTATATAACAATATTAACGCATCTTGTGCCTTGTTGCACCTACTTCTGCTGAATTGCCAAAAAGTGATATTCCATTCCAAAATTCTAGAACTTTAAATTCAAATTTCTGAAGACAAAATCTTTGCCGACTTGTTTATATTATATTGAATTTATGCTTCTTGTGAGTGAATGGGATGTTTGAATTACACTTGCTCTTGAATTATCTATGATGTGCTATTTGTTGCTGAAAGATGAAGTGAATCATTTTGGATGTCATGTTTTTGAGCTTTATGTTAGATATTTCATACCAAGCATTCGACTAACAGTTTTAGGGACTAAATTTCCTGCATATGGCATAAATTTTCTGCATATATGCCATATGTGCATGCATTCATGCCTGATGCCTACATGCATGCACCTACGTGCATATGTATGCATGCATGCAAATTTCTTTTATCATCTTGTTATGGATTTATGATGTGTGTGTTTGTCGATATTTTCTATGAAAGATCTTCTCTTTTAAACTTGAAGAATATATATTAGATCCTTGAGGGTCATTGATTTTTCCTGTTGTATAGATATCTTTTTGTTTGACAAATTGAGTAAGGTTGTTAGCTTTGGTTATCGAGAGTTTTGAACCATTAACTAATGCTTGTGAGAAACTTAGATGGAAGGCCATGTCAAAATTAGTTCCAAACACGTACTTTTGAAGCATCTGTAGCCATGCTAGCTGCAACATGCATGCTACGATGATGGCATGGAACTTTTTTATTTTTATTTCTTGTTTTGGTCTTCCTTTTCTTTAAAATTTATTTCTGTCATTGCTCTCTGATTGTTAGCTGAAAATCCTCTATCATCCTGTGTTATAAACAATATTCCGTTAATGTAGGCTTGGGGCACATGATATGCTTTATATAAATCATAAAATGTTAGGTTGCCTTCATATTTCATGAGCATTGGCCTTCAAATCCAAATGAGCATTGGCTTAAGAAAATTTTAAACATTTACTTCCCGTTCCCATAATCTTAATATTTAATTAGAGATCTAAATGTATCATGTTAAATTCTTGTTCTTAATTAATCAGTTAGGCCTCAGGAGTATCCAGGTCTGGAATTGATGTCAGATTTCCCAACAAGGCCAAAGATTGAACAATTATTGAAATAGATATTGCCTAGATGAAACCAAGGTCTCCATCACTGGTCTCCTGCCCCCTATGTGCATGGAGATTTTTTTTTTTTTTTCCTGAAAAAAAAAAGAAAAGAAAACTGCATTGCTAATGAGAATATTTTGATAGGGTTCCAGCAACATGCTCATTTCCAAGCATGATGCAACATATTAAGCTGACAATATGAATAGTATAAGCACTAAAAAATTAAATTGCTGAGATCCACAACAATTAATGCTGTCAATTTACCAACTGATTAAAATTAATTACAGTTACCAGCTTCTTTCTGTTCTGACACTAGCTAATTGCTCTTGGACAAAGCTCATGATTATGTAAAACTTGTTTTTTATTTATACTAACAAGCTTCTTCTCTACTTCTGCTAATTCAATAGTTATTTTTCTTTAGACATCAGTCTGAATAGGTAAGTATTTGTTTGTAAATTCAAGTTCTCTTGCATGCTTTCTGAAACTTTCTTCGATGTCAACTTTGTATTTGGAACCATAGATATGCAAGTAATCTTGGAAATAAACGTATTGAACTTTTTGATGCGCCTGGTGGTGGAGATGGGTTTGCTGAAGAAAATGCTGTGCTGGCATCATGTAAGATTTCTTGCTTATTTGCGCAATATCATTTGTTTTGACTTGATCAGAATTAGTTATCTAATAGATATTTGCAAGTCGATCAGGTTGCAATCTTAAGCATGTCTAAATTTGCTAATTTTGACACTGCCAAGTATTTAAATGCAGAAGTAAGTGGTTTCACACTTTTCGCCTTAGTAGTTGCTTTTACATTAGATGTTATGATATGTGGCAGTTGTAGTGCATTGTTTCATGCAACTCATGCTTGTGTCAAGAATTTCTTCTAATGTGTGGAGCAGTTGAAAGCTCACAGTCACTTGAAATTTCGTTAAACTGGCACTGGTTGTGTCCTTTGACCTTGTGGCCAAGATGATCTTTATATTTATCTCGATTATATTCATTGTTTTTGTGTTTTTTTAATCAGTGGTTGGATATGAGTGCCCCTTGATGGTTTGTTTGAGGATATCTATCAGCATCTTCCCTTAATCTTCTACATTTTCACAATCTTTGCCATCTATATTCTGTGATCTATTGGTTTACACTGTGATAGTTTTGAGTATTTATACCTTGTTGGATGCAACATAGTTTCACAAAGAGCTATCATGAATTAGGTATTTTGACTATGCTTTCCTTGTCAAACGTTGCCAACTTTCTCTTTATTGTAGCAACATAATTAGACGCTACCTATTTAAAGTAATATCTGCATCAATATCTTTCAATCGGAACATTAGGGTTCTGCACAGATTATTGCATGTTGAATGTTGATGATCCCCCTCACGGTATTTGCTATCTCAATAAAAGTACTTAATCAAGGAACATTGACACTTTGCATAAATTGTTGTATGTTGAATGCTAATGATGTCATCCCCCTTACATTATTTGATATCTCAACAAAAGTGCATACTTGATCAATTTTATGTCTATCCCATATAGGCACCAATGTATTCTATTGAATAGTTGTCTTAGTGATTCAATCCAAGATTTTAAGTCCCAACGAGATGGGGATGTTCCAACCATCCCATCCCATTCGTATAGGAAAATGGCACTAGGATAAAGGCGGGACATAGAAATCAATCCATGTAGAGAAAGAAGAAGAAAGAGAAACGAAAGAAAGGAAAGAAGGAAAGGAAAAAAAAGAGGGGAGAGAAGCAAAAGGAAAGAAAGAAAGAAAGAGAGGAGAAAAGGAAATAAAGGAAAGAATGAACTTTGAGCAGAGGCAGAGACTGCTCTGGGAGTCTGTTTAAGTTCAGAATGGTAAACTTGACCTAGTAGATGGCAAGTGAGGAAGGCATAAAAATTTATAAGATCATACTAGGATTCTCCTCAAGTGTAATGCAATGCAAAATATTCAACATATCATGATGCTTTACAAGATGATTATGGGTGATTTTTGTGGTGCTCACCATAACTGGAAAATATGTTATAACAGGCTTTGCAGTCAAATTTATAAAGAATTGTTTTATTGACATTACATGATGTTCAAAGCTATCTATAAGCAAAGGAGGATCATGTAAAAATTCATTTAGGAAAGTCTTGTATGATTTGTCCGTATACAGTAGCTCTTTGATAAAAAATAATGGAATGACTAGCTTAACTAACATGTCAATGCCTTATTCCTTCTATTCACAGTGTCATAATATGCTGAGCTATGGGGATGTGAATTGCTTTGTGATCCTTGCTGCCATTCATACTGTATGATACATCATAAAAAACTCCACTTCACTTAAAATAAGAATAAACCTAGTTGATGGGATCAACTTATCCCTCATTACCTTCTGTACTAAACCTTTTGACCAAAAGCCTAATCCAAAAAGTTTGGCCATTATTGCGGTGCACTTACTTGATTTTATGCTCAATCTCACTGTCAGACATTCCATTCCACATACCTGGATACATACATGCATATATATTGAGTTCTCAAGAAGTGTAATTTAATTAATCTATTAGAAGCTTAAATAATGATAGGATCTAAAAATTCTGGTTTAATTTGGTAGTGATAGAAAATCACCTATGTGCTGTGCAGCTATGACCAATCAACAGCTAATGGATAGTGGAAACAGAATGATGGATGAAACAGACCAAACTATTGAGCGGTCGAAAAAGGTTAGTTTCTGTTTGAGATTGTTATGGTATTGTTAAGAAAAGTGCACTGGTGTTTAGTTTCCTGAACTTGATGATACTCCAGAATTTGGCTTCTTTCCTATGCTGATTTTAGAAGTAACATGACTTGGAATCACTGGAATCATGGTAATGACATGTCTTTTAAATACCTGGTAATGATACGTCCTTTAAATAGTCTTCATATTCCTAAAAGGAGGAAAATTTAAGCTTGTCATGATTGAGAAAAAAAATAATGGAGGGAGATGCCATATGTAACAATTTCTACTCCTTTCAAGAGTCCTATTAAGTGTAGAATCAGGGTCCTTATTTTTGTCTTCACCTTTTACTTTATCAAGCCTTAAAAGGTGGAATGGCATCTTATGTGGGACGTAGGTTGTGGAAGACACCATTAATGTTGGAGCCGAGACGGCAGTTGCTCTAAAAGCACAGGTATGCCATTTTCGCAGAGTTGTCAATCTAGGATTTTGGCATGTTCTAGCTATCAAGTTGATTAGTTTTCCTTTGTGAGGCGCAAAGAGATACTAAATATGGTTCATGACTGTACTTTTCTTATTATTTTCAGACAGAACAGATGAATAGGATTGTTAATGAACTAGATTCAATCCATTTTTCAATCAAGAAGGCATCTCAACTGGTCAAGGAAATCAGTAGACAGGTCAGGTTTCCAAAAGAACTGAAGTTCCTTTCTATTTTTTCATATCTGGAGGTGCATTCCTCCTGACATTATTGCTCTCTCATGTCAGGTTGCAACAGACCGCTGTATCATGTCCATGCTTTTCCTGATTGTGCTTGGTGTGATAGCAATCATAATTGTGAAGGTAGAATATATTATTTACTTGCTTCTAAACTTCCCCTTTTTTTTGGTTTTGAAACTATTTCTATTTAATCCAGCATTTTGCTGATATCACATTGCCGTATGGGGCCTCAAAATTGCACATTGGTGGTTAGTCATTGTGCAATTCACGATGAAATCCTTGGACCCACCAAACTGAAACCCTGTCTAATGTGATTCAGCTCTTTACAGAACTATACATCTTTGGGTTCTGAAATTTATCAATAAAAAAGTTTTTGCTGATGTAGAGATGGCCTGTTCTTGGTCTATATCAGTGGACTGAGCAGTCAAATCAACCCTTGTCAATTTCTAATATGCATTTCTATTTTGTGTCGTGCAAAAACCACTTTACTAGATGCTATTCTACCCCTTCTTTTTTATTCTAAATTTAAGCCGCTGTGTCTCCTTTTCTGATGTTACTGATTGTGCAAAAATTCCCACCCTTTTAAAAAGATAGAGACAGTGAGGTAACTGATGTTATACTCTCTCTCTCTCTCTCTCTCTCTTTCTCTCTGTCACTTACACATGCATGCACACGCACGCATGCACATACACACATGCGCGTGCACACAGACACAACCCAGCCTCCTGCCCAATGCTCCAGAGAGTTTGCATTTTTATCCAAGAAAAACATTCTTCTCTATTAGTCATTTACTTTTTTAATAATCAATGGAGTCGTGATCATCCTTTCAGGCATCATATTTGTATAGAACTCCATCATATGTTTGTGGGAGTTCGGAAATAGCATTTTATCAAAACTATGATCTGAAAGTTTGGCGTCTTTTGACGTAGGTCCCCCCCTCCCCTCTCTCTATATGTGTGTGTGTGTGTTAGAGTGAAACACCCAGTGTTATGTACGTATAAAGTGCAGCCCTGAGCAACTTGGGGTTCTTCAAGTATGATATGCATATGTTTGATCTATTTCTTTTTTCAATGGGAGGAAAATAGAAGAATGACTCCCTGCCTTACAACAAAGCTCCAGCTTTGATTTTCCTAGTTCATCAGTTAATAGAGCAATTTTACAGAAAGTGTGACCTTAGATTGAGTGGAATGGAGGAAAAGGGTTTATGTAACTAACTCTAACTAGTTTGATATTAAGGTTTAGTTATTGATGTATCAAGTAATAGGGCAAGGATTTTTGTTTTTAGAACATTTTTGGGATGTCATTGTTACATAATTTTCTTTACAAGGATCTTCTATTTCTCTTTGAAGTGTTGTCCCAAGACTAGCAAAAATCTTATCATGCTTGCAAGTTGCCATCTCTGGGAGAGATTTTTCATGCTGAAGTTTTCTTCTTTTGTTTTTTTAATTGTTGGATTTTTTTTTTTTTTGGGGTGTAAATTGGCTAAATCATGTTGTTTTTATATGTCCAGATTGTGAATCCGCATAACAAGGACATTAGGGATATCCCAGGACTTGCTCCGCCAGCCAACCGAAAACTACTTTGGGTTCACAATTATGGATAAAAATTGATTCTTCTACTATGGTTGTATGCTCTTCTTGACAGCTGTTACAATTAGCACAATATATCTGATAGAGCAATTTTTATCAGCCAGATCTTTGATTGTTGATTCTGTATTTGTTCATTTCACATCTAAGTTCCACTAAGCATATTCTGGATTTCTAATAGAGTTATGATGCATCAATACAAGAACACATATTGTCAAAAATAACATGCTGAATTCATTACGGTCCTCATCTTGGCGGCTAGCATTTTGTTTCTACCTTGAATCCTGTCCAAAAGATATGATCCCTATCAAAAGTCTGGTATGCCATTTGTTGCATTCATAGTTTTTATCATCTCATCTTCCTCACGATTTAAAATGTGATCCAGATCTGTATATTCTGATCAATGACAGGGATTGCTTATTTGTTTTGAAGGAGTCCAGTTATCTGGAAAATAAATAAATTAATATAATTGAAGTTATGTTGAATATTGCAAAGAGACTCAATACAATAAGGATCTATGCCGCGAGGACTGAAATGATCAACGTTAACGCGAGGAATGTACTGTTTTATTGGCAGTGCTGCATTGAGGTGAACTCCCTCCCGAGGTCTTTAAGGGTAGGAGACCGATGGCAATCTGACTGACAGGCTGAGGGTGGGACGTCCAAATATATATATATATATATATAAACGGAGTTTTGTAATGAGTGATCGAATGTGATGACAGAATCTTGGGTTGAAATTTCTTTTGATGGAAGTACAACCCCAAATGAACGCGTCCCTGGGATGGTATGGTGGACGTCCGCACCCTCCAACTCTGACCATCATGGCAGCAGCCCTGAAGAAACAACGAATCACCAGCGGGACGCCGATGGTGATATCGCCGGGCCTCCAATTATTGCACCAAACGCTCGTTTGATATTTTCTTAGAAAAAAAAAATTGATAGCAATATTTTTTGGATCCATTTTCCTAGAGAAAAAAATATATTTTACCACGTCTTATCAAAAAAATTTATAAAAAAAAATAGATATAAAAATATTTTTCTATATTTGATGGAGAGTAATTTTACATGTAAAAAAATACTAATTTGGTTATAATACATCTAAAATCTAGATTACATCGGAATTAATATAATATAATATATATTGGATTTAGTAATTTTTTTTATTCATAATTTCATATAGTTATGAATCCCAAAGATAGGATAAGTGAAAAAGATGGAATAACTTTATAATTTGTATAAACCTAAGGT
Organism: Metroxylon sagu; assembly: GCA_017589505.3. Classification (NCBI taxonomy): domain Eukaryota; kingdom Viridiplantae; phylum Streptophyta; class Magnoliopsida; order Arecales; family Arecaceae; genus Metroxylon; species Metroxylon sagu. Next base: position 672,488 of record JACVBY030000574.1, on the reverse strand, counting down.
TGGGAAGTAACCAAATCTTGAATTTGGCTATATTCGGATATAGCCATATCAATCTCTTGCATAATATTATATTATATATTATATTATAATTTTTAAATCATATTATATTATACTTTATATTATCTCTTAAAATATATATTATTATATTATATTATATCGTATGATAATATCATATATTATATTATATTATAATCTACCCATTATAATATAATACAACATAATATGTTGTACTATATTATATTATGCATATCATATTAGTTTATATATTATAATATATGACATCATTTATTATATTATGTTATATGATATTATGATAATTTTGAATTTTTGATGATAAAATTTTTTTTAAGTAAAATGAAAAAAAAAAAGGTAAAATACCACTCTTTTTATTAGAAAATATTTTCAATGAAGCATGAGAAAAAAGTATGAGTCCTATCATCCATTTTTCTTTTCTTTACCAACCAAAGGGCTCCTAAAAGAAAATACCTCAATTAGTCTTTTCATTTGATAGCTCAATTGCACAATCTTCAAGGATCAACAGGTGATAATAACGGTGGACAGTGTCAATGAACATAAATGTTCGTGTACTTAACTGTCGTTTAACATTAAACGTTTTGAGATGCTGCTATTGGATTGCAGATGACAATTTATGTTTCAGATCATAAATACTAAACATATAAAAAGATTATTTGGGAAAAAAAAAGAAAAAGAAAAAGAAAAAGTTGGGTGCGTTGGAAGAGTCAAACATGAAATAATCGCGATATAAAGCATATATTAAGTCGCGTTAGGTGTAGAAGCCAGTATCAGCAATTATTAAGTTATTTGAAGACTTAGAACTCTCTACTTTGACAAGTTATCAATTATTTATCAACAACGCAGTGCTGCGCCGATTTTTTTAGGTTTTATGCTGTGTTCGAGAACCCAAAGTTGAGAAAGGTATATGTATCTATGGCTGCAAATCTTTCGCGCCTCTTTCGCGCCTCTTTCCTTCTCTTTCATCATTCGTTGCTGTACCAATTCTCTAATTGGTCTGCTGTTTGACTGATTCTGATTCTGATTCTGATGGAAAGTCATCAACCCTTATTCAAAGTTCGAAGGCGACAGCAGTGGAAATTGCTGGCCCCGGTATGGTTCCAAAGGCTTTTTGGGTTACTCCAGAGGACAGCAACACATCACACTGCTGAGTTTTAATCAATCTGTCTGCTGATGTCTAGCTTTATGGAGGTTGTTTTTGTTGATCACCATGAAGTCTAGAGTTTGGATGCTAGCCCTCCTGCTTGTATCTTGGTCTAGGGCCTCCTCTTATGGCTATGCGTCTAGTGTTTGTTGGTCCTTGTGGTCGTTGGTTGTGTGTGTTGTCTTTGAATTGGACATCTCTTCTTACCATCTGAATTGTGTCTTCAATGAATTGTTGATGCTATGTACCAGGTTGAGTATCCTCTCGACATCTCGTAATCTGGATCACCTTTGAACTTCATGGAGGAAAAAGAAGATTCCAATGGAATCAATCGCTCTTTGCTTTTTGACAGATCTGAAAAATAGGAAACTCTGGAATTTTCTCCTCCGGATCCTCATTCTCGTCAAGCGTTATTCGAAAATTCCTCTTCTTCTTTAAATCTTGGAGCTATATCTTTCTTGAAAAGTTTGGGATGCTCATGAGTTGCTAAAATCCATGCTAAACTTCAATCAAAATTGATCGAACTTTCTGTACATTTCCAGCTTATCAGTAAATATTCTTATTAATGAAACGAGGAGCATACTCCCCTGTTTAAAGTCAAGAGAAGAAAAAGAAAGTTGTTTATAAGAATTTTCAAGAACTCATAGGAGCATATCAAGAAATCATACTTGTTTCGAAGAATTTTGTTGTTGTTCTTGTGGGTGAAAAAGATGTATGTCCCAGAGTTGAATAAGATTCTATGTCTCATGAAATATGCCGTATAGCTTGACTCGAGCTTTTTCTACTAATCAAGCACGAATGAAGACTTCGATTCGATTGACATGTCCAAATCCAAAGCTCAAACAACATATCGTACAAGATTTATTGACAATCTTGCAATCACCAACATGTGGGTATCCCAGTTTAATCTTCTCATACCTTATATTGGTTGGTTTGCATGGGATCTTGGCATCATATTCTATAGAACTCTTATCATATTTTATCAGTGAAGAACTGTTTGATGCGCCAATGATCAGCTTCGCGAATTCGTTGATCTTGATATATTGCTTGTCTGACTACATGCGAACATAACGATTTATTCTATAATCTCAATTGCCATCTGTTTCAACCATGACGAGCTGTCCCAGGGGATCAGATTATTTAACACCGTTCTTTTCCATCAGGTCAGTTCAGTTCCCAGTTCATTAAATGAAGGGGTGCAGGTCCATCTACGGTAACAACTTCTCATCCGCCGAGAGGTTGACCCAGGAGCCTTGCTCTCAAATCAACCAAGTCATCATCTCTGTGGAATATCTTGTTTGTGGTAAAGCTTAAATGGATCAAACTAAATGTTTGAACGAACAACCTTCGTAGGTTTGGGGGTCCCTTGCGACCAAATGGTACGTTGCTTACTCATTCGGGATTAGCTTGATTCGTTGGTACAAAAAATATCCGCAGATGGAAGTCAATTTTTTTAAAACTCTGATATTAGGAGGGACTAACTCCATCTTTTATTCTCTATCTAACTTGACCATCTCTTGTCCAAGTGGGAAGAGGTGATGCTTTCTGGGCAAGTGCTAAGCGGTGTAGGCATCATCTGGTTGATCTTGACCGATTCTGGTGAAGCTATTTGGCATCTTCTTCTCTTAGCAAATTGTCCCAAGCTCAATCCTTGAGAGATGGTTCATTCTTGGTTTCATTGAAAAAGCTTCATTATATGTGGCCCCAAAGGACAGATTAACACTCCAAAATTCGAATCACTGTCAAGTCAGTATCAAAATCAGATTTGGATTCATCCATCCAGTTTGCTTTCACCAGTAAGGTTTGGATTCCTATCCATCCCATTCCATAGATTTAGTAAATAATATAATAGCATTCCTTCTCAGCCCATTCCATGGATTTAGTAAATAGTATCCTTGTCCTTCCTGCAGTGATATTCTGATGTTTTAGTGACACCACCAAGGAACCATCAATCATCCTTCTGCTAATGGGTCAAGAAGACTTGGTTCTCAACCTCCTTTGGGATCCATATGTTAAATGACACCCACCAGCTAATACAGCTCAGAGAACAACAATATTATATTTCCATCCAAGCCCAACGTTGGGCTTAAGACTCACTCTTAAACGTTAAGAAAGAAGACTTCTAGTAATGGGAGTCGTTAAGAAAGATTGCATCTTTTTGCCCAGCTTGGCTTGGCTCCGTGCTTATATATACCTTAGCTGTCTTTTCTCCCTAAAAACACTGCAAAGACGAATCACCACTACGTGCCTTCTTTGGATCAAACGTTCGCCCTCTGTTCAAAAGCATTCTAATCATCAATTTACGTTAAAAAGAAGCCAACTTTGCGTCCTTTCTCCGCCCATCGCACTTAAAACACAAAGAAGCGGAATTCGAGAAGGTAAGGTGAAAAGTTTCATCCTTTTTGCGGTGAATATAATCACGAGTGCAAGGGAGAGAGAGAAGACTCACGGGCGAGGTTTGCTTGCGGTGACTTCGAGGACTTCTCAGTAGTCAGCTAGAGAGAGAGAGAGAGAGAGAGAGAGAGAGAGAGAGAGGAAAAGGGCGGAGACCAAGAGGTCGGAGCTCTCTATTTCGCTCTCAAATAGTCGACTTGGGGCCGGCTGAGGAGAAGAGACGGTGAACAAAATATAATATTGTTTTCAAAGATAATCCTTTTTCCCTCTGCTCTCTCTTTCAGCGGGTTTCGTTTGACCGCGCCGTTGGATAGAGTATTTTATTCCGCCACCCTTTGCTGGTGTCTCTTCTGTTCGCTCTCTCTCTCTCTCTCTCTCTCTCTCTCTCTAATTCGTCAAAGTTGTTCAATTGTTAGTATTTCCATTTGGGTTTGCGTCTTTTAAGCCGATCGCGATCTTTTTGAATCACGGTTTCCCTTTGTTACTCTATTCGCTTGAATTGCTGCTCTCTTCTTCTTCTTCTTCTTCTTCTTCTTCTACTTCTTCTACTTCTTCTTTTCAGAAAAAAACCTCTTTTGGTCTCTGGTTTAATCTCTAAAATTCGCTTACTTTCAACCTGCGTACCCGTTTAGTCTACTTTAACTCTCCCAAAAAAAAAAAAAAAAAGAAAATTAAAAAAAAAAAATTTATCCGAGTTTACTTTATTTCCATCATTTCCTCTTTATGTCTCTGCTTTCCAGTCTTGATTCCCATAAAGTTCCCATATTTCCACCCCTTTTCCTTATTTTTATTCTCCTCTCATCAATTCTCTGTTCTTCTGCTCTTCTTTGCATCAGACTCTGATCTCCTCTTCTTTCTCCATAAAACTTGCAGCCATCCCAATGCAGAAAAGATTGCCATAAACTCTCGGGCAGGGAACCTCGCCACCCTCTTTTGAAGAATGGGGTGTTTTTTTTACTTAAGAGAGAAATACAAAGGCCGGAAGCGGTCGAAATCTGCGCCCACCACTGGCTCGGTCCTTGTCTCGTCGCCAACCTCAAACAACGGTGGAAGCAGGTCGGAGAGTTCGAGTACTGTGAAGCAGACGAGCAAGTCATTAGGCTCGGTCTCTTCGTATCGCAGCATCCCGGAGTTGTATGAGGAAAGGGGCCACAATCTGCGTGTTTTTGATCTCAAGGAGCTCAAGAGCGCTACTAATAATTTCAGCAGGCTTCTCAAGCTTGGCGAGGGTGGCTTCGGAAGTGTGTACAAAGGTTGGATCAAACCTCCTGATGGAAAGGGAGATAACATTGTTGTAGCGGTGAAGAAGCTTAATCTAAATGGCTTGCAGGTATGAATGCCTCTTTATTGTTGTTTTGATTCGCAACAAATAGCAACTAAAGAAAGAGTTCAGGAGTTGCAATGCTTTGATTCATTTCTGTACAAAAAGTAAAAAGAAAAAAAAAAAAACCTGCCATATTTCCCTCTGAAAAAAATAAAAATCAAAAAGGATTTTGAGTAAAAGCAGAGTCATTTCAAAAGAACAATATGAAGGGAAGCTTATGAAGGGAAGCAAAAATTAAGCTCATGATTTTTTTTTTTTTACAGTAAAAAAAAAAAAAGCAAAACCAAAATAATTTATGATTATGTTAAATGTGATCTTTATTAATATATCTAGCTATTACAATTGCAGTGCCTTGTGCTTTGATTGCATGGTTAGCTGGCTTGTAAGCCTTTGATTTGTATATGTTGCATTTATTAGAATATTGGATGAGATTCAGTTTCATGCTTCACCTCTCTTGAACTATGCCATCTATGCATGCTTGTAATGGATAGCGATTATCATTGCCAACTCAAATGTCCCTGATCAAGGATAAGGTTATCTCAAGTCTGTTAACCTTCTTGTCAAATACAAGATGCTCTTTACCTTGCCATCTTTTATATACCAATTCAAATTCAATCCCTCTGGTTACATGAAAGGTTTCATATATTGGTATAACATTGCATAATATCATAGAACTGGCACCTATCTTGTAAATCATGCACAAGCTTTTTGCCATATATGTGCTGTAGCAAGAATATTATGGATCTTGACCTCTCCTATGTTCTCTTATTGCATTAGGGCTACCTTTTATTACCAATCATTAAGAAGATAACATGAATGGCATGCTAAGAAGCTACAAGAATGAGTAGATAGCCTGATAGGAAAACTTTAGAAATTGCTGCCTCAAGAATCTAAGAGCTAGAGTATAGATCCTTTGACATTTCAATGATTTGTGCTGCTGTATATTTGACTTTGAAGCATTGACAATATTCAGCATGGGAGTATTAACTCACGCTTCATGAGTTAGCTCCTCTGAGTCCGCAATTGAAGCTTCATAAGATATTGAATGAGGATGCTTCTCGCAAAAAAAAAGAAAAGGGTATTGAACAAGGATTAAAGTGTTTGGCATCATGCCTATTCCATTTAATTGCTGGTCCATGCTGACACTTGGATGGCAAGTAAAGACTTGTAAGTTTGATGAGAGATCCACAATTGGCATGTTAAGATTTAATTGCAAACCAATTTCATCTGTTTTATTTAATGCATGGGCATGCTTTAAACATGTAAATGTGATTCTAGAATATTATATAAAAATTTAGGATTGTAAATCACCCTAAATATTTCTGCTGATTAATGTCTCGAAATCCAACCTGGCCTCCTACCCATCTTGATGACTAGTTCCCTGTGTTACAGTTGAGTTGTTAGTCAAATGTGGCACATCTGTTGGATTGGTCTCCCTTCACTAAAACCCCTCTGCGCTATCCTACCCCTTTTCTCTTCCCACTTGGATCCCCCCTTCCAACATTTTAGCTCTCCCCTCCTTGCAAACCATCTAGTTTGATGTCAACCTTGATGAGATGCCACTTCAAGTTTAGTCCTCTCCCCTCTGGACCCTGACAAGGGTGACATCCACCTTGTACCAATCATGCTTGATCTTCGATGGGTCTACAGGCCAATGTCTCCTTTGTAATGCTATAGCAAGCAATTTTGACTATGGCAGCGTTTGTTAGTTTCATAAGGCCAGTGAGAATGGCAATAGCATCAGTGCTTTGCTATGGGCCTACTGTTCCTTGGTGCTTGGCCTATTAGCAGCTCAGCTGAAGCATTGGTCCAAGGACAGCCCAACCCTAGATTTGACTAGCCACGCTCCCTTATTTTACCCTTCATAGCTGCCATCATTGAACAGAGGCCTTGATGTATAGGTAGACAGAGAAAATCAAAGAGCAAGAGAGAAGAGTGGTAATGCCTTAGGTTCTACCAGGTGACAACAACAGCTACCATGAGGTGATCATATTGGTCCGAATGATGATAAGAAGGTGGCGTTTGGTTTATGGTAACGTAAAATTACTAGAAATGTTATATTCCTGATAATCTTACACTTAATAATTAGATTCTCAGGAATGAAAGATTACTGTATTTGGTTCATAATAACAAAATACGGTAATCGATTTACTATATTTTTGAATTTTATTTGAATTTTGTTATAAATCTTTTTTACCTTTTAACTATCCCTCTCTTTTTTTTTTTGATAGAATATGAAATATTCTAATAAAAATTAAGATTCTTTGTAAACTAATTTTAGAAATATTATATATTTAAATATTATAATATAAAATATAATATATACTATAATATTATTAAATATTTTATTATATAATATATTAATATACAATATATAAATACTTAGTAATATATTATATAATAATTTAATATGCAAGAAGGACATAAATATTAATAATTTAAAATTTAATATTTACATATTGTTATATAAATACACAATAGAGTTTAAAATATTAAATATTATATTGATATTAAATTTAATATTAATATAAAATATTATATTATATATTTAACCTTAAGTATAAATATAATATTAAATATTTATGCAAATTAAATACATAATCAGATTAAGTATTATTAAATATTTATATAAAAATTAAGACCATAATTTAAGATTATCAGACTTTGGTAATTTCAAATACCCACCTTTCAGATGAGAATATGATTACCATGACTTATGGTAATAATCATGGTAATCTTAAATTATCGAAAATCAAATATTACTACTCAGATTATCATGTCTAGTTGTGAAACATGGTAATCTGCATGGTAATCCCATACCCACCTTTCAGATGGGAATATGATTACCATGACTTATGGTAATCTTAGATTATCAGAAATCAAATATTACCGCTTAAATTATCATGAAATAAATGGTCCCGTTACCATGAAATAAATGGTCCCGAAAGGTTAGTGGATGGTTTAGGAGAGGTGCTTTATGGATTTGGGCATTAGGCATTGGGAGATAGGATTCTACTTTTGACTTTTCTTTTAAATTCCTTTTGGCTATTCTATTTGGGATGACTTAAATGGTTCCACAGCTCTGGATTCCATTGGTTGAATGGTTTTATGGTGAAACCTAGGTGTAGAGCATATCCGGCACTGCATAACCCTTAATGGACTATGAATGATGAGTTAAACAAGTCAACTAGTCTTGGTCAAGCAAGTTTGAAAATGTTATTGTAGAATATTATTAAATATAAGAGTTGCATACTCTTAGATAAGGTTTTTCTATCACCCACTAATTTAGTATTTGACAAAATTTAGTTAAAGGCAGGATAAGATGTACCATATCAAACTAGTTGGTTTGGGCCGAACCAAACCGAACTGATCGAAAATCGGTACATTTGGTTTATTGGTCTGGTATAGGCCCCAAACTGAGCCAAATCAGTGTGAACCATGCTAAACCTGTTGAAACATTCGATTCAGTCCGATTCAGGCCAATTCGATCTGATTTTGGGTGAGGGTTTGTGCTAGGTGTCATGCGAGATCACATCCTCTCACCTTTCTTATTTTCATTCAAAATTATTTAAGTAAATATCATTCTTTCTCGTCTTTTCTTTTTTCTTTTCATTTATTTAAGATTTCTTATGAAAATAAGGGAATACCCATCATTTGACTTCAATAAAATATCAAAAAAATCAAATTCTTGAAGAATTACAAGTTAACTCTTTCTCTCAAAAATAAATGCAGAGAATTTTAGAAAATTATGGTTTAAATATTAAATTAGGGTACTTTTACTTTAGATAAAAATCTTAGAATAATAACAACAAAGCCTTAATTTCAAACTAGTTAGGATCGATAGATAAAAATCTTAAAAAATTAATTTAATTTAAAAATGATGAGAAAATAAAATATTAAAAAAAATCTTAAAATAAATTTTGTAAGGCTTTGATCATTACTTTGTTAAACTTGCAAGTTTTTAGACTTAGATAAAATTACAGTAACAATGAACATCATACTAACCCATACTAACTTGAGCCATAGTTCATCAAAGTAATAAAATTAAACTTATTATAAATTCGTAAGGTTAAAATATATTTCTTAGGGTCTAAACTATGATTTGTAACTAGATTGAAGGGACTAATTGTTTGATTTTTCTTTATTTTTTAAGAAAATTAACTTAAATTATTTTCTTTTAAGAAAGATCAACTGACAGATGAGTAGTGAGCCCTTATTTAGAGATCTTTCCGATAGACAAAATGAAAAGAATAAGAAAATGATCCTCACCTATTCTCGTATACTTATCTAAAAGTAAAGTTAAAGAATTTGCCACCAATCTTCATTGCCTTTTTTTCCTTTGATTTGTTGTCTATTATTTATCATTTCATGTATATGGTTGAGCTATGATAGTCCAGTGACATGTCATAGTCTGGATTATAGGAAATATGTTTTAATATTAGAGTTTTATAGTAAATTTAATTTTATTGTTTAGATGAATGATAATTAAGTCAGTAGAGACCAATATGAAGTTTACCATTATTGTGATCTTATCCAAATTTAGAAACCCTATAAGTTTGATTTGTTGTCTGTTATTTACTGTGATCCTGTCTATGTTAGATTTTAGTTTTGTGCCAAATATCATAATTATTTGGACAGAGTAAATTTTTGAATTTGTCATCATTATTAAGAACAAATATTTTCCATATGGCATATTTTTTTTGTAAAAACTCTGACTGTCCATTGAATTGGTGAAATTTTATACTTTCTTTAGAAGATTTGTAAATAAAGTATCCTAAATGAAACTTCGACCTGTTGGCTTCCTTCAGTTTTCTGTTACAATCTCATAACACTAGTCACGGGCATTAATGCTACTAGCAGCTCTTTGCTGAACCTGCCTTTCTTCTATAATTTGCAATATGTTGCTGGTTTCTTTTAGTCTCTCTAATTCTTTTAAATGTGTTTTGTTGCTTACTCTCCCATTTAGGGGCATAAACAATGGTTGGCAGAAGTTCAGTTTCTTGGAGTTGTTGAACACCCAAATCTTGTTAAACTCATTGGATACTGTGCTGTTGATGGCGAAAGAGGAGCCCAGAGGCTGTTAGTTTATGAGTTTGTGCCTAACAAGAGTCTGGAAGATCAATTATTCAATACAGCCTATCCTTCTCTTCCGTGGAACGTAAGACTGCAGATTGCCTTGGGTGCAGCAGAAGGGTTGGCATATCTGCACGATGGCTTGGAAGTTCAGGTTTCCTCTTGAAAACTTTATTAAGTCATGCCATTATTGAGTGGTTCTCAATAATTACTAGTTCATTGCTTCATTCTGCTATTTCTCTTATTCTAATATAATCAAGGAGAAAAACATGCCTTACTATAAAAGCCACATAATGTTATCTGGACTGTCAAGATGCATGGATAGTCAGATAGAACTGCATGGATAAATTTGAGGCAAAAATTAGTTTTCGCCTTTTAATTACAAGCAGCAGGGTCGTTGATCCTTAATAACCTATTACCAATAACAATCCAACTTAAAATCTTATAGCTCACAATATATATCCTGAACCTATCTGATTATGAATACAGATGAAGAAAGCAAATTTCTAAAGAATTTTTAATTCTTATTTGGATCTTTTTTTACTTTGGAGCTTCATCCCGACCTAATTTTTTTTCTTAGTAATCTATTTGAGCTTAGGGTAAGATAAAGATCGAGATGGAAGTAGGAAACCAGAATAGAATCAAATTCTGGATTTGTATTATGATCTCCTAATTCTTCTTGATCAATGATTGTATGCCAAAATCCTTATTCCATTTATGTTAATTTGGATCCCAAATATCCACCTGATAATAATCCCATTGTCATCTTTCTTTTAGAAGATCTTTCAAAAATAGTGATGGAGCACATGCAAGAATATCTATTCATGTCTCAGTATTTTGTCTCTTTCCCTGATGAAACTGTTTTTTGTAGCAGACTTCTGTAATCCACTCCATAGAGCCTAAAAGACCCTCAGATGTAAGGATTATAGTGGCAGATGTTATTTCTAGGCTATAGCCTCTTAATAACCTCCATCATACTCTAGGAAGCCAACTACAATAATAATAATAATAATAATAATAACAGCAGCAACAACAGAGCCTTAATCTCAAACTAGTTGGGGCCTGCTACATGAATTCTTTTTCTCCATTTTGCTCAGTTTAGAATCATACTTTCTATAAGATGCAAAGATGCTCTAGAAAATCAGCTACCTGAATGAAATTGCTTGAGTATTACAACAATAGGCATGTTTGGCTGTGTTGCCAAAGGATTACCTAACTTTAACAATAACAAATTCAATTATTTTGTGCTTTATTTAATTAGTTGGATTCTTGTCAATGGAAGTATTGTTTCTGCCATGCATGCTGAGATGCTTAATTATGACTTCCTACCTGGATTAGGTGATATATCGTGATTTTAAAGCATCTAATGTGCTATTAGATGAGGAATTCAAACCAAAACTGTCTGACTTTGGGTTAGCAAGGGAGGGACCAACAGCAGGGAACACTCATGTAACTACACAGGTATGTCTAGATTTACATAAACCACATGCACTTATCTGGTTTCAGAATTATGTAATTTGTTCCAAGGGTATTCATCCTGAGCCCCCTATGTTATTATCTGTTTTTTCCCCTCTTATCTTTAATCTCGACATATTCTAATGAATCTGGTTAAAGGATTATTGTTTATATAGACATGAGTGGATAATATTTGTTATACTAGAAGTTTAATTTGGTGAACTATGCCAGATATATTTGTAACTGGAGTATAAAATATGATGTGGCAAATTTCTCCTTAAAATCCATATTGGGACTGCTAAAAGTATGATCTGATAAGCTAACATGGAGCACTTTATTCCATTGCGAAATTTCTGTTTATATTCATGGTCATTCTGAGAAGTATAATAGCTTATTCTGTTGCAATCTTGAAAGATCAAACTGGTGTGAGTTATACCTAACAACTCTGCTTCACTAAATGCAAAAGATCCACTAGTATGTCATGCTGTATAGAGAGAAAGAGAGGAAAATATGTATTACTCAAATTGACACAATCTGGTCTCCTGTAGTACAAATAGCATTGTAGTGAAGAGCATACCTAGCATTCTTGTCTTTTTCTAATGCTTTGTACGCACGGTTACATTGTCAATCTGCTATTCAAGTGACAATGGTGGAGTTTTAATAGCATTATTCTGGAGTAGGAAAATTGTTTAAAAAAAATATTTGCATTTGAGTATGGAAGGAACTACCTAATTTTTGGATAAATTTTATAATTTATCAATAAATAATTATGAATTTGCTGAAAAATATTAGAAACATATTTTCTTATTAAATCATGGCAAAATCAGGCAAAATCTATACATGGTTTTTTAATAATTTAAGGATAAAAACTGATTCCCTACATCGATCATCCTATTACAAAGACAGACATTCTTACTGAATCATAATCATTTCTCCTCGTACTAACCATCTAGGCCATTGAAGTAACTAATGCAATACTGAAACTATTTAGAATGGTGCAGGCATGAAACTGAAGCACCATTAGACTCAACTCTACCGGGTATGGAACTGTAATGGTCTTCTTTGTCTCGTGACCTCGCTTCACTTCTGTTATTAGTCCAGAGATGGTGGATTTTGGATGCCATCAGTGTCCCTTTCAATCCAAGGTACCCATAGGCCATTGTTCAGTACATCTTGCCTCTACAGCTGTAAAAACTCTTCAATATGAAATACTCTTACCATCTGAGTCTTAAGAAAGTTCTTTTATTTTATGCTCTTTCTGTGTTTTTGGAGCAAGAGTCTCAAGCAACTTTCTGCGCAGAACTGCTATTAATCTTCTTCCATGTCTCTTTTGCTGCTTTGTTTTGTCTTTCTATTATGACTCGGTCATGGTTTATGACTTGTTTGAATGATGTAGGAGGTAAACCATATTTGTTCTAGAAATGTGGTCCTTAATGGCTGAGATCTTACTGAAGCTGCTGCATTTTGCTTGATCATTTTCTTCTGTATATTCTCTATGCACCTGCACCCATTCATCATCATCATCATGATATTTTGTGGTGTGATTAGGTGATGGGAACCTATGGCTATGCAGCACCGGACTACGTGGAGACCGGCCATCTTACAGCTAAGAGCGACGTGTGGAGTTTTGGGGTGGTGTTGTATGAGATCCTCACAGGCAGGCGCTCGATGGAGAGAGACCGCCCAAGAAATGAACAGAAACTCTTAGATTGGGTGAAACAATTTCCTGTTGAGGGCAGGAGGTTTAGCATGATTATGGACCCTAGACTTGAAAACAAGTATTCTCTGAGGGCTGCTCGGGAAATTGCCAAGCTGGCTAACAGCTGCCTCTCCAAGCATGCTAGAGAACGTCCGAAGATGACCGAGGTGGTGGAAGGTCTAAAACAAGCAATGCGGTATGAAGAATTCGATGGGCAGGTGGAGCCAGTGGAGGGGGATTCTCCGACCCATTCGGACAATGAGAAGAAAGCTAAGCAGGAAGCTGGTTTGGAATCGGCAAGAAGGCGAATGCTGCACCTTGCTAAACTGGGAGAGACTGCAACTTCTGTTGGAAGGAGAAGATTTATGCTGATGAAGCTTGCCAATCCAACATGATCTGTTTCGTTTCTCTCTGTGTCGATACGATGATCTTGCTTCAAATGTAATGTGATATGATGATAAGGCTATATTCCTTGTTATGGTGTACACCAGATTTGGTGCAGAAGTAGATTCAGGAGTATTGCCTCAAATCTGATTGAAATTTCTGACAAGGTTCAATGGTTTTGGAGAATGAGAAACTTTAGGCCAACAACAAGCATGGATGAGCCCAGCAGTGGAAGAAAAGGCAATAATACATGAGGAGAGAACATAGACATCCGAGAAGTGGTCAAAACTGGTATTTAGAGTGTTGTAATCATTCTTACAACTAGACCTTGCTTCTTGATTTTGATTAATATGGTAGGATCAGGATAATTGTTCCTATCCCTTGTTATATTATATAACTAGACAAGATTATCACTTGTCTCTGTAAGCATTGTTGCTTGTGAGTGCATATCTAGCAGTCTCACTTATAAATGCGGCTGATAAATAGCTGTGCATTATAAAGAGTGTTGTTTGTTGATAACAGGGGTGCCATTCCTACCATATAATTTGTTTTAAATTTGCACAAGAGCATGATTGCTTTTGACTTTAGCCATCTTTCTTTTTTTTTCTTTTTTTTTTTTTTCTTTTTTTTTTTGTTTATGTTTTTGGTGATGACTGTTGCTAGCCATGTTTATCCTGGTGCTACCAGATCACGGATCTTCGAGCTCTGCTGAGAAAGAGGAGTTATCACGGTGAATTGATGGTGGAAAGAAGAAGTTTATAAGTTTCTGCACTTGTTTCGCGCGCGCGTGCCTCAGTTTTCTTCCCAACAAATTTTTGCTGCCCGATTGAGAAACTTCTAATCCATTGTAACACTACATCCTTGATGGTTAAAGATCTTCTACATTTTTGTTTCAAAAAGACATTTACAATCTAAATAAAGATTGTACCTCATAAAAATAATTTTATATTGAATTAAAAAAAAATGATTTGTAAAGCTTATATACCGATTTATTTAGACTCGAGGTTTTAAGATCATAACAATTAATACAGCTAAATTAATTCCACACAACTATATCAATTAATATATTGTCCTCTATGAAAGCTTGGTCCTCTCAAAACCTTTTTTAAGGATATTTCATTGCTTTGGAGAAAGATATTTGAAATTTTTATTGAGCTTTCTTGGCTGAAGATCCTGTGGACCGCAATTTGTCATGAGGTTAATCACTCCATGGGGCTTTCTTTTGGAATCATGCATATACATTCTCATCGAATTAAAGATTGTTTTTTTGTTTTTTTTCTTTTGCTAGAGAGCTAATCAAGGCTACTAAGCTTATAACCACTAGCTTAATCATAGAGGTGGCTCATAGAGGTGGCAATCAAGTCAAATCAAATTATATACTGATATGATTAAATCAAAGTTAGATCAAAATTTATCAACCCAAACTCAACTTATTTATAAAATAGGCTAAAGATCTAGAGTCAAGCCTTATCATTTTTATTAGACATGTAACTTGACTTAAGTTGCAACATGTTTAATCAAGTTAAATAGGTTAGACCAGTCACATATTACTTGAGTGCCTAAATAAATACAATGTTTGAGGTTTGAAGAGATTAGTATTTTGTCTTTTGTTGTGGCATTAATGTTGTGACTATTATAATTTAATTATTTCTTTTATAAATTTGTAAATAATTGATAGATATTTCTATAGAAACTCTATATTGTGATTCAAAAAAAGAGCACAGTAGCATACAATCTCTTGCTATTAAAGAGTCTATGGAAGGTTAGATGCATGTAATCATACCTTTAAATATGGAGGAACTATTTCTTTATTTCAAATTTATAATATATAGGTCACAATAAAGCAACCATATAATTACACCAAGACCTATACTCTTTTTGTTTGATTTCAATAACCTTAAAAAAATAATTCTTTAACTAATTTTGATAGAATGATCTATCCATAACCACCCACCCTCCTCCACAAAAAAAAAACAAAAACACCATCTCATCTCCCTGAAGTCTTCAAACTCTATTGATTCTAAGATTTTAGTGGATGTGCAATGGGTCAACTCTAAACCTTTATCCAACAATGATAAACCTAATGATGCTACCATCTCTCTCATGAATTTAGTGTATATATTTTTGTTCAAGATTCTCATAGTTGGATGTAATCAGCAATAGTATTTAACTTATTTAAAAATTTACGTCCATCAGATGAAAAAAGCCATTGCAGATGATTCAAAAGATTGAAAGTAGTTTTTGTTCAAGTTCATCCATCGTACACTATAGTTAGGGGTGGGTATGGGCTGGATCAGGTTAAGATGGTCTCAGGCTAGATTGAGGATAAAAGGGATAGCCTAAAGCATTGGGCCAAACCTAAACTTGAGCCACGTATTGCTAGCCCAAGCTTGGCCCATACTAATGCTTTGATTTTTTTTTTTTTTAAATTATTATAATAGAAATAGTAACATTGAAGAAGTTGGTAATAGGATGAGTTTATTTCTCTAACATTCAAAGCCTTTAGACGTTGGTCTAAATCCAAAATTATATATATATATATATATATATATATGTTAAGTCAAGGCCTAGTCTTATGGGCTGAAAACCTTGATCTTTTCAACATCGAACTTGGGCTGGCCCACAGGCCTCTTGGCCCATGCCCACCCTCTGACTACAGGGATATCTACAGCTTTGCTCTCATGATTTATATGATAATTTGGAGCAACTCCTATTCTATATTGCAAGCATTTACCGTATAAACCGCCAAACTTTATTACTCAAGGACCACCGATAAACTTATTTTCCTGACTTGCCTCAAAATTTGATCTTGAACTAAATCTAGCCCTTCATCAAATACTACTTTTAGATGCTTCACACGGGCCCGATGTTGTTTATAACTCGAGGGCTATCAGGCTGCAAGCGAGTAACTTATTTGAGGTAGTAATTTATGCTTTGTAATATAAATGATCTTATATTAATGTAAAAATCATGAGATTCAATTTTACTGTCAAAATTCTACCTTCCAAAAATTTTTAAGGCGCCCCACGAAAAGTATCGTCCCATATCAGCCAAAAGAAAGTGGCAGGTAAAATAGACGTTTCTATGGACATTTCTAATAAAACAGGAAGAGAAAATTAGCTTTGCCATGAGGAAGTTCTTTGCTCCAATTTGATCAAACAAATAGCATAGCAACAAGAAGAGGAGGTGAGGTGGAATTTGAGAAGATATCATAATACTTTTTCACTTTATTTATTTTTGTTAAAAAAAAAAAAAAAAAAGGAACAGGACACCCACCCGGATTATAACAAATACAGGATCCGAACTCAAGACTCCACTGAGTTCAGTGGTGTAATGATTAGTGAGTAATCCTCACTTCATTGCTTTCACTTTGGTTTTCTTATCTTTATTTGATTATTATATCTTACAAATATATCCATCTATGCATGGATTCGAATGCGTCTATTTACACGGCAGTAGTTGCCTTGTCGTTCGAGCTCCGACCTTTACATCCTATAAAACCAACGTAGAGGTCAGAGTGAGTGGAGTCGCTCTTAGGAAGTGAAACCTTCCTTCCACCTTCTGCCATGCTCTTCACGAACGCCACAAAGTGTCTCCAGTTCTCTGAATCAAACAACTTCTTGTTCATCCTCAGGTATGTGAATGCGCTCAAACCGATGCCTGAATCTGCTCTGCTCGTTGCCAACACCTGCGAGTACGCCGACTCATCGTATCTCTCCAGTGCATTCTCCCCTGCAAGCTCTGCTCCGGCCGCCTTGGTTGCTTTCTTTACTTGTTGGACGAGCAATTCCGGTGAACAATTCGCGTGACCTGGTTGTTGCTCGTCTCTCATCTCCATGCACGTAAAGTTTAACACCACGCCCCTCTTTGCCAGCATCTGGGCTACTGGAAGGTACCCATCTCTGTATCTCGTGTTGTAGTACCCGGCCGTCAGTTCTGCTGCATGAGAGCGGGTCCGGTAGTGCCAATGGATTCCTGCGACCTTTCCAGATAGTTTGGCACCGGTGCCACGGAAGATTCCCTCTGCTGCGGCTAGGATGCGGTCTCCGTGCTCTAAGAGCTTGCCTGAGTACCATTCAAGGAAGAATTTCCCATAGTCCGAGTTCCATGTTCCTTCTCTTCTGAAGAAACCGGTGTCCTCAGGGAACTGTTTGTAGTGCCCAGAATCATGCGGTCCACCCTTGCCCCATTCTTCGTGCCCGGTTTCAATGGCAGCAGCTTGCAGAGAAGCTTTCATGTACTGTTAAAGAACACATGCGCTCATTCATGAGAGACTTGTATAATATAAGTTGATGAGAAATCTTAACAGGTTTTCACTCTACAACTTGTTGCATTGCACATTATCAGAGAATATTCCTAATTATATCTTTTTGGAAATCTACTTTGTGGTCTAATTACTAACGGCAGGTATCCAACAATGTTAAAGTTTACAGTCCTTTCATAAAAAAGAATTTTACTACTTCAGAACTTTTACAGGATCGCGATCTAATTTGCTGCAAATCAAAACAATATTAGATGCGACCGAAGGTAAATGAGGTGTGTTTTCTGAGACCCTTTTTCAAGTTTTGCAAGGGAAAAATAGATTTTATCATATATGGTTGACAGAAAAATTTGCATGAAAAAACAGCTTTGGATTTATTTATTTATTTTTGCTTTCTGTGTTTGATCAAGAATAATTTTGCACAGAAAAAAAAATCAATTTGACTATGTTATCCTCGGAATAAAGATCTCAATTTTTTTTTTTTTATATACAATTACATATAAGCAATAGAAGTTGGTCAACAAAATAGAATAGAAATGGACTTTTCTCTCTCTATTTTCCTCCCAACCAAAAGAGGGACAGGGAAAAAACAAGCGAGAGAAGCTCTGATAGTCTATATTACCTTGTCATAGCATTGGAATTCTCCGATCCCAGGAAACCTCCAAGTTCCATTGCTCTCGGGGTAAGATGGATATCTCAGCTCTCCACAAGGGCCCATTCCCACTTGAATTTCCTGAAGGTCAGAATCAGTTGTTGATTGTAAGAACAGAGAACTAATGAAGACTAGTAATTTGGCGGAATATTTGTTCTAATTTTGGAACAACGTAGATTGTTTAAAGACTTAACAGGGTCATGTCAAGATTGGTTCTTCAATCCTCGTCAAAAAAAAAAAAAAAAAAAAGGGTTCTTGAGATGCAAGGTTCACATAGATATGTTCGATCTCAACAGAAGAGGTGCATGATGTTGTTTTGGAGAAAAAAGTGGTGCAAGGTGTTGTAACAATTCTTTTTAGACATCATAGCAGTTGATGATCCAGGACTTAAAATTAATTTTGTAAATTATGATATTTATATATATTCATATAACTGATCTGTTGTTCTCAAGCTTGGACCATGAATTGGATGTTCAGAACATTCAAATCTGGTTACTAAGTTGTCACAACTCATAGTCTCAGGACCCTGTAACGAGTAATTGGCTGTGAATTTGGTAAGGAGGATTGGTGCTTACAACAATCACATCGCCAAGGTAGTCGCTGAATCTTTCACGAAAACTTCTCATGTAGTCGGCATAGACTTGGATGGGGGTTCTGCCCCTCAGGACTGGCAGGGTGTCACAGCCCAAGGAGATATACTCTGGATTCCTCCTTCCCGACCTGTCGGTGTATACGATATCCGGATCCCGGCTCATTTCCTCATGAACCCACGGTGGTAGTGGTATGCTGGAAAACATTCCATCCAGTAGTGTTAGAGTTTTGAGGTGGGGGGAACAAAAGCTTAAGATTTTTTTTTTTTTCCCCTTATTCCGGGACAAACCATGAAACAAGTGAAAGATTGTGTTCATCTTGGTAATTAGATTTGGTCTTACAGTTTTGCTCATCTCAGAAGCTTTGTTTTATAGTCAGTTCTTACGACTCAAAATAAGGTTCAAATCATTTTTTTGTCTCTTATAAATCGTATCGCTAAAGATGCAAGGAATTATTTGTGTAGGAATTGATTGCTAGCTGTCTTGGTTAATGAATAATGTTCTTGCTTCCGACTAAAAAAAAAAAAAAGAAAAAAAAAAAAAAAAGAAGAAGAAGATTTTTTTTATTAAAATTAAGGAGTCATAATAAAATTGCATTCTTGGGAACAATAAAAGCCACTAAATTAGATATAAGAAAGGATATGTTTTTTAACGGGTAAAAATAAAGGAAAAAAAATAAAATCTTCCAAAAGGTGACGATTGAAATTGATAGGTGAAGAATGAAGAGACTCTAGTCCAAGAACGGTAAAAAGCAAAAGGTTACCATTGACGGGTCCCATGGCCTGTAAGAAGAACCAAAGGCAGGGTTTGGTTGACTTAATCCAAAAGGGCCCCTGCTAGACAAAGACCCCAAACAAAAAAAGAGAAAAAGAAAAAATAAAAAAAAGGGGAGGAACTAATTGCTTATAACTTTGATGTTTTGGTTTATCTTGATTGTCTCAAGCTAACTATTAACTTCATAAAACTACTAAAAGTTTTTCACCCAAAAAAAAAAAAAAAAAAAGGGTATAAATGGTCCCACTAATGCTGCCAACACATGATTTCTTAACGTTTAGAAGGAATATGCTCTCTAATTCAGAAGGGATGGTTGGCTATCAAGTGCAATACCTCTTACTTCAATATTTTCTTTTGTAGAGATTGGAGGTTTCTCTATGGCAATTTTAGGGAGACATACAGGCGATGTTGCTTTTGAAAACAAGCAAGTGCTTCTTAAAAGAGGTAATGTTAGTTTAAATGGGGATAGTTACAAGGAGGGCACTTGAGTATCCGTGTCATAACAACAGGGAGATTAATTAATTAATTAATTATATGCGTTTTTAATAATCATCAGGTGTTAATTAGGCAGTGGGATGGTCCATTGCCTTGCGTTTTATGCAAAATTATCAACGTATTGCAGCTAGTTTTCCGTTATGGCATTCAATCATAGAATCATATCTAAAATGAAAGTTAGAGAGTCTCTACAGAGCTCTGTTTTGAATTTTAAGAGACCAACATAAACATTTATGTGCACAAGAATTCTAATCAACAACATACCTGCAGGAGTCTCCAACGTTGCCACCGCACTGGTGGAAGGACATGACCATCTGGAGCTTGAGACCATTCCTCTCCACCATCTTCACCAGCTCCATGTAGGCCTCCCAGTTGTAGCGCATGGGCCCGTCCTTCTCGACCAGCCCCCACCACACGTCCACCATCACCCCCTCCACTCCAGCGCTCCGCAGCGCCATCAGGCTGGCGTTCAGCGCCCGCGCCCGGCTCAGCCCGCCCGACGCCGACACCGTGTCCAGCGGCAGCATCACGTACACCGGCACCCTTGCCGACCTCCCCCCTCCGCCGCTCTGCTGGCCTGCCAGCCCGTGGAGCCGCTCGGCCTGCCGCATCGTTGCCCCTCGCTCGAGCACGTCGTGGTGGCTCGAGGCCCTCACCGCCCGAAGGCGGCGGCACGCCGGCCTGGAGGCCCTAACGTGCACCGAGATCGGGAACTCCTCGGTGGCCTTGCTAGGGTCTACAGGGCTCACGAAGGAAGTTGATAAACGTAGAGTTAAGGTCATGGCCATAGTCTTTTCTTTGCTATCTTAGATTCTTTGCAGCTAGCTTTCTTTCGCTATGGAGGGAAGAGGTCCTGAGATCGTAATGGTGGAGAAGGGTTATTATTTATAAAAAAAAAAAAAAGAAATAGAGATCTAAGGCAGGGGAGGTTTGCACCTCTGAACGAGACAAAGTTGGTGGGCTCTCACGCGCTAAAAAAAAAGGGGAGAAAAAGTGCTCGGATCCTTGGCACTTTTCCGCTCCAACGTTCACCACACGTTCCAGAACACCCATTTCTCTTTAATTTGTTTCTGATCCTATCCGAGATCCCATGCATGGTAAACACTTCGGTAAAATAGTTACTAACCACCATCTTTTGTTATCAAAGGTAAGGACCCAAGCATTATAGTTAATGTACACCCTTTATAACGAAGGGATTGGTGATATTAAGTGGCCTTGGACTCAAAAAGGTAAAAATAATTCCTTTTTCTTTTCGGTTGGGATAAGCGGTTGGATGATGTTTGATAATTAAGTGCACTATTAATGCATAATGGATAAGCCTGGATGACTGACTTTGTTTTGAAAATTGATCATAAGTCTTCGTTTATCCCGGTTTGATTTCAAGCCACAGCAAATATTCACGAGACTCCAGCCATATTTGAAGCCTTTTTTGTCCAATCCATTCTTTCTTACGTGGTTTCATCTCATGTGGACCCAGCTTTGACTGTGACAGCTTAATCTACTCCACGTCTTCCTTGCGTTCCCTTGTCTCTAGATAAGCATGACATGGCGAGAGAGAGAGAGAATGTGGCTATGAGTGTTTATCATGTTCCAATGTTTCATGGGCTACCCTACCCCACTGGGAACTGCTAGCATATGTTTCGTGAACTTGAACCTGGGAAAGATCAGTACAACTTTGAAGGAAGACTGATTGGAATCGTTACACAGCAATTCCCCCCCCCCCTCTTTATGGCAGAGACGATGCAACCATCAAAGTGCCAATCTATTTCTGTTCCACCAATAGACTAGCTTTTCTCAAAGTAAATCTTGTGATTCCAGTAAGCGGCCTGGTCGCCATGCTGCTTCTAGTTAGGTGACCAATTCCATGAAGAGATTGCTTGGCTTACTAGTCTGCCGCTGGTCGGTTTGGAAGCTTGCAAGAAAAGTCCACTCGCTTCGAATGCAAGTCATGTCTTACAAACGTGAAAAACCAGGGCCAATAATTTTGATTTTTGACCAACCTGACAAAAATTATCTACTCTCAGTCACCACCTAAAATTAACTAACGAGACATTAGTTAAGGTTTTAAGTTCGTTAACATTAAGAATCAAGTTGTCGCATATTCAGCAACGGCTGTTAATGTGAAGGGAAAGATAAAAATGAAGCTTCCATCATGTTGAAGATCAACCACCAAGTCGGTGGAATTGAATTGATCTCTGGTGTTAAGATAAAAAAGCTGGTATTCATCACCCAATATCCATGGTTTTTGTTCCATTGCTAATGGAGTTGTCCCACTGGCTTGGCTGATGTTGACACAGCCGCCTCGCTCTGCCAAGAGATGTGTGCGGATGGCATGAGGCCTTATCCGTTCCTACTCCCCCCCTCTTCCTCCAGCTCAGGTTGAAAACTCGAGCCCTTTTCCTGATGCCAGTCGGGCCATGCTTGTCTACCAAAGGCCATTAGCAAACTCCAGGATTCCCTTTCTATTTGTGGCTCTCGTTTCAGTGATTTGTTCTGTTTGAAACCACCCTTCTTTCATGATAACACAAAAAAAAAAAGAGATAAATGTCACCAGCCTCACAAAAGTAAGGTGAACAATAAACATTGGAATCTGATGTTTGTCTGAGAAATTTAATGATCATCAACAACCCTGTTAATGGCTAGACAAATGGGAATTGTCACAAAGCTAGCCCATCCTCTACAGGAATATCTTGATATCCTTCTGCTGCTGCCACTTGAGGCCTGCTATTTTTAATCTCTTTGCAAGATATGAGACACTTTCAGACCCATGGACTCATTCAAGCAGTCATGATCGATCCTGAGATGAAGATGAAAACATCAGTATCCAAGTCCTCCTCACAGGCTTACATGCCCAGTCGTGCATGTCTATAGAGGCAACACGTGGAAGGACAAAAGAACGGCGATCTGGTTGGATGGGCAGATGCAATGCATCCTCGTTAGATTTGAATCCTGCTGCTTGGTATCAAACTAACAGAATAGAACAGAACAGAACAATTATCTCCGAAGCAGTGCACATGCATGAACATGAACATGTACCAAAATCATACCAAAAATATTTGCTTGCATAAATTTATAAGTGGAAGGAAATATGAATATATTGAACAATCTTGAGAAATGCATTAGAATTCTGAGTTTGGTACCAACACTTCAAGAATATTTTAGCTCCATAAGTGAATCTATTGTGTTTCTAATCCGTTCCGAGTGACTTTTGTATGCACTGTTATAGCTGTGAGCATTGGGCATGCCATGGAATCAGGGGCACCATGGGAGGGTCTTTCTTATTACCAGAACATGCTCACATGTTCCCCCTAATAGAAATTTATTATTTTCAGAACAATCCTGCTAGTCCTTGGATTGGACTTTCTTCAGTGATACGGTTTCGGCACGGTTTTGGCAAGTTTCATGTCCATAGAAGTTTTGCATTCCACATGACAGCAGCTAGTCATGTCCCAAAATAGTGTGTGTACAAGAGCTTGAATTTGGTCCATATTACTTATCTCATGACAACAACCGTGACAGAGGTGTGAGATGCGAGTTAAATCCCCAGAGGATGGCTTCTTTTGCAACTCAAATTACCAGATTCCAGAAGCAAGTTAGAAAACTGATTTTTCTCACCAGCTAAACTTGTAAATCTTGAATAAAATATTTAATAAAATAAGAATTGATCTCAGGCACCCATCCAATTTATTGAAGTAACGTATGAGAATTACCTCCTCTTTCTGGTGATTTTGGCTAATCACCTTAGCATTATCTTGTGCAATCCCATTGCTGGCACAAAATTCTGATGGATCAAGTTTAGATGGATTTTCAGTCTAATTTATTTATTTTCGAGTAAATTTTGAGTTTAGATTCATTGGAATAACTACCACCAACCATGCATTAGTTCAGAAGTATAATTGATGTTTCTCATAAGACTTAGCCACAAGTCCAACATTTTTGAAGGATTAATCTCTCTGCTGCCACTAAATCTAGCATCCTACCATCTAATGTTTTGATAAACCTTTGTCATTATTATCAAAACTTCATCTTTATCATCAATTAAAAAATGGACCATTATTTTGAACCAACTAAAGAATCATAGAGATTCAAAGCCCTATAATTTGCATTCAGAAAAAAAAAAAAAAAAAAAACATATTTAAAGAATCTTAGTGATTTAAAACCCTATTATTTACATTCAAAAAAAAAAAAAAAAAAACCATATCATGGAATTTGCTAACATGCTTTTATGGTTTAACAAGCAGTCATTTTTCCAAAACAAAGACACTGCTACCAATTTTGTGTCCACTGCCTTCTAAGTATTAGTGACTTGTTATCGCCATTCACAACTATGCATTGAAAAGTATATTAAAGTCGGAAATATGATTACTGATTATTATAGGATAAAGCATACATGAATCAGTTAACAGCTGATGCGGCCCCCAAAGTTAGCCATTCAAATATACAACAGATCAAGATATATGGTTGCAAGCACTTATTCATGTTTCCAATGGTTGATTTGGGAAAATACATGAGGCAGCTTGCATCAATCTTTGATTTATGTCCGTGGACCCCGAAATCAACATTAAGCCACAGGAAATGCAGACCCAATTTTGTTTTTGCCAAGACGATAGCATTTAATATTGACAGAATACGGACCTAGATAAACAAGGTTATCTTCTCCACCGGCAAAAAAACAAAGAGTATAAAGGGCAATTTCAAATTCCGGACTCACTCCCAGTAAAGAGCTGGAGAGAGATTTTAGAACACCGTTCCATTCAAACTGAATGGTGAGTAGCTGAGTTTCCGAGTCTGGCTGCAGGTTTGAAAACATAATTACAACATGAGTGGCACAAATTTGAATATATGTACCGGCAGTCAATATATACATGCTGGAGAGCCAGAAAGAAAAAGATCATGTGGCACCATGTCTAAGCTACAGGTTTACTTAAAAAGCTAGAACACTAGCATTCTTGGCTAATTGACATATCAAACAGAATATATGACCATTTGGAATTTTTGGTACAAGTCTGAACAGATGATTGAAGAGTTTTGAGTTTTTATTATTATTATTTTTAACTCTGTGATCTTCATTTTTTTTTTTTTTTTGAAAATGTAAAATATAAGAACATTGTGCAGCTGGCAACTTATCTAAGATCCATGCTGTCTTGCAGAATCTACTTATGAGGCAAAGGTAGGTGCATCACCATCTGTATCATATGCTTGCATTCTTCACTATTCAGGTAAATGTTGTTCCCCACAGTATGATCATAGCTAGCATCAAACTACCCATAAAAGAGTGATAAAAAATGGAACATATGTATTATGTATCAAGACAACCTCCACTTGAAATATAGTTTCACTACATGTATCAATTATGTATCCAAACAAGAAAATTTACTTGCACTATATATATGAATTATCAATAAAAGAGAATCCACTGATGATGTTAAGACGCTAAATTAGAATTCAGCTACTCCCATGCTCCTTCCGACATTGCTTTAGTATGAAACAGTCACCATTCTCAACTAGACTGTTTCAAATTTAAGGGAATCTGCATATAACCCTACAGAATTTGATTTAACACAAATCCTTGAGTTTTTCAATGTTTACTAAAATAATACAACCACAACCAATTAAATAATTTTGTTATATATAAATCGTAAGTTTCTGAACTACTTGATAACAACTTTACCCAACTTCTTTTAGTATGCTGTTAGTTGGGGAGGGCATATATCACACTTACCATGACTCCCTACCATTATGCTTATATGCTTGCTATACTCTTCCAAGATTTTTTTTTTTTTGAAATAAGTTAGCATATCTTGTCAAGCACATTATAGAGGCCCAAGGATGGTATGTGATATTAGATGTTTTGACCCTACCCATATGATGCAGGCAGACTGATCCAGCCTGCCAATAAACCAGCTCCAAATCCACCATTTGGAGAATACAAGAAAACCTAGAAAATGCTCTACAAGATGACCAGCAGAGAATTCACTGTTCCGTGCATAAAGCAATCACTGCTGATGTTCATTTTATCTACTTTCTATGCTTGACACATTGCTCCCGAGGCAGTAATAGTCTTGAGTCTGATCATTAATCAACAGTTCAATTTAATATGTCTAATTATACTTTTAACAAATTATTGCCACATTTCCATATCTTGAGTGCTAATTTACGATGCTTTCTATTTCTGTAAGTCAGTTGATTCTTTAGGGTTGAAGAATAATCCAGTAGCACCTGACATTCCATCGGCAGTTGAGAAATAGTCATGTGATTAGAAATTGATACAAACTTGACTCTGGCTTACGCACATATGGTACTGGAAAGTTGATATAAAGATAAGCCTGACCCGATAATACATAGCACCTACCTGTTACTGATCAGTAAGTAGGTTCTATCAAACCCTACAGGAAGCTGATGGTGAACAGATGCTTCATTAGAAATAGACTTCACAGAATAGAATTTGAATGTAGACATTCTTTACCATCTCTGAGATTTGAGGTGCTTTTGAAATGCATATGGAATTGCTCAAGTTTAACTCTGAAGCAAGATGTTATGGCAATATTTCTAAGTCTTGCTAAAAAGATTTTCTGAATATATAGTTAAGCCATTTCCTATTCTGAGTTCTTAAATTTATAGTCTAATTTTCAACTTTATTCTTGTTTAAGGATCCCAATGCAACCCAAATGCTACCTAAGAGTCTAACAATGCCCAGGAAGCCATAAAACCCGCTTATAATAAGTGTAGCATATAATTCAAAGAATGATTTAAGCTGAGCTCTCTTTTTGCACAAAATCCCCCCTATGCTTCAGTTTTGCATCTTCTAGAAGCACCTTACCTTCTAAACTCTTACCTCTCCACCGACACCTCCACATTTTTCTGTTGCAACCTAAATCTTTATTCCTGTTTCTTGGTTAAGCTATCATCTCAACTTCCCACTTCCTTCTCTTGATTCTTCCTTTCTTTATTAATACATCTATAGATGAATGCTCATGGCCCAGTGTACCATTATTTAACCTGTAATTCTGAATGTCCCATTCCTTCCAGTATAGCATTGTCAAATGGAAGAAATGTATTGCTAATCAAAGCTCTCATTAACAAGGTACATTGTATTTGTTATGAGATTTTTTTGCTGAGCATCAAGAGCACCACTCTTTATGAAGATTTTTGTGTTCATGAAAACATTTGAAAACCATATGTTTCATTAAATAACAAGAGTTTTATATCTGATAAAAGTAATGAGGTTTATTAAAATTACTTTAGAAGCCATGGTACTTACATATACAACTACATGCAATGTGTATGCATACATACCTATAGATGCATGTGTACATATGTATAAATGCAAGTATCTGTATTTATATGTATTAGTTGCATAAATACTGGTGCGGATGATCATAGGCAACTTAAGCATATAACTCTTTGATGCTGACTTATGATGAAATTCAATCCTGATAAGTGAAAAAAAATATAATCAATTCAAATATAGAACATTTAAAGTTCTTACACTTTGCCCACGTCTCCTTGGGAATATATAACCTTGGTAGTCTACACTCCCTTTAGCTTCTTCTAGGTAAAACTGCAAAAGGAAAGCCCAAGATGACATTTAGAATTGCTGCTGGCAGTTATCACCTCATATATATTTTTGAAAACTAAATATCTTGATCATTACAAGGCTCATAGTACCAATATATACCACCCTATACTGGGCATACCATACCATGTTAATACTAAATTGGTACTCAGTACGGAGGGCGTGCCAAGTGTTAGAGCACCAAACCAACCCTTGTACTAGGCAAACCAATACTGTACTGATATAATAATGGTACAGGACAGTTACTGAGATTGTGAACCTTGGAACATTAACGTACAGTAGATATTTAAAAAGCAAAACATGAGCTTTAGCTAGTTCACAGTAATGATAGGGAAGAGATCCCCTATACTACATATGTACATGCTGCTTGATGATGTCATGCACTGTACTTTAACATGCTTACTAAAATTTGCAGCCCCAATTTGTTGATAGTGCTAGTAGCAATCCATTCTTGGCAGTTTGATGCTAAAAGATAATGATCCTTTTGTTGAACCACTTCACTTTCCTTGTTATGTTGGACTCATATATTGTTCATTTACTTGTTTTGAGATGCCTTTTTCCTGTTTCCATTGCAGTTTGCATCTGAAATGCAATTTTGATGGCATCCATGTTCAGTACAAGCATGGAGTGGATACAAGTAGGCTTGTAAAGGATATTTGGCAAGAAAATAGAAGGTGACACCCCCATTCAGTTTTATTTATTTATTTATTTTACTACACTTTATTTTGGGGAACTTTACCAGCACCTACTGCTTATAAAGGATGTTCCGCAAGAAAATAGAAGGTGACACCCCCATTCAGTTTTATTTATTTATTTATTTTACTACACTTTATTTTGGGGAACTTTACCAGCACCTACTGCTTATAAAGGATGTTCCGCAAGAAAATAGAAGGTGACACCCCTATTCAGTATGCTTTATTTTGGGGAACTTTACCAGCACGTACCTGAATACTCTTCTAAAGCATCTAAAACAAACCAGATACCTGACATTAATCAAACATTGAAAAATTAGGAAAAGAACTTACCTGAATCCAGTTGTGGAAACCAGAGACTTCATTCTCTCCACGTCCCTTGATCTCTCCTACAAATACATGCTCAAAAGCAGATGAGCAACTAGACCCACCACCTCTTCCATAGATATCAAACCACAGACTGATCATCATTTTCTTGAATTCTTCATAACCATCAGATATGACACCCTTGGAAACTAAGTATTTGTACAGATATTTGATAGGTGAAGTCCTGCTTATTTCCTCCATAAATGCAATTTGTTCATGCTTTTCTTCAGAAGTAACAACCTCTTTACATCCTTCATATGGGTTATAATTATCCAGGAGAGAACAAAAACGAGAGTATGTTGGCCGCCTAAATGTATCATGACTGACCCACTTGAACAGGCTTTCTGGTGCCATATCCCCCTCATGATAAACCTTCTTTCCTCGTCCGCAGTCAATCTCATAGTCTTTACCAGGCACCAAGCGGTTGAAATCAAGTTCCCATAACCTGCTGCAGGCTTTCGATAAGTCATCAAGCTCCTCTCTCGTGGGCTCAACATCTAAGCCATAATCAGCATCATCAATGTATTCCTGTTCGCTAGGTGGGCATTTATATCTATGCCAGTTCTCTGTTGGTGCCTACAAAAAATATGCCAGTGTGGTACATATTAGTGAGAGAATAATTACATTGGAACATCAGACATGTCAGAAAATGTCTTATGATCTCCATTGCTGACTTGAGTTAAATTATCATGACCAGGTCAGTGGCAGAGTATAAATTTTCATGACCTATCCGAGGTAAAATATTGCTGACTTGACTTAATATATTTAACAAAATTACATTATCTAGGTCTTCCAAATTTATTTTATTTTCCTTGCTTTATGTTATAACTCCTGTCCATAAATATGTATTTAATTTTTTAAATATTTCTGAGGAAATGTAAGCTCAAAGAACCCAATTAAGGCAATGGTAATCTAAGGGGCAAAGAAACAAGAAGCAACAGACAAAGGACCTGGAACACCAGGCCCCACCAAATTACACATGGCAGGACCAAATGAAAAAAAAAATACATAATTGGATCTGAAAATGTTTAATTATATCTGCAGTTTTAAGCAAAGTAAAATAGTTTGAAAAAATAGGTTGGCCAGGGATCAAGGAGTGTGTTTTCTGCCTGGGACCCTGATTTTTCCCAACAAGAACAGCACAACCTCCTAGCCTTCTCCTCTGTGTGCACAGCCATGGGGAGAATAAATGAACTTATCTGTGAATAAACCATAAGAGGTCAAAATAGGATTCATTTTTTTGTCTGTTAAGTCATAATAGATGGAATGTGTGACTGAGACCAGGCAAGTGAATGCATGAAGGTGGCTTGTAGCTTGATAGCCCATGAGACCACTGAGAGCAGACAAAGGGTGTCCTATATGTGCGCCAGGAGAAGTCCTCAAATGTGAGACTAAAAGAGGAGTAGAGCGGAAGAAAGTTCTGAAGTTTCTTATCTTAGGAATTTGATTTGGTTAGAGCACAAACACCAAAATTCAGTCATCTGAAAATTCTACAGAACTCTGGAATATACCCCAAAAAAAGAAAAAGAAAAAGAAAAAATCAAAATCCAGCATCTTCTCTTTTGCGTATTGAATGTTTTTTGAATGTATAATTATCTAGAATTTGAGGAAAAAGCAACTGCTTTGAGCAACTGTTTTGAGATTTCATTTGATCAATGCATTTCACACTATGAGCCAATATAATCACTAACATCCCTCGTAGAATAAGCAAAGTCAAATTGGATCATGCTCAGAAATCAGGTGAATACCATTTAATAAGAACACTAAAGATCTTCCTATATAACAACCAATTTCATAAGGAATCAGATCATCAAACAACGAAAACAGCAAGAATTAAACGTTGCATTGGTGCCCAAAAAATAATCAAAGAAGATTTTTTTTTTTTTTTTTTTTCCATTCAATTGAAGGCAAGACAAACCATTTGATGTCTTCTGGGTGATCGGTGATGCTTCTTTTTGACAACAGCTTCCCAATCGCCATCACTTTTCTCCTCGCTCTCCTCCTGCGGATCCATTCAAATAAAACCCTTCATTCAACGCTAAACAACAATCGCACTCATCAAAAACACCAACTTATTACAGAATACAGGAGGGGGCCGGGGGAAAGGGAGGAGGGGGGGGTGGTGTGTGAGGGGGGTGTGCGGCGGTGTGCAATGGAACGAAAGGTCTCGCCTTTCTTGAACTCCATGGGATCTGATCATGACGATAACTGCTCTCGTCCTGCGGACACATCCAAATATACCCACCATCTAACATTCATCAAAAGAGGGAAAAAAAACGACGACTTTATGGAAAATCTCAATGGGCGAGAGGGCAATAGAGAATAAAAGGCCTCGCCTTTCGTGAGCTCCATGAGTTCTGATCGTAGCGATAGCTGCTATATTGCTCCTCTTCCGCTTTCTCATGGTGCCCGGAAGAAACCACCTGCGTTTAACCTTCCCCCATTGTCAGCAGCGAAAAGAACAAATAGACCAAGAAGATAAGAAAACGAAGGAGAAAGAGAAGAAGAAGAAGACGAAAACGATGAGACCTCGGCCCAGGTGGATCGGGAGCGCTGCTCGTCGCGAGGAGGGGATTGGGTTCGAGGCGCTTCCCCGCCGTTATCGCCGCCCACACCGAGAGCTAAGTCGACCAAACCATTGATAAGGCCCTCCATCTCTGGCCTCTCTCTCTCTCTCTCTCTCTCTGGGAGAGGAGAGCCTAGAAAGGGGCTTTGGCCGATGGGAAGAAGTCACCATCGCGGGGGCTCGGTGGATGGGGAATTAATTACAAACAATAAATGATAGATTGCAGCTGCGGAGGGAAAACTCGGGCAGCGACCGCAATGAGCGGATTTGGGTAGACGTCATATTCGGGCAATTTCCCATTTCCCACCGGAATCCAATTATTTTTAATTCTATTTTAAAAAAAAATTAAATCTATTATAAATTAATAGATATTAAAAATATATTAAAAATTTATAATTACATCTATCATTATTCAAGAAAAATAATTAAATGTTAGGATGATTAGATGGAGACCTATTTTTAAACTCAACATATTTTCATAAATTCTTTGCATTTTCGCTCAATCCTTGCTTAATCCTTAAAAAATTATTTTCACTGGATAATAATATTGATAGTAAATTAATTACTAAATATTATTAGTTTTGTAATTTTAAAAAGGAAAGTCGTCTTCTTCATGTAATGGTGAATTAATTATCAATAAATATGATTTTTTTTTTTTTTTCAAGCCTCAGGTTGGACTCGGGTCGAGGCTTATTCGAAGCCCAATCAAATTGATCTACAATAATCTATTTGAACTTAGGCTAATGAAATAAATTTTATATTTTTAACTGTTTACACAAAAATAAGGAACATCGAAAATAATTGTATCTAATTATTCTAAAAAACTTACTATGATACGAAGAGTTATTCTTATATAATTAACAAAAAATTAGTATAAAATTTTAAAAGCTCATCATATTTTAAAATTTTAGGATTATATTTTGATCCAATTAGGATCTAATTAAAAACCAATACTTCGGATCCTTTTCGAGCTCACGCTTCGAGCTGGGCCAGGTCAAGTAATGACCTAAGCCCATTCTGCATTTTTTTGAAGACTCTAATTTAAGGCTAAATCTAGCTCAAATATGTTCGAGCCTATAATATTTTCTTTAAAATATTTTTCTTTTCAATTCAATAAAACATCAGCCCTTCTCATGGTGAAGAAAAAAAAAAAAAAAAAAACCGGTATAATTGACTAATATAACATATATAATCTGATATTAAATCTTAGAGAACTTATTTTACATTATTTTTTATAATTTTTTTGGCAATTATATTTTTTTTGGCTCTAAATAGTAATCTAAATATTTATCTAATTATAAACCCTAATGTTTCAAGAGGAAAGAAAAAGGTTCTAAATAACAAGCCGAAACATTTCTCCAATTATAAATCTTAATGTTTGAAAGGGAAGAACAAATGGCAATATGCGATGTTTAAGGAAAAAAAATGAGACTCAACAATGTTCAGTGGTTGATCGCACCTAATAAAATATTTGAAACTTTCAGCTAAAAAATTTATCGATTACACCGGAATGGCATTCATTAATCAAGAAATCTCTAAATGTTAGGTGTATCTGGAGAACACTTGGTCACAACGTTTGGATAACGACCGTACAAATTGCTGGCGTTCCTAGCCACATCATGGCTCCAAAAGATGGGGCTATAGAATGTGGCAGCGGCCATCCGATTGTTTAGAGAGTATCTTAGTAGGAATCGTAATTCATGTAATTAATTACATGCCTTTGGGTTGGATGGATTATCTTTAAACCTCAATCGAATTATTTGATAGCAATGATAAGATTTTCTATTATTAAAAATTATAAATTATTTTAAAAATCTTAAATGAGTGTCAATTAGTTAGCCATGCAACAATTTCATATGGCAATATTAAGTAAGAAAACACATGGCATAATCGAAACAAAAAGACAAGTGTGTGTGGGTGATCCATCGTGTTTCACTTTATTTAAGATAGATATTTCTTATCTTTTATAGAGATGAGGATGAAAATGAAGATTATTTTTTATGAAGATGGAATAGGAATATAAATAAGTATTTTTAATTTTTGACAAAAATGGGATAAGAACATAAATAAGTATTTTTATCTCCACTAACAGGAATGGAAATAAATATAATCTTGGCCCATCCTATCTCCGCTTCATTAGTCCTATATTTAAGTAGCATAGCAGCTTTATATATTTGAATGCTATTTAGTCATTAGTTCAATCTAAACCTTTAATTTATTTATAATAAGTATAAATCTAAAAGATCAATATTTAATTTATTATTATATTTAATGAGATTTTTTTTATTTTTTTATTATTTTTTTATTTTTTTTAATTAAAAATTCATATATGCCATTAAAGGCAAGATAAGGGCGGGGATGTGATAAAGATAAAAATTTATCATTTCTCATAAAGAGGAGATAAAGATTAAAAAAAAAATTATTTATAGAGATAGAATGAAGATGAAGATTATTTTCTTTGATAAGGATGAAGATGAAGATTATTTTCTTTGATAAGGATGGAAAGTGGATTGATTATTCTATTAATTTTATATTTTTCTTTAACTACAACTTCATATATGCCATTAAAGACAAGATAGAGGTGGGGATATGGTAAAGATGAAAATTTATGATTTTTCAGAAAGAAAAGATAAAGATTAAAAAAAATTTACTTTTATAAAAATAGAATGAAGATGAAAATTATTTTTTTTTGATAAAAATTTGACACTATCCATTACCATTGCCATCTCAATCTTAGTTGTCTGGTGGTCGCTCGTGACTTGGATGAGACTGATTTAGAAACTTGGCTTCTCTTGCAAGGGATGTTATGCTAGAAAGCTGTATCTCATGGAGAGCCTCGGGATGCTTGAGGTCTTCGATATCCTCGGCTCCTATACGTCGCCATCTTCAATCCTTTCCAACAAGAATTACTTGGTGTTGAACACTGCGTTCTCTTTCTATAGCGTGACTACAACGATAGCATTGTTACAATTGACGAATGATGCATTGATCATGTCACAGCAGAAGGATTATGATGGGCTCGATGCATTGGATGCGATGGAGAAACTTTCCTCAAGGAGTAGAGACTTTCCTCCAAGGAGTCTAGTTTGGGCCTGAGGATGGGCAGGCAGCTCGCCACTGTCTGTCTCTATGGCTGTAGGATTAGGGAGCTGTTGAAACCTTCCGAACTCGGGCTTGCGCTCTTGTATTTCTAGTTTCTCTTATCATTTTTTTTTTTTTTTAAATTTTTAAATGATTGCCAACGCTCTTCAATAAATCAAGAAAGTATTGGCAACAAAATATCGTGGTCTGCATCAAAGCCATCGCCCGTTCTCTTAACGTCAATCTCTTTAGTACTTTTCAAACAGTGTACAAATCTTCTTTAATACTCTTTTAATTGCCAGGACAAAACTTGCTCTTAACATCAATCTCTTTAATACACTTTTAATAATACAGTGTGCAAATCTTCATTAATGCTTTTAATTAAAACGATGCATGCGTAACAATTCCACTTAATTGGCAATGTATTTATTATCATGGAGTGGAAAATTATTAATTCCACTTACTTACTTAAGCGATGTATTTGTTATCATGGAGTGGAAAATTATAAAGTGGGGACCGGAGCATAAAAGGTAAACATCCGGCTGCACCAAAGTAGTATTATTATCTACTATGCCGTAACCATTCGATAGGTAAACATCCGGCTGCACCAAAGTAGTATTATTATCTACTATGCCGTAACCATTCGATATTTAGTCAAGGAGTCCATGCACGTAGAAATAATTAATATGACAACGTACGTAACGATTCGATCATAAAAATCATAGGAAATAACGTTATTACAAGTATATAGATTGATAGCAGGGAAGAAAGAAATGGTATCAATGAAATTATCATATTAAGATCATATGACATCTTATACACTGCATCCACTGCTGCCGAGGATGAGGCGTTCGTTGGGGCTGTTAAGATCGTACGCTATATGGCGGTCCGTCTGAGCGTAGCTTCCGATCATGTTGACGCTATCGGTGGGCGCCATGAGGAGGCACACCCTTCCGTCGTCCACCTCGGCATATAGCTGATGCTCGTCCAATGAGAGCGTGAGTTGGGGGAAATGGAGGTCCACCAGCGGCAGTAGTTTGTTCGCGATCACGTCTGCAATGGTCCCCTCGAAGCACAGGTCCCAAGGGTCGCCGGATTGGGACGGCGCCACCGGCAGTTGAGCGTATTGCCTCACCTTGGACGCCAACAGATCGAACACCGGCGTTTTGAAGAAGGTGAGAGGTGTCGACGAGGCGAAGACGGTCGCGCAGTTGCCGCCGGAGATGTCCGTTGTGAGGTTCAGGCTCTCCCCGCAGACGTCGATGTCCAGCAGGTTGGGCGAGAAGAAATTCGAGAACTTGCCCGCCGGGCATATGGCCAGGGGGGTCGAAAACGAGCCGTCCAAGATCGCATCCTTCCCCAGGTTCAGATTACTGGAGGTTGTTCCGGAGTTATCCCAGTCCATCGCAAAGCAGTGGGAGAGGGTCGGCGGGACGCGGTATCCCAAATTAAAATTGAACAAGAGCGCGAACGAGCTCCCGAGGAGGCCCACCCTCGCCGTAGCTTTTTTGGTGGCGAAGGAGTTGTCGCCGCCGCAGCCGAAGGCCATGTCGTCGTAGGCGACGCCGGCGAGGGTGAAGACGTCGGAGGTGAGGACGCCGGTGGTCTGGCTGTTATTCCCGTAGAATCGGATGTACTCGCAGGTGTCGTTGGCGCCGCACTGGCTGTTGAGGTTGTTGCATGTAGTCGACGAGCAGGAGTAGGTGGCGTGCGTCGAGGACTGGGAGGGGTCGTAGAGTGGGCCCAAATACGGGCTGCAGTCGGAGCACGGCACGCACTGGGTCCATATGAAGTCGCCCGGCACGTCGACCATCGCCGTCACCGGCACCGGAGGAGTGCCGATGGCAAATTGCATCAAGTACTCCCCACCAACCTGATCGAAGCCTGGCTCCTGATCGTCCGCTGCAGGCAGCGGCATCAGCGGCTTGCTGCGGCCCTCGACGGCTGCTCGGAAGAGGTCACGGTAGGCAACCGAGCGCTGGTGGGCTCTCAGCCATTTATCGGCGGTGGGGGCGGTTGAGCAGAAGAGAGGGGAGTCGGGGGAATCGCGGTGGATGAGGCGGATGCGCTGCTGGTGGGAGAGCGATGGAAGTGCAAAGAGGAAGAGGAGGAAAACAGAGGCCATTGGTAGGATGATAAAAGGAGAGATGGTGAATAAACTCTTTTGTCTGATTGTCGTTAAGAGAGTGATTACCGTTGGAAATATATACTTGTTGAGAAAATGTAGGAGGAGGGAAGAGTGTACTTAGGATAACGATTCGAAACAGATCACCAAGAATCACGGCAGGAAATATATCTATTTTTTTGGATAGCTAGCTATCTTTGGTATATCTTTACTATATCTATTTATTGGATAGCTATCTATGGTATATCTTTACTATATCTATTTATTGGATAGCTATCTATGGTATATCTTTACTACTAGTTCATTCATATTGCAAAGTTATTCCTCCACTTAATTTTTTTTTTTTTTTTTTTTGTCATACCTTTCTTTCATCTCTCTTTTCCTTTCCCTTTTGTTTTTTTAATTTTCTCTTTTCCTTCTTTGCTTTCTTCTTTATCTCAAAAGAAAGAATTGTCGCTACAAAGAGCAAAGAAGAAAGAATTTTCACCTGGAAAGAAGAAGCACCATGCAATTTTGTTTATGGTTCAATCTAAATTTAGACCAGCTACTTGTTTTATTGTTGACAACCTAATAAAAAGGAACCATGAATAAATCATATTCTTCTTGTGTAATATGGATAATTTAGCGAGAATGCTTCAAAGGATGAGAATAATATGCATACGCCTAGAAGATAATTAAGTTACTTAAGCAGATAGAACAGCAATGTTTCCAAAGCAAAATTGCTATAGTACAATTAAATTATTATAAAATGATCATGACAAGCTATTTGCACATTGCTGTGTGACAATGTTATATTATAAAGTTATCCCTTCATTTAATTATTTATTTTTTCTTTTCCATATATTTCTTTCTTCTTTCTTTTTCTTTTTTTTTTTTTTTAAATATATGACAGTTAAGTGTAAATTTTCAAACCGCATGGGTATAATTTTATAGCACTTAAACCATAAAGTAGCAAATGTGTATGTATATATGTGCATAGTATCAAATTCAAGTCAAATTAAAGTTATATCAACTATAACTCTTAAAGTTTTCAACTTTCATGATTTTTGGTGAAGATCCATTTGAGCATATCCCTTTCTATATATCACATTAGATTCACACACTCTCAAAATGCTACTTGTTAGCCCCCATCAACCAGTTTGAACAAAAATAATTGATGGAATAAACAAAAGTGGGTGAAAAATAAATATAAAGATTATAGAAGTAAATACTAATTCTTTCAAGGATAATAGTAAATGCTTATCCCATAAGGTAAACATTAATTTATTCAGTAGCCTAAACTAATAAACATATAGCCTCTGATAGTAAATAAAAATACTACAGGAATAAATAGAAACTGTTGGATCAGAAATATAGCATGTTACACGAGGCATTTGGAGGTTGAGCATATGGTGCAATGTCATTGGCTGTTCATTTAATCTATTTCATGTCTATAAATGCACCTCATTCTTTAGAATGTACCATGTATCCAATGATTTTTATTCATTTTATATAATATTTCTATTTAATACTGTAAATTAGGTGTTTATCGATTCAAGCTGGCTATTTATTTTATACATGCTAATATTCATTCTTGTGATGGTTAATAAATTTCCCATCGGAATCCAATTATTTTTATTTCTTGTTGACCTCACATTGAATTTGATGATCACAAAACAATTAAGTAAGTTACTAATGAGTTTTGTGAAGAATCATGTTGAAATGCAGGCATACATGAATCATATAGATGATTAATAATGATTTCAAGTACCTAAATAGGTTTATGATTCAAAAGAGAAATTTTTGTAGAAGACCAACATCAATTAAGAATGATTCAAGCCTCAATGCAGTGAAATTCAGATGGTTGGGAGTTTATCAAATGGAAAAAGTTTAAAACTATGAGACCTAGAATGATTCAAGCCTCAATCAAGTGATTTTCAGATGTTTGGGAGGTTTTCAAATGAAGAAAGTTCAAAATTCTGAGAGTTAGAATAATTATCTTCTTCATTTCAATGAGTTTTATTGTTTATGGAATGAGTTTTTAAGTTTTGGAGGAATTAGTCAACTCCTACAGCAGCTACCAGCACTTAGAATGGAAGTTTGAAGCATTTGACCAACTACTTTGGAAGATATCAAGTCAAAATTGTGACACAAGAAAGTTAACAGCAAGTTTTACCAAGTTAGCTGACTAACTAGTCAACTACTGTGGCAAAATAGTGAGAAAAATCAAGTTAGCCGACTAACCAGTTGGCTACTGTGGCAAAACAGTGAACTCTCAGAAGTTAGTTGACTCTGGAGTCGGCTACTATGGTCAGAACAGAAGGTTTTTCAAAAGTAGTCGACTTTATAGTCGACTAACTTGCCCAGAAATGCTGTAACGGCTAATTCTGTGTCTCTAATGGTCACAAACGGCTAGTTTAACGTTCCAATCCCATAATAAACTATAAATACTCATAAATGGGATTGATTAGCAAGAGATTGGGAGCATTTTTGAGGGATTACAAGTGAGAAAAAGAGAGGAAAACAAAGAAAAAAAATCAAGAAAGTTTCAGCCTTCCAGTTTTGAAAAGATAGTGAGCTGCAGAGTTTGAAAGTCCTTCAAGACTCATTCAAGGCTCCCTCCAACTATCCAAGAGGCTTCTTCAGGTGCTCATAACTCCAACATTTAAAGAGGGGAAGCTCATTCAAAGGGGAAGGTCTTCAAAAAGTGTAAAGTGTTTTTATTGTTTCATTTGCTCACTAAGAAGCTGAAATTTCTAAAACTCTTTTCATTGTAAGTTTGTTTGAGTTTCAACTTGGTTGAAACTTGTGTAGGGTGTGCCAAACCCATAATTGATGAATTTTAAGGCTCCCTTGTGTCCAGAAACAAGAAGTTAATTGAGAAAGCTAAGGAAAGGCTTCCTTGTGCCTATGAAATAAAAAGCTAGCTAGGTTAGCTAGGATTGTAATCGTTTGAAGAACGATTAGTAGAGAAAATTTCCAAGGGATTCTTGGGGAGTGGATGTAGGTTGAAGGAGTAGCACCAAACCACTATAAATTGCTGTATTTGTGTGTTTGTCTTTTATTATTGCTACTTGTTCTTACTTTCAATACTTCACACTCACTCTATTTTGCAAAATTGCACATACTTCTTAAAAATTTTCAAAGAAACCAATTCATCCCCCCTCTTGGGTTGCTTAGCTGGGCAACATTTCTATTGTTTTACAAAAATATAAATCTATTATAAATTAATGGATATTAAAAATATATTAAAAAATTATAATTTTAGAGTTCGAATTCAACATTTAGAATATAGTAAAAGATCCAAATTTCTATAATTGCATCTATCATTATCCAAGAAAAGTAATAGAATTTTAGGATGATTAGATGGAGAGCCATTATTAGCTAGTTTGAAAAAAAAAATGATGGAATAAATAAAAATGGGTAAAAATAAATATAAAGATGATGGAAGTAAATACTAACTCTTTCGAAGAAAACAGTAAATGCTTATCCCACAAAATAAATATCAATTTATCCCAAATAAACAAGTAGCCTGAACTAATATAGTAAATAAAAATACTGCAGAAATAAACAGAAACTATTAGATAAAAAATGTGGCATATTACATAAAGTCATTGGTTGTTTGTTCCATTTATTCCAATAATTTCTGTTCATTTTATATAACATTTCTATTTATTACTACAGACTAGATGTTTATTGATTCAAACGGGCTATTTATTTTGTACATGTTAATGTTCAATTTTACGATATAAGTATTTACTATCATTCTTAAAAGAGTAAGTACCTACTTTCATCACATTTATATTTATTTATTTATTTTTATTTTATCAATATTATTTTTTAAGCAACTAATGATGGTTAACAAATAACCCTTTAGCTTTAATATCCATTAAAATCTAATAGCAGAGGCAGCTAACGAATTTGAGCTTGACAAGAAACTACGACAAACATTTAATGTCTTTTTTTTTTTTTTTTATATTGTCTAGGACTCCGGGCATTATTTTTAAACAATTGCATTCCCTTCTTTCTAAATGTTAATAAATGCTCTTAAACCAGCCCGAGCCGGGCTAGTTTCCAAGCAAGAACTATCCCGGACTTTTGAAATCTTTCCATTAATTTGTAAGACAATGTTCAAATGCATGGAGCAAAGAATATACAACTTCCCTCCAAGATGCCTGCCAAAGTCAAATAACTCGATGTTCAAAATATGATAAGGTTCAAATCCGGCCTCACGTTCACTTGGTTGAGTTACCGGAGTTCAGTTCGTGGCAAAAAGTCACTGGGCCTGGGTAGCAGTGGCCTGGCTTCAAATTCTGTTTAATTCCCCGTTTCGGCTTTCAATGTCAACCCACCTCGGCCTTGGTATCTATAAAACAAGAATCAATACTAGCTCGCATTTTTTTTTTTTTTTTTTTTGACTTTCAATACGAGGTCAAATCATTCAATTGGTTCCCTGAGGAATGCACCAAAAAAACCAGTGAACATTACTATTAACAACCAGATTTATCTCATTTCCCTACCCCTCGTGTTTGGCTATATATACTGTGTATGTACACAGAGAACCCCGAGCAAGAAAATAAAGAGAGAGAGAGAGAGAGAGAGGAAAAGAAGCACATATGATATCATAGGAAGACTCGATTTTCAGTAAAAGCAGGTAGCCTTCAGCATCTCCCCAATCATCTAATAACAGAGACGTCTCTAGCCGAGTTTCTCTTGAGATCCCTTTTACTCCTGCACCTCCCTGCTGTTCAGGTAGCTTGGGTGATTGAAGATCTTCCGCATTTTTATACAACCTCCTATTTCTGTACGCTTTTTCAACCAACATTAATATATCATCTTTCACCTGACTGAGCTTCTAAAGTTTGCAGAGGTTGACGGTCAGAAACTCTCATAGGTCTCCACTCAGACTCTTCTTTCCGCTGCCGCAATGCAATAAACTGAAGAGCCTCACTTTGGACTTGATATATGTAACATGACCAAGGATAAAAATCAGGTGCAGACCACACCATTTGCTCTTCAAAGAGTGCATCCTCTGCAATTCCTTCACACACGCAGTATGCAGAATCAAGCGCAGGCTCTTCATAAGCAGCCAATGCCACACATCCAACGGCAACATATCCATCTGGTGGTCTTGGAAGCCATATTGACAGCGGAGCTGAATAGTCCTCAGCACAGTTTCTCCAAACCTTTCGCACAGATAACACAAAACGAATGTTACTCATTATAGCTACCATGATACCATTACTATTCATAAAGTTAACTCTAAGCTCTTAGTATCTCAGTCTCCAACTTATCACAGGTGCATGCTTTGACCCCTGGATGATTCAAAATAGAGAATGAGCTATTGTATTAGGATGCCTCATGAAAAAGTGTAGCCATGGCCAACTAAATAGCTGCTGATTCACTGGCTCTGTCTTACTAAGGGGAATTTATCATATGTTTGGTTTTTAAGAACAATCCTATTTTCTATTTTTATTTCCATAAAAAATGGAAAACACTTGTGAAATCGTGTTTGGTGAATGAAAATAAAAATAATTTCTTAAAAAACATAACTCAAAAATGACAAAAAGCTAAAAACAATATAAAGATGTTTTTACTCTTTTCCATCAGAAGAAGAAGAAGAAGAAGAAGAAGAAGAAAGTAAAAAAATGAAGGACCTGTTTGTTGTCACTTTTATTTTCTATTTTTTATTTTTAAAAATAGAAATACGAAATCCAATGTAAAA
Source organism: Metroxylon sagu (assembly GCA_017589505.3). Classification (NCBI taxonomy): domain Eukaryota; kingdom Viridiplantae; phylum Streptophyta; class Magnoliopsida; order Arecales; family Arecaceae; genus Metroxylon; species Metroxylon sagu. The sequence goes on along the minus strand of JACVBY030000574.1, from coordinate 630,100 downwards.
AGATATAATTGGTTACATTATTTTTACTTTTTTATTTTTAAAAGCAACTTTTCTGATGCCTAAGATAACTTTTTGAAAAATAAATAATATATATTATTAATATATAAATATTAATATATTATAATTATATAATATTAATTATTATAATATGCAACATTTATTAATAATGTTTTATTAATATCAATTTGTACATGTTATATTATTAATAAATTATAATTACTAATATAATTATATATAATGTTACATTATAATATAATATATATTTTCCTTATATTATATTAGTAATATATGAAATATCATATGTTATAATATTAATTATTATTATTATTATACTATAATATTATGATGTATAAATATATTATATATATAATATATAGTATATAAAGTATAAATATACAATATATATTTATAATAATATTAATCATATATTATACGTAATTTATATAAGATATTATAATATATTATAATAAATTATATTATAATATATATTATTAGATAATATAATTATTATAATATTATATTATATTATTGTATCATAGAAGTTGATGGCATTCTCTTTAATTTTTTTATTTGCTCTTTTAAAAGATATTAATTATAATGAAAATATAAAATAAAAAATAATTATTTTCGCTTACCAAACAAATTTTCTATGGATCAGAGAATAAAAAATAAAAACAGAAAATATTTCTGAAAATCAAACGGAGCCTTAGCTACTGATTCGCTGGCCCTTTGTTTGACTGCCACATTACATGCAGTGCTGACAGGGTTGACATTTTGCATTTAGTCCCTCAACACACTTATGCCTGTTTCTGTACATAGTTAGGCCTGCTTTGAACACTTTTAAGAACGGGCAAAGGATTATATATAGAACAGCCATTAAAGTCAAGGTGCAGGAATAAAAGTTTTCAACAGGATTTAAACATGAAATGGCAGTCACGTTAGGGGGGTAGACCTCAATTTACCATTTTATGCAATGGATGTGATCTGATGAGGTGATCACCCAGTTAATTTTCTAACAGCAATATCTTTCGCTCAAAGTGATACATAGTTTGAATATTTATGTCACCATTGTCTGCTACACAATAACAGTATGCTAGAATTGTGCATTAAGAGAAGACCACTTTCACAAAGAATAATCAAAACCACATTTTAGTAATTTAGAACTTACCAGGTCATAACCCACAGGAAGTGCAAAATTTTGGTCAGAATCTTGGTAGATGGCTGCCACATGTGGTGGATGGGTGCCCACATGAGCGATGTCCCCTACAGAAATATACCTGAAAGGGGGAAAAAAAAAAAATCCACATTGGGCATAAGTAATTAGAACATGACTAGGTTTCAGCACATGCAGCGTGCATGTTTTGTTCAAGAAGAGAGCACTGAGAGGTAGCAGCGTAAGATAAGCATGAAAGGCTTATCACACCAAAAGAGACACTGGATAATTAAAAATAAATCCTGCACAGAAGCTTCAAGTTCCACCTGGTGCTGGACCCAAGGCTTGCCCACTATATATACAGATGTCTCTAATTACATTGCTTTCCTTTTATCTCTTCAGGATTAAGACGATTACCTAAATCTAATTAACTGGTTGGAGTGGCTTTGGTGCTACATAGCATGTAAGTATTTGCAGATAAACTAGACCAGCACGTGATAACAAAGTAGTAATCTATTAATTTAGACCAACTCCAGAATTCAACATTTCAGAAAGATAGCATACCCCACACAAGTTATATTGAAAAGAGAGCTGACACTCAAAATCAGAATCGCTGAATAGCAATGGAAGACTGATAATTAGTGAAGAAATTTGCGTGGCATCATGAATGCCAAGTGTCAAGCATATTTGGAATTGAAATTTACAATTCCGTCAGTACTAGTTTTATATAATTTGAAGAAAGTTATCATTTGATATTGATATAATGGCACAACGTTAAGAAAGCTTTGACAACGTACAAAATTCTAGAGATCAAACAGAACGATAAATTACCCATCAGGACAAAGGGGCCTCCATATGCTGCATATTGTACCATCATCAGCAACCTATTCATGCATATTAATCACATGTTGTGAGCTGCAAATACTAGCAATGAGAAGGGGGAAAATAAATACTTCTTTAACACTTCACCTGCTTTGGGAACAAAGTGCATCGACTTTTATATTCTTGTTCACTGCTCCAGATCTTTTGAAAGTTGACACTGTGCTTTATAAATCTCCTCTCATCAGAGATTGAATTTCCTCTCTGTTTTATCAAAGGTTTAAGCCGGCTATGAGAGTCCCTCCCATCTGTTTCATCCCATGCAAATTGTACATGCCGCTGGCTTGAAGGAACCTATTCACCGAAGTTGCATGAGCAGATTGCCTATATTATCAATTCATCCATCCAGCAAACCACACAAAGTACTAACCTTTAAAATCAATATCTTAGTATCTGCTTGGTGTGCTTTCCACATTTTTCGTATGGAAGAACATATTACAACAGCCTGGGGTTCTTGCATTTCATCTTCTTCGACATTGCACTTAATGAGATGTATGAAGTTTTCTGACCTCTGAAAGTTCTTGAGATGAATAATCACATGAGAGGGTTTTTGGTACCCTGCTTTAGCCAACTCCAATGCCAGAAGTTCTTCCCAGGGCACATCCCATAATATCTTGCTTGGTTTTTTGTCCATTTTATCTAGAGCCAAGCACTGTAGTGGAAGGAAAACAAAGAAAAAAAAAATGTCAGTGACAATAAAACACACAAGATACAAAGACAAGCAGCAGGAGCTATAATTCCCAACCTGAAGCAGCATAACACGCTTGTTTGTTATCAAAACAATCCTTTGATATGGCACAATGAAATGGTCTTCATAATAATCAGACCATGCAAACTTCGAAGGCTCTTTGAATAAATCAGTACAACCCAGATGTCTACTTGCTTCTGCCAGGTAGAGGACCATCTGGAAACAAACAGGAACTATAATTTTATAACAGAGCAATTCAGCTAAATGCTTATGATTAAGGATTTCAAGATTTTATATACTGTCAATCAAGGTTTTAAATCTTATGGGATAGAGGTGTTCTGATTTTTTCATGGAACAAGACGCTGCGTATCCCATCCTATCTCGATCCTTGATCCGATCAAGCATCCTAATACTTATTTGGGATACTTTTTTCTTAAAAAATTTATTTGTGAAGCTTTAGTGTTTTATTTAATTTTTAAACATTTTTGAACTTCAAAAGTTATATCTTTATAATAAATCAAATCAAGTTTAAATTAACATGATAATGTATTATGGCCGAGATGGGTGGGACAGGATAGCTGAGCTTGGTTCCAAAATCTCTTTAGAACTAGACATCTCGGCTCTCTCGGACCCCATCCCGCTAAGACTTCAATCATTGTTGTCAATATCATTACATTATAAATTCCTCGCTAATTGTTTGTCACAATTTAATAGCACACCAATGTTTGCTTACTGCATTTTTTGGTAAGTCGCTTGATAAAATTTGCTGTTGATCATTAACAGATCAACTGTGGATTGGTTGAGGTATCTTTAAAACTTCAAGAATTGGGAAGTATACCTTCTATAAAATCCAAGACTGAATTGGTGTCTACACAAACTTCATGGTTCAATAAAATCCTTTACAATTCTCAAATATTTGCAAATACTAAAAAAAAAAAAAAAATCATAGGTAGAATAGGGAGAACTTTGGTATCTGAACACTAGAGAATGCTCAAGCAAGGGAACAGATTCAGTTGTTCATTCAGTTCCTTTTTCTTCTTTACAGACAACAGCAAAAAGCTACACTAATATTAAAATACCAGTAAGTGATAGATGTACCTGCCCAACTGCTTCTGTTTCGTTATACTCTTTGAAAACACCATTTGCATGAATAGCACGGGGATTTCTAATTCTTTGAGTTATTGACTTGTTATTTAAGATCTCCAAGCATCTGGCACAGCTAGCACCAATGCCATCTACTGTTAATGAGACAAAATCCAGTGCTCCACTCAATGGCTGAACAACAAACCCTAAAAAGGCACGCCCAAGACCATGAGCTAGCCCCAGGAGACCGTACTGTCTCACACTCTCGACAGGTTTTCTCAGAACACCAGAAACTCCAAAAGCTACACCTTGTGCAAGAGCTTCTGTTCCTTGAAGAATTCCATCACCTACACCAGTAATTTTCCTCGACCACACCTGAAATAGCTTGCGGTTTAGAGTGAGCGACAGAGGAAGGAGGGAAGAAGCGAGAGCAGGATTTTACCTGCTTCGAGCGCAATTGGAGAAACTGTCCATCTGTCGAAAGCTCTGCAAATCCTTTACTAAGTGATGCCAGAGTAGATTTTGTCATACCAAACACATCAACAGAGAATATTAGATGCAAAGGATTGTGGATGAGATCTCTCTTAATGCGATTCACAATAGCGGGAATTATGGAGCTTTTCCGCGTGAACCTACTTCTGTGCATCACCTTCCTAAGATGCACCTGCAGCAAATCAATAAAAACTCACAGAATCACAACGGGGTGATTTATAACGTCATTAATGTCGATGTAAGTTGCAGAAATTATCTTAACTATTAGTCTAGGGATATTTTTCTTCCTCAGTTAATCTGTTTAATTTTAAAAAATCACCTATGAGTCTTTAGGCTAAAGAAAGTTTGAAATCTCGCATATCGACCCCATATCATTCAAGTATTTGCATGGTGTGAGACGCATTAAGGCCCTTATATCTACTTATGGTTTCCTGTACTGGAGATACTCCTGTGCTGATATGGTTCAAAACAGGTCAATGCGGTACACAATATCAGGCCAAGATGGTATAATAGAGTCTAGATTCCAAACCTTCCAACTAAAAAGAATTTATGAGGTTTCAGAAGGTAGCTTGATCAGACTACCTTCATCACTGAGTTTTCACAAAGACATTATAGAATTAAGCTTTCTACAAAGCCTAACATTTCTAGATACAAATATTAATATGTCAAGCATGTTAATGTGATATGTGGTAATTTGATACAATCTACATTACTAAATAATAATTATTTACGCACAAAGAACAACAAAAAAGCTAATATAACTATTTCAGCATAAATTGATATCAAAATTCAAACCTTGAGAAATAAGACTTCATAGAAATATCAAAATTTTAATCTAGTTGACTGAAGAGTTTTCCTTTTGGCTGTTATTCTTTTAGCTGATGAATTTAATATGTCACAAAGGAAAATCACTTTCCACTCACCTGAATCTTAAAAGCATTCCCAACAGCAGACAGTACAGGGCTCCACATACCAAGGACACCATGTGGTCTTAAGGTTGGTGCAGTCTCCAATGACAGCTTCAACCTTATCTCTGAAATGTCAATCAATCTGTACAGAAGAAAATTGCATCAAACCTGCAGTATATTCTACAACAAAATTATTTCTTGCAGTCTAATACACCTCTTAATTACTCTCCATTGTTTTATAGATACAAGTTATGACATTACCTTAAGTTTAAGCTCATATTTGCCTTTTAAGGTCACAGGTCATATGGCAGAAGAAATGAAGAGGGAAATATATCACAAAAATTAGACAAAATAAAAAAAAATTCTTATTTTTCAATAATCAAAACAAATGCTAATCAAAAAAGAGGAAAGAAGTTATTTTGGGAAGGAGAAAGAATGGCTATAATAATTGCTTGCACATAGAATTTGGAGACTTGCTCCTACATAGAATGGTTCAATTTCTGATTGTTGCTGCTTTAAGCGACATAATTAATGATATGTGTGTGTGTGAGAGAGAGATATTAATCCTACGTGTTTACCGCACCACAGAAAATTATTAACAAACCAGCCTCTTAAAGGAAAACACATATTAGAAGAATGAGTAACTAGCTTAAATTTTTTTTTTTAAGAGTGGAATGATGACAGGAAGTATGTCCATTCTCATACTAGCAAATACCAGGACAACCAAATAATTGGCCCAGCGGTTACAAATGATCTGAGCTGCTCATGAACAGCATGGCTTGTTTCAGCAGCATCTAAGTTTGGTCAAAAAATGAGTTTGTGCTCGGACAGATTTAAAAGTTTGGCTCATAAATGAGCCAATCCTGAACACCAGGGCTGTTCAAATGTAGCAGGAAAGCTCAGCCTGGCTTGACTAAAGCTCACTCAAAGCTTAGCCGAGCCAAGCTTGAGTAGGTTCTCTCAAGCTCAGCTTGAGTTTGAGCTGAGTTCAAGATGCTTGTTTAGGTGACCAGCCGAGCTGAGTACCAAGCTTCTTGGGCTCGGCTTGTTTGCACCCCTACCCAAAATACCAGACTGGCCAATGGTTAGTAGACAGCCACAAATTAAGCCACCATATGGATCAGGCCAAAAACCCATTCTTCAAGTCTCAAATACAATGGCCCAACAGCTAGTAACAAAAGTTTCCATTATTTACAAATCATAATGATGTCGCCATGATTCCATAGAAAACTTGAAGAGCAAACACAAGAGCCCAGAAAAAATAACAAATTGCTAAGTTGCACGTGCATTTTGAACAGCCAAAGAGGATTAGTGGATAACTAATTAAAAGTTGCCACTGTTTGGATTAGCACAAGAGTGATTCGTCCTATGGTGTATTTGAGTGAATAACAACAGGAATGGGACTAACTTTGCAGACAATGGACCAGATAGGCATGGAGGAGTTCGCAGAGATTTAATGAATAGAGCATCCACAATTCATATTTTGATATGATGAACAAGAAATCAACACATACTCTATTCGTATCTCTGGATCAACCTGAGTGACACTTGAGCTGCTAGGGATGTTATCTATGCGAAGATTGTTGTAAAAATCCACCAACGCCCATATGATTGGCTCATGAATATTCAATCTCCAACATCTGTCAGTTACCTAGCATATACAAAGAGGGATTACTGAAAGTAAATATGAAAGACTGCTGCATTTATTAATCATTATTCTGGGTAGATCCTGATGCTTAAACCGAAAACTTACCCGGATAAAAATGTATGGATAAACCTGAATGCCATCAGCATTCTCATTGTTCATTGTGATAGTCGCCTTGAAGACTGGATGGTTAATATCAGGCATACCCTCAGGTGCCAAAAGAACAGGCATTAATGTTAATGGCAGCTGGTTATCAAGTTGTAATTCACCAATAATGAGCTTAAACCTGGCAAAAAGCAAAGGTGATATTTCAAATTATTAAGGGAACACATGATCTATACAACTAAGAGCTTCTACAGATAAATAAATCTGGATACTTAGTTTACTTTGTAATTTCTAACTGGCAGTAAGATGTATGGTCATTGCTCATCCCAACAAATATATAACAAATAAGAACTTTAAACCCCAATGGGAATTGATACTGCATATAAATAGAATAACTTTTTGGAGGCAACTTGATGAACGGCTTTGTGAAATTAATTACTTCAGAGCAACTATTGCATCGATCACAATCGCATTACATTAGCATTTTTCTAGATTCTTTTTTGTCTATGTGTTTTGTGTGTATAGGTAATAAGTACTTGTGTATTTATACTAGAGAAAGATAACTAGCAAGATAAAGATTTAGAGTAGTTCTCGTAACAAACCTATTATGATTGAAAACTCTCTGTATTGTACAAATCCTTAATTATATTAATATATCCAACAGAAACTTCTTTCTTCTCTAACACCCACCGTATGACTCTTTTAGTGACCATCTCATACTTTCTTTAAATAAATAAAAATCATATAAAGATCTTATACTTTTTCTCTATATTTCTTCATTAATCTCCTAAGAAGAAAAATAGGTTTCATAATCGGCCTTCCTAGTACAAAATCAAATTGGTTCTCCAGAATTTTTTTATCACATCTCAATCTTAATACCATGATAACTGGAACAATTTTGAATATTCTCTTTGTTCTTATAAATTGGTATGGTAGTGCTCTTCCACCATTCACCGGACATTTTCTTGGTCTTTGAGGTCTCATTAAACAAATTAGTTAATTTATTCTCATATCACCTAAACACTTTCAAAACTCAATAGAAATGCTACTAGGTCTATTGCTTTTCCTATTTGTATCTTTTCATAACCTCCATAACTTCAAATATTTCAATGCTACATATATATTTGACATTTCTATCCTCCATGAAACTAGTAAGACTTCCTAGATATTTACAAGACTTTTATTTAATATTATTTCATAGATCATCTCCTTCATTCATACAAAAAAAAAAAGCATTGCACATCTATTGTGGCAAAAGGTAAATACATGACATATGATGGAATCATTGAATCACAAAAGCAAAAGACCACCACATGCCCTTTGTCTATGAAGAGACAGGGCCAAGCGAAGAGGTCAAGTAATGCTACTTGCTAGTGCAAGAACTCTTGGCCAGATGCACAATGACAATTATTAATAATTCATGTATGCACATATATTTTTTAGGTCATAGTTGAAAAATAGATGAAAGTTATTACACCGTTAAATGTATGAATTACTGCAAAAAGCACTTAATCTGAAGTGATGCTGCTGAAAACTCTATACTGCTGATCATAGGTTGCATTAAATAAACATTTCTGTATTGGCACTACAAATGACAATGTTGTAAATGTCCTTGTAATAATGTTGACATATGATATATCTGTGAACAAAAAGCACAAAAAATTTAAAAGAAAGTGTTGATTGACATAGGATGCTTATGACAATGCTGAACTCAATTATGTACATTAAAATAACTTAAGTACTGCACCAAACTCTGAGCCTAGCTTGTAACTAGCTATCATATTTATACTACCAGTAACATTGTATAAACTTGAGGATACCATAGATGTCGAAGTTCAAATTGCAGGATGTTAGTCCCCACAAGGCATTCTTCAGAATCCCATTGTAATTGTTACTGAAGGGAGAATGAAGGACGATACTGAGAACTACACCATACTTTTCAGCATTGTTTTAGCCATTCATACATGCATACATACATGCAAGCACGCATGTGCACGCACATACTTATTCACAAGGTCACAATGGAATGGCCAGCCAAAACAACTCCAGTAATACGATGAACTAAAATATCAGGTTATGTTGCTAAACACATACAGAGTCACAATGAAGTGGTCAGCCAAAACAACTCCAGTAATAATGCTGAACTAAAATATCTATTAACATTGCAAAACAGTATATATCTATCAATATATTGCAGTAACAAATGTGCAGGCATAAAATACCCATGTAATACACTACAGTTATCAGTTTATATAACATTGCTTGCCACAACATTCACTTCCAATGTGTAAGTATATTTAGACTGGAATCTTATGGAGCATCATAGAATCAACTGAACTAAAAGTACAGCTTTGGAGTTAGTCATCACTAACATCTTACCTGCTTGTTGTTCCAGCATCATACCCTGTTGAATATGAAACAAAGACTTTCTCCAGGTACAGATACAAGAGCTCTCTTGGTCTATGATCTATCAATGAAACCCCCACAACCCCCAGTTCAATAATAAGCTCTAAAGGTGTACTAGTTTGTGGATGTAAAGTGCCCCAGTTGTCATCAACAGCTGCAAGATCATGCTCCTTATGTGATCCCAACTGTGAGGTTCTGTCATCAGTGAAACGCACAATTTTGACATCTCCAAGTTCCATAACATGAATCTGGATACCCTGTGCCCTCAAATATGCACAAATATCTGCTGTTTTTTCCAGGTTGACATTTTGAATATAAGTTTCAATTCCGTTATGGAAACCAATATCGAGAAGTCTCTGACCGTACGGGTCATCCCAAGAGAATTTTGTTGTTGAAAGTGGTTTCAGGTGGATTGATGCATCTTCATCTAAACCAGACTGGCGCACATTGATTATCATACCGAGAGTCCTGTTCTCAATTCTGTACAACAGGATGTTGCCAATATAAGAACCGGTAATTGAATCCAACATATATTCCCTATAATGTTACTAACAGCAATGAAAGCTAAGGTAGAAATAAATACCTACCTGATAGGACCATCTGTTGATGCCAGACGAAATACAACTAAGAAACGTGAACCCTCCTCATAACCACGAACTTCAGCCCTTAAAAATCTCCTACCACCATTATGCTTTTTTAATACTATAATGATGGTGTCTTCCTTTACAATTTCTACAGGAAAGCACCAATCTGTGTCTTCCAGCTGAATCTAGAACATGTTAGAAGATTATTTGATTAGAACAATTAGACCATGCAGACAACAATTCCCATATAACAATTAGAAAGTTTCAATGATGGATATGCAATGAACCTATGAAAACTCAGGCCATGAAAATAGGTTCAACATCTGCCAGAGACTTATGCATGACTTTAGTTTCTATACAATTTTGTATTAAAATATAAACATGGATGAATAGCCTCAGATGTCATTCAGATTCAGAAAATCTCTCTGTTTTAATAAAATTCTTAATCTCACTACCTGCAAATGTTATAAAACATGTGAACTTGACAAAGTGAAACCATTACATTTAACAATTTTCTAGACATGAGGTGTATGAATTGGTTTGATATCCTAATTGGAGAACATCTGATTGCAAAAAATACTAGAAGACTAGCTAACTGGAAGGGAAAACTAATCTAACAGAACCAGTGATTTGAGCTCATGCAATGTCAAAATAAGTCTTCAAGGCAAGGTTTTAAATCTTGTGGGATGAGGTGTCCTGATTTCTCTATGGAATGGGATGCCCTACAGTCCCATCTCATCCTATCTTGAAGGCCATGTTTGTAGAGCGTCCCAATAGATAGCCCCATATCTCTCCTCTTTTTTCTTTTCTTTCTTTCCTTACTTTTTTCTTTTCTTTCTTTTGTTTTTCTTCTTCTTTCCTTTCTTTTTTCCTTTCTTTCCTTCCTTTCTTTTCTATTTCTTCTTTCCTTAAACAAATGGGTTTCAGAGTTTTGCTCCCGTCCTAGTCCCATTTTCCCACAGGAATAGGATGGGACATGCAGAATGCCCCCCATCTTGCCAGGGCTTAGAACCTCACTTTAAGGATTTCACACTTCTAGATATTCTACATGAGGAAGATAACAAAATTCAATATTATCTATTAAACCAAGTAAACAAATCTTTTTGAGAGCATTCTTTTAATATTGTTCTACTATCAATCTCAAAGGATCATTGGTTGAGCATGTAGTTGGCAGTGGATTCAGTTTCCCAAAGGATAAAGCCATATAATACGCACATGCAAATGGTGAAGCCAAGAAAATGAAATATGTGACACCACTATCAATCCATGTTATTCATGTTATCACCATGCAACTAAGATTGGAAAACGTTTATGGTTCAACTTGAATTCAGGCAAACATCTTATTGTATTGTTACAAATGTAATAAAAAGGAACCAGAATTAATTCATATTCCTTTTGAGTATCATGGACAATTAAGAAAATCATGCTTCAAAAGATGAAAATAGGAGGCATGCCTAGTAGTTATTCAAGGTACCTAAACAAATGAAATGGTAATGTTTCAATGGTAAACCTCCATAATATATAATTAAATTTACGGTTTTAAATATCATGGGACAGAAGCATCTTAGTTTTTCCACTGAATGAGATGCCCCCTGTTCCGTCCCATCCCGATCCTCAACCTAGTCAAGCATCCTGATACTCACTTGGGTTGCTTTTTTTCTTAAAAAAATATATATTTGTGAAGCTTTAGTGTTTTATTTGATTTTTAAACATAGTTGAACTCCAAAAATTATATTTTTATGATAAATTAGAACTATTTAAAATTAATACTATAATGTATTATGAACGAGATAAGATGAGATAGGACAGGACAACTGAGATCAATCTTGAAATCTCTCTGAGATGGGACAAGACAGGACAACATGGCTCCCATTCCGATCATTCCGTCCCACTAAGACTTGAATCACTGATTAAATTATTAAAAAAATGATAATAATAAGTCACTTGTGCAACGTTGTATGATAGAAGTGCCAAAAAAAGCCTTGAGGTCACATATCATCTACTTTAAACTAAACAAATTACATGCACTAGCCCCATCATGTTCACCATTCATGGTTCTTATTTGGTATGGGGAACGACTCCAACTAGTACATTATCTTTACCGTGTGTTATATTCCATCATAATACATACACATGCCAATGCCTATACAATTGTATATCCACTAGTCAGATATACTAGGTGATAATGCTACATCTCATATGCGGATAAAATATGAACCATCTCTTTTTCTTTTCTTTCTTTTGAGGCAGGAGGATCTACAGCAAGGTTCACTGCATCCGTTTCAACTTTTGCTCCTCAACTTTTACTATAATAATGCTCATATATAGGCTCCAAAGCATTCAAAGTCTTAAAAAGACATTTCACAAGGAATCCAACCATAATTGAAAGATTCCGACCATGGCAAAAGAAAGGAAGAACAGAAATAAAAGAGAAAAAGAAAAGCGATAAAAGGAGGAAGATAGATGAGGACACTCTACCAAGATGGCCATTAGGACATGACGAGATAATGGGACATCACATTTCGTAGAGAAACCAAAACACCCCTATCCCATAAAATTTAAAATCTTGGCACTATATACATATACATACATGCATACATAAACACATATATTCATATACACACATATGCATACATGCATATACACACACACATACATATATACAAGTGTCAATAATTTGATCTTGCTCCTAAATCTTCTTCACCTTTTATAGTATCTTTTTTCTTGTTGAAAACTTTGATCTTGATATCTCATTAAAAAATGGCTCCAATGGACCTTCACTTAAAATTTGAAGCCAACATTTGTTCTGATATTTTGGTGAAAACTTGAATTCATTGGCCATAGTAGGTGCTTGCTAAATTGAGTAGCTCATTGACCAACGGAGTGATTAATGAGATTTATAATGTACCTTTTGAAAAAGTGAACTCAGCAACTCAAAGTTGCCTTTTAGATCTATGTGTTGACACGACACTTGGCTCACATCTTGCTTGTATCTCTAAGGGTACAATATTGTGTTGGACTATGTTTAAGTTTGTGAGTCTCTTTTATTACAAAGCTATGGATTATAATGCAATTTCAGTTATGCTATATTTGGCCATATGTTTTGTTTGATTATTTTAAATATTAATGTCAATTTTGAATGACTATGATGATCACACCTTAATATTTGGGGTAAAATCAAGTCTATGATCATAGCAATGCATGCATGTTCTAACCTCCATCAATAGATAAGGTTGGTATTCATATGATTACTACATGTAGACACATCTATGCACCTCAAAATTTTAAGCATGCCATTCTTTTTTATTTTAAGACATAGAAGTAATAGAGAAAAAAAATAGCCGAAGGTGGCTGCAAAATACTTGGAATTTATCGGGTCCTCCTGCTTCAGAATAGACGAAAGAAACTCGTGAATCAGTTTTATGCAGGACCTTACGCTGATCTTCAACACCAAAGTTAATGTATATATCTTCACCAAGCATGTTTGTGAATGTCATGTAAGGACATATAGAAATAACCTGAAAAGAACAGCAAAATTTAAATACAGCAATTGAATATTGAACTCAACCAATACCAATCATGTCAACTAGATAACCTTTGTAGGCACAGCTTGATAAGGAGAAGGTTTTGAGGAAACAAGGAGTCGCATGCAATTTCCATCAGTATCATAAGCAGAAAGCTCGACCGAACCATCCTAAGGTGAATAGAAAAAATTAGAAAGGGTTTCTTTTCCTGCTAATTAGAACACAGCACAAGAAGAAAATTTAGAAATAGAACCAACCATATCACCAAGAGGAGAAAGGTCTTTAACAGGTCCAAAGCGCTCATTGCCAGGTTTACTTATTGATGCTGAGAAACCCAAAAGTTTGAAGTTCAATGCAGAAGCTATGGTGTATCCACCAACCATTTCGTCCTCACTAATCTGCCAAAGGATCTTTTCAGTTCTTGTGTTAGAATGAAATGGGACTGAAATATATCTTTTCTCTCTTCTCCCTGAAATGTCAACCACAGCAAATACAAGTGGTGGGGATCTCGCAATTGAAATCCAATATGGAACATAGATTCTAAGAACTCTTGCTATCAAGCGGTCTTTATCATAATTTTGCTCAAGAATAATTGGGACAATCCTGCAAAACAAATGGCAGTCGGTTCCACCAAAGTCAAGAAGATAAAAACCAGAAAGCATATGAAAGAACATGCAAAATATTATTATTGTCATTTTATTTTTCATATGCACACCTTCCAGAAAGAGAGCTTCTCAGATTTATCATCTTTGATGGCATTCCACTTGGATGTGATATAGGAACAGGCTCCTTCAGAACAAAAAAATTTGTTAGTAATAATAATAAACTAAAAGCACAACTTCATCACCCTGCAGTAACAATAAATCAAGAAATAAACATACATGTACAGGTTGCCATCCTCCTTCAGGAAGAAGTGACAAATACAAGGGATCTCGCAGATCGGCATTGTAAATCTTGACAGTTTCACCTGGAACTAAAGTACCTCGGGAACAAGTATTATTTTCTTCACTCAACTGATTAGCACTAACACTATATTCAGCACAAAGGGGAAGGTAATTGATTAAAGATATTGGCGAGTTGACGATAAGGTTCCAGTCATGAATGGGATCTGAATTAATATCTTTACCAATCTCTTTGGCTTGTGTGCTTAAAAAAAACCACAGGCCCTGAGAAATCTTTGAAGAAGTTCCATCTATTTGTGAACAAAACAAGAGGCAGTCGGACTCTGTGAGAGCTGATACGCAGATTTCAGGTGACCCTTCCTGTCTTTCAGAAATCTCAGTCCGACCATGTTTCTTAAGTACAACACTCCAAGAATATTCTCTCCTATCACTAGAACGTTTTGGTCTCAATTGCAAGAGATATGATATCACAGGATGTGCCACGCCTGCTAATGGGAGAGGCATACTATCACCAGGTTTTAATAGTCCAACTGAAATTTGATCATCTCCATCACATACAATGCGTCTTCTATGCCTTATCCATTTTCTTTGCCTAGCATAATTTACAGAATTTATATGATCTGATGACTCGGGCCACTTTAGATGTTCAGCATCTGAAGCATAAACCCACCCATCAGCTGTTCTTACAGATGTTACATCCACATGCCAATCATCAGTCCATTCCCAGCCATCTGGCAATTCAACAATGGATGCTCCCTGTGCAATAAAAAAGAAAGATGTTAGACAAGTTTGCTGATCTCGAAGAAGCATTTATCAACTGTTATCCTCTAATAATCTACGTAAATTGCCTAATAGCAGTTTAAGAGTAGCTTCAAACAACCCCATCATTCACCATCATGGTAAGTGGGTTTTTCCCAATTGTTGGGGGGAATCAAAAGAGCAGCTATTAAATATTAAATATTCAATACATTGTTTATGATCTCCAGACATCCACAGATGTGACTGACATAATAAAGCTTCAGCCAGGTTGCTAGACATAATCATTGATATATATTAAATATTGGAAATTGAAATTTACAGTATTCCAGCACCAAACATTGTAACTGTAGCTTGAACCTGTTTCACAGAATTTTTGACAAGTATGACAGAATATAACATGCACTCCAAGAGGGCAATAATGCTACCAATTGCCAATGTAATGATGTTATCTTTGGCTGACATATGACATCTTATCACTTTAACACCCTTTAAGTATGACAGAGAGTTGATGTACATTGCCAGGCATCTTAGGCTCCACAATCAAGCGCCTTGAGAAAGTTTTTTTTTTTTTTAATTGCCGTCTTTCTTGCTTTACTCCCTAATTCTACTTCTATATTACCTTGCTTTGACTAAGAAGCAAGTGCTGCATGAGTCTGGAGTGCCATATTTGTGGGTCGGGCGCTCACCAAAAAACCGATTTGTCGCTCTTTTTATTAATAAGTCCCATACCTTGTAGAACCTTGTCCTCGATTTTAGCTTATAGCCCACCGTCCCTCCCCCTCAAAACGAAATAATTTAAGGCACTATAATATACTATTATTTTACCTAACAAAAAGATAAAAACTTGTGTAATCAAAATTTTGTACTAAGTTGCTAACTTTATAGAGCCATTTCAAAATTCAGGACATTTTCTCTTGTTACTTTTGAGTTGTATCAACATGACGAAGACCACAGACTTCCTGCGGTCTTCCTAACTATTTTTCCTGAAAGACAAATTCTAACCTAATAGCAGAAATTGCAAGTAGAACTGATAAGCTGAGAAACGTATCAATGGAGACTAGAGAGGATTTTGCCCAAAATTGCCACAATTTGAACATTAGCTAGATCTGCTTTCTCTGTTTGACTTGTGTAGGTCTAGGAAATGTGGATTAGAGGCGACTATGACCATAAGGAAGCCTGTCTAACTCTTCCATGCTCAATATTGACCTTTCTTGATTTAATTTGCAATTTATCCTGCTGGATGAACACACTGAACCTAGGCCAAGTATCCTCTGTGAAAACAGAAGTCGGACCAAGCAGAGATCAGACCCACAATCTACAGAGCTTGCTGAAACCTAAATTATCATAGGTTGCAAAGATGTAATTTACAGAGGGTCAAGAAAAGACAATTTAAATTTTGTAGTTAAAAATACTAGCTTATATTTTATATGACATGATGCCAGTAAATGAGGTGCAAATTAACAGCTACAGAGCAGCATCGTTATCAGATTTGGAAATTAATTCTTAAAAAAATCATATCTCCATTACATGATTATAATTTGAAACATAAACCACAATTGATGTGTCTCAATTAGGAAAAGATTCAAGTACAGTAATCTACAACAACTAAACCTTAATTGCAAAACCTTGCAACCAAGGTTTTAAATACCAATACCAAACCTCATATTGTTTTACCATTGGAACAGTACAGTAATACTGCTACTGAAAGCACATACTGGTACTGATAGATTCAAAAAAAAAAAAAAAAGCTACCTGCATGCACCAATGTGATACCATCAGTACACAGGTATGCACCAGTGCAGTATGGTATATGGTTCCAACATCCCAGCACCTGTACCAGTGCCAGCTTCACCTTGAAACGGTATCAGCACCTGTACTAGTGCCGGCTTTGCCTCAAAATGGTACGGTATCGCTTATACCATACTGTTTCAGGAGGTTCTGAAACCATGCTTGCAACTATCCTACTGCACCCACTTCCAGAATATCATAATCATGGTATCAGCAAATCCTCCTGTAAGGGAATGTCCCCATAGCAAGAAAATAGGGTCCTACTAAACAAGGAAAAACATGCTCATATATTCATGGTCATTGATATTTTGGAGCAGTGACTTTAGATACATTACCTTGGTGTTGAAAATTCTATACATATGCTGACCTGCTATCCTTGAGAACATTCAGATTTAACCTACAACAACTTCTATATCATTTATTTGCATTTCACTAGAACCCTAATTGGAAACTTAGCTGCACGAATATCATCATAGATAAATCTAATGTTATGCATCTAATATACTTGCAATCAAGGATTTAAATCTTATGGGACAGATGTGTCCCAGATTTCCTATGGAACGAGACATCGCGCATCCCATCCCGTCTCGATCTCCGACCCAGTCAGGCATCCCAAAACTTGCTTTGAATGCTTTTTTCTTAAAAAAAAAAATTATTTGTGAAACTTTAGTGTTTTGTTTGATTTTTAAACATATTTGAACTTCAAAAGTTATACCTTTATGATAAATTAGATTTATTTAAAATTGACAATATAATGTATTATAACTAAGACAGAACGGTATGGGACGGTAGGGATTGGTCCCAGAATCTCTTTGGGATGAGACGCCTCAGTCGTCTCAGACCTTGTCTCACCAAAACTTGAATCATTGCTTGCAATGATAAAAAGTAATAAAGTCCACTTTGGACGGTAAAATCTGATCTAAATCATAATCATAATCACCTAGCCTTTTTGCCAATTATATGATGTTGGCTTTATAGATCCTCATTTGCCAAATATTCCTATCGAGGGCCATCTCTTACGTTATTCCAAATTTCTCTATATCCTTTTCACAAACTCCATCTATGTTAATTTAGGTCTTTTGTGGAAGGCCATTTCATCCCATGCCAGGCAAAATGGGTCGTTTCAAACCTTATCAAGGCCAAATCACTTTGTACTGGCCAATTCAGGTTGAAACAGGACCATTTTTCGGTTTGGTTTGCCTAAAAGGGATGATTTCAATGGAAAAAAAAAAGAATTGGGACTGTGGAGAAGTGAGGACCTTCCCTTCTCTCCCTTTAATAATTGAGCTTGAGAGAAGAAAAGGTGTTCCTTCTCTTCTCTCAAAGTCTCACTCAAATCCCTCCAAAAATACGCCAATAATTTCCCCAAAATAGCAAAATGAAGGAGGACCAAGTGCTCTAGAGGTATGGCATGCTTCTCCCTTCCTCCTCTTTTCTTTTTTAGAAAAAATTTATCAAAAATCAGCAACAATGCTACCAAATATAGGGGGTCATGCCAAAATCTAGGATTTTGGCACGATTTTGTGATATGTTATAGATCTAAGGATAATTTACTCATATCAGCTAAAATTTTAATTTTTTATTCAATATATTTGTTAAATTAAAAATATATTTTCAGATTAAAAATTAATTAAAAAAATGACCATATAATCAAAAACATGATTAGGGATATGCTGCCTACTTTCTACCTCAATTTTATTTTAATTTATTGAAATTTAGATGTTTATTAATTTCATAATCTAGGGCTAAATTTTAATAAATTTAAAAATTAATAGTGATCGGCACATGTCTAAGGGTTGGAAAAAAATATATGTAGCACCTCTGCTCGGGTGCTATGTGAATCTGAATTAAAACCAATTTTTCAATATTTTTGTAACTAAAAATTAATTTCTTAATTAAAATTAATTAAAAATATAAAATTAAGTTAACAATTATGAAAAATTAGTACTATTTATAAATATTTTAGAAGTATTTTCTGATGCACTGATCTTTTTTTTTTTGTGCATGATAACAAAACTTCAATATTTTTGAAAAAAATAATTAAATTATTCGAAGTAAGAAAAAGATGTATGTAGCACCTATGAGATGGGTGCTATATGAACCTGAAATAAAATTGAGTTTTTAATGTATTCTAAATTTTTACATTCTCAATTAAAAATTAATATATACCTATTAAATTAATTTATAAATTATGAAACATTAATATTATGTATAGATAATTTTGAAGAATATTACGATGCATCGATCATATTTTTTGGAGGGATCCAAATGACTACCAAGAGTCAAATTTGGATGATATGAAGGTAGAGGTGATTAGGGAAGCTATGTGAGACTATCGACAGGAGTGGCAAAGGGAGGAGATTGCTAGGACTAGGGCTTAGCTCGGTCGGCGGCCCTCAGAATGCAAGGTGAGTGGTGGTTCCGAAACCATCAGGACAAGCTCATCAGGTGTCAGCAAGAGTTTATCAACGAGCATGGTACTTTGTAGGCACCAAAGTTGGATAGTCAAGTTTAGGTCCTTTAGCAGCAAGAAGAGGAAAAAGTTTAGGTACATCCCCTTGTATGCAGGCATCCATGATGTTGATATGCATGCCTTTCCGAACAGAGATTAGTGGCAGCAGAGAATTGATACAATGCTTGTGAAGGATAAGAAATTTGACATATGGAAGGCAATTAGAAAATGGCAGTCCTTCAACCACAAAGCAGCAAACACCGCAAGGAACAACTATCATCGGTCTATGATTAGTGCCATCTAGAGAGCCAGTTAGGATATTGATCCTTCAAGGTTGGACATATACAATGACCTGCAAGATTAGAACAAGAAGTTGCAGAGTTGGATAACCTCCTATCAGAGTAGCTGGGAGATATACGTCCTCCCCTTGATGCGTGATGGATGGACATAACCCAACAAGCAGAGCATCAACAATTTCTTTGCCTATTGTAACAGGAAGATATTCTTCCATAGGTCTATAGATGCTTTCAACATAATACACGATGCACGCTACATCCTTAGACTAGAGGATATGGTTTATGAGATTAGAAGCAGCATATCATGCAAGTGGTCACAAATAATGGGACATAGTACAAAACTGCTAGAGAGCTACTGATACAAAGCATGCCACATCATCTGGACCCCATGTGCAGCACATTGTATTGACCCAATGTTAATAGATATTGGGATGATCCGTAGAGTTAGATAGGTTGATGACGCAGCCCAAATCATCACCAAATTTATCTACAACTGCACATGAGTCTTGGCACTAATGAGGAGGCACATTATCTTAAGGCCCACAATCACATGGTTTGCCACGCATTACATAGCATTCAACAGCATCCTAGACAAGAAGGCATGAACAAGGAGTGGCAGGGCAATAGAATTGTTTGGGTTAACATAGAGGGTGCTAAGGTGAAGGGCATAGTCACCAGTTAGCAGTTCTAGGAGCAAGTTGCGGGTAGTGACGGCTATCGCCCTATTGTATTCAACATTGAGGGTTGTTGACAACGAGAGTAACCTTAGATGGGCTTACTCTGTCACAGGATGATGAATGTCGAGAAGATTAGGCAGGCAATCCACTGCACACCAGGGGCATGATGACGAGGCATGGAAGAAAGCTGAATATGGTGATCCAATTAATTGGGCACACAATGCCTATAAGAGCTGAGATAGCCTCTCAAGCTCAAACCATGAGCAGGACCTCTAATATTTGCTAGTGATATAGACACTTCACCAAATATTAGACATCGATACATATTATCTATCGATGTTTATTATATATTTGAAATTTTTGTTCATATGCAACTTTAAAAAATTCTTCTAGTTGTCTATTATTGATATTTGCATTAGTAACACACTCATACTCTCTAATTTCATTTTACACTATAAAATACTATGAAACACTAATGAAAAGCATTGCAAATTTAAAGAAAAAATTGTTAAAAATTGAGTATACCACATTGAAGATGAAAAAAATTAAAAACTATCAAAAAAATTAAAAAAAGAAAAAAGATAACCTAGAGTATCGATTCACCTGACCAATATGCCAGGATGTACTATGTCAATACCATACACCATACCATATCAAACCAATTTTGGTACCGGCTCTTGGTATAACGAACCTTGAGGTCTTTCTTTTCCTTTTTACAACCTTCAACACAAACTCTGATCTAAATATATTAGATATTTGTACATGCATATAGTTTTATTGCACTACAAGCATTTGATGCTCTATAAATGGATGCTTCCTTCCTTCCCTACACTTACATCCATCTCCATTCATGTATGTAAGCATCGTAAGTGAACCAGCATTTAAACAAACAATAACAAAGCCTTAGTTCCAAACTAATTGGGGCCAACTACATGAATCCTTTTTCTTCATTCTGCTTGGTTTTGAGTCATATTTTTTATAAGATGTAAAGATCTTAAATCTTTTATTATCACTTCCCTCCATATAATATTCGATCTACCTCTACCTCTTTCTCTTCTACATATATCAAACCGCTTCTTTGCATAGAGATACACTTCTAAATCTACGTTACACTTGTCTAAACCATTTGAGTTGTCCTTTCCTTAATTTATCCTTAATTAGTGTTACCTCCACCTTTTTACAAATGATTTCATTTCTTATTCTATCTTTTCTCATATTATAATACATCCATCTTAACATTCTCGTTTCAATCTCATTCATCTTGAGTATATGTAATTTTCGAGTTGCCCAACATTCTATACATAAAGCATAGCCAGTCTTATGGCTGTCCTACACAATTTGCTCTTCAACTTAGTAGATACTCTACAATCACATAATATTGCAGATGCACTTTTCCATTTCATCTAACATGTTTTAATTCTATGGACAATACCATCCTCAATTTCTCCTTCCTTATGAATAATCGATCCTAAATATCGATTATGATATAATAATCATCCTAAGTATCTTAAGGTAATAATATTTAAAACTGTTTATATACATTTTCTTCCATATCTTAGGAATAATATAAATTTGAAAATTTTCAACAGTAACAGTTAAAATGACATTTCAAATAAACTAAGAAAAGTATATGATTACATCAAAATATGTAGATCTTGTTCATACAATATCCTCACCTGATGTCCACCTTCTCTAGGGCATTGATCAGACTGATTGAAAAGTGGCAAGCATGGGGAGCCGCTAATCCAACCAACAGATGAAATGTACTTCTCTGTTTCAAAGAATTCATCCATTTCAGTGCTGCTATTAGAAGATCTTCCATCTCCATTCTCATTTTCACTAACCAATGGCATTTGATTCTCAAAAGAACCTCTTGGTATTAGACGCAGATGAATAACAAAATCAGTATTATTAGTAACAGATACCAGAGACTGTATGTTGACATATCTGTTGCCATCTCTTACTGTTGCTTCACTAGCAACAACATCATTGCCTAACCTCCAACATGCTGCTGGTGCAGCATAATTTAGCCTCACAGTTGTCCAAGGTCCTTCCCTGGTAGGACTAATCTGAATAAATCCAGTTTTGCTGCCAGTGGCATGATCCTGCTTGTCATTTTTTAATTCGGGTCTGACAGAAAGCAGTACAGCATATCTGATTCTTCCATGAGATTTATCACAAGCATCATTTTGATATCCCTAGTTCAGGATCCAAGTATCGTGTCAATAAAATCTTAGTTAAATCTGCCCATGTTTGATAATAATATGGAAAGCAGGAGACTTCCAAAAGCATGTACTGGCTCACCTCTACTCCTGGAGCCTTGGGGAAAATAAGTATTATGAAAAAGCTATCATTAATGAAGATGAAGAAAGACACTCACCAATGTCTTTGCTGAGGAAAGTTCCTTCCAAGACAGTTCATAATTAGACTCATATGAATTTGAGCATGGAGGGAGTTCATAAGCAATTTGCTTTAAGGGAGCTGAGTACATCCCTACTGGATCACCTGTTGAAGCAAATTCCATTTTGTCAATGTACAAAATGATATCTCCAAGAAACGCTACCAAAATCAAAAGTTGAACGAAAAGAAGGGGGAAAAAAAATTCATACGAATAAATACCTCTTCCCAAGTCAATTACAACGAACTCCACCACAAAATTGTCCTATATAGATCAGAAGGATAAACAAAAACATCAGAGTGTGTCCAAAAGAAATGTTAACTACAGAAGTAAAATGAAAATCACTAATATCTTCATGAAGATAGTTTTGCAAAATTTCTAATGCAACATGAACCAAAATTTGAGAGTTTCTGCTGACACAAATTACTAAAACATGGTTTGCTAATCAAAATGATTTAATGTTACATCAAAGTATGAGACCAGTCATTTAACGCTTTCTAGTTTCCACAAACACAACTCTTAAAAGAAATTCTAGAACAGCTTCGATTTAATGTTACATCAAAGTATTAGACCAGTTTAACGCTTTCTAGCTTCCACAAACACAACTCCTAAAAGAAATTCTAAAGCAGCTTCATGTTCTGTGCAGAATAAAGGGTTGAAACCAGTTGTTTTGGCTTTTTTAAACCTCAAGCTAACATCTTAGGTCAGTGGCATGCCTATGTAAGGGTTAGAAAACCAGAACATCAAACTGAAATATACGGTCATTCAGATTAAAAGATTAAAGGTGAGACACTAAGGTAGGTTGTGCTTGTTTCTGCATTATCTCAAGAGAAGCTTTGGGTTCCCACCAGGCATTTATTTTGCAGTAGTAAACTCGAGTTCTGACTAGTTCTACTCTTTGTTTTGACCAAAAGTTCACCGCCTCGGTATCAGACCACATTGATACCATGTTGATATGCTCAGTATGCTTGTTGGTTCTCAGTTTGGTACAATATAGTATGTCCGGTGTAGGGTAGTACACATCGATATGGCATATCATGGTTTTGATGGAATTGGTGTAGAAAGTGCAGTTTGGGGCATTAAAATCATCATTGATAATCATTATCATTCAAATACTTCTCCAATGAATCACTAAGGGGTGAGTGGATAACTGTGCTTTAAAGCAGCATTAAAAAAACCATCCACTAACACATAACTCAACTTTGGAGAATCATAAGCTAAGTAGAAATACAACAATTTTGCTGAACTGAGAGCTTGGCTTCATAATCCAGGGTTGCTCACACCAATACAAAAGGCCAGAACTATGCATTTCCAAATGAAAATCAAACACAACCTTAACAGCAACTGCCCTTGGTAGCGCATCAAGGAAGTTTTTTAGTGGGGCGTGCTTCCTATACAGACATGGGGGAATGCATGGGTGTGGGTAGTTCTAAATGACACAACATACATGAAATGAATGTATTTTAAGGATTCTGGTATTTTAGTTTTCACACTTAAAAATGACTTAATCACATAGTATTGAACCTGGGGATTCTTCAAATAAAACGAGGACTTCTTCCACCAACTCCCTTTCCCAAGTCAACAGATATGAACCTGATTCTATAAGATCTACTTGGATTCACACCATATATTAAGATTACCTAGAAAGTTATGTCAGTTTGCAGTTTTTTTTTTAAAAAAAAAGAATCATTTTCGGGACAATATACAACTGTATGTGCTTATTATTTATTTACATAAGCCTTTTGGTGAATTTGAAATTTAATACAACAAAAAACAACAATAACAACTAAACCTTAATCGCAAGCCAGTTGGGATCGGCTATATGAATCCCTTTTCCCCATTCCACTTGGTTTAAGGACATACTTTCTGTGATATATGGAGATACTAAGTCCTTTCTTACTACTTCCTTCCACATGATATTTAGTCTACCTCTATCTCACTTTTCTTCTATATATATTAAACCACTCGTTCACATTAGTGTATCCCTAAGCCTATGTTATACGTGTCCAAAACATCTAAGTCATCTTGTTTCTTAATTTATTATTGATTGGTGATACCTCCACCATTTTATAAATAACTTCATTTCTTATTTTAATTTCTCTGATATCTCCACATATCCATCTCAACATTTGTATTTTGGCCACACTTATCTTGTGCATATCTTTTCTAACTAGCCAACATTCTGTATTATAAAGCATGGCTAGTGTAATGGTCATCTTATAAAATTTTTTTTTTCAACTCAGCAAATATCCTATGATCACACAATATCTCAGTTATACTTTCTCATTTTCTCCAACCTACATTCACATTAGAGATATCATTATCTTTAATCTCCCTTTATTATGAATAATCGATCCGAAACATCAAAAATGAACACCTTAGGAGCTCCATGGTTCTTAACTTTCATTCTACCTTCATCTTTATTTCTAATTTAACTAAAATCACATATTGCCTTGGTCTTACTTAACTTTAGTTCTTATGCACTTATCTATAATTCTATGTTACAATTAACTCTAACTTTAGCTCCATCTACTAAGACTATATCATTCATAAATACCATGAACCAAAGAATATAGTCCTAAATTTAAAATTTAATAATATGTGTCTGCGTGCATGCGGGTTTGTTTGGATATTCATAGATATTGCCTTAGAATTTAGATAATTAGACTATTCTAGCTAACACAAGTGCCCTTAGCATATTGTAATCAGCTTTAGTAAGGAATTTTTATGCTAATTGTAGCTTGCATGCCTAATTGATGTTTGCTTAAAAATCATAATGTGAAGACCTATATTGAATAGTTATAAAGGGCCTAAGAACCACAATAATACCTTTCGCCTACCTTTTTTAGATGAGGCCATGAGTTGTTACCGAAGTTCACGGAACCAAATTGGATCGGCCAATTCAAGCCAAATCGAATTGAACCAGTCGAAAACTAGTTTGAAATAGCATTCAATTTGGTTCTACTTGCAAACTGGTCCGAACCATGCCAAACCGCTTGGTTCAGATGCACGATGGCTTGAGGGGTGGGCTATGTGGGATGTAGACTCTTGTGATTAAAAAGAGAGGGAGGCTGAAAGCCTCTCATAAGCTCTCATCCTCTCTCCTCTCTCTTATTTACATTCAAAAGCATTTAAGTTATTTAAAATTTCTCATAGAAATGAGAAAAATGCCTCCATTTAAATTCAGCAAAAAGATCAAGAAAATTAAATTCCTTAAGAATAAAAAATCAACTCTCTCTCTCTCTCAAGAACAAATTAGGAGAATTTCAGGAAATCCTAATTTAGCAAATATTAAGTTAGTACTTCCACTCCGGATAGAAATCCCAAAAAATCAATTTAACTTAAAAATAATGAAAAGATAAAATTAAAAAAAAATTATCTTAAAATACAATTTGCAAGGCTTTATTCAATACTTGATCAAATTTACAGAATTTTCAGACTTAGATAGGATTTAATATTTCGACCTAGTCCACTGACACATTATAGTTTGGATCTTAAGAAACATATTTTAATCTTAGGTTTATAGCAAGTTCAATTTTATTGTTTTAATAAGCTTTGAATTGAATCAGCATAAGTTAATGTGAGGGTCAATGTTATTGTGATTCTTTCGAAACCCCCATAAGTTTGACCAAGTATTAACTAAAGCCTTGCAGATTATATTTTCAAATAATTTTTTCTGCCTTTTTTGTTTTCTCATCATTTCGAGGTTAAATTAATGTTTCTAAAATTTTATCCAGAGTGAAAGTATCATAATTAGATATTTGCTCAAATGAGATTTCTTAAAATTCTTTGAATTTGTTCTTGAAAGGAAAAGTTAACTTTTTATTCTTAAGGAATTTGATTTTTCTTATAATTTTTGTTGAATTCAAATGGGGGCTATTTTCCTTATTTCCATGAGAAATTTTAAGTAAAAAGGAGAGGATGACACTTACTTAATGATTTTGAACGCAAATAAGAGAGAGGAGAGAGGATGAGAGCTAATGGAAGGCTCTTAACCTCGTATACTACATAAAAAATTGAAAAACTATATGAAAAATTAAAAATAGAAAAAAGTTCATTTGGTATCGATACCTAGTTCCGCTAACCTTGTTTATTATAAATAATATCAAAGTGGACCCAACCCCATAACCACATGGAATAGGGGACGCTGCAACACAAGCCTATTTGGGGTTGATCAAAGATTGACCATGCTGTGTCTGTTAGTGAATTTGATTTAATTTGGACATAGACTTAGAGGAGATGTCAGCCTTAAATTGGAGTATGCGGGACTTGTCCCAAACCAATTGTGATCTTGGGTATTTACATAGAGTCAAAGAAATCAAATAATACCTTCTAGCTAAACTTTGTGTGAAGTCCTAGTTTATCATACATATTAATTAATATCATACATTAGGAAATACACATACTTAAGTAGTTCTTACAAGACCTAACAAGCATACAAAAAGATTTAAAACGAATGCAATTGAGACATAGACAATAGTACTTATGTATTTGCTTGAATCACTCGGGTTACATTGAACTACATAGCCTAAAACAAACCCATATTGGGGATGATGCAAACTAAGCTGTTCTATTTGCACCAGTCAAAAAAGTGATCATCTATATGAAAAAAGCAAGCTCTTTGACATGATGTCATATTGCTTAATGGAAGAATAGTACATACTAGAAACAAATCTTTCATCAAAAGTAATATTCAATTTACTATCATAATATTTCAAAAAAATCAGAAAAGAAACACAGCGATCTCTATTCCATTTGAAAGTATTACTAGCCATTTGAAATTAATGAGACAGCATCATTTAGAAAAACATCATGCTCATCTGGAGATTTGACATGATTTTACATACCACAGAATCAACTTTGAAGAAAAACATTTCATTCCAAGTCACCGTGGCAATCCCAAATGAAGAAATCTCTGAGATTGCACCGCATGTCCGGGCACTTTGTTGCTGTAGTGGTGACTCAGTGGGAGGGTTTAAGAAAAGGCGAACCGCCATCATATATTGACCGGTAGTCATACCTTCAGCTATTGGTAACTGCATATCATATAACTGTTAAATTCATATCTAGGTGAGCTGAATCTCTCATGTCAACAACAACCTGTAAGCTAGAAACAAAGTTGATTGCAACTTTATAGAATTTTAAAAATGAAAATAAAACAGATGGGTTTGGATACCTTCAACCCATAAATCGCAGCAAGCTATTTAAATTACCAATAAATGTTGCCCATTTTGCATTTACTAAATGTTCTTTTGAAAGAAACAATTATTCAATGTATAGGTAGAAACCTCCATAAGTTTATGATTTAGACTTTCAACCTTCAAAGCTGCAGATCATGAATGGTAAACTAATTTCTCAATTGAAAAGAAAAGCCATATCAACATCAACAGATGGGAAATGGAAAGTAGGCAAAGCAGAAAGTGACGTTTTGCTATTTGTCTATAGCCAAGAAACCAGAACATAATGAACAGGTATTTCAAGCAGCAAGCTTGGTGTTTTGATGTGCTATTATGTATCCGTGGTGGGAGAGCTGCAATCATTTCTATGAAACAGAATAAAAATGAAATCTTACCTCAGCATCAGCAATAACTATTGTCACCATTGATCGAGATATTGTACCAGGTTTCCCTTTCAAGTGAGAATCCAGCATATTTTTTGAAACTGGAACTTTGACGGGTTTTTTGTCTCCTGATGGCATCTTGATGATGTCTGAAATCCTCCTAAATTCAGTGACCCTCATATATATGTCCTGACCAAGCTTGTTTTGCGGGATTATGTAATAATTCTTCCTATGATGTATGTCGATGATAGACCTCTCATCATGTGTGGGAGAAACTGCCTCCTGAAGAGAAAAAGGAGAACGTATCAGTATGCAGGTATTGGAACCTGAGACATCAAAAATTAGTCATAATGAATTAAAAATATACATAAAGAGGGCAATGAGATGAAAAAGACATCACTCACTCTCTTTTCAGATGATTCATCAATATGACTAAGATTATTCCAGCTAGAGTAAGCTTGAAACATCATATTTGCATTAGAGACGGAAACATTTAAATTCAGATCTCGGGTGGAAGTCATACGGAGCTGGGTAGCAGCACCAGGTGCATTTATATCATACTGATACCTGTGGATCAAGGGTAGAAAGGCAACATATTAGTACAAACATGGCATGATGACAATATTATTCTTACAGTGATGACATTGAACAAAAATATGAATAAGCAGAACTTCAATGGACACTTATCGCATGACACTGATCCAGAGAGCTGCTTAAGCCATTGAGTGCTACCATAAAAAATAACAGAAATCTCAATACAAATACAAGCAAGCAAGTGGCTTTCAACTTTTTATATTTTGAAGATAAAAACATTTGTACTGTCACCTGCGGAAGAGCCTGTATATCAGTGCATATAGACCTTCAGAACTGATAGCATTCAGCCAGAATAGAATATGCTAAATTCAGAAGTTATCTCAAAATTACCTTAGAAATCCATCCATCGGTTCAATGAGGGGCTCCCATGATTCATGCTTGTCGTTAAAAGATCTTGCAGATAAGGAGAAACTCATAGTGGAATTCAAGTAGTCAGGTCTCCCATGCAAACTAAATGCAATGTTCTCAAAAGACATGTTAAACAGTGGAACCATCTGCATAGTACACCAAGTCACTAAAATAATTGATGAAGATACAGCATACTTGTCTTACATATGTTACATCATTTACTAATATCATGGCCAGAACAAATTAAAACATAGAATAGAAGCAATACAGGAGTAAGATTATGTTCAACAATTGAACTAAAGACAAAAAGTATACTAAATAAATAAAACTATAGATAGTCATATCAGAAGTCCTCACCAATCCTCCATAGTCATCAAAAATTGCTGTGGAAAATGTCTTAATTTCTGCATCAATCACAGTATTATCCGACCCACTAGATACAGTAGGACCTGCAAGCTTTAGAGCAAATCTTTTTGGAGGCTTTCTGAATCCACTTCTGACAAGAAATGTGCCCAGCTCATTACCAACACTCCACAAGCTAAAATGTGACAAAACTTTACTATCGGATGTATCCCATATACTTTCTTCAGCAAACTGATCTCCTGTTACCATGTCACTGCGGATGCATCTTAATGAACTAACGTCATCATGCTTAAGTGATCCTTTAGATGCAATACATCCTAAGGCAACAAATCCTGGAGGAGCCTGAGGTAACCAGAAAGAAACACTTTCAACACCTCTATGCTTCTTGATATGGCCAACAAGTTGAAAATCTTGAGGACTTTTCAGAAATGTGTCATCTCCAGTATCATGAAGCACAATAGCTGAATTTGGAGGTTCATACCTGTATTTCAACTCATGACTTGAAAGTTAGATCAAGGAGGAGAGCATGATTAATCAATGTAAGTTAATAGGAGATATATATATCAGGAGATGTCTACCCTTGAACGGCAAGATCACCAAGATAAACCATTCCATGTGGGACCACTGGGCGCCAAATGGAGAGCTTCTTTCGGGAAGTCGTCCCTTGATTCCACCAGATCAATTTAAAAGTTGCTACAGCTTGAAATAGGCGCCCAGATGTTAAGAGTGCAGATCTCTCAAGCTGAGGAGCATGATCATCACTTATTCGATTATCTTGGAGAACTGAACTTTTAGTAGTTTTAGTAGGTAGCTCCGAATGACCAAAAATCAGATGACGAAGATCGCGTGGTTTATCAATCAAGCTCATATCTTTGGGATCTGCAGGCAAAAAAGACCCAAAAGAGTTCTCCACTCGCCAAAATGCAATATTTGCAGAATTCCTGCAAAGTTATAATATGTAGAAGAACTGTGAATTTAAGTTTTAGAGTTTTTACTATTTTATAATTGAATTATTAGAAAGATATAGAACTATGAAAGAAAGTATACAAATCACTTAGGCTAAGTGCAATGCAATCCTTCAAGGCACATGGAGACACCAAGGAAGAGAAAATGCAGAAAGCAGCAGACAATGGTGGTCGAGTACTTCCAGCTGAAACCACACAGCCCACTGCAACATAGCCTTTAGGTGCCACAGGGAACCAAACAGAGCAAGTGTTGTATCGTTCACCACTGTCATCGGTTGAAGTACTTATCCAGTTGTGATGGCCTTTATCAGCACTCTGCAGACTGCATTGCCAAATTAGCTTGTATGACACGGGCCTCTTGACTCTTACAAAACTGGTGTTTACAGCAATTACTCCTTTTGAAGGTGGTTCATTCCTATTGCAAAAAGAAACTGCAAATATGAATATACTAAAATCAAAAGCCTATCATAATTGAAATTCATGAAGAGATATACGAACAGTGGAGTTAAGCAATCTCCAAGAACAGCAAATCCAGATGGGGCACGTGGTCTCCAAAAGGCATATGTTTGATCTTTCTTGTGATCTAATATAAAGAACAGTCTCAATGACCCTCAGTGGAAATAAGCAACCTAGTACTCAAAACACTGAATAAAATTTCAAGCCTGGCTTACTCTGGATTGTTCCAACTCTGTCAAACTGAGAGCAGACCACCGAAACTTTCTTGGATGACATCCTTAGAAATGTCAAAATATCTTCCTCAACAGCTAAGAACAAACTAAGGATGCTGAAGGAGAAATTCATAAATATATCAGAAACAGCAAGATGCATATGTGTTTTCCCAGAGGCATTTGAAAATTTTACACAGGTATCAAAAGGCTCCAAAACCGTGATCCCTTTACTCTCCACCTTTAGACCAAGAACATTTCCACTCATCTCGAAGCTGTCACCCTTCATCACAAGCCTGCAAGCAGCATGAATTGTTAATAAAGTTCCTACATTATCATTTTTTAACTAAAAAAATAATTAGCTTAATACCCTAAAATATCACTAAAAATGCAGTAGTAATCAAATAAATAAAGAAGCATGAGTTTCAACATCAGTTAGATAATGTACGTTATAGCTTTCCTTCTTCGACATAAAATTGACAAAGTGTTTGCTTATTTTTACTTTTTTGCATTAGTTATGAATTAGCTTGCTAAACATATTCAAGATGATATTACATGATACATGTTATTTGTAGATGATACAGTACTAGAGGATAAAACTAAAGCTAAGGTTAATCATAAGTTGAAATTATGAAAAAATGCATTAAAATCTAAAAGTATTAGGTTAAGTACTAAAAGATAGAATATATGAAATGCAATTTTAGATAATTAAAAATAAAGATGAATGTAAAGTTAAAAATAAGGATCATAAAGTTGCTAAAAGTAATCATTTTTAATATTTAAAATCGATAATTCATACAAAAAGAGATTTTAAGGATGATGCCCATAAAATTAAAGCATGTTAAATGAAATGAAGAAGTGCAACTAAAATATTATATGATTATAGAATACTTACCAATTTGAAGAAAAATTTTATAAGACAGCCATAAATCCAGCTATGCTTTATGATACAAAATATTGGATAATTAGAAAATTACATGATGAATGTGGCTAAAAAAAAATGTTGAAATCGATGTGTGGTAACACAAGAAAAGATAGAATAAAAAATAAAGTCATTAATAAAAAGATGAAGGTAACACCAATTGAAAACAAATTAAGATGAGGATTTAGATAATTTAGATATATACAACGTAGACCTATAGATGCATTGATGCAAAAAAGTGATTTAATACATGTAGAAGAAAAAAGAGATAAAGGTAAACCAAAAATCACATAGAAGAAAATTATAAAGAAAGATTTAAAATATTTGTATCTTACAAAAAATATGACTCTTAAACCAAGCAAAATGGAGAAAAAGAATTCATGTAGCTGAACCCAACTAATTTGGGATTAAGGCTTTGTCATTGTTGTTGTTTGTTTGTTGTTAAGTATAAACTAACTAGTGATAGATTTATTCATAGTAATTTTAACTTTTTACATTTTTTAATGATCACAAGTCATTTAATGTGTATGTTGAAGAGTGTAACATTGATAAAAGGGTGATGTGTCCTTAAATCTTAAAAAGTGGCCACAAGTCAAAATATATAATCCTTAAAGAAGCTCCAACAAAAACAAATACCCACTTCTAACATCATTGTGGTGGGCCAAAGGGAGTTAAAATATCCACTTATTTTTAAAATCTAAAATCAAAGAATCTAGTAAATATCTAGGTATCTAACATGTATTTGATTCACCTATACATGTTCAACAAAGATACTTTCAATAAAATGTGAAGAATCCAAGCAACATTAGGTCATTCAAAAACAAATTAAAAATACTAGAGAAAATCAATAAATCTTTGCCGTGCAACATTAAGGTTCAAATGGCTATCAAAGCTAATGTTGAAGGTAAAGTCCTGTGCAAATGCACATCAGACACATTGCTCTTGACCGGTGAACTAACTCCCTTTATAAGGAGGCTTATTAAGCTGCCCATCCAAATGCACGTCAGAAACATCTATTGCTCACAGGCTCCAACAGCTTGCCGATATAAGTTCCTTTCCCTCAAATTTTATTATGCCAGACCCTTTAGTACTGACAATTTGCATCACCCATGTCATTACTAAGTAAATGAACAAAAAAATAATAACCAGGTTGGGAATCAATCTTCTATGGTTTTGCATTCCTTCTACTCAACCCTTTCTTCAATATATTTCATTGTTTGCTACCTTTCAATTCTTATTATTTTGATAAGAACAAATGCTAGAAAATATGTTTCATGTCCTCACTAGTTCTCTACTTGATATTGAATTTCTTTCCTTATCCTAGAAGTTAAGCTGATTGATATTTATTGGCTTGCAGACATCA
Organism: Metroxylon sagu; assembly: GCA_017589505.3. NCBI lineage: Eukaryota > Viridiplantae > Streptophyta > Magnoliopsida > Arecales > Arecaceae > Metroxylon > Metroxylon sagu. Next base: position 596,581 of record JACVBY030000574.1, on the reverse strand, counting down.
CAATAGCATATATCAGAAGTAACTGCATGATTAAAGGACAAATATGATAAAATTTGTTCATATTATTTAAGCAGCAGATAAAATCAATCCAGTGAAGAACAGTCAGCCCAAAGAAACATATATTTTAGATAAATGACAAAGTGTAGACCTGCAAAATACATCTAGATTAGCATGCATGACTTTTGTTGATAATGCCAACGATCCACCAACATCCTTTGAGGTGTTGTGAAATGTAAGCTCTGGCCCAATAGCCTGGAAAAAAACAAAATCCATATTAAAATGTAATATTACTGTACCTTCCTGCAGGAAAACAAGTATTTTCCACAAAAGAATGACTCAATAAAATCACAAACCCATGGTAGGTATCACTAGGTTTTTTGACTTCAAAATCAAAAACAATGCGATATCCACTGCAGCATATTCATATTAGACTACTTCTACAATTTGTGATTTTCTGAAGATTGTCGTCCTTGTAGGTCAACTTTATTTGCACAGTTCTGCCCCAATTTTTCCTTTATATTAACCATATAACACAAAAGAAGAGAAAAGAACATATAAAATGGAATGGAAATGGAAAAGGCACCAGAATATACAACTCAACTGAAAAAAAAAATCCTTATCTATGTTAAAATCCTTGGGAAATATGAGCAAAACAACCTTAACATCAAAATCAAGGAGTATGTATTCTGGAAATTAGAGCCCTACACCTCTGCTAGCCCCTCTTTAGTACATACAACATGCCATCTCCTATTTTGCAGAACAGTCATTATTCTGGGACCTGGACTTGCTAACTAGTTTCATAGGCCTACATTTCTGGTTCAATATTTTGTATTTTAACTTTTTAAGGAAATGCATCTGTTCCAAATAATTGACCATGGTTTTTGGCATACATCAAACTACTCTGTTTTCTTTTCCTTTCTATGAAGATAAACAATCTTGGTGTAATATATGCAATAGTATTTTACAAGCATATCTCAGACTAGATAACCTTAGTTCCAAGCAGATATATACATGAAAAGGAGTACCTGTAGCTCAATAACAAACTCTGTTGACCCATCAGTAGCAGCTTTTGCAGCGACAAAACCATCAGTCCTTTCCTCTAGAGAATTCAGAGGAGCACATATATTCCCTCTCTCTAGGAAAACATAATCATCTTTGGAAACTGAATAGCTGCTATCAGTTCCAAGAAATATACAAGAATCTAAATATTCCCCATTCTGTAAAATGAGGTGCATGATTAGATCGAATATTACCCAATACTAAACAAAAATCATGAAGGAATAAAATGATGACACTGTAATAGCAGATACAATACCATTATGGTAACATTTCTAAATTGCAGACTCTTGCCACTTCCCACAAAAATAATAGTTTCTGAGCAGGGACTAGAGATGTTTTTCCCTTCTTTATCCTGTAAATATAATGTCCCACCTTTTCCATCATATATGAAATGATCAAATCTTTCATCATCAACAATCAGTGGTTTTCGAGGTGAAAGAGAAAATACTGAATCAGGTTGAGTATACATGGGATGATCAAGAACTATTGCATCAGTTATGTGCAAAGGGTCATTATCTTCATCATTTGAAAGCAAGCTATGAACTGATGGAACAAAGAACTCAACCATGGCTAGTAAAAAGTCCAGGGCCACAAGCAATTTTGGCTTTTGGATACATAAAGATATATTTGTTGAGGACTTTCTAAACGTGGCATCAAATATAAGCATCGAGGGTATTGGTTCAACACCATGTTCTTTTTGTATTTTTCTTTCTGCAGAATCAATCAATGATTCGGTATCATCACCATCATGGTGAAGAGATGTGTGTCCAATAGTCCCAGATTTTCCTATTGCAAGCCTTAGTTCTTCTTTGGTTCCTTCACGCTCATCAATAACAGAGAACCCTTTCAGTGTTGCAAAAAGAAAACCCTCCTCAAGTGTATTGGATTTGTAAAGAAGCCATGCTCCAATTGCCTGCAAAAATCAGATAAATATGTAATCCAACAGATTATTGAGTCTACCTCTATAAACATAAAAACAAAAATGCAACCTTACAGTCCAGGTCTCAGATAAAAATTTGTGTTTACAAAGCAAAGCCAGTGCATGATTTGCCATTCTCCACTTGTAAAACAAAATAAAGACAATGAACCAATAGGAGACCTGCCATATGCTCTTGTTTACAAGTAATAAAACACTAAACGGTCTCACCTATATAATATATATAATGGAAACTCCGGACTAGAGCTGATCACGGACCAACCCGTCCAACCTAGCCCAAAATTTTGCGGGCTGGGCATTACAAATAGGCTCGTTAGATAGGCCTATGCAAAAAAATTTGGGCTCAAACTAAAAATTGGGCCATGCCTACAAAAACTAAAAATAGCCTGTAGCCGGGGAATATATATTTATATATCAGAGCTAATCATAGGTCAGATGGCCCACCAAGCCCATCAAACCCAGCTTGGAATTCGCTTTTTAAGATTGCGCCGAGCTGAGACATGAGCATTGCGCCTAGCTACCATGGTGCAGCCCTAAGCCCAGCATTGATCAGAGCTCTACTCTGAATGCGACCGTTAGTTGACCTACCACACATGACTGTATGCACAAGAGGACAACGTTATACAAGCGGGCAAGAGGGTAGTTATTGCAAAGAAGCAATCATTCAAACAGGCCCATCATTCCACTTTACTTCACCTGATCAACTTCTCCACTAAAAACCAATGATCGAGATCTCTTTCACTAGATCTTGCTGGTTATCAAAGCCAAGTTTTTTAACTGTTTCTCTACAGAAACCAAATTCCTAGGCCAATGTGCTTCCACTACACCACCAAAGGCCAAGAATGGATAGTGCCATTACCTGTTATAATGGCCACTTCAAAACCATTATTTGGCATTTAATTAAAGGGGTTACTATTTCTATTGTTTCCCAATATAAGCAAGGATTAAGATTACTTGTAAATGGATAACACTTACTATAATATTTATTATTTAAGACAAGATAGTGGATAGTAAAAAAAAATAAATGCCTAGATCATTATCCATGAAGAAACAAGAAAAGAATAGTTCTCCAGCTAGATACAAAGATTTGGTGAGTTCATAAATATTATTTCAAATAGGTAAACAGCACATATATATATAAACAATCCGTTCCTCCAATCTAAATGAATGTTATTTTGCCCTCTAGACAATTGTTTTCTTCTTTTTTTTCCCTCAGCAAGATGTGGGCATGGGAAATGGAGGCAGACACAGCTAGAAGGGATTTCACTCTCTTCTTTTTTTTAAAAAAAAAAAAAAATGCTTAAACTCTGTAAGGAACCAACCAATCTTTTTTTTTATGAAAGTAATTTACTACAACCCCTTGTTCAGGAAGAACACAATCCAGATGTGGAAAGGAAGAAAAATAAACCAACCCTTAACTCTCTCATTTGGACTGTAACTAAAGATCTAAGAGCATGGGAAGAAAACAAATTAGTCAGGACAAATCCAAGAAAGAATGCAAAAACAAACACCTTTTTTTCTCCTCATGCACTGCACATGCTAGATGCCAGATAATAATAATAAAAACAGATAAACCCAAGAATTTAAGAATCAAGGTACAGAATCACATTGGCCACTGGTCATTATGATAATGCCTCAGGGGCTGCACAAGAGTGACACAAGCTGGCATGGGACTGGAACAAATGAGGATAAATTTTTAACCAAAAAGAAAAGTGTATTAGAAAGGGTTGGTATAGGACAGTTCAAGGCAAAATGGGTCAGTAGGGAGCAGAAACACAATTTGGGGACATTGTGGAGGTATCTTGCACCAGTAATTCAAGTCTTGGCAGAATGTAGGCCAAGACATCAAAAAGATTAGGGGACCGATTTCGGCCATGCCGTTCCGTCCTATCTCAGCCATAATACATTATAGTGTCATTGTTAAATAGAACTAATTGATCATAAAGATATAGCTTTTGAAGTTCTAATATATTTAAAAATCAAATAAAATATTAAAGCTTCACAAATAATTCTTTTTAAGAAAAAAGTATGCCAAGCAAATGTTGGGACAACTAAGTAGGTCGAGGATGAAGATGGGATGGGACATGAGGCGTCTCATTCCATAAAAAATTAAGACACCTCTATCCCATAGGATTAACCCTGCCCTGTACTGATCACCGGCCATTACAGTACACTCAGGCTAGCATAGGCAATGCTGCAATCCTTGATTGTGAAGAATAAGTCATAATGCTTAATCTCTAAAGAGAAGATAAAAGGAAAATTTAGTCACATGAAAGCAAAAGGTTTCGCACAATTTCAAAAGAAAGAATTTAATATATTTAATAATAAGTCACGAAAACATTCCTTAAGATTTCACGCATCCTCTGTTGTAATCATGTCGGCATGCATTCTCTATTATATAAATTAATTGATCCACTCAAAATATATCAAAATAGCATAGAAAGCATAACTGAAAATACGATCATCATTAAAATAATCCCTTAAAATCCTCAAAACATGAAAAAAAAGATAAGAAACAAAAAAAAAAAAAGGTGTATTGAGAATTGATATGCCTTGGTGTACCATGTGTCAATGTGGTACCATACCATACAAGTCACTGACTAATACGGGACCCAATACTGATTCGATAGACTTTATTTTTAAGATAGTCATTAATTAGAAACCTAATGCATACGTTTGTGAACCATAATCTTGTTTAGATGAAGCTTAAAACCTTTTCTTAAGTTTTAAAAGGTTCTCTGAACAACTTTCCCTCTATGATGATTGTGTGATAAGATTTTGAACTTCAAGCAAGAGCCAAAAAATAAGGGCCTATTTAGTTGCAAAAAATGCTTTCTATTTTCCCTCTCCATTTTTCTTCTCAATTTTCAATTCTCTCCATGGAAAAACTCAAAAATGCGTTCATTGATTGAAAATGAGAAATCATTTTTGAAATTAAAAAATTTAAAAAAGAAAAGATAGCCCATGGAAGGTGGTTGATAGTGGAGGCATGATGGTGGATGGTGGAGGGACATGGTGGTGGTAGTGAATAGTGCAGGTATGGCTGCGGTCATGTATGGTGGTGGCGGTGAGGTTGATTGGTGGGTGTATGATGCTAGGTGATGGAGAGGATGACAACAGTGGTGGGTAGCATAGGTATGATGGTCGTAGAGGCAATGGCGATGATGATGGTGAATGGTAAAAATGGTAGGGGTCGTAGTACGTGATGAAGGTATAATGATAGTGCTGGTGGCAGTAGTGAAGGATGGTGGGTTTGCTGAAGATATGATGGTGGTGATGGTGGAGAGTAATAGTGGTGGGTGGCCATAGTAGAGGTATGGTGTTGGTGATGGTCATAGCATAGGTGGTAGGTGGTAAGGTGATGGTGGCAGATGGCGGCGATATCGTCATGGTGGTCATGGCAATGGTGGTAGCCGATAGTGAAAGATAGGTGGATGTGGTGGGGGTGGTGGAGATATGGTGATAAGTAATGCGAGCATCGTGGCGATGGTGGCGGGTGATGGAGATATAGTGGCAGTGATAATGGATGGTGGAGGTGATAATAGACGATGGTGGTAATAGCGGCAGTGGTGGGTGATGAAGATATGATGATAGTCATGGTGGAGCTACAATGAAGGCATGGTGATGGTGGTCGTGGCACTAGTGGTGGGTGGTGGGGGTGTGGTGGTCTTGGAGGGTGGTAGTTAATAGAGGTATGGTGATGGTGATTATGGCAGTAATAGTGGTGGATGATGAAGGATGGTTAGTGGTGGAGGTGGTGATGAGTGATGGAAAACATAGTAAAAATACTGCTTCATTTTAAAAATAGAAAATAAACTAAGGATGTTTTCCAAACTAGCGTACATGTGGAAAGCTAGAAAACATAGTTTTCTAGTTTTCTATTTACATAAATATTAGATTTTAACATAAAATCCTTTTTTTGTTCTTTATAAAAAAAAAATTCAGAAAACACCCAGTTTTTCACAACTAAACAAACCCTAAACAATTGTTTCTAATTTTCAAAAAACCAAGTTAATGAATAATATTGTCCCATATATTAAGCCTGGTTTCTCATGACATTAATACCATAAACATTTAAAATTTTAATTGTCAAAAGAAGGCTCCTCCCCTAGCTTTTCCAAGGCAACCTTACATTTGGATTGGCTTAGGATGGATACTTCTAAGAAAATCATCAGCGAGAAATCTAACATAACGATTTTACCAAGGAACCTTCTCCCAGGTCCTAGGGCAGGGTTCCCTACTTAAACATAAGGGCAAAGTTTACCATTATAGGGTCCAACATCTCCCTCAAAGTCACTAAACACATGCTCTTTATAAAAAAACTAGATCACTTTTACAAGAATCCAAATTTAATATTGCAAGAAAAAGCATTAATTACTATTTATCCACCAACTTCCCCTTTCCCATGTCCATTCCAAAAATATACCAACTTGTAAGGCAACTAGCCCAAGAAAGTTCCATTCTAGAGAGCTAAGATACCATCACAAGCTAGACTCATGCAGCCAGGGAATAATCATCTGTAATTATCCTAAACATGAAAGCCATCTGAAATAAAAGAGATATGATAAGGTTTACCATAATCAAGCAATCTCAAGCAAGGTTTTCTGTGCTGAACCGACAAGGTACAAGTATGCAGTCTTCATAGAATACTATACCAACACAAGGTATAGCTATTGACTCATCTCCTACCAAGTATCAACCCTACCAATACCAATAAACTACCGGTATGAGATCCAGTACCCAGTGAGATTCTGAAACCTTGCCTTCAAGTTTCAACAAAGACATAAGATCTGAGTCAAATGTGGAAAAAAAAAAAACATTGTCACAAGGCCTTCTTAAAGTTCACCTTGCAAATAAATGCAATACTCATCTAAAGCTTCTTAAAATGGCTAGCCCTGAGAGCTACTAAAAATCAATTCCTTCATCTTGCTGCACAAAATGTGGAATTAATTTTGTCAATAGAACTTTCCTCCTCCTGATCAAGTAAAGATGTAATATTCTCCTTAATCAAAAATTCACACTCAAGTCTACTAAATCCTATCATTCAACATAATCCAGGTTTTATTTTCTTTAAATGATAACACAGCTATGAGACTATTCCTTGATAAACTGTCCCATAAGCATCTCTTGGTCTGTCTGAGACCATGCATATAGGAGAGGTTTTAACTTCTGCAGAAAGAAATTGGAGAAGAGCTTATTAAAAAGAAATACTCTATAAATTCTACCTAAACAAGATTCTAATGCTTCATAAAAAATCCTCCTGATAAAAAGCATCAAGATAGTCATGTATTTCTTCCTACCCACAAAATAACCAATCTTAAAAATCAGTTTTTATCCTCTTTCATAGCCTTTTAAAAACTCTACCAATAGCTTATAACATAACCAGAAATAGTTTGGCTTCGGTCCTTTACCTATGATGAAGGACCCATCCTTTATTTTTTGTAGATTGCTCACTACTCAGCAATCTACAAATCCAACAGCCTAAAATAAAATGATCTCGAAATACATGCCGTTGGAATTGTAGATTATTGAGTTGTCAGTGATCTGACCAAAAATAAAGGATAGGGTCCCCCTATCATGGGTACCTTTACTGAAGCCAGGATGAAACTGAAATATCTCTGCCTAAAGAAGAATTTAACACCATAAAAAAACTAGATAAAGAAAGAGTCAAACAGCAGGTTGCAATTGTCATCAAAATCAATGTACCAAGATGGAGAAGGAACATGTATTTGAAACTTCATGGTCAAAAACATGTATTTGAAACTTCATGGTCAAAAAACTCAAGTCTTCTTTTAACAAAGAATTTACTGAGACTATCTTTTCCTTCTGGAAGACCGGTCCATGACTATCTTATGCCCCCAACATTGACCTACATATCTGCAGCTCAAATCACCTTGGTTCAAAAAGCAACTATTAAGGACCCAAGATAAGGGATCACTTCTGTAGAGAAAGAGGGTTGGCATCAGGACCTTATCCCACCTCGTGCAAGGCATCCTTGCTTGTCACTTGGGTGACAGAGGGACTGCAAGCACGATGCACATGGCATAGGATCTCTCCCGATCGATCATGCATTTGTCCCATTGGTCTTGCTGTCTCCAGCAAGCATGATTCAGGAAACAGAGGGACTGCAAGCGAGATGCACATGACATAGGGTCTCTTGCGATAGATCATGCATTTGTCCCCTCGGTCTTGCTGTCTCCCACAAGCATGTTTTGTTGAATCATGAGCATCAGCTCAAGCCCCAAGATGAGAGAGAGAGAGAGAGAGAGAGAGAGGAAACCAGAGGTAAGGAAGGAAAGGAATGTCATGCAACACCCAGATCCAGAATTTCAACAACCAAGTTCCAGTTGCTCAACACTTGGAAGCTCGCAGTCACAGTGAGCAGCCCCTATTTTCTTACCATTAATTTGACCAAAAATTAATAAAAGTAGGGGAAATCATGTCAAATTTTCTGTTTGGCATAAATTGTGACATACTAAAGGGTAAGGATCAAGCCACAAAACTACAGTTTATTTTTTTTCCTCAACTAATATTTTATTTTTATAAATTTATAATATCTTTGAGATACATTAATTATTAAAAATAATAGAAAAATAATTTTGGGAAAAAATGTAGCATGTTTTCATTATTATTATGCACATCCTATTTAATTTTTGCATGCTTTGGATAAATTTCAGGGCAGTATATTAGAAAATATTATTCAATAAGTCCAAATACATTTAAAAAATAAAACACTAGAAGTCCTAAGAAAATTTTAAAAATATAAAAAATATAAAAAATATAAAAAGGATATCCCAAGAAAGTACTGGGATGTCCCACTATCTCAAGCGGTTGGACGGATTGGGATGTGGCTTAGGATGTGGCATGTCCCATCCCACAGAAACTTTAGGACTGCCCTGTTCCACATGATTTGAATCTTTGTTGGAAAGTAATATCCCCTTATCTTACCATGCCCAAAAATGGCGAATCTAACGTTTAGCGGGTCTTGAGCACAACCTCATTAGGCGATCTAGAAGGGAAAGAGCCAAAAGGGTTCCCTAAGGAGCTAAAGTCTACACATTTCAATCAAGCCAATGACACCAAAGCCCAAGCTTCTTGCACAACCGGTAGTGCAAGGGTCCTAGCAAACCATAATTTCACGGCTAGAACCAAGACACTACAAATACTGACTAATCACACAAAGGCCTTTCGCCATTAACCTAGAAAGTATGGCTGCCAAGAGACCACTGCATACACTAGAGGTAGAGGGAAAACATCACCTGCCAAAGTGGTATTGAGATAGAGGGAAGCTGAACACAACTTTTCCTAGAGACAACCACACCTAAGCATCTAGCTGCTAACATCTGCCTCCAAGACAATAACATTTTCTCTCATACATACATAGCAATCATTGCAAATAGAAGCATAACATTTGTCATACATATATTTCAAATACAAGTATATCTAAAATAGTCAAGAAACTGCTTCAACTGAGAAAACAAGGAGCAGCAAATTAATTAGTTTCTTATAACTTTTCAATTTGATGGGAGTATATCATTCAAAGAATAGAATACCATGTCAGACTCAATCACAAAAAGGGATTTATACAATGTCAGTTCTGGTTCCTTCACATTCGTAATTACAGAATAAATGCCAAATGACATGACAAAGAACAACACAAATATATAACACAAGTGCAAGAGAAACAAAGAAGTACCTTCACACTAGCTAGAGATGAATCTCTTGTTATCCCTGAATGCAAAGAAAGCTCCACCAAATCTATGGCAACTAAAATTTTCATTGTCATCCATGTTTGTCTTTCTTGAGATTCAGAATCAATAGTGCCTGGATCAACAGGAGCCTCAGGTACCATAACATCGCCCATAGACATTCCAGACCCTTTGTCCAGGGCAGGTATAACATGCGGAGTCTCAGAGAAATTGGATAGTGCACATTCCGTAGTTATTTCATACTCTCGATTGGATAAGGCTGCTTTGAGGACTTCTATCTGAGAATGAATACCATATAATAAAGAAATGCCCATTAAATGAAGCTTTCAGGAAATTCTGCCTATGAAAGAATAATGAATTCAATAAAATCACATTGATCACAGCAATGTTGTCCAAGGGTGAATGCTATTACCTTGACAGCTGCCTCTATTGTTGGAATCTGATGCAATAGATCTCGCAGTGACCTCTGAATGACAAGAGATAGTCCTTTGACATCTTGAATAATACTTTCACCAACTATCGCGCCAGTACCAACAGTCAAGTTGATGTCCTTAACCTGCACCGACATGAATGAGTAACTTTTTTGTTTTTAAATCAAAACTAATGAAAACATTGATACTGAGAATGTTATTTGTTCAGCACAATTATGAATTTGGAAAGAAAGTAATGCCATAACCAGCAAAATATAACTGCTTACACATGGTATGCATGCATCTTAGACTGTAAAACTTTAAACAATACCTTCAACCAACAAAATAATAGATTTTGTAGATATCATCACTGAATACCATTTCATGATATCAAATGAAGGCTTCAAGTTTGATGCAATTTTGAGCCATCCAATTAAATGCATGCATATGTAAACACACCACACAAGGACAGGCCAGTTAAGGATGACAAGCATCCATCTAAAAGTTAAACTGACTCAAGAGATGCATTTAATAGTCCAACTTTTGTTTCAGCAAGACTATTAATTAATATCTTGGTAACCGAAATGTTTTTCTTTAAAGATTCAAAACATGTTGAACACTTTTGCCTATATTTTGCTAAAGAGGTAGATTTGGCTACATTCGAATGTAGACAAGTCCACGATCTGGTAACCTTCCTCACCCTTGGATCTACATGGATTCCGGACCCATCCCACCTTTTTCATCTTTGGGATTTATGAACTGTGTGGATCCAAAGATGGGGGAGATGACCGGATCTAGACTTAGCTACATTCAAATATAACTAAGGCTATCTCATAATTAAATATATTGCACATTTAACAAAAAAAGATCTGAACAAAGTATTATGATCAATAACACAGAATACAAAGAGAGAGAGGTTGAACTACAATAATAACAATAGGAACAACAATAAAGCCTTGATCCCAAGCTAGTTGGGTTCGGCTACATAAATCTTTCTTCTCCATCTTCTCTGTTGAGTCATACTTTCGGTAAGATACAAAAATATTAAATCTTTCTTTGTTACTTTCTCCTATTTCATTTTTAATCTACTTCTACCTCTTTTTCCTTCTATACCAAATCACTTCTTTGCACCCGATGCATCTCTAAATCTTCGATACAAATGTCGAATGATCTAAGTCGTCTATCTCGATTTGTCCTTAATTGGTGCCACCTACATCTTTTTACCAATAACTTCATTTTTTATTCTATCTTTTATTATATTACTACACATCCATCTCAGCATTCTCATCTCAGCATTCTCATCTTAGCCATATTCATCTTGTGTAAATATAATTTTCTAACCGTCCAATATTCCGTACTATAAAACATAGCCAGCCATATGCTATCTTATAAAATTTTTCCTTTAACTTGACAAGTATTTTATGATCATATAATATTTTAGTTGCACTTCTCCATTTTATCTCACCAACTTTAAACCCATAGACAACATCATCCTCAATCTTTTCTTTCTTATGAATAATCGATCTTAAATATCGATATGGCGCGTACCAAACAATATCGATGGCGTACTAGTCAGGTGGAACAAGGGCCCTCAAGCCATGAACCACCATAAATCAAGCCAAAACAGACGGCTCAGTTCGATTCAGTAAGGTCAGTTCGAGGTCGATTTTTTTCCTGTACTGAACCAATAAGTTGAACCATCCCGATTCCAAACTAGCTCAATCCGATTCGCCCCAAACCGCCATTTCGGGATGGTTTGGCATGTTATAACTAATACTATATCATTTGCAAATAACCTACGCCAATATAATATTAGCCTAAATATGCCTGATAAGCCCATTTATGACTGATATAAAAAGGTTAAGGACTAAAAGCAAGTCCCTGATGTAAACCCGCTATAATTAAAAACTCACTGGTATCACCGCTAGTAGTTTTTATTCTAGTAACCACTCCATATACATATCCTTTATTAAATTAATATATCTAACAGATATTTCTTTCTTTTCTAATACCGATCACAAAACTTTTCTCGAGACTGTCATACACTCTCTAAATCAATAAAAACCATATGATGATCTTATCTCTTTTCTCTATACTTCTCCATTAACCTTTTAAAAAGAAAAATAGCTTCTATAATCCACGTTCCTGCCATAAAACCAAATTAATTTTTTAATAATTTTATATTACAAATTAACCTATGCTCAAATAACCTCTCCCAAGTTTTATAGTATGATTCATTTGAGTTTAATACCATAATGTCATAATAGTTTTGAATATTACATTTATTCTAATAAATTAGTACCATAGTGCCCTTTCTCCATTCATTATGCATCTTCTTGATCTCTAAAATCTTATAAAATAAATTTGTCAACCAAGTTACATCTACATCACTTAAACATTTTAAAACCTTGCTAAGCATTTATCAGGTCCCGTTGCTCTTCCTATCTTTACCTTTTTCATATCATTTTTACCTCAGATATACTAATTCTAAGAGTATATGTGATATTTCTATCCTCAACGAAACTAGTAAGGCATTATAAATCATCTACATAATTTTTATTTAATAATTTATTAAAATAAATTCTCCATCTTTCTTTGATCTTGTCTCTCTTAACCAAAATTTTTTTTATCATTATTTTTAATGTAGTTAACCTGAATTATATCACTAGGTTTCCTTTCTCTTAGTCTTGAGCATGCGCATGCACACGCGCGTGCACATATATATTGCGCTCTCCATCTTTAGATTTTAGTTTACTATATAACTCTTTATATGGCTTAAATCTACCCTCTTATATTATCTTTTCAACTTCTTTCTTAGTTATCTTATAACTTTTACACACTTCTCTATTTTTATATTTAGATAGTTTTCTATAGCACTTTTTTATCCTTAACCGCTAGTTAAACTTTCTCATTGTACCACCAAGTTTCTTTATCATATAGTCCTTTTTCTTTTGACTCTTCTCACACCTCTATTAGCTACTTTTCTAATATTATTAGCCATCTTTTCCTATATGGTATTAATTTTTTCATCTAAACTCCATTTTCCTTCATTATTTTATTCTTAAAAACTATTAATTTCTCCCCCTTCAAATTCCACTATCTAATCCTCAAATTCCTATATGCTTTAGTCATCCTCCTCCTTTTCCGAATACATACATCTATAACCATTAATTTATATTGAATAGTTAAACTCTCATCAAATATAACCTTATGATCTTTACACAGAACTCGATCAATCTTTCTAATAAAAAAAAAAAAAACTATTTGACTAGCATTACATCCACTTTTAAAAGTTTTTAAATGGGTCCTTTTTAAAACATGCGTTGGCTATTACTAAATTATGTCATTGCAAACTCTAAAATAGCATCACCTTCTTCATTTTTATCTCTAAAGTGTAATCTTTTACTTATATTATATTTTCTCCCATGTCCATTCAAATCATCTTTGATAAATATTTTTTCTTTGCTACGAATCCCTTGAATTACTCCATCAATGTCCTCCCAAAACCATTGTCATGTAGCATTATTTAAATCTACCTGAGGAGCATAAGCATTAATGATACTGATGGACTCCTCTCCTAACACTAATTTAATCAAAATTATTTTATCCTATATTCTCTTAACATCTACAACCTCATCTTTTATACAATAGTCCCTACTCTATTTTTTATTCTTATCTTTTCCTATACAGCCTCTTTTATTTTTTCTCCTATCCACATATCTATAGAGAGGACAAACTGGAAAATAAGCTTTAAATCCATCCAAAGGCACTCTTTGTCAATCATCAGAACATGATGAGCAAGTAGATTTTGTCCCTTGATAGCAAACCCAAACACAAAGTTGCCAATGGACTCGGCCAACCTGCAAGCTTGGCCAGCTCAACACAATCTAAACTAGTCTGAGGCCATATATGACTCTTGTGAACCAAATCAGCTAGAAAATGAACTGTATACATATAATACATCACCTATAAAATCCAGGTAATTGAACCTGTACTAGTTAGATTCCAGTCTTAGCATAGCACTTGTAAGTACCATGCAAACACACAATATAGTAATTGGTGCCAACATAAAAACCCAACATTATTTTTAGTTTTTGGTGGTACCAGTCCAAAAGGCATATGAAATACCAGCCTTTTACTAGTCTAATTCAGTATGGCTGGTATGGATCAGTTTTTATATCCAAGCTAATAGGTTCATCCGATTAAAAACTTCACATATCTTTACTTAGATTTTGAGTCTTTAAGTGAATTTAATGGGTATATGATAATTATATTATCATGCCCTTTACCAACAACCTCAAGATAGCAACAAGCCAAGCTTCCCAGCTGAAAAAAGAAACAGTTTCTAGAAGCTTTGGAGTTGCAACAACCTAGGACCTCACTCAAGGGGCTCACCAAAAAGTTATTAATGGAGGTCCTTGGCCCTAATTGAATATTCAAGAACTTCCTAATGCACAGTTGATGCAAGACTAAACAGATGCCCACAAGGGTCCTCATAGTATCAGTGAAGCAATCTTACATCGATGACCAACCATACAGCATAGCTTAAGTTGCCATAACCAAAGAAAAAAAGGACTCGCTGCAAATCGTTACTCTTTTAGATCAATATTTAAATCAATATTCCAAGATCATAAGCTGCCTTCTATTTGGCCAGGACTTTGTTTAAGAGCTTAAATATGTAAAACTTGGATTTGATTTACAAAATTGAGTCCAGATAAGGCCCCAAGATAACAATTTCGAGGAAGCTCATGCTGGCATAACCCCATCCATTTACACCTTAACCAGACATGATCAAAACACAAAACTTATCAGTCCTAATACTGATTATTTTATGAAGGCAATGTCTAGAAAGACATGTTTCCACATCCTTCAATCCTATTTGAAATTTTTCTGCTCTCTCACAGCACCCTCACTGTGGTCATTGCCATCAATGTTGTAATCAAAACACATCAAGCCTAGTCCCATCTATTTGGGGTTGGCTTTATCAATCTCATTTGTTAAGTATTCCTAATTACTGCTTTCTCTGGTGGAGGGGATGTGTCCTTGCATTCATGAATCTGAATTTGGACCTGGTACATGATTTGACATGGTTTCTACATCTGCTTGTTCACCTGACATCGAAACTCCACCTTTTCATCTAAACTTGGGACCAGTTAAAGGGGGTAGTCATCCATCAACATCTCGAACATTAAATTAACGTGTGGCAACAAGCAGCAACCAGCACTAATAATCTGAAACTGCCTGTTTAGGGAAAAATCTATAGGAAGATCTCAAGGGAAAATACCACATGATTTTGACCTCCAGCCAACTAGGCGCCTTTGGATTTGTTGCCTAACAACCAAACATCTCATTAATAGTTAACAATATGTGAAATAAAAACATGAAGCACAAGAAAATCAAACAGCAAAGGTAAGTATCAAATATGACATGAACTAAAGATATTGCAGTTCCTCATCAAAGAAGAAGAAAAACAAAAAAAAAAGCGAAGATATGATGTTCGGTCTCCCACTTAACAGTCTGAAAAGCAGCCAAACTGAGAATGCAGAATATTGAGTTTAGCAGATTTTGCAGATGCCAGAGAAATATTAAAGCCAATGCCAAATTGTTCAAATACAAAAGCGTAACTTAGCACATAAAGAGGAGAGGGATTTGACTGACAGCTCAAATTTCAGAGAAGAATACCTTGATGGTCAATATTTCCAGGTGGACAGCATTAATTTCATTCTTATCACCACCGATCCATTGAAACTCGTTTTGGACAGTTATTTGAAGCACATCAAGCTCTAAGTAACTGCAATACAGACAAAAAGTTTACATGAAGGCCTAAATAGAAATCTTGTATTGCCAAATGTCAAACTAAGGCTCTGTTTGGATTGGCTGTTGGGACATCTTTAAGCGGCTACTGGCCAACAGCTGGGGCCAACAGCTAATAAAAACAGGCCCTAAAACAAAATATAGGATTATGATGAATCCAGTTGTCTCATTAAACTCACTCCATACTGTCTGTTCTCCGGGGCATTAGAATTACAGGTCGGCTGAGTGAAAGATCCAACCTAAGGGCTGGTGATCCTTCAATTTCAGTTTTAGTGACCCACTTCTCCGAGTTAGTTACTTGATCTTTCAGCTTAACAACACTCTCCACATTGCTTGGTACAAGACCCATAAAATAATTAGCAACCTGCATATACCATTTTTCACTGTGACAACCTAAATTGCAATAGAATAGCATATGCATTTATCAACAGCATACCTCCTGCACAAATCGGTTCAAATATACAATCCGAACTTCTGAAAGCTGTCCTATAAGACTATAATCGTAGCCACGGTAGTCCTCATCATCTATGCTGAACGAACTGAAATCAAGCTGCATAAATGCAAACCTTCATCATTCGTGCAAACAAATCAATAGGATCACAAATAAACTATCCAAAAATAGCAATACAGCTAGAACAAGACAAACAATGCAGAACGAACCAGGAGATGATAAAAAAATAATAGGGGAAAATAATGTAACACAAGATGAGAGAGAGAGAGGATACGGTTTTCCACAACCATTCAGATAGCACAGGCTACATACAATGGAATGCACCAGAATAGGTAAAATACTTTTAGAAGGCAACCTTCTAGAGAAATAGGTAAAATACTTTTAGAATGCAACCTTCTAGAGAATAATAACATTCTGAAATAATAATATTGCCTGATCTTACAAATTTTTTGACCTTGGTCATCATAGATGACTATGTCAGCTTACTGCAGAATATTGAATTCTTCCTTAAGAACCAAAGGGATTTGGGCATCAGAAAATCAAAAAGTTAACCTAAATTTATCGACCAAAGAAGTCATATTTCAAATTTAGACCACCAATTTTTATCAAAATATGCACGCCTTCATTTCTCTGTAACTACTTTAGACCAGGTTTGTGATGAACTGGGAATTGATAAGTGAAAATGTGAGTAGACATGAAAGATAAGAGTAGTAAACTGAACCCAGCAATTTGTTTTATAGAAAAATTAATAACTACAGTAAAAACTACCACTTACTCATCAAGACCCTCTAAAAGACAAGACTATACTATTAACTAGATTTAGGCCCTCTTTAAAAATAAATAAACGCCTATACTGCTAATCCGATTAAAGCATGTTTGCTTGAACTAGACTTCACCAGTCCATCAAGAATGAAGAGGTCACCAAGAGTTGAGCACATTGTCCAGACCAAACCCACTAAAAGAGTAAGCCACGAAAATTTCATGATTTTAGCAGGGCATCTTCTAGGGAATCACCATTAAACAAAAGTACACAGCCATTTTTCTAAATTAAAATAGAATTTATTCCAAACCTAAATTTAAATCTGGTATTAAATTGATCTTAAACTACAAAAAGAGCAACCCAATAAATGCAGCTCTCACTATTGCAGGGTCTAAAGAGGGTCAGATGTACACAACCTTACCCTTGCACGTGGAAAGGCCATTTTCGTTTTTTAAACCTATGAACTCCAGGTCACAAGGGAGCAACCTTAGCACCACACCAAGGTTCACCCTCATTTTAATCTACAAGTAGCTTAAAAATGACCAGATTTCAAATTCATCTCAAAACCACCCAGACATATTGAGATGTTAAAAGTATTTCACTATGTTATCAATATTCGATGTTACCAACAAAAAGCATGTCTCACCAGACACCTCTCTACCATGTAGCATGTTAGATGTTTTCTATACATGGTCTTATTAGAGTCCAGAAAGTATCACTAAAATAGACAAACAAATGGTCAGGAAGAGGGAGGGAACTCAGGAAATCCTGAACATCAATTACATAAACAGCATGATTTTCAAGAGAGTTCCTTAAGTGATGATATTTGGAAAATCACAAACCAATATTTCCCATATTAAAGAAAGGCTACATTAGCTGATCGTATTTGAAACAATCAACTTGAAAAATAAAAGCAAGAATTAGATTGAAAAGAAAATATTTCATATGATACCTCAACAAATGAACTCCCGCCAGGATTTCTCATATCACAGATCCAGAAATATGAATGACTGCTAGGAAGACTGTTGTCACTTATTTTCAGGTTTCCAAGAGCAGCTTTTATACAAAAGGATGATGGGAACACCTGGAGGAACATCAAGTAAATCAAATAAGAAACAATAACCATCAAGACATGTCCCAACAAGATAACTAAAAGTAGAGCCAACATATAAACTTACAGTAGGAGTTCTAATCTAGAAGATATTTACAAACCTTGATATCAGTCAGTAAATTATTTTGTGATAAAGTAGCAAAGGATGCCCCATTTTCATGCATCAAGAATATCTGTGCCCTGGCCATATTCAACGTTAAATAAAAAATTACTCTTGTTTTTCCTTTACCAAGCAATCCTTTAGCAACAGGCTCTTGAATGATAGCTGAGGTGGGCTCGTCAACAGAAGCATTCTCATATGTGTTTATCATAGCTCTGGACTTGCTGATCAATTCACCAGCATCACCATTCTCCTCCACAGCATTGACAGCATTGACAAATCCCAAAATTGCCAGAATAGTTGGTCGATGACAGAAAAAAGACAATGTAGCAAGGGTAACCATCACCTGATTACACCAATGTAATTTTTTTTGGAAAAAAGTCATGTTATATATTACTTGTACAAGCATTTCATATGTAGAGGACTATGTCTACCTACCCTGTTGTCAAAATTATTATATTGTGGAGAAGCCTGATCATATATTACTATCTGAGCTTTCACAAAACTATCCAAAGTATCGGTCGTCTCCAAGCTCAAGCTTCTGCTTTGAAGTTCAGCATCAGGAATTAAACCAGGAATCCGACTAAAACTAGGAGGCTTTATGGAAGGCTTTGGAGATGGAAAGGAGCATTTGGCACTGAAATATTCAGATGTGCTACCCCGGCATCGGACAGGATAGTCAGCAAGGTCATCCAAATCATCTGATGCTTCAAAAAACTTGTCCTCACTATCAGTATGGTTAAGTGGACTGTTGCTAACATTGCGTCCAATAACATCAGTAAAGGATGTTGAGCTATGCAAAGTGGCGTCTTCCGTAATATTAATGAATGATCTAGCAAGAAAACGGGGCCCTGCTGTTCCTCCACAGCAAAATTGATCTTCAATTTCTAGTGATTTCAGAAGAGTCCCAATAAAAATATTGCTTGCCCTTACTGAAAGCTCAACCTGTTTTTGAGAAATTCATTATGACAAACAATGAAAACAACTATAAAACAACTATAAGTACAAAAAGAAAAGGAAGAAAATATGTAATTCATCAGAAGAATTCACCTGGCCACCTATTGCTCGAAACTCGAATAAGCGACTCTCTTTGCCAAGCAGTATCTTCTTGAAACTTTGATTGCTCTGGGTAATTAAACACAAATTATTAAAACAGAAGAAAGAACAGATTTACCAGTAAAGTAGCAATCTAGTTCAAATCTTACTTGAGAGTTGCAGCTAAAACAGATCCTTAGTTCGTCCAGGACACCAGTTACAAACAATTTCTCAATGTTCATTGCATCAGTGTTATCAAAAGATTTGGCTTTAATTCCTGTCAGGGAAGAAGTTTCAGAGAGGCTTGGCATGGCCGCAGAGCCCTGCATAAGCAAGCAAATCAGATCTTGCAAAGGCTGGTTGCAGAGGAACCATGAAAAGAGCAAAATCAAGCTCCAGTAGTTGATGACCTATAATTGCTAATACATTAAGCAGATCTAGTCAACAAAGCTTTTTCTTTCTTAAGACTAAATAAGTTTTAACTGCTTTACAAACATCAAAAATGATATTCCATATACTTGAAAACATGCCAGAAAAAGCATCAAAGAAAAAGAATCTCTCTAACGTTCAGGTCACATTTTTTTTTACTTAATGCAATAACAGAAAGATTGGAGAGAACATAATCCACCTGCATGTGAGGACAGGTCGTTTACCAAAGGGTTGATGTTTGGGGTTGGTTCGATCGATTCGCCCCCCGAACCAAAAGGCCAAACCCTCCCGGTTCCGAGCCAGTTTGGTCCAATTCAGCCCGAACCATCCGGTTTGCGATAGTTCGACATACAATGGTATGACTTAATATTAATTTAAGGTGGCATAAAACTGGAGAATGAAAATAACTGGTTCTAAAAATAAAATAAGAAAAAAAAAAATGGAAAGGAGCTATATTAAATTGAAAGATGAAGACAGAATCTTCACAGATTTTTGATAGCAAAGAGACAGCCCAAGTGTGATTATCCTCATATTCCATCACCTGAACAACATTCTAAATACTAAAAAAGTAACATTCTTATGTTAGTGAATGTATGCTTGATATAAGGCTGGTCTGATCACCATACTGTTGAGAGAACAACAATAAGAACACATCATTATCTCCTAAGTTGATATAGGATAGCAAGATGATTCAACACCAGCACCTAACACCTGCTCGCAAAATTGCAGTGGACGATACAAAAAAAGTTCATCAAAGAGGACAGATAAGCATAATATGTCAAAATAAGCCTGTTGAACGGTGGATGAAACATGAGTTATTGAGAAAGCTTGATAAGTTAATAATAATATACAACATGAGATACTGAGTATAATATGTTCAGACATGAAACCCTCAATTGCTGGGGATTTTTGAACAGAACTTTAGCTGTCAAATCTCTGAAGGAAACCGTGAGATGCAAGTTCATAAACTTTGGGTATTTAGAAAGGCACCTTAGAAAAGAAACTAGAAAGAGAAGAAAAAAAATCATGAGAACGTACTTTAGCTATTTAGTCAAGTATGAAAGGACATTCAGTTCCTTAGCTTTTCTAGAGAACAGTATAATTTTCAAAGGAGGCATTAACCAGTCATGTAACAATTATCAAGAAAATGATAATTCCAATCAACATAAAATTGCCCAAGGCCAAATGGGAGATGATGTGAACAACAGATCTCGTATATTGTATCATAGTATATGATATTTGTATCATAGAAGTGAACATGCAGCAACAAGCAAACTATGTACTTATTTTTAAAAAACAGAAGTTTTAAGATCCATTGCCTAAATCACTGTAAGTGCATGGTAAATTTGGGAGCTTGGTCAATATAGTAGTGACTAGTGACCTAATGAAATTTAGGATGTGAAACATTTTGGAATTGTCCACAAAGAAGTGATAATATATGTAACATAAAACAATGATGATTTTAAATTATTGCAGCATAAAATTGACACAATTAATCACAAATACAAAACTATAGCCGTACTTCTAAAACAACATTAATAATGAGATTGTATAACATGAAAAAAAAAAAAAAAAAAAATCAGGTTTGACATGAGGAAACAAGTATGTGCAGGAGCAAGATTCCAAAGCAGGTGGGACATGCCAGTAGAAAACTCTGATCACTAAGGTAGCAGGCGTTATTGGAAAGAGGTTCAACATTATTCAGCTAACAATTTAAATTGAACTCAATGAGTCATTATGGGGGTTAATAAAATTAAAAATACTAGTTTTTCTAAAGTGATTCAGAATTCAGGATATATCATGCAAAAGACCCTTAGATTATAAGCAAGAGAGGCAAAATCAAGTACCAAAGAGGGTTGATATCCTTCATCTCAAGTTGCTTTCTAAGTTCTAGCCATCTGTGTTATGCTTATATCACTGGAATATCAGTCTATATTGGTGCTTGTTTGAGAAACACCAACCCAACACCCTCGTTAGTATGTATGCTTCCTATAGCACAGGTGATACATGAACTTCTCGCAATGCCCACAGAATTCATACAACACCTATAATGTGTCGGTGATATGCGAACATGGTTAGAACTTAGAACTCCAAGCATAGATCTTATCATGAATTTTTAGTTTATTGTACTGTTAAAGTGCAAAAACAGCTGTGCAATATTTGTTTGAAAATTTATCTGAAAATGCTCAGAACAGATTTTTAACAGCAATCATTGCAGACGTTCAAGATGTTTAATTATCTTATGTTTCTAAGATTTAGTTCCATTACATGTTTACAGCAATAATAGCTAGCATACTACCTTATATCTAGTGTAGGACATTCATCAGCATTCAGCACCCACATGCATGTTAACAAAGACCTGGAATGTTTCCAAGATGCTCAATGTTCCTGTCGGAGCAAGTGTCGTGTCATATCATCGAGAGATGCAAAAAGAGCTAATGTGTTGCTCCAATCAAATACTATATGCTGCTAACCTTGCTCAAGAAATTCAAAAATTAAAATTGCTATATTGGAGTCAGCTTGCTCCTGCTTTACAATTGAGCAAACATGCTAGAATTTAATGTGTATAATAGTTGTAAAATTTAATAAAGTTACTGTAGGAAAATGAATTGCATCAAGAAAATAATTGAGGTATATCTAGCATGGGATGAAATGGTATTAGTCAAAGCAATTTATGGAACCAGCACGTATCGGCAAAATGAACATGGCTGGCAAGAATTATAGGGACTTGTATGCATCTAAACAAATGTTACTAGATCATCAAGTACCGATGCGCGATATATAGCTCCTTGCAAACGATTTTGCCATATCTTCCGTATTTCATCATTATCACATCGTACAATCAATGCATTGATGTCTTCCACAACCTGCATTAATGAGAAAATAGCTGAAAGATGGAACTTATCTCAACAATAACCCAATTATAATAATCAGATATATTAAAATCCTTAAACATAGTACGGTCAACCATTCCTTGGGATTGGATTGTCCAGCATCGTACAGAGCTAGTACATTTTCAACACCACCCGTGAACTCTGTTGAAACTTGATGTACTTGTTTCCCTCGTAAACTGCAATTACATCATGCAGGTACACAGACACAATCAAGATCATAAAAATCACTTGCTTCAAAATAACAGCTGACATAAAATGTATTATATATTCAGCAACCATAAAAATTTGCTAAGCCACTTCAGAGATCTCTATCTAGTCTGTGCATGAATACTGGCAAGTGCACTAAAGATCATCAGACCAACAAAACATGCAAAAACTAGGACCCTGATATAATAGATCCAGGAGTATAAAGAATTAGTGGATGAAAGAAGATAAAAGAACATACTCACAACATGGTGACTAGTATAATCTGAAATGAGAGAGCACTTAGGAATTTTAAAACAGTCTTTCTTCATTAAATAGCTTATGCTGATGCAAATGAAAGAGCATTTTGCTTCAGTTTGTACAATAGGGGTTATCGATGCACTGCACATGCAAGTACTTCAGCTAAGTGAAAGATTTTCTTGTAGCTTTTACATGGCTTTCGGGAGTAGGGATACAATGAAACCAAACACCACGAAGGCGTATATGCTTTCTATCCAACTCATTCCTCATCAATTGAAATTTTTTTTTTCAACTGTTACCTGGGACTTCCTTTAAAATCAAAATGGCCATGCAACAACTACACAAGACTGAAGTGGCATGTTTCAACTTCATCCACCTTGTTTTAATCATCCTGGAGGCATCATCGCTCATGCTCATCCTTTTCAGAAAGTGACTGTTTGGAGCCTCTCATATTTTAGTTCCCGAGAGTGTTAATGACACAGAGTATAAATTAATCATAGATGGGCAAGGAGCCAAAGAAAATGTAAGAATATTATATCACTTACGGAATTGTATTAAAATTTTCCATTCTTGAGATTTCAAAATGAATCTCAATGCAAATGTAAGAATTGTGAAATAACAAATAGTATAATTTGAATACATATTTCGATGAGCGATGTATATTAGGAGGGAAAAACAAAAAACCTGTGATATTGTTTGTATGTTTTCGATATAGGATTTTCCAATATATAAAGATACGGGCCAACAAGACAACAGTATCTGCGCTGCCATACAGCTTCTCTGTTTCCCACACCCTGTAGAGAAAAATTAAACAAGATTATCAGAATATTGCATTGGATCAAGGTTTTAATATTTCTTCAGCAAGATTGCATCAGTATCAGCCATGTGTAATATGAGGAGCGAGGTGAGTCAACTAATGCAGCACCACACAGAATCCTGACACAGAATACTACCCTATTTTTGTTTGATACCCACATCTCATGGTTTTTCTGTTGTACAAGCATCTAAATACATACCTAGACTAGGAGTGCCTTAGACACCAAGGGGTTTTCCAGAGTTGATACTCATAAAGAGAAACTTGATTGTTGAGCACTTAAACTTGGAACCCTGGAGTTTTGTATTTTACAGCATCATGTTTTTGGGTAGTCCTTTCAAATAAAACAACATGAGCTTTTACAATTTCTTATTCCCACACTTTGATTTTTTAACTTTTTCCAAGATGACTATATGGATGATGTACATGCTATACCTTGTCATTTCCTTGAGACTGCATAAATCATCAAGGTTTAAGTTTCCAATTCCACACAGTAACATCAAAACCAGTACCAAAGACCATGCAACAAAGGAACATGCATGCAATATCGGTTTTTATTGTCTATTATTCTCAGAACTGAGTGTTTAAATTGTTTTTAAAAAAATCATAAATCTTTCTTGTCTTTGCTTCACTTTATCATATTTAAATACATAATGGAACCCAACATTCTAGGAGTTCCATCTGTGGTTGAATTGTGAAACATCAAGAGTTCCCTGAATTCATGAGTGCCAAAATTTAAACACCAATGAATCTGACAATTATACTATAATGACAGATTATAAGTTGAGAGATAAATTAAAAAATAGTAATTAACATGTGAATGCTTGATATTCAACATTCTTAACATGAACCATTTTATGATTTGAAATGGGGGCATCAGAACCTTCAAAATATGGGGACGGCAACTTTACTTTACTTAAATTGATAGCCACTACATCACTAACTGATACAAGAATGTGGTTGAATTGTAAAACATTGATAATAACTAAATTCTAGGTGTTCCGCTTGTGGTTGAACCATAAAACATTAAGAGTTCCCTAACATGTGAATGCTTTTGTGAATTTGCATTCAACATCTCTTACATGGACCATTTGTTATTTGAATTGGAGCATTAGATCCTTCAAATATGGGTCATGGCAGCCACTACATCACTAACTGACGCAAGGATGTGCAAACGATGCATTTTAGCGAACATAAGTTGTATGTTTCATATAACCAGAATGTTTCATACAACTTCAACAATTTAACACCTAGATTTCATTTTTTCCCCTAAAAACTTGCTTTAAATGCATGTTAAGCCCAATTTGGAATTAGCAAATAAAAGACAAAGTAAGCAGAGCACCTATGTGGTCAAAGGCATCAATTCCCATGCCAGCCCAAGGGGACACCTAGCAATTGCTTAAAATTTAGAAATTAACAGTAGCTATGACATCACACACATGCACACGCACGCATAAATATTCAACTAGACATATACAAAGTCATTTTAAAGTATCTGAAAGCAAGAAAGAGACACAAATAATTTAAACGTGTATCAAAGATGGCTTTAGAAGTACTTGGAAAATGAAGACCCATAAAGCTGACACCAAATAATTGGGAAAAGGCTAGAGCCTAGATGGTTATGATTATCGAATATCCACTTAAACTATGGAAATATGCTTAAGCACTGGAACAGAATATGAAAAAGACTGATCTAAGAATCAGAATCCAAATGTATATACTTCGTAAAATTATAATTATGTAAATATACAATTGCATATTTATAAATTTTACAAAGGTATGATTTAGCAATTATAGAAATTTTAATTCATATACGTTACATAGTTTACTGCCTAAACAATTTTCACAATTATATATTTACATTAATGCCAATCCAATTGCATACTTAGAATTCTTCCACAGGTAGGATTTAATGATTACAGAAAGTTTAATTTGTGTATGATACACAGCTTGTAACCGAAACCATTTATATAATTACATTAATGCCAATAGAGTAAAATGTAGCACAATTTAGCAACTGATTAGATGGTTGGTCATGCCTAGAAGGATGGATCAGCCTAAAAACAAATTCTTCTGAAGCACCCAAGAATGCATATTTAAACAAGTACCTAGGTGTTCACCTAGATGTTTAGGCAGGCTAGCCGCTACAACATAACTTTAAGCGTTAGACCTCATAGTTGGTACAAAAACAGACTACACATTGGACAGATACAATACTAAAATTTAATGCATCTGCTAGAGCGTTCTTTGAAAGAATCAGTCCAGAAACAAACCTTCCATGTGAGAACAGATAACCACCCCTCAAAATCAGCTTGATTCCATGGGAAAGTAACATCTGGGATCATACCATCTTCCTCCCGAAAGATCTTTAAAACTTGCATTAGTCGGTGATACCTAGCTGGGGAGAAATGGAATCCCAACGAAGGCAACCGTACAGCAAGCCTTGTAGAAGGATAGAAAGGATTTTCCAATTGAATCTATGGGAAAAATGAAAGAGAATCTTCACAAAGTTAGGCTGCTTTTATCAGAAAACGATTCTTTAAAAAAAAATAAATAAATGGAAACCTGCTGAAGTTTTAGGACAATTCCACACTTCTCAATAACTGGCAAGAAATTAATATTATTTTGCTGATTAATATCCATGTCAATAGGTGTTTCACTCCAGCGATAATCACCATCCACCAAGAATGCAGATACATCACTCAGCACCAAATTGAACTGCAGGTACATATCCTTCTCTTCAGAAGAATCACAGCCCCAGTAGTCCTGATTGTAAGAAAGATATAGGGGTGAACACTGAAGAATGTGCCAGAAGCACTAAACTGTAAAGGTTATTCAGTGACAACCTCTGTGCGTAGCATTAAATTTCCCAAATCAAGTAGGAGTCTAGTTGCATGTATATCATCTGGGCAAAATTTGGTAGGAATGGTAATCTTAGGAGCAGCAATATCCAAGTCCAGCAAAAACCTACCAGAAGGTGCTCAGCTTAAGTAGCTTCGAAAAGGAAATTGCATAAATGTAAATGAAGGATAAGCAAGAGCACTTTTGCACTAAGCAGGCACCACAGCCATATGACACCAAAGGAGAAATAGCTCGAAATTCAGATAATGTATTCCAATATTTGACTTCTTCAGAAGTGTAGCAAGAACCTCAAATTTTGAAACCAAAAAAACACCACATCAAGTGGAACAATTTACACATGCCAAAAAAAGTGGAGCGAGAGAGATGCACAGAGGATGGAATGTATAAAAAGCATTAAAACAGTTGCAATCATTAAATATCTTAATTAGAAAACTCCCTCAAAAAAATACAAGAATGATTCACAAATATTTAAGCATAACAAAGTGGAAGATGATTGTTCAACTCTGAAAATTTTCCTCCATTTGTGAAACTTTCAGTGCAGTGCTTCTCTACTAGCCAGTGCCTGACAGATCAGGCCCCATTAAGCTACTGTATGAGAAGAAAAGCACCATATCGGCAGGGTCATCTCTAGTATCAGAAGGATCGTCTACAGAGTCATATCTTAGCCTTGCTAGTATTATCTAACAGATTATAGTATGTACAATTTTCCATTGGGAACTTTAATTTGCTTTTCTTTTTATCACTGTCATTAGGGGAGTCGCATATTTTGGGGGCATTATATAACAAATTATAGCATGCATGGATTTCTATTAGAAATTACTAATTTTTTTTCTGTATTTGTTAATATGGGGCATATTATTATTACAGTCAAAGGTTAGCCTATGTCTACAATTAAAGGCAAGCATTTTCTTATGCGGTGAATGACAATATGGCATAAGCACAAGAATCACATTAACACATTTTTTTTGGCTTCTAATTGCCCCCAGCACCAACCCCACCACCCCAACACCCCCCCCCCCTTGCAGGACCTGTCTTTCCTACATAAACATCAACCTGCAAGTTAAGTGTACTTAGTTCCTCTGCCCTTGACCATCTGATTCCCTTAGCTCTTCTCTCGATTTGATCACTCTTCTTGCTCCTTTACTTCTTCCCCAGCAATGCTGTTTTCCCTGGACTCCATCTTCTTTCACTTTTAGACCATAATTTTTAAGTTTGTAATGTTGTCTAGGTAGTGCTTTTTTGTCCTACTTCATTCTTCAGGTAATTTATTCTAGAATTTAACAATATTAAGAGTGCACAAGATAATGGTGCATGAGGATAAATGGTTGATGCAAGCATAATCAATTCACACAAGCCCCATATCAAGCCGAACATAATGTCTGTATATAGCTAGTTCTTTTGAGTGCCAGCCCTATATGGTAAACAATGCAGTACCATACGTCAATAAAGCAATAGCACAAAATGCACAATATCGTGACAAACAGCACTTCAAAGGCAATGGCGCAGAATGCACAATATTGTGACAAATAGCACTTAAATCTATGATCAAAGCTTGGATCTAATTGATCTTCCGCACAACAATTTACTTCACAAGCTAATAAAATGATATATGACAAATGTGAAATGTGACAATTTATGATAATTATAAAATTGTGTTATTTTACGATGAGAACCCTAATCACTGCACTTATAGGCCCTAAAAAAATATAATATACACCGAAATGTTCCCTAAGTTTACTTATAATCATGCTTTCAAATCCCGATAGGACATCTCGTAGGATGTTAAGACAGGACCATCCCCCCATCATCCTAGTGTCCCAATCAACGAGTCTTGGAACATCTCCGTCCCAAGTGTTGGGATGACAACACGTCCTTTTCCATGAAAAAAATCAGGATGGTCTTATCCCATGAGATTTAAAGCCTTGCTTATAATATTTGACATTTTTGAATATTTAGCAACTTTCCAACTGAAACTAGCAAAATAAGAGTTAAAACAAGGATTCAAATCCTACAGCATTGGGCAACACTACTTTTTATGTGGAATAGGAGACAATTAGGATGGTAGCTGCCTCCTACTTCATCTCAGTTCTCATTCCAACACTTAGGAAGGTGGCCCTATCCTAACACTTGGGATGGCAGGACACCCCACCATACATACCACTAGGAATTTGCTGCCCCAAAAATAACACCATATTCAGGTTCATACTTCATAGAAATGAAAAGAAAAAAAATTGAAATGGAAAGGAAATTGAACACAGGAAATCAAAATTGGGACTCCGATTGCATTGTTTGGATATGACAACATAAATGCATTGAAAGGAATAGCAACTCGATTACAATAATCAGTTTAACTAGCTAAACATTAAAAGATAATCAATTTTATATTGATATCAATTTTATATTGATATCAATTTTATATTGATATCAATTTTATATTGATATTTTTTTATATTTAATTGGCTAAGGAATAGAGCTAATAAATCTTATAAATAATAATTGCAATAATTATTTTAGACGCATTCCACTATATCATATATCTATATAACAAACATGTAACTAATAACAATTACAATGTAGTAATGACCATTAATTTACATATTCATAGTTTTACCACGTCTATAGTTTTTATGTATTTTACTTAATAATTTTAGTCTCATTTTTACTTTACATTTCTATTGTAATTTATATATCTTTATTTATATTTGTCTTCTGATTTTTGTGATTAATTATGACCTAACTCTATTATAGCCTTTCTTTTTTATTTTTTATTTGTTATTAAATGTTTATTTATTTTTATTTATATTTCATATTTTTTACTTTTATTTTATAATTATCATATTTTATTCATATTTTAAATTTTTATTTAGCATATTTTATTATATTTTAAATTTTATATTCTTTTATGTAATGAGGTACTACATTATTCTTTTTTTCCATATTTTTTTTTTTAATTCAATACATTCTTTTAATATACTTTTTAATTTAATTTTTAATATTTATGAAATAATTTTTTATTTGATATTGTTATTGATTCATATTCTTATTTCTAATAATTTTTTTTCTTAAACATGCATTGTCGAATGCTCACCTTTAAGTAACAATTGATATAATATATCATAACATATACAACAATAAGTCATCAATAATAACAAAGCCTTAATCCCAAATTAGTTAAGAGTTCGCTAATATATCACAATACACGCTATTTAATATTTTCAGTCAAGGTCCATAAAGCCTACACTGAGAATCATATTAGTACATTACCAATTCGGTACAATACAGATCAGTATGGTACATACACACCTCATACCGAAATAGGATACCAATACTTTTCTTACTCTTAACATTATATCATTCGGTACCAAGCAGCATGGGTCGATATCCCTCGATTCAGATTGGTTTGGTTCGTACTGAATCGAACCTAAGCACCATATTGGTACCTTACCAGTACAATATAGTACTGGTCAATACAGATAAGTACGGCAAACCTTATTTTTGATGATTTTTAATAATTTTTTTTAATAAAATATTAATAATCATTTTTTATTTAAACTATAATCATCAATAATTAACACATATCAAATATATTATGTTGTTGCTATTTTATATCATAAAATTGCTAACTACTTCAATATAGAAAATATTGTTCATTCTTATGCAAATGGCCATCCCTCACATCTAGGAGTGGAATCACCATTCCATCACGTGAAGGATGGTTCCAAAAAAAATGTCATTCCATTGTTTAAAGCCAATAATAAATATCAGAATGGAGTCAAAGTCAAAATTCTCATTCCATTCCAATGCCTGTTCCAGGGAACCAAACAGTATGCAAGATTTAAATCCCCATTCGAAATAAAAAGTTCTCTTACTGAGCTGCATTTGTTGCAGTAGTTATTACGGCTTTCGCCAGCGACATGACTATATAGATATTTCTGACTCCATATATTAACATTATGCATGTTTAAATAGGCACTAGACATCTTACAAATTAGAAGTTCAATGCAAATTCAATGTACCACTTGCAAGTTGACCACAGCTGCCTTGTTTTGAAAATTTTGCATCAAGCAACATGTTCAGAAGGATAAGGATCAACATAGAAAAATGAAAACTAACATAGAAAAGCCCGGTGCTTTGTGGCAGTTGAACCCAATCGAACCAAATTCTCAGAGGTGTCACCGGAAGGCACTTAGTGTGGCAGAAGAAAGACCGTTGCTTTTTCCTTTAGTTCTACTAGCATTATTATCTTCATCATTTACTAGCAAATTTATCTAAGTTCACACCAATATAAGATAACCCACTTAGCACCATTTTTCCAAGTTCAAATCCCCGTTCTTATTCCTAAATGTCCGAAAATACCTTTTTACAATCTTAAATCATACATATCTGTCATAGCACCAATCTTCAACCCTGAAGCTCATGTAGCAGAAAAGAGACCTTTGAATCACAAAGAGAATAAAATACCTTCATGTTACCGTATCATGATTTTAGAAATGTTTTGTACCAAAAAGCATGGTGTCTGAAGATATGCCAGGGTTTCTTACCTCCTTTGATGAGGCATCACACACCACGAGTCAAAATATGAAGGCATAGAATTACAAAAAGTTGTTTATTTCTACCAAAAATAACTACTATGAAATGCTTTGAATATAAATTCTTTTATACCACAAGCCGTCCCAAACAGGGCTTCCGACGCTATCCTCACTAAAATTTTAAACCAAAATCCATTTATCCCATATCCCCATAAGTCTAGTGACCCTTATGCATCAAATGTTGCTTGAATATCTAAGACAAACCTCGATTGATCCTTTATCACCCGCGTAACTTGTTGCTGAGCAGTGCGCTTAACTCCGTCAATTGTCATCTTTATATAGAAGGGAAAAGGTTTCACCAATCAATATACAAGAAATAAAGCTGAAAGATTAAATTTCCAGTGTTAAAATAATAGTACCTGAACAGCAGCTGCAGTCTCCAGTGCTAGGGTCTGGCTAACAGTGGGACTACTCTTGAAGAAAGCAATAACTTGATCTATAGATTCCTTTAGATACTGTAAGGTAAAATTGCACTAATGAATGAAATCCAAACCATATGATATAGAATTTGTGTAGGAATGAAGAATAGCTTACAGTCATATAACATGGAGAGGCTCTAGCAACAAAACTCCAATCCACTTGAGCATCAAAAGGCTTGTAGGAAAAGACACCAACTAGGGAATCAGCAACAGTGGCACTCTGCGAAACAGTATAACAAGCTAATGAATGAAAACTGTAGCTCCAACAAATCTGCATAAGGAGGCAGGAAAGATTCAAAACCTCTGCAAGGAGGCCATAAGGTGATGAAAGCTTGTAGGATCCCAACTTCAGTTCAAAAATTTTTGCCTCTGAATAAGTCTTTATGTTACAAGCTAAACCTTCACAGGATAAGTCAGCAAGGCATTCCTGACCCTCACTGACAAGCTTTGACGCATTGTGTTTCATGCAGATTTCCAGATATAAATGCATTAAATCCTCATCTTCAGCACCCAACAGATGCTCATCTGAACCTTCCTTGTAGCCAATGATTTTATTTAATCGTTCCCAATCTTCCTCAGTGAAACCCTGAGGTTCACCTCCATCCTTGCTAGACCCACTCCTGGGAAAAAAGTGGTATTTCTTAACAAATTGAACATTATTCATAACAAAGAAGTGTCCAATTATATATAATCAATGGTGAAAAACACCAACCATCTAAATGACCACCAGGGCTGCTTAGCTTTTTGCTTGCCTCGATAGAGATCAGACTCCGCTGATTGTTCCACAAACTTGTGAGCCAACATCCTGATGAAACAAAAGGACGTGATTTCTTGACAAGAAGTATAGGTGTCTGCAGCTTAAGTAGAAAAAATATGAGAAATTATAAATTAAATAGCAATCAAAGAACAACTAAAGCAAAACTCTCATATGGGTGGTAGTTCAATCGGTGGCTCCAAACCATATAAATCTGGCCAATAAACTAATATGGATCCTCTCCAAACCATACAAATCTGGACAATAAACTAATATGGATTGACTCCAAATTCTGTAGAGTACAAACATAGACAAGTAATGTTTTTTTTCAATGTTAATTACTATCACATAGACCAAAGAGTTAGCTGAAAATGTAAGTACAACGTCTCACGTGAAGCAAAATCATAAACCAACTCCCGTATGCTTATGGTTCAGAAAAAAGACTACAAATAAGTCATTCAAACAAGTGACTTTTTCCATTAAATATCAAGGAATTGTAGCAGATACGACAAATAAAACATGAAAATACTGGTTACCTCCACTGAAGAATGACTTCAATATCAAGCTCACGATCTAGTTTCTCAATTTCCTTGTTGTCATCCACCACCGGACGGCCTGTATCGGAATTCAGAAGAGAAGCATAAAGAGATATATATCTTTTACGGAGCCTAGCATACCTCAAAACCTGCTCCCATGAGAGTTTTCCACTGCAACGACATAAACATCATATAAGCAAAGGAAAGAAACCTTCAGGAAAAAAAAAAAAAGATTGTGGAAGAAATAGCCAGGCCAGAGAACAGGTTTTCCTTCATAATGGACAAATAACATGCCTAGAAAGCTACAACAGTGAAGATGATGGAGCACAGTGGCAGCAGCCTCTCAAGGGTTTTAAAAGACGTCCTAAGGCTAACTTTGATGCTCAAGCACTAATTTGGCACTCAACCGATAATGAAGATCTTAACTGGAAGATAGAATAGTCATCATCAATTATTATTAAGTCCTTACTTTATGTTTATTTAAGTTAAAAGTGATTGGTCAGTTTTATTTTTCTTTAAGTAGGGATATTTTGGTAAATTCAAGATTTGCTGGAAATTAGCTATCCAAGAGTTTAATTCTTAAATTAGTTGTTCTATTAGCCTTCTTATGTTACCTTATTAGAGTCTAGGGTTCACTAGTTTCATAGTCAAAGTTGTAGCCAAATGCTAGTCAAATTAGTAGTTTCTTTAGGAGTCCTGTTTCTATTTGGACTATATATATGCATGCAAACTCTTTCCGTAGGAGAGGAACACCTTTGAGAGAATTTTCTAGCAATTTGCTTGGAGATTGTGCGATGTAATCAACCCTTAGGTGTAACGCCAAGGAACCTTTCTTTCTTCTTCTTCTTTTTCTTGTTCAATTTAAGTTCTTAAAGTCTACAATTAGTCCCATACCATTATCAATTACAAAGCTTAGTTGTCCACGTACTTTTACACCCTTTTGCTCCTTATTAATCCTAATATTTCAGTCTCCTAAAGCAAGTTCCCTTTACTGTCCTACATCAGAAGAAGTTGCAAACCAACAAAAAGAAGAGGATAGTTCTTCCTGATTTAAGAAAGAAGGGGAACCAGATTTTCTATAGCATAAGACCCAAGACTTATCAAATTTCCACTTAATATACATGACTAAGGTGTGCCTTTCATCATGTCTCTTAGAATTTAGAATTGAAGGGTTGATAAATGAACAATTTTCTAAGCTCGGTTCTTGTCATATTTTTCTACTTATATATCCAGTCCTTGGATTCTAGAAGTTGTACAAGGAAAGATTAACTAATTCTATTCGTGTTCTATAGGGAACACGAGCCTTAAATTTTTTAAAAAATACATATATATGTGGCATGTGGTGGATCCCTAACTAATTTAGGATTAAGGCATTGTTGTTGTTGTTGTTGTATGTGGCATGTGGTGGATCCAGCCTTGCACCCGATGCAGACCAAATATCCTAAATATAGCTTGGCCAAGAATTCAACAACTAGACAATTTCACTCAACAGGTCATGCTGAGGTAAGGTGAAATAAGATTCAGGCCACATAGAGCAGATTTGAGCAAATTAGACCTGACCTGAAGTTGTTTAAGAAGCATACCTTGGTCCATCAAAATATATTCGATTATAAATTGCATTAGCCATGGATCTAGAACCAAAAAGATATGACGGATGACAGATCCCAGCAAAATGCTACTTTATCTTGCTCCCTTAGCACATAGTCCAATACCTTTTATCTATATTTGTACATCAACTAATTAATGTGGAATATAACAATTTAACAAAGATACATACACATGTATTTTTATCAAAAACTTCACAGAAAAGAGTTACTAAATAAAATAAGAAAGAAATGGATGCATGGAGTTTAATTGAAGCCAAAAATATAAAAATAGATTTCTTACAAAATACAGTTACTTATTACGTGAAGACTAGGGACTGTTACAAATTATCTCCCTCTGCTACCAGCACAGTTTTATTTTTTTTTTTAAAAAAAAAAAAACACTTGAACACATATTTTTTCAAAGATATTAATCGCATGACATAGATATGGAAAAATACAAAATAAACAGTTGAAAGCATTACTTAGAAAAGTAAAATTGACTACCTTGCCTTCTTCATCTCATCAGTTACCACTTTGTAAGCATACTTCCACCAAGATATTGGATCAGCTTTCACAGGCACAGGCGGACGATAATGAGCATATTTCAGTCGTTGATTAAATGCAGCAAAATTATCGGCCATCTTCAAAATGTCTCTGTATCCATCCTACATTAACAAGGCAGGACTCACTCAAACTCAAATAAAAAATTCCTCAGTAAATCAAAAAATTGAAGATGGCGTGGAGATGGACCTTTGCTAAAGATAATGTGACATCATCCAATTGGACTATTGCTTTCTGTAGTGCTTGCCCTGTTTTTTTAGATTCATTGGGTCGCAGCTTTGTATATTTAGCATTCCCAGTTACTGGTTGTAGAATGTAATTATGCTCTTTAGAAAGCGCATTAAGCGTATTGACCCATTTACCATCCTTGTTTACAAGTTCAAATATCTAAACCACATATTATAAAAAATAAAGGAAAAAAAAAATCAGCATGATTCAGATGTTTGATAGAAGTGTGAACATAAGCACATAAGCTCTACCAACATACAAATACCTCGCTCCATTCTGGAGGAAGTAATTCCTCCCATGGCTTGTCAATACTCCACGGACAAATATTAGAATCAAAATAAAGAGCCAGACGTTCAAGTTCCACAGACTGCAAAAAATAATAATTAAAAAAAAAAAAAACACTTATAGCATGAGATACCAGAATGTTCAAAAACACATATCTAGAGAAACAAATATAGATGTTATAGCACGATTAACACCAAGTATCAGGGTAAAAAAATTTAAAAAAACTGTAGTGTATATTAGGCGTGATGTCTTAAAAGGTTGTGGCATGCTAGCAATCAAGGAACAGCACAGAACATATGTTATAGGCAGGCACATATATGCTTAGTAATTTTTTAACTATTTATAAAACAAAATATATTAAGTATGATAAAAGCAACAGTATAATAACAACTACTACAAACAGTTGATTCTTATTATTTGGTATTGGATACAACATGACAATAATTATAACATAATTAACATATTATTTAATATTTTTTAACTATTTAAAAACAAAATATACTAAGTATGATAAAAGCAACAATATAACAACAACTACTAACAGTTAATTCTTATTATTTAGTATTTGATACCAAATGACAACAGTTATAACATAATTAACATATTAATGTTCTTAACACCCATACCAAACCTACGTTCTACCTATCCATCAGCTTGAACCTGCCCCATTTGTACAGGTCAACATAAGAGTGGGCCGCACCAAGATGCTAAGCAGGCCATATATGGAGCTGCACAATGCAATGTGGACCACTTTTTCAGTCCACATGGAACATAAACGCATATGGTAACTATATAAAGGCAATGCAGTGTGGTCAGGGGACTGCATCCACCATATGCTTGTATAGTACAAAAAAGAAACCTGCTATCAGATGATGTGCACGATAACCCACTATGCAATGGTACATCAATTTAGCAGTTGAAATAAAACAGGAGCAAATAAAGAAAGAAAAGAAAGAAAGTTGCCTTCTGAATGCGCTCCAGAGCACCCCCAGTGGCAAAAGTTTCTTCACCAAAATCATCTACTGTTACTGCTGAAAGCCTTGCAAGTGTCAAACCTGCTGCAAATGGGTGGCCAGGATTGCTACAGAAAACAAGTTGTAAGGCCTCTAGAATCATAAAACAATAGTAACAAGCAGATAAAGTATACCTCTCTGTATCCTCATATCTTATGTGGATATTGGTGATGGAGAGCTTGATATTTCCAATTATGGTGCTGATCAAAGATCCGAGCCATGATGTATTCTGATATGATGAAAAATGCCAGTTAAACAAGTGGATAACTTTATGAGATGAAATCCAATAAGGAACCAAATTGAATCAAACATGGCATAAAAGAACTTGAGAAAAGTATGAAACAACAGAGGCACAGCTCTGACATACAAACTCAGATTAACAAATGCATGGATGCTAACTATCATAAGGTAAAGGAAGTATAGAAAATGAAAAATTCGGACATATTTTAATAACAATTTCAGAGGGGCAAACTTTCTCACGATGAGTAAGTATGAACATGGGGAATTGAAAAGTGTTGCCAGCCATAGAAGTCTCTCCGTAATCATAATAATGTATTTTGCCATGAGCTGGAACTATACAAGTGCAAATTGACTCGGACTTGGGAGTGGATGTGCACATAGATAAATTTAGTGAATTAAACATCCAGTTGAGGCAATAGTATTATCAAAAAGCAGTATCATGAACTGCAATAAAACTAAATGATTACAAAGATATGTCATGTGAAAGATTCTTTGACTGATTTTGGTTCTATTCAAATTATTAGAAATGTAATAGGCTACTACTATTCTTTAGACATTTAATATATTCAAAAATCCTATGTAAGACTTTGGCATCCACTTACAACAATATAAAGGATTATCAAAATTGCAGTATCATGAATTAGAGGATTTACAAATTGCAGTGAACATTGATTTCACAAAACCAGGGGATTTGGTAAGATGCAGTGAATATCACAAGACGGAGCGCAACACTATGAATCATGGGGAAACTAGCGGATAAAAATGCAAAAATAACAGCAAACGCAAAGAATCGATATGACAGATATCTACAAGATGAAACATCAAGGCGATAAACATTCTTGCAACACTATGAATCATTGCGAAGTAGCAGACAAAAAAGAATGACAAAAATAACAATCTCAAAGGCCCAATACAACTGATATCTAGAAGGTCAAACATCAAGGCCAATAAATGTGCGTAAGCAATTGATAAGCAAATATAGAAAGAAGAAAACCTAAACATTGTCATTACTGGAAAACAACTATTGAAGATTACAGTGATAGCTAGTTTTCCGAGGTTTTTAAGGAAGGAATTGTGGCCAGTGATTCAAGTCTCAACGGGACAGGGGCCATCTCAACCATCCCATTCCATCTCAAAGAGATTCCAAGACTGATCTCAGTCATTCCATCTTATTCCGTCTCAGCCATAATGCATCATAGTGCCATTTTTAAATAAATCTAATTTATTATAAAATATAACTTTTAAAGTTCAAATATATTTAAAAATCAAATAAAACACCAAAGCTTCACAAATATTTTTTTTTAAAAAAAAAAGTATCCCAAGCAAATACCGCAATGCCTAACCAGGTTGTGGATCAAGACGGGATGGAACGCTAGGCATCTCGTTGTATAAAAAAATTGAGACGCCTCTATCCCACAAGATTTAAAACCTTGGTCATAGATAAACAAGGTCTATAAAACCATTGCCAAAAACCAAACTAATAAATCACCCATATGGTATCTATGGTTAGGGATGGCAATTTTCTCTATTTTCCACGATCTCTTAGGGACCCACCTCAAATGGAATGCGGATGAGGGAACTTTTCTCCCCATGGTGATTGGGATGGGGAAAATTCCCTTCCCCTAAGGCTTCGTTCTTTAGTAAAAAAATTTTATAAGAAAGTTGGTCAACTTTTCCATTGACCAATTTACCTATGTTCTTTTGCTTTAATCAAAAAAGTCAAGGGTAAATTACATTCCTGAGTTATCATTTACCTTTCAAATTGGGGGTAGCATTTAACCATCTAAAAGATGTTTAAATTGGTTTCCCACAGATTAGGTAAAATATTTTTTAATCTTCCTCAAATATCCTTGCACGATCATAATTCCTCCTTCTATTAATACTCCTCGATTCTTCCTTTCATCTGCCTTTTACTCTTGATGCATTTCAAGAAGAAAAAGTAAGAATATAAATGTTTATGAAAGATTCTATAATTGAAATAAAAATATTTTCTTAAATATAATCTACATTTTATAAAGGGATATATACTATTATTTAATTAATAAATAGTAACTATAAAAAATTATTTTTAATTTAAAAATAAAATTTATATATAATTAATGCATATATCGAAAGTATAACTGAAAATATAGTTTGGAAAGAAAAATTGAACTTCAATTATGGAGAGAGTATAAATAATTAGTATGCAAAGTATGCTTAGCAGCATAAGGGTATTATGGGAAGAAGAATAGATCTTAGCAACTTATCCAAAAAAGTTATAATGTAAAAGAATATGAGTAACTGATGCCAGAGTCACTTTTCAATGTATAAAAGAATATGGATAAATTATTTTTTCATCTACGTATTGCCTGTGTAATACTTACTCAGAAAATTGTGGATTCCGAATAACTTTGATATCTCCCAAAAGAATGAGGCCTAAATGGGAATGGAATAGGAATGGGGAGAGTACTTCCCATCCCATGGGATCCTCGATCCTTACCCCATAGAGCGAGGATGCCCTACATTTTATATTACTTAAATGCTATTATATTATTTTAATATCCTAAATATAGCCTAATATATAATTCTAAAATTCCTTAAAACTATATGCGCTCACCTCCTTCATATTTATTAAGATTTATGGTTGAATGTATTTGTTTCTTCTAAAATAACTCACGATCATAAACTTATGTTATTACGCTTTTTGAGATTATAGTTTAATATATTTCTTATGAATTTTCTCATGAAATTTACAATTATAGTAAATTTATTTGAATCTATTTCATTTGTTATATGAGACTCAATACTTTATTTTTATCTTTAAAATGTAGTAAGAATCAAAATTAAAAAAATAAATATTATAATGTCAAAAATGGGGTTGGTGGGGATGGAGTCTCTGGTAGGATGGGGATTTTCATGAGAATGAAAATAAGAACTTTATTAGGATGGGGATTTCCGTGAGAATGAAAATAAAAACTTTATTAAAAATAAGATAAATGGTGATGGAGGTCCCTTCGAGGATGGGGATCCTCATAAGCATGGGGATGGTAAAATCCCTGTCCTCATAAGTGGGGATGGGGATGGGGGTCTAAATTAGTGGTAGGGATAGAGATGAGGATGGAGATGGGGAGTGGCTCCCCAATCCACCCTACTTCATTGCCATTCTTAGGTATGGCGCGCACCCCATACTAACATAGGCTCCAGATATTTCTTTCTCACTCCCAACCATGATACTACCCAAAATCAAGCGATATAAGTCAGTATGGAAAAATTCCACTTGAGTCATTATAGAAAAACCATATATCGAAGTGAACCTTAGTATCTTACTAGTACAGTACAATATGATCAACATAAGTCAACATGGCAAACCCTGCGGATGGATATATCAAAAGTGCCTAAATCAAATATAAAGAAGCAATGACCAGCATTAGAACTACTTTTCCATTATAATACACTATATTCATGGGTGGAAATCAAGTTGATATATCTATACGTTTGTCATGCTCCAACTTGCTGCTAACACTTACCAGGCTATGTTAACTACTAGAAGATTAGAGTATAAAGTACTAATTTGGAATTTAGAGGAAATATCTGGCAAAAAAACATGTTCCAAAATAAGTACATTAAAGCTAAACATAATGGATGCAAATTTAATGGAACTAAAATAAAGGGAGCCTTCAAAGTTCAAACTAATCTTAACATATTACATTTTCAAAAATAAAAAAGTCAGAGATGGTCAAGAAAACAGATAGATTAACTAACCAACTGACCCAAAATATTAAGCTGCCAAGGAAGGTAAATATTATATATCAGACTACACAAAACACCCCCCCCCCCCCTCTCCCCGCGCCCAAAAAAAAAAAAAAAAGAACAAAACAACACACACAAACATACAGCCCGAACCATGCACACGAAGGATAGTTTAGTGAAGACAAATCAGTTAGAATAACAAATAACCAGGAATAATCAAATAAGTTACTGAATTAGAGGGATTTGAACTCATTACTTCTAGCAAAGTTGAGCAAATGATATAGTATTAATCAATTAGGGAAAGGGTCAATAGTATATATCAGGCTTGACAATATCAAATAAAAGAGATGCTGGTGTGCAATTGATGCATGCCTTCTCTCACCTCAACTTCTTTTCAAGATAATCATAAGGTCACATTACCTTAATTTTAGCTCAAAATAGTGGGTAATACATAAATAAGTCATACGATGCAAGTTATAAATAAGTTACATGATGCAAGGGTCAACA
Source organism: Metroxylon sagu (assembly GCA_017589505.3). NCBI lineage: Eukaryota > Viridiplantae > Streptophyta > Magnoliopsida > Arecales > Arecaceae > Metroxylon > Metroxylon sagu. The sequence continues at coordinate 555,305 of JACVBY030000574.1, read as the reverse complement.
TTATACATCAGGCTTAACAATATCAAATAAAAGAGACATGCTGATGTGCAATTGGTGCATGCCTTCTCTCACCTTTGACTTTTTTAAAGATAATCACAAGGTCATATTAATCTTAATGTTCAGGATAGTGGGTAATAAATAAATAAGTCATACGATGCAAGGAATGGATTGTGTGGCTTAGAATGCAATGCAGTAGAAAGCACCAGCAAGTCAAATACAAAATGAATCCAAATCCAAGACCTATAGCCCCCAAATATGACTTCCATCAAGAAACACAACACCTAAGAATCCAAAAACAAAAATATAGCTCAAATAGTGGTCACTAGTTGAGGATGGCAGCCAAAGCACCTACTGTTATGTTTTGTACAAACTGTCTATTATTTGGAGTCAAATTCAAGCCGAATATGGATCTGCCATGTCATTTTTTGGGCTTGGTAGTTTAACATTTAACTATCATGCGTTCAGCTCACAAAGACTTTTGCATCCAGCACCACATTTTTCCCCTTTTCAAATTAGAGCCAAATGAATTGTAAGGCCAAATAGAAAACTACAGATCATGCCAGCAATATAAGCCTTGAAACTCCATAAAAACAAGTCCTCTACATCCATGATGTTGACTCCATGCTAACCTACCATGCCTCTCATAAGTAAAAATCTTAATGTTGACTCCAATCGTCCGCCAAGAACCCACACAAATTATTAGTGTTAACTCCAATTGAATAAGAAGTTATGGGAATGAAAACTTACGAGTTATGACTCTCCTATGTGATCTCTAGTTCATGTAAAGTAAAGAAAGGAGGTTGATTGTTCTCCTATTCCCAATAGAGCTTATGCTAACCCTTATATCTTGGTTAGAAATTAGAATGATGCACAAACTAAATATCATCATATGACCATCCAAAGATGCATCCTAGGCAAAATGAAATAGCCCATTCTCCCTTCCATCTTTGGTAAGTCATTCTCACATTCTTTGTTAATCTTGCTTTTTCTCAACCACTTTCAATGTTCACATTAGTCACCATAATTTCCTCTTATTATGAACAAAAAATGTTTAGAAATCTAATTATGAAATGATAATTGCAATCAAGATCCATAAAATCGATACCTGGAACTGTACCAATATTTACCAATTTGGTACAATAATGTACTCACCCAAACCGAAATAAGGTATCAAAACTCTCTCTCACTCCTGGACATAGTACCACTTGGAATCGAGCAGTATAGGCCGGTATCATGGGTATAGGATGGTTCATACTAAATTGAACCTCTACAACATACTTATACCTTACCACTACGATACGGTATCATCAATACAAGCATGGGTCAGTATGGCAGACCTTGATTGCAACGCAAAGTAACAAGATTAAGGGCATCAAGCACAGAGAAGCAAGTTGTAAGTAACAAATAAACTAGGCAAAACATGTCGACGATGCCATCAAAATTTTGAGAATCATTTTAGGGGGTCATTGAAAAACAGCATCTACCTCTCACTAGTATGGAAGGCAACAAGCTTTGTGTGGTCATTTGATAGCACATGCACCTCCAATTTCATCCATCATTGCCAGGTTGAGAACCATATGTGAGAAACAATGCAAGAAACAAGAGTGGAAATGATTCATAAAAATTTATGTAATTTGGGAAAAAGGAAACATATCCAGGTAATATTATAAAAGTACGAAGAAAGTATAAATTTAATAATTTAAAATAACTTAAAAGTATAAGAGAATAAATATTACAAGCATACATCCAAATTCATAGAAATGTTTCAAAATCCAACATTAAAGGCTTATTTGCCACTTCCCCATCATGATCAAACTCTTTCTTTATCATAGCTAAAAGAGAAGAAACTGGGTAGAAGAAAACCCCCAGTGGCTGTAATGTGTAAAAAGGTCTCTTATTTCCAATGGGCAACAACCTACTTTTTTGACAAGAAAAGACACCAAATGATCTCGTTATTGTCGTCTTATATGAGTGGGACCCATGGTAGATAGCCAAATTAGTTCCCTAGGAATCGCAAAATATGGCCTGTTTAAAATACGCTTTGAATGGGTTTCCCAATTTCGTTTCTTGGGAAACCCTAGAAGGAGTGGGAAATGGTCTTTCCCGATACCTATGGTTCATCTAATAGAACCTATAAAATGATCAAGAAGTGGTTCAAGCCTTAGAATTGGATCAATCACACGTCAACATGAGAATGGATTGATTACATACACATTCTTAAACAACTGCAAGGAAAAATGGGCATTCTTATTCGAATATGTTTTGCATAGAAGGCTGTAAAACAGCCACTAGCTATCAACTTCACTGTTTACAATATCTTGGTTTCAGAGTTATTAATGCAATGAAAGATAAATTTGAGCGTGCCATTGATTGCACAGCCTAAAGTTTTGATTTAAAATTTAGTTTCAAATAAGTTCTATCATCTAATAATGAATGACCATATGCAATGATGCAGCGTATTAAGGCTAAATGAGTCAATATTATTTAATGATTGATACGAAAATTAAAACCAGATTGCCCTATATGAGAGCAAGTACAGAAGCAGAATCAGGTAGTGGAGAAGCAAAGCTCCATGAGAATTCAGGATGTGGAAGTGCTGGAATAGCAAACATCCACATAATTTATTAATATACATGTTCAAATGATTTAAAGAAGATTCATTTGGTTCCAGCCTTCCATGATTCCAAAAGTTCATTAAAAATAGCACACACGTCAGTTCTCTAGCCCACCAAGTCTAGGAGACAAACTCGAGCCTCTGCATCTCCCCCGTAACGAACTAGAAAATACAAATTAACTGAAAAATAAAGCACCTTCATCATATTTGTAGCAGCAACTAGACAAGAACATCTACCGGTCATCTAGACATAGACAAGACCAGTACATACATGAACATGCTTTAGGGGAAAAAATCAGTACTTTGAAGCAAACCCAAAAATAAATGCAAGAAGATTGCTAGCTAGGACATGTAAACATATATGAACATATATGCAAGAAGATTGCTAGCTAGGACATGTAAACTAGAAAAGAACGTCTACCGGTCATCTAGACATAGACAAGACTAGTAGATACATGAACATACTTTTGGGGAAAAAAACAATAATTTGAAGCAAACCCAAAAATAAATGCAAGAAGATTGCTAGCTAGGACATGTAAACATATATGAGCACCAAGTATGCTCCATGTGATCATCATCTAAAAACTTCATGACTGTCCCATGTGTTCAAAATCAAGAAGGTATAAATATTGACCAACGCACCATTTCAGATCTCAGTTGCTGCTGATGTTCCAACAACTTCATTTCCATTTCCTGGTTAAGTGCATTCAGGAAAAGCAGGGATTAATCAACAAGCCCAAAATTGACAGATTATAATATGGAAATCGATGCAATGATTTCTTACCCTTACTCTAATCTTCTTAGCTTCTTGGACAGCATCTTCACTGCAACCCTCAACTTGGGTTGCTGGTTCAGCTAACAATAGAATACCATCAAGATAAACCAAAACTGGTTCTTGGCCTAGTCTGCTCCAAGGAACCTGGATAGAAAATGAGAAACATTCTTGCTAAATCTATAATTATTTTTTTTTTATAAGCAGAGGTTTCAACCAGCCTAAATTTGCTTGAAGATATACAGGTTGTGACAAGTATTAAAGATCATTCTCAGAAAAAGTTGATATTAACAAACCTTGAGCTTCACAGATCCAAGAAATCCTGCTTTAACTTTCACAGGCAACTTCAATGCATTAAGTGCCTCTGGCCTTAATTGCATGTTCGTTAGTTCTACATCACCTGCAAAATTTTAATTTTCTAAAATAATATACCTTTGACATCAAAACCACAACTGCTCCGAGAACATAGCACTTATGAGAAAGCAATAAGTCTATACACTCTCACAAACACAGAAGCTGTCAATATGATCTATTTTCACTTGATAGGCAGGTTTGGGCTGGGAGCATCAAGGCAGTGCAACGGGCAGTGCCAAGAGATTATGAACAAGGATGTCATGCAATATGGCCATGAAAGATGTGTCATGAACCCAAGACATGACTAAAGCATGAGAACTTTGTGATTGCCTAGGTAATGTAATTTTGGTGGGCTTAAAATGTTCAAAGTCATTGGCAGACTAAGGAGGTCTATGGTGTGTGTTGGCTTGGCAATTTGGCCTTAAGCATAAGCATTACACTTGATGAGAAGTCTCTTGTGATGCAAAGGCATGGCATCTTTATGTAGCGTGGATATCCATGTTAAATGCATTCCAGCATCGGCATCAAGTTTAAATAAGGTTGTAGAAGTCAGATCCCTCCTGACCCAAATTTCAGACACCTAGATTTAACTGAAAATAAACCAAAATTTTAACCCCACTATAGGACTAGGGCTCAACCACATCTCATTTAATTTTCAATCCCCAAAGTCAATTTTATTCACATTTGCAATCTTCGATACATAGGCCTATCAAACAAGTGAGCTTTTCAGGATCTAGCTCATGTTGGCTCAAAATCAACTCACCCAAGAAATAAACAAGCCAAGCTTGAGCCAAATACTCAAGCTTGAAAGATAAACAAGCTGAGCTCAAGCTAGGTCCTGCTCATTCAAACTTCAACTCAATATAGCTTGGAATAATTTTTTATCATAACATATAAATATATGATGTCATATATTTTTTAGAACAAATTAATGTACATGGCTTTAAAATGTTAAGGATGTCATTTAGCTATTGGATCTTAATTGGAAGTCTCAATTTAAGGTCCAATGGCTCGATCCCTTACTTAGTGTCCAACGTTGATTTTTCAAGTTAAATGTTTATTGTTCATGATAGATATATGAAAACCCTCTCACTCCCAAATCCAACCCATCAACCTTTCCTCTCCTCCCACCATCTGCCTCCTAACCCTCTCTCCTCTTTTCCGCCCACAAACTCCTAGCTCCAAGCCATCCCCCACATCTCCTCCTCAAGGTCCTCTAAAAGAAAAGCCTTCCAGACCTTCTCATTTATTGCATTCATCCCCTGATTGTAGCTATGTTTCCGCTACCGCTCGGGACTTCATGACTTCACCCCCTCAACACATTGATGCGGACATCCACTAGATGGATCGCTCTATCTCTTTCCTATTTGTTTTTAGATCCTAAAATCTATGTTCACATCACTTTATTTCTCCGAGCAAAGTTCGCCGTACTGGAAACCGGTACTGTTTTCACACTGGTGGCATATCAATTCGGGGCCGGTTCGAATCCATTCTCCCTCTATAATGAACCAACATGTCGAACCATCTCGATTCTGGACCAATTTGGTTCACCCCAGACAGTCCGATTTGGGATGGTTCGACATACCATGATTTCAACTTTGGCAAACTAAGCTCCAACTAGCTCAAAAGTTGAACGGTGGGAACTTGAGCCAGGATTTCCCAAGTCAACTCCAAGCTTGAGCTGGACTCAAGTTGGCCGTTTTTAATTTTGACCCGAGCTTAAGCAAGACCCAGCTCACTCATGTCTAACTCATTCACACTCCTATTTGTGCATGCCTTTGACTATTTTACACACACTTAAGAATTTATGCATTATTCTACTTACATCTCATGGATTAAAAAATCAAATAATTATCAAAACAAGAGACTCAAATAATAGGTCCTAGCCAGAAAACAGAAGTGAAAAATAGGGACAATAAATCAATATGTTTTAATGAATCCAATTAATAGGATCCTTGATCCAACAATTGCACCTTTTCTTTAATTGATCACATGCGCTATAGCAGAAAAATGCAGAAGCCCTCTCCTAATCTCTTTCCCAGTCAAGTGTGATCCCCTCCCTAGTCCACCACTTCCACCCAACTCTAACTTCAAATTTCCCATCCATCAATCCATAAGCCAACTCCATTCAACATCACCCTTCTTTGTCCATGGCTGACCATTTATCTACCTTGTTTAGCCCCTAACCAACAAATGTCAATCTAGGTCAAGGTCCAACCACTTACTTCGGGCCTATGCCCCCCCTTCTATCCCTCCCTCCAGACCCTTCCCCCAGCTTTCCATACTTCTCTCCATGACTAGATTCATTGAAACATCCATAAAGCATGTTGCGGACAAATTCCAAACTTATGTTCATGTCACTATGTGTATATACAAGTATGCAAACCTATTAATCCAAGTCTAGGTTTAAGAGTTGCATCTCATGTAATCAAAAGACATAACATGTAGAAAGTGTAAAGATGGAAAGAGGCATATGGTACTAGACTTATTGAGCAAGATGATGTAACAGTACAAGATGCCTTGTTGTCCTGCACTCTGAGAGGGAGCTATCCTACAGCATGGAGTTGCACATGGATGTGGTGGTTGATGTGGATGACACTGTGGATGGTACCACTCAGACATGTTGGAGTGATGGAAAAGTTCAGATTTAAAAATGTGCAAGGCAAGAAGGATGAGGATGCATGTCTTACCATATTGCAGGATTGCATCTATTCTACACATTCACATGAAAGACCGAGGCATCTCGCTTTGATACGCAACATGCTGGAGTGTCACACATGTGATAAAGGAAAAGTTGAACCATAGCAACCTACAACCTATTTTAGTTCAAGAAATCTATAGAACTAAATATTTGCAAGTGTGGATATGCAAACAGATACAACACATCCAGGCACATAAACATACCATGGATTTGAAACTGTCATAAACCATAAGAAACACCAAAAAACAAGGGTTGTCATATAACCAGACTTCAGCCATTATTGTTGCATGATTTAAGGATGATAAAGAATATATTACATCTAATAAGTGTCGGTTACCTTAACAGAATTAAAAGGCCTAGTGAATCTCAATAACATAATATCAGTCAACTGACCCTGCTCAAATTATTCTGAACTACAATCAACTCCTTTATGCTGAGAAATCTCACAAAGATCTCAATAATCTAAACAAATACTACAGTTAAATGATAAATTAAAAAGATTACAAATTTTACTGTCAGGTTTCTTCTAGTATAACAAGTTTGACTCTTCAATGAAGATGAAACCCAAAAACTGAGAGAGAGAGAGAGAGAGAGAGAGAGCTCGCGAGTTTAAATTATCCATGAATGATTGGCAAGCATGAAGAGAAACCCAACAAGATGGCCCCCACTCACAAGCTGCCCAAACCTCTATCCTAGTTCCATGTTGATGTCCCGAAAAAGTAGGTGCTACCCTCGGAGCTAAAGAACACTCGGAAGTGATGTCCAAAATGTGATCAAGAACGCTACCCAAACAAAATGAAACCACAAGGTCGCAAAACCTTAATGACCATTCCAAAAAAATCACACGATGCTATAGTTCAGCCAATGGACTTGATCATTTGAACGATCTTCAAAACTCCAATAAATTTATGAAAAAGTTCTTCTTCAGACGCAATTACAGCCTCGAAGCCCACAGAAGACAAAGAATTCATGATCAAGAACCACCATCTCACCCGTCCCTAAAATTTTCCACGGAAATTGCATACCAAGAAATCCGAAAAAGAAAGAAACAGGAATTTGAAGTCTTATTGCACGTAAATTCGGGACATCCTGATAAAGATTTCGAATAAACTGAAAGAGAGGTGAAGAGAAAGGAAAAAGAGGAAGAAGGAAGAAGGGCACCTTTCCATACGCTGATCTTGAGAGCCTCCTTGTTGAGGCCCCGGACGTAGTTGCCGAGATACTTCTGAAGCAAGTAGGCTACCTGGTCTTCCAACATCTTCCTCTCCGCCTCCGCCGCCGCCTGATATGATCGTCGTCGAGGGCCGGGGAGGAAGAACGGAACAAGATCCAAAAAGAGGGGAAGGACAGGGGAAAGGGGAAAGAGATGGAGCGGTGGTTCTGGAGCGCAGGCTCCACGTATGTAGCGACGATCGAAGAGGCGAACGCAAGAGAGAAGAGCGCATCGGAGGCCGAAATACAACGCTCTTCAACTTGGCCGGTAACTACAATGGAAGCCCCTGGCTTTTGCTTGTTTATAAAGCAAGGCATGGCGTTGCATTAGGCATGGCGTTGCATTGGACGATGCGAGGAAGCATCATCGTTCACACGAGCGCAGCTTCTCGGACAGCTAGTTTGCGTCCATGATTCCCACGTACGTACAAGCAGCGGTCATGACACGATCCATCCATCATCGCTCGCACGACAAGCGGCAATCGGCGAGCCTTTTTTATAAATAGGATAAAATTTTATTTTTTTAACAAATTCAGGGTGAAAATAAAATTATTTGCAAGAAAGGGTTAAAGTTAAAAATGCCATTTCAAATGGTATTTTTTTTTTAAAAAAATGTATCTTAAAAAATGCCACTCAGAGTGGCGTTTTTAAGGAAAACTGAAGGTAGGAAGAGAAGGGGTGGGGGTGGGGGGGGAGGGGGTGCTCGTGAGGAAAAAACGAGGGGAGCCGGAGGTTCGGGAAGGCTTCGTGAGGGGGTTGCACGGGAGGGAAGGCTCAGAAGCGGGGGGGGGGGGGGGCTCGTGAGGCATGGGGGGAGATACCAAAAGAAAACGCCACTTAGAGTGGCGTTTCTTCAGGAGAAAATGCCATTCTGAGTGGCGTTTATCAAACGCCACCAGTTCATCCACGCTGACGCTGACGAGGCATTTTTTTTTGAAAAAACGCCATTTCAAATGGCGTTTTTCACTTTAACACCATTTCTGCAAATAGTTTCGTTCCCACCCTTAATTTGTTAAAAAAAAAAAAAATTACTCTAATTATAAAAACAGCTCGGCAATCGGCAGCAGTGTCCTGTTGATGATGAAATTTTGATCACGATTAAGAGTGTTAGCTAAAGTTGGTGTCAAAATGCTTGATCACGATTGCTGGCCCAAGTTTTATCTTTTATCTGACATTTTCACCCTGGTAACTACTTTTTAACCGCGTAATTTGTTGTAAAGCATGCAACTAATAAAACTAGTCTATGCAAAACCACAATAGACCTCTTTGAAAGCAGATTTCTCATCATGTTCTTTATTCATGCTAACAAGATAGTATTGTACATTGCCAGCATTATTATTAGACTTCAATTACATTAATAGAACGAGGAATATTGCAAACTTGCCTCCTTATATTTAGTACCCTGAACTTGTCAATTTATATTTGGTAGAGAAAATATTAATTCAAGACACATAAAAATAATTGCTCAAAAGAAAATTTAAAAAATATGTATAAAAGAAATTCTATGAAGGCCTTTCAAGATTTTGAATTTTGGTAACTATGTACCGGCCTGCTTTTTCTTTCTTACAAAGCAATACTTTTTTGTTTCACACTTCAATCTTCCCATGCTTCCTAGCTTTTTAAAATTATATTGTAATGGTATGTAAATATATAATCTTACAATTATGCCAATGATCCACTCTTTTTATATTTTCATGGAAGCATCTTTATTTTATTTATGTTTGATTATCACACATGATACAAGTAGTGCTGTATCTTTTTCATAAATATTTTCATAGCTATTATCATGAAAAGAAATCTTGAAACATATTACATTTTATATCATATAAAATAAAAATAATATGGTTTAATTTTCACTAACTCAGTCCTCTTGCCTTAAATTTCTAAGATCATAAATATAGGTTTCATGATACATTACAAGATATCAAATAAATCAAATGTGATATCTTAGGCTATCTTTAGATGCTGAATAACCAATCATATATAGATAGATTTAATTATTCGTAACTACACTCGTATCAAAGTTATTCTCTATTTAATTAGTATTTCGAGTTAATAAAGTAAGTTGTAGAAAAATAAAAAAGTAAAAGAGAGAGAGAGAGAAAGAGGTTTGATGATTAAATTTATTTCTAGCATTATTTTTCTTCTACTAAAGCACTTAATATTCTAATAGTTAAATAATAATAAAGTACATAAAAATCGAGTGGATGGCAAATAGGTTTCATGTATTAACCAATCAATCCTTAAAGGATGGCATAATATATGGAGATCAAGTTGATGGAACATAAGTTTCATGTATGAACCTACCAACCACTTTGACATTTTAGCAATTAGAGAATAAGAAAATATATGGAAAGCAGGTGATGGATAGATTTCATATATTAATCAATCAATCACTTAATATTCTAGTAATTAGAAAATATCAAAGTATATAGAGATCGAGTGGTTGCCAAAAAAGGTGACATGTATTAATCCATCAATCACTACATCATAATATTGAAAAGGAAAAAAAAAAGAAAGAAAAGATGTGATGAAATATTTTTCTAGCTTTATTTGACTCTCTATCATGAAATAAAATTAACTAAATTAAAATATTTTTAGGGAGGGATTAGGGTATTCTCGTTATTTCGCTGCCAAGTTAGGGGGGTTTATGCAGTCGTATTGCCCTGCGGCGGCCTGCTTTTCTTCGGAGCACGTAAAGTGGGTCGGTTGCCACGCTGCGGTGTCTTGGGTGGCCACGTGTGGTCTCACGGTCACGGACGGTTTCCCATCACCGCCGTCGTCCTTGGGAGACCGCGATGCGTACGTCATTCGCTCGCTACGTGGGCCCTATCCAATATAAAATTATTGGTGGTGACTACGGACCAGAGAGCCCAGTCCTTGGTTACAGGCTATGGCCCAAAACCTAGAGGTTGATCTTTATGTTGGATTTAAGATCTAATAAGCATATGGTTTAATTTGATCAAGCTAGGTTTGGTACCAAACACGACTCTTAAGAAGTAAGAATTTGGGAATGGGTCGGAAAGAAAGCGTTTTGAGTATAGCTTGTAATAGAGTGTGCACTTGACGACCCATTGCATTGCACACTCACTCCAGACGTCTTGTGGGTGTTAATTGTTTTCTGGGACCTGTGGCTATCTGGAAGCGATTCAACGGAAGATAGTTTAGGAGGGGCTCGGTTTATGCAACAGTGTGGCTATAATAAGCCTTCCTCTTTTTCTGCCCTTCTTGTTATTCTTGGACTGGTAGTTGGGTTTGAGAGATGAATTTTTCCTTTAAATTTGAATGCTGAAACTTTGTTGTACATGGAAAGGTAGTATGGTTAGAAAATTTTAATTTCCACGTTCCCAGCTTCCGTATGTAAGTCTCTACTTCTGTCATTCTCTGCGTGCCTTCTCTTTGGCAACAGAAGGCCTCTCCTGTCAGAATATGTGAGTTGCCAGCCCCATCCTCCAAGCAGTCCCTTTTCCCGAACCAGAGCATGCGGAGGGAGCCACTGGGTCCGCTGGACGACTCAAAACGACCGCTAGAAAGCTCGATTTTGACTCCATTTCTCCGCTTCTCTCGAGGACTGGCTCTCTTTAATCTCTGCCACTACTTTACTAGCATAAAGGCAGTCCCAGCCATCTAGGCCATGCCATCTTTGGGTTATGGTGCTCTCTTCTCACAAAGAGAGATAACAGTTGGACATGCTCGATGTATTTAAATTCTTTTAAACTTTTATAGACCGTAAGAGTATTAGGCAATAGCAGTACATTGCACCACTCTTTCTCTGCCAAGTTCTTCAGAGATTTTGGGTCTGAAATTAGACAGTGTCGCATCGTGACAACGATGGTAGGATTTTTAAATTTAAAATAGACAAGGCCATTGAGCTGGAAGACCCTCCAACAGGCGATGAAATACATCAAACAATCAACAGTCAACAATAGCTCTTCATGTTTTTTTTTTTTTTTTTTCCTCTCCTTTAAACGATTAAATCTCATCAAATATATATATATATATATATATATATCATGAATTTTATAATATTAAGTGAGTATCTCTTTCTTTCTGCTCAAAAAGTGTGAAACAAACACTATAATTTATCTTTTCTTTGAAAAATATCAGCAAAATTAAATTTTTCTGTTTCATAGACTCTAAGGGTTTGTTTGGTTCGTGAATTTTTCTGTTTCATAAACTCTAAGGATTCGTTTGATTCGTGAATTTTAGATAGAAATAGAATATTTAAAAATTAAATTTTCAAGTATAAAATTGATTGATCATAAAAAACAAGTATTTTTTTAGAAAAGAATGAAACTATCACGTTTCTTTTCCATGAAAGTAGTGCATAATATCAATTATATCCTAAAAAATAAAAATAAAAATAAAATATTTATTCAAGTCCCTGAACTTGGATCAAATCATCGCAATGCCATCCTTCGATAAATAAAAAAAAATATAGAAAAATTTTCAAACCATCTTAGAAATGGAAAAAAATTAGCAAAATCATAATAGGATGCAATCCTAAGATTTCTGTAACCTTTTGAAGAAACATGCCTAAAAAAATATAACAGAAAAAAAAAATATTCAGGATCAAAAATCAAATTAACACAATAATAAGCATCAATTTGTAGAAAAGATTTTTTATCCGTTGATTTGAAAAAGAATATACGATGGAAAAAGGGTATTTGGGAAGAAAAAGGAAACACGCTGTAATGAGAAAGTAAATCTCACGGTACCAATGGAATTTTATTTTACATAAAATGTAGGAATTCAAATCAGGTGAGAATGGAGTATTTCCATGAACGGACGTTAAAAGCGTCTAATTTATAGGAAATAAAATTTTGTAACCTCTTTTTATCTTGAACCAAACAAGTCGAATTCTCATGCTTTGCTCGTGATTTAAATTAACAGAAATATTAAAATGCAATAGGGCTGATCAATACTAGCAGCGAAGACATAGATAAGGCTTGTTCAAACATGTCACCAATTACGTAGAGAATAAAAGAAGCGGTGATACATGTCCAAATAATATGTTCCTTTTTTTTTATAATTATATTTTTTTAAAGATTGTATTATAAAATTAAACTTAAAAAGAGTCCGTGCAATGCGGGGACGTGTGACTAATAGCTACACTATTTTTGAGGACAGGTCGAAGGCGACGGCACGCTGGCGCGTCCCTTAAGCGACGCCCTCGTCCAGGACGATGCTCGGCTTTAGCCATCATTTATTTGCCTCATGATTTAGTCAGCCAGTACCGCACCAGCTGTAGCCCAAAATTTTCCTCCACATCAAATTAAGATGGCACGTTATACGATTCCTACACCCCATCGATTCATCTGAAAGGGTTATCGAGTGCAAAGATTCCAGAATTAAGTATTGCGTATGAGACTTGGCCAGGTCAATGGTACCGGCTGAGTCTTGACCTGGCCAAGTCTCGAATGAAGTCTCCTGCATCTTGAGTCAGGGAGAGGTTAGACTTGAAATTCCACGACCCTAACTTAATTAGCCAGCAAATTTATTACACCATGTTCAGAAATTCGTAATATATATCGGAGGTGAATGTGCGTCAGGGGAGGTCTTTGCATTCCCCTTTCCCCACGGCGACGCTCACAAGCGGGAGCTGTGTTTTTATTTTTTATCCTTCTCTTGCTATATATATATATATATTAGCAGAAATATTTTGCATAAATTGAGCTAAAATACATTTTGATCTCCAAACTTTCATCCAAAATTTATTTTATTTTTTAAACTTTCGATCAGTGTAGTCATTACAGATTAATTTCTTATATTTTTAAAATATTGCATCTTTAATATCCTATTATTCGGAATGAATTACTTAAACATAAAAATTGGTACTACTTCACTAATTTTAACTAATTTATATGATAATTAAAAGTTTAAAAATTAAAATAAATTTTGAGTGAGATTTTGAGGATGAAAAATATAATTTTATCTAAAAATTAATATTAGAAACAGCATTTGCACGCAATTTGTATAATTATTTACTTTTATGTTCACTTTGCAAAAATAATAAATTTTGCTGTTCAAAAGCAATGCCAAAGACTAGAGCTATATCTCTGACTAAACCTGTGGATTAACGGTTACCAATAATTAAGATTGTAGAGTTGTGCTTCCGTTCTCATTGTAATTTTATATAGACCGTGTATGGACGAATGAAAGATGATGCTTGATATCGTTGTGATTTTTTATGCACAGTGCATCACCGAAAGCAAAATCCTGCTCTCATTGTGATTTTATATAGACGGTGTATCACCGAAAGCAATCCCGCTATTTTAAAGAAAGATGGATGTTGATTATTTTGATTCATCAAAATCACATATTCTCTCGTCACGACACCACATAAAACCCAAACAAGATCTCATCAACAACAATTACCACCAAAAAAACTGCATCTAAAAGCCTGCATCTAATTTTATAACTGCCTTGGCTAGCCTCTTTTTTTTTTTTTTTTTTTTTTTTTTTTTGGGAGCCATGATACCACCCTCTTTATGGATCCCATTTCCAGAACAAACCACCATCCGTTCCAGATGCTGTCCGCAAAAATTATAGGAACGAACGAGTACTAAAAGGCTCGAACAAAATTACTGTGAAGCCGCCTACGGTCACGGGGAAAGGCACGGAAAAGGAACCCAGATCTCTCTGGAACTCCCACTAAACTCCTCCTCTCCGTTTTACCTATTAAAATTGCTTATATTTTCGACAGGATCCGCACAAAAAAAACTCGCTCCATCAGCCGACTCCAGAAAGAAAGAAAGAAAGAAAACAGCCTGCTAAAAGCCTCAGAGCATCTGCATCTATTCTTACGATGATAGATATTAAACGTGACATACACCCAAAAAAAAAAAAGCCCTCCCCTCATGTCCAAAATTTACATCCATAACAAGGATGGAGGAAGGACTTCAAAAAAAAAAAAAAAAAAAAAAAAAAAGAAAAGAAAAGAAAACACAACACAACGCCATTAACATAGCTCTTCTTCCTCCTATACATCCAAAATAGGAAATCTTTAAGGTTACTGCTTTTTATCAGAGAGCATAGAACCCAAGTGATGCGTTGTACTCCTCTGGATTCTTTGTATGCGTATATATTTGGGTTTGATCGATATTTTTAGGGTGTGCGCAAAGTTTTAACCGGCGACAACGACGTGGATCTTCTGGGCCTTGGAAGGGCCGGTAGCGTCGGACTTCTGGTTCTTTGCCTTCTTCTCCTTCCTGGTAGAAGCCTTCAAGGAGAGCTTCCAGCTCTTCTCCTTGGCCTCGTCCATCTCGATCTGCTCCTGCCTGCACTCCTCGCTGCAGAACGGCGTGTCCCCCCTGCATCCCCAAAACACCCTCCGTTAATCCAACAAATTCGCCGGCCAGATCAAACGCAATCACGCAATTCATTCCAAGGAATCCAAAGGGCACTTCCGTCATTCCAGAGACGCCGGTCGCTATCGAATGCCCGCTCTCTCCAAAAACGCCGGAAAGAGATCAAAAGACGAAGGTGCCCGAAATGGAGTGGAGGAGATAAGGGGCAAACCTGTACATAAAGATGTCGCGGTTGCCGGCGAGAGGCTTCTTGCAGAGAAAGCAGGAGTCGAGGAAGTGGCGGGGCTCGTCGTCGGAGAGGGGGTCGCAGAAGAACCTCGATCTCGGGGACCCCACCATGCCTCTATAGCTTCCCTTCCTCTTATTACTGTCATTATTAGAAGAGGAGGGGTGGAGGGCGTAAGGAGCGCTCCCGGAGAACCCCGCTTCAAGATCGGAGGAGGAAGAAGAAGAGGATAAAGAAGAAAAGGAAGAGCAATCCATGTCGGGGGATTGATTGAGATCGAGAGATCTCGATGTTTTGATTATTTTCTCTTCTCCTTCGATGGGTCTGGTTCTGCGAGGGGACGGACGGACGGACGGAGGGACGGATGGAAGGAGGGGAGGTTATTATGGAGGGAGGAGTGGGAAGGGGGAGTTTATTAAAGTGGCGTGGTGGGAAGAGTGGAAAAGGGGGAGTTTATAAAAGTAGTGCGGTGGTGGTGGGTTGGAGCGAGCGAGCGAGCGAGCGAGAAAGAGGAGTGGATTCTTCTCTAGGGTTGAACAAGTGGCCCTCCGTGCGATTCCATTGGCCGGGGACAAAGCATGCACCTGAGTTCCAAAACACACACACACACACACACACACACACAAAAACCTTTTCTAAAAGTTTTTTTTTTTTTTTTTTTAAGAAAAACTTTTCTAAAAGTTAATATAAGAAAACGTGCACTCGTTGTCCCAAATACCATTACTTATCCGGCGAAATTTTGAAACTGCCATTGGTCCATGGAGCATGCTTAACCAATCCAAATAAAAAATGCTAATCTGCGTTAAACACTTGTTGCTGGT
The DNA here is from genome assembly GCA_017589505.3 of Metroxylon sagu. Classification (NCBI taxonomy): domain Eukaryota; kingdom Viridiplantae; phylum Streptophyta; class Magnoliopsida; order Arecales; family Arecaceae; genus Metroxylon; species Metroxylon sagu. The sequence continues at coordinate 539,295 of JACVBY030000574.1, read as the reverse complement.
TAAGATATCTCAATGTCAAGACTATATCTAATATTAAAATATACTATCTTTCACTTGAAATTACACCTATGGATACTAGATCACGGGGATTGTATTCTTATTGAAAGCAAGCTGTTAGAATTTTTAAATGTAACTTTCTATTCATTCACTCACAATCAAAGATTTGATGTTTTATTTTATTTTATTTTGTACTGCGTATATTTATTTTGGAGTAGTTACTTGCTTCGTTAATTCAATTAAATTATAAACAGATGACACGGTCCCACTGGTTTTAACCGTTGAAATTTATTTTAGGCTTGATAGAAAAAAAAAATATATATATATATATAAGATCATATTGAAAGCTGTTGATGGTTAAAAAAATGTAACTTCCTCTGTCACTTTCTTTGCCTCATAGCATTTTTAATATCAAACAATTAGAAAGACATTGACCATGAGCATTATCTTCTAATCTCATATTTCTAAAATATCTTTAATCGTTAGCTAATGGTTTATTAAAAAGGTTTGATTTCAATTACAACATGTTATCCGTAAGAAAGATATATCTTTAATTACACAAGTTATGCTTTTTTTTTTATTTATTTTTTATAATTAAAAGTTATTTTATAATGGCAAGTTATATCTTTCGGATATTTGTCACCACGTACTAAATTACTTTTGCCTCGCAACATCGATAGGTGGGGGGGGTTAGAGGCAATAATTGTCCCCCCTTGGGAGGGAGATGTATGCATTGATTGCTTGGCACGTGATCATCTCGAAGCATCTCCCGAACTCTCGACAAAATATAATTAACCTTTCCTTCCAGAATAACCAGGCACTGTTCGCTGACTCCGCGCCACCGGTTCTGGAGCCTAGCCGCATAGAAAACGAAGGGAAGGGGCATTCTCGTTATTAAAACCAAATTGCAGCCTCTTTAGCGAAACCTCAGAAACCATCCAGATTTTTGGGTTCCACCTCTCCCAGCCATCCAGCACATGCCCGTTACGTCATTCCCTTTCCCACCGGCTCTCACCGGTCACCCGCTCCGCACCGCTGCCGATCTCCGGTCACCCATGACGTCACCCCTCTCCACCGCTCCTTTTGCCGGCCTGCCCGGCTCCCCCTTCCCCACACCCGCCTGGGGGCCACCACCGTGGGGCCCGCTCGATCATGGCGTACGAGCACGCTTTGTTCGCTTTTCGTCGAGAGTTTCGTCACGTGGATTTCCCTTCTCCGGCCAGCTCGGCCGAATCCCTAGCCCGGCGTGCCCTCCGCTCCGTTCTTCTCTCCGTTTTTTCTGATGATTATCTAATTGGAGTTCGATCGGACGGCGCTTGTTGCAGGACGATCGATTGATTTTGGGCTGGGGTGCGATGGAGGAGTGTTAGAAGGTAAGAAATTAATTGGAGTTGGAGTGCACCGGAAACGGCGGAGTGGGTGTCCTTCTCCATCGCCATCGGGAGGAAAAGGGGAGCGGTTTGTTTACTCCGCTTTCGGGTTCATTCGTACAGAGAACCGAAGGTGGGTCTCGCTTTAACGAGATGGTAAGCTTGGGTTGATGCGCGGTGCGGATCAACAAAAGCGATGGCCGTGATGGCTCCCGACGGTGACTAGAAATAAAACTATTTACTGTCACGCACGCGCTTTGGCTAACCGGACGGTCAAGATTGCATCATTTAACGCTTTAATGTTTTTTTTTTTTTTTTTTTTTTTTTTTTTTTTGGGGTTCCTCTTTTCCTTAGCTTATGGGCTACGAGTCAACATCGGTGCCCGTATCACCAGTGCTAGCACGACGGCGACGCATTTTGATTGGAGCGGTGCAGGACCTTCTTGGTTGGCCCCACCAAAACCGTGACCCAGACTCTAAGATATCGCACAGAAACGAGTCCACTGCTCGTCAACCGTTCGCTTGGCGAAATCTCGGTGGACCCAGATGGCATGAGATTTGATTTGATGAGACGTAGTAAATAAACGGCTCGTGATGAGAGCTCTAATCGGACGGTTTACGTTGGGTAAATGAAACCATAGATATTTATTGCACCGGAGGAGTGGTCGCGACCATCGATCTGGGCCCAAGACGGAAGTTTCTTCTACTTTTTTCTTTCTTCCTTTCCTTTCGTTTTCGTGCCAATTTGTCGGGACACGAACGCTGTGGAAACAAAGAGTGGGGGGGGCGACATGCGTGGACCTGACCACGCGGTGCCCACATTGTGCTGAACAGCTACATGAAATTTCTTGGAGGTAGTTGGGCGATCGAGATGTCGTGCTAGCAAATTGCTTCGCGGACCAATCTTTTGGGAGCACCAATTCTAGCAAATAGGTGCAGATGACCAAGTTATTAGGACTGGGTGAATTAAATTTTGTGTCTATAAGATGATGTGTTGTTTATTATGACAGTAAATGCATGGGATAAATAATTGCAGCTATTATGTGACTATCACTTTTCTTGTGAAAGAGAATTAGCAGGGGGTTGGTGAATGATATACTCTACAACGCAAACATTGGGGTTGGACAAGTATGAGAGTTGTGCCTTCGATTTTTCTTTTAAGCCTGCACCTTCAATTAAGATATTTAATTTAATCTAATTAATGTTACACCTAGCTAATCCATTTATTTTATAGAATTATGATATGAAACAATAGTGACAAGCATAATAGCCTTCATTAAGTAACTGTACATAAGTTAAATAATTAGAGCTTATTTACAACTCTCTAAGATAGATTCTTTGTCCTTGTAAATATATGTATATATATGAAGTACCATTGGAATTGTCAACCATGAAACCCTATATTCATAAGCATATTGTCATGGCAACCCATAAAAGAATTGAGCTAAAGTCTTGCTTGTTTGTAAATTTTTGGTTTTTAGAGTTTTTTTTTAAATAAAAAATATTTCAAATCTTTTACATATTATAAGTGGAATAGAAATGGTAGAGCATGATGATACTCATATAATTAAATATCAAAATAAGTGTAAGCAATGAGACATTATTGCATGATTGATAACTTGGTTGCATGAATCATATCTCTTTCAACAAGGATAAAATAACAAACAAAACTTTATATGTCATGTGCTTTCATTAGCTTTGACTAATGGAATACATTAAAACTCATCTTCGTATTCAAATTAACTAGTCCAAAGCTAACTCAAGATTGCAATGGAAGCTTAAAAATAACACTCCAATCATCGTATAATTGACTTGGCATTTGTTCGTCCATATTAGCTAACCACTTCATCTCGAAGTAATAACTATTCGTAAATAGAACAAAATTTATTATAGTTTTTATTAAAAAAATAACACTCAAATTTTGAATCAGTTTAAACTCTTCTAAATTACGAACAATCATTTTTGGATAGCAAACCATTATTATAATACTAATTATAAATGATCTTTATTTAAAAAAATATTTTGTTTTGTTTGAATAGATGCTTTTTTTTCAAAATGATATATGAGAAAGATATGTACGTAAAAAAAAAATAAAAATAAAAATTCATACCAATGCATTCATAGAATAGCACGCAACATTGGAGTCTTCGAGAGATACCCATTCGGGCCTCATTTGGTTACCTAAATGATCAAATTGATTCATCTCTTTTTAAATATACATGCTTATTTAAAGAAGATTACAGCCATGTTTTGACTCCACTTTAAGCAAGAAAAATACTGTTTACAGACCGTATATTTTCACCTATTGTCTCATAATTTTTATTCTTTCAATCTTATTCTTCATCAAATCGACAAGCATTCGAAATTAAGTTCGAGCTTGCCTCTTCTGAGATAAGAACGAGCAAACTGACCTTAAGCCAAGGCTTCAACGACACAGTCAACCTCAAACGGTCGACACAATCAAACTTAAAAAGACACATGGAACCACAATCGATGTCTAAATAAAATATGTATAGTTTTGAGTCAATCACACGCTGCTGAGCCAATCCAACCAAGTGCATGCTCTCTTTACGCAGAAAACAACGGAGTTGAGAAAGATTTTTGAGGTTTGTTGTGATCTTAGTCTTCTTGATCTTAATTTAAGAAAACAGAAAACTTCACCAGCTGACGCACGTGTCATCTCCTCTCTCTCTCTCTCCGTGTCTCTCTCTCTCTCTCTCTCTCTCTCTCTCACTCTTTTCCCAGCAACAGACAATGTGGGCTCCGATTATATACTACGTGTAGTTTAAATGTTATTTCTTTATAGATAAAATAAATGAGATTACGGGAGGGTGCCGTGCTTCAAGGTGGTAAACTTTGTCTTCTTTTTCTCTGCGTCTCTCTCTCTCTCTCTCTAATAATTCTTTCGGCACCAAAAGGTTAAAAAATTAGTTTCCTGAGGATTCTCTGGGGCCACATACATGGACACATGGCTGGAGTCGATGGATCCACGGCTTTTTCTCGTCTTATTTAAAGGCTTCCAAGGGGAATCGGAATCCTAAACTAATGAGACGAGGGGTTTTAGAAAAGCCAAGAGAACGTGAGCAACTTTGGCCTCCAAGCGATTCGCCCTACTCGCGTCTTTTGTTAGGCATGGAGTCCAGGCTCCGAGAAAGAAAATTTCTCCTCGTTGGATCTTCTTATTGCCTTCATTACCATCGTGAATCACCCTATTCATCACCATTGAAGTCGACGTCTTGCCTCCTCCTGTCCCAAGGAATGGTCGTGTCAGTTTAATTATGAAAAATCTAATAAACATATTTCTACTTTGTCAACTAAAAATTATAGCTGAATGCATGCCAACAAATTATTGTATCAGTTAAATTTATGCTTCCATGAAAATGTTCATAAAGTTTGCTGGTTAGCATACCAAATCAACAAAAAATCAGAAAGATTTTAATAATTCTTCAACATCCATCTTTTCCTTTTCATATTTTCTTTCACCGCTAGAAAATTTATTTTGATTTTTTGAACTTGAGTTTGGTCCATGCGTTAATCACCTTCTGTAGTGCCTTAAGCCCATCTGCTGATCCAATTAACTTTGTTAGCGGAACAAAATTATGTGATCCAAAAACTCAAGTAAAATTTAATGGGTAGCGAGTGGACTTGAGTTATAAGTACATAACACATTTCTTTGTTATCACAATCAGAATATATCTCAAGTCAGGTCGTTGGTGCTGCAAGGATGGCTCTACATTATGATGAAATTTTATCACAGTCCATAGGTAGTCCTTTTTTCATACACATCAACTTCTGCACGTTTGGATTGGCTTTGATACTATTTGTAATGCTTCAAATTCACGTGCTAGCCTAATCAACTTCGTTAGTGAAACGAAACAACATAACCCAAAAACTCGAATAAAAGTTATTTGGTAGCAAGTGGACTTGAGTTATAAACACATTTTAGGGTATCACAGTCGGGTTGTTCATGTTGCAAAAGTGATCCAAGTCATTTTAGGGTATCATAGTCGGGTTGTTCATGTTGCAAAAGTAATTCACTTCGATCGGGTTTGATACCATTTATAATATCTCAAGCTCACCTAACTTATTTAACCCTATTAATGAATCAAAATCACGTGAACAAAAAACTTAAATAAAAGTTAATAATGGGTAACAAGTGGACTTAAGTAATACAAAATTTTAAGAAATCATACCTTTAATATTTATGTTAAGTATAAATGTGATCTTAAATTTAATGAAATAGAATAGATTTATTTTTATTTTTTTTATAGAATGAAACATAGCGATATTTTGTCTCACACTTTAAATAAGGATGTAAATCTAATGCGGTGTAAATTTATAACGCTTTGATGGCGGACGTGAGAAAAATTTATTATATCCTACCGTCATCTAAATATATATCATGCTCTGCGAAAAAGCTGTTACGAATTATCCCGCGGAAAAACATGAAAGCAAACACTTGCTTGCTGCCACCCTATGGACACACGTGTCCTCTTTGGATCCCGTGTGTCACGGTTCACTTCAGTGGATACCTTGTTTTCCCTTTCCCTTTTTTTTTTTTTTTTAATTTTTCTCATTATTTTTTTCTTAAAAAATAAATTACTTGTTAATCTTTCCGCGAGCACCGTGAGCTCTAGTGATGCTGTATGGGTTTACTTTATATATATATATATATCGTGGAGTGTCGCCTGGAACCAGCTTAAGGTGGGGTAACATCTGCGCACTTTCTCCTCCTCCCCATTCGCTGCGCTCCAATGATCTAATATTGTTGTTAATATAATATTTAGAAAAGAAATTTTCTCGGGGCCTCGAGGATTCCCTTCGAAATCGTGCGAAGAGACGACGCGTGTTTGGATACGGTGGAACCACGGCTTCGGTAACGTTAGTTTAAGGGTCAAGAGCGAATCCAATCTCATTTCATGGTACCGACGGCTTCATTTCATCGATTCACGCGCCTGCCGTTTCTTTTGGAGCCAAAGGCTAAATATTTTATTATTGTTATTGAGAACATGGGTTGATAAATTATTTAATAGGAGGATATTGGGTTAGGAAAGGAACAAACGTACCTTCCTTCCTTCCTTCGTTCCTTCTGGTTTAGTTGCTTCCAACTCTAAGGAACGAAAATAATAATTTTAAAACTAGCTTTATGAGGTGAGGCTATCTGTATCTATATCTTTGGAGCAGCATCTCTAGGCTTTATAGATTGTCAAAGCCTAGCTATTCTAGCGGGTTCCTGCACCTATGGAGGCTCATCAGTCAGTTCCATTGGTTAAGGGTTGCTCGTGAGAGTTTCATGATAGCTCGTCACCATCTTCATTCTAGATGTGTAGGGTTAATTAGAGGGAGATTCCGCCAAAATTTTTCAATGGACCAACAGGTAAAAGCAACAACAAATGCCTTCACAAAGATATTTCAGTCTTGCCAGGGCATCGCCTGCTGATGTTTGGTGGGAAAGCATGTTAAGGTGGGCAGATGAGCATAGAGCCTTAAAAAGAGGTGGAATTGATAAATTTTTCATAGTCATTGAAGTTCTTTCGTCACGTCTTTCATAAAGATAAATGACTTTTTCGTAGTCCATCGCTTCTTTTTCGAAAGATTCTAGGTCGCTTCTTTTTCTAAGTCCTAAATGCTTTTTCTTGTGACCTATTTAACATCATAAGGTTGGAGCTTTGATATAGAAAATAAAAAGCAATTAAAAGTTATATGGTTCTCGATTTGAAGTTTCTTTTTCTTTTCTGCATCATAATTTCTTTCTTTTTGATAAAAAAATTTTTCTTCTTGAATTCTTCTATGCTATTGGGTATTGACAAAAGTTTTACCAATCTTTTCTATAATCATGCTCTTAAGAGAAAAAATTTTGATCGTCTTTTAAGGTAGAATTCTTAATGATATCAGTACAAAGGTCAAAAATTGTCTTAAGACAATTCCTAACATGCTTTCATAGTTATCTTCTTCATTATTTTTATTACGGACCAATCTAATTAGATTATTGGTAAATCAATTCAATTTTTTATTTATATTACATTATTATTGTTAAATAGGTTTGAAGTCTCCATCTAGAATTTATCCACAACATATAAATAGATAAATAAGCACATACATTGAGAATATGAATTAATATAATGAAAGAATAAAACATTTACAGTGAGAATATACAACTGATTAATCAATGGAGCTAGAAGTTATTGTCTCATTTTTCAAAGCTGGCTTATCAAATATTCTTATGATATAAAGATTGCAGCACAATGATAACGAACCTTTGCAAACAAAAACATAAAATCCAGGATCAAGAAGCTCACTCAAATTCGGCCAAGTTTATGTTCAACCATGACAGCATCACTCTTTGACTTTCCACCATCTCAATAATGGTGATTCGTCTTGAATCACGAAGAGAGCATCTTCACAGCAATCGCATTAATTGTCTCTTTTAGCTAAGTAACCTGAAAGGATGGAAACTTCCCAGTTGGTTGAAGACGTGAAGTTGAACAGCATCACCCATCGTGCTGCTGCACACTAAATAATTCAATCGCATACCTCAAGTCTTCCTCTTCTTCCTGCCTCCATTATTGTTTCCAAGGGAAGAACGGAGACAAACTTGCTCACATAACTCAAAAGTCTCCTTCATCGTTCAGTCAAAAGGGCATTTCCGCACTCCCCGAGGAAGCTCGAAGCAGAAAGTCAAGATTGGTTTAGTTAGAAACTGTGAAACTCTGAGAAAAAAATTTGGTTGGCATTTTGAGGAAGCTTGAAGCAGAAAGTCAAGATTGGTTTAGTTAGAAACTGTGAAACTCTGAGAAAAAAATTGGTTGGCATCAAAATGTCAGCCATGTGGCTTCACGATTTTAGACAACCAATTTAAACTGGAGAAATTCTGCCGTCGGTTTCAGATATAAAATTGAGACCTTCTCGCCTGATCGGATTCTTCTGGAGGATACTTTATCATTGTTATCGACCCCAGATTTGATCGAAATCAACAACATGACAACATCTAAGCGGCGCAGGGAACCTTTTCAAAATAAAATTGTCAATTGGATGGTCAAAACAAAATGTGTTCCTCGGATTAACCAATTCTAAGTAGTTCTAATTATCAAATGAAGAGAGAAACTTCCGCTTGTTTTTAGTTAAGCAAAATAATCCAATTCAATCTATTTTCTCATAAAAAAAAAATCTTATGTTCCGTAAACTTTATTAAGGCCTAACTTTTGTCTACGCTTTGGGCGGTAGAGTTTTTAATAAAAAACTGTTTGTTATTTGCTAATTAAATTTTTAGAGAGTTGTAAAATTTTAACATATGTTTGGCAATCAAAAAAATTAAGAAAGTCATTTTAGTAGCAAAGAATGACAAAAAAAAAAAAAAAAAAAAAGAATATTACATAGTGCTTAGAATTATATAATTGTTCATATCAAAAGTTATTCTTAATTTATAAATTATTTATTTTAATATTTTAATCTAAATAATATAATAAATAATAATTATTATATATGTTCTAAAAATATAATATTTTTTGTAATACCATTATTTCATAATAATCTTAACATTATATAATATTATATTAAATAAGATTATATTACATTTACATTACATAATAAAATTATAATTATAATAATATTATAATAATGAAATCTAGTATAATATAATTATTATATTATATTATATTATATTATGATACAACAATATAATAAATATATAATCATATTTTAGTTATAATAAATTTATATTATTATAATGTTATCATAATATTATAATAATGATATTTTAATATAAGTATATTATAATAAATTTTAATGATAATAATACTATAATATTAAATATGTTTGTTTTTGAACATTGGAATCCGTAACTAACAAGGCCAATGAAAATAACTTCCTGGCACTTTATAAGCAGAGCTTTTATCCATAAACTCTAAATTAGAATTTTTTTTTCTTTAGTAGATTTTTTTTTAAAAAAAATTGAAAACAGCTGGAAAACTATTTTAAAATTTCTGCCAAACACCTGAACATCATCTTAAAAACGCATTTTGCTCCTTCAAAAGTAATGAAAAATGGGACCAATGTTCGAAATTGAGACTTAGTAGACGGGAATGGCTGGTACCCCCTCTTACGGGGTTCAGTTCCATGCGATATTACTCTCATTTCGAAACATAACAATGATCTGATCTCCGTGCCTAGACTTCGACCTTAAGATGGTGAGCAAAAATTAGCCAAAACATAACAACAACAACAATAATAATGAAGTAGTTCACTTGATAATCTGGCAGTAACATCGCCAACCATATCCACGCAGATAGTATTTAAACGATTTGAAACGATTTCTTTATGCAAACCAGATTTTAGCTCTTGGAGTGGTAGATTCTGAGCTAACGAATGCTGTTTGCGATATCCTTAGCAGAATTAGAATCGAACAGTGGATCTTCCCACCGTTATTAAGCAAGTAGAATCGAATGCAATAAAATCAGATATCGAAAGGTTTCAGAACCAGCAGCTGGAACGAGGGGCATCATCAGAAATCAGATATCGAAAGGTTTCAGAGCTAGCAGGCAGCAGCTAGAGAACAAGAGGCTAGCGGCAATTAACACATCTGATAACGAAAATAAAATTCAAACCAACAGCCAATCCATTGGATTATCTAATGCTGTAATAAAAAATCACGCCCATCACTTACCTTACCTAAATGGTCTTAATCACGAGTTTCCCCTCATGTATCATTGATGGTTCTTGTTTCATTCCCGACAAGCTTGGGATGAACATTCGATTGCTTTCACTGTAAGCGCAAAGCCCAACGAAAGCAGCCAGCTACAAATGATGAACACCATACTACTACTTTTGCTAGAATTACAAACCTTTGTTGCACGGTTTTTTCCCAATCCATTTATTCAAGATACCAAAAGAACATTGCTGAACTTAAACCATCACGTATCATTGATGATTATTGTTCCCTTCCAGCTTAGACTTGGGATGGATGTTCAACAGATTCCACCGTAAGTACAAAGCCCGATGACAGAAACCAGCTACAAATTATCAACACCATGGTATTGCTCTTAGTAGAATTACAAACCTTTATTGCAAGGTTTTGTTCCCATCCTACCATCTATTCAAGATACAAAAGGAACATTGTTGAATTTGAACCATAAACTGCGACAAACTTCAGTGACACCGAATTTCTCCTGATTGCCAAGTTGAATCCACAACCTGCAAAGTCTAGGATGATTCTGTTCATTCCTTCAAAGGTGCCTCAGAATAATGATCATGCCTGAAAAGTAGTATTGGATGTAAGAGTCAGTCTCCACACTGAGGACAATATGAACGTTGAAGCACTGCTTGCATGTTTCATAGTAAATGATAAACATAGTTGCATATAGTACAGTAATAGCAGAACCATGGACCTGTGAGGTGACAGGCAAAGCAAGTAAGCAAACTGAATAGAAATGACCATTTTATTGTTCAGTTTTCACACGTAATCTATGATGCCTGTAGATATTCGGCAGCAAATATGTATTTGGAGTGGCATGTGGAAATTAAATTTAACGTTGCAATAAGCAGCATTCATATAATTGAACCTTGGTGACATGATGCTATGAGAATGATCAATAGATGGCAATGGCATGCCGTACTGCTACTTCAAGAGGCCCACTTTCTTTATGAACCAGAAAAGACGGTAATCCATGATTACAATAATGAACGATGAAGAAGAGTTGTTTCCAGCTACTTGGAGTTCACAACTAGAAGAGTTTTTTCCAGCTACTTGGGGTTCACAACCACTCATAGTGGTGAGGGCAAAGTGAACAGTTCTTTTGCTTTGTCCTTGAAAGTAAAAACTCTAAATCGCTAGACACTACATATTTTCTTCTGAAAGGAAACTTCTAATGATGCCTGAGGCTCTGCTCAGGGCTCGTCCATCCCCACCCATATGCATTTCATGTGGCCAATTCTAGTAAAGTTGAAAAATAAGGCCCAGATCTCAAATTGCAGCCCTCAAGTTTAGTTATATTGCATTTGACCCAATAAATTTAATCAAAAATAAAATTAAGTTCTTGATGCAAGGACCAATGTAAGTACAATGGCAATAAGCACAAATGTGAACAACTATGTCAATATTTTTTACAAGTTAATTAAGGAATCTGACCACATAACCTCATGATCATCCACTCCTATAAACTCAATGACCTACGAAATACAGCAACACAATGACTAAACCTATGAAATACAAGAAACAATAATGAGTAAGAAAATAATCAGCTACTACTTACTAGTGAGTGAACCTTACAATGTTATTTGGCAAGTAACAACAAATGATAAAACTAAAAAGGCTTGGAGATAAAACTTAAGAAAGGTCCAGTCTTTATTTAATTCTGACATTTCCTTGATGAAAAGCCATTTATTCTAGTAAAAAAATTCACAAAGTCTTCTTTTAGAAAAAAATGTTGCTTGAGCTGGAAAGTTTGTGCATAATTCTTTGCACCTAGCCTGTAAGTAAATACCTGTACTGCTAAATCCACGTTTATTTCTGATAGAACTAAAATATTAAGAAGAATTGATAAAACCAAATGTAGATGGATGAACTAAGGCATGTATAAAATATACATAACCATAACCAACCATCCAGCCTGTTCCCAAATACTTGGGACTGGCCTTTCAGATCCTCATTCGCTGGGTACACATGATTATGATTATTCAGAGATATTCAGTTTAGTAATCCAAGACAATCAATTGAAATGCCATTTATCTGCTAATCTACTGAAATAATTAAAGCCAATTTGCAGCCACAGCTATAATATAGATAAATACATAAACGTAAATGGGCATGTGGAAATTTTGATTTAAACATGCCAACTTATAGTAACTATTAGCTTCCAACATTCTTTGTCATATAACTCAATATACAGAGTGAAGAGCTATAGCACTGCTTAATATAACAGAATATATAGGTTGGTACAGAAAACTTCCAAATTATAAATCCTGCTCTACGCTACAGATTTATAATGGGCATTAGGCAATTATGAAATAAATCTAGCAAAAATTTTATCATACCGAACTTTACGAAAAAGTTGATAAAGGCCTGTCCCAGCCATTGCAACATTTACACTGAAAAGATTCCAGTTTTTCTGAAATATCCAAAGTAAAACCAAGATAATAAGATGAGTAGCACGTAATGGCACGAAGATATTCATGATATTATGCAAAAGTCAGCAGATTTAATAAATAAAACTCCTCTTTTTTGCCACAGCAAATAATATAATAAGGTAAAGATCGATAAATTAACTCAAGAAGACATTAGTTTTTAGCTAAGTTCACTACATCCGAACACATCTGCTGATTCATATTACTCAGTTGTTCCATTTCTTTCAATATAAAAGAATTGCCCAAATGCCTAGTAGGTTAATGACTTTCTGACAGTTCCCTGCATAATTGACAATTTGCACAAGACTATATGCTTAATTCTATCTTCATCATGGGAACCAAACAAGTGATAGAGCCACAACCAATAAGCCTTCTCCCACCTACTTAAGTTTTAGAAATCCTTCACCAATTTTCCCTATTAAACACAAAAGTTTACCTCTTTTCACTTTCTGTTGTAACAGATGAGCCTTCAAGGCTATGACACATGGTTTTACACTACACACATCATATCTTTTGACAAGTGAAAATCTTTACCCTTATGCCTCATTTGGTTGTAGGAATGGAATCAAGGCAGAAATGAAATCAAGACAGGAATGGAATGGAATGAGCATGGTGATTGCAGTGTTTGCTTAGATGAGGGAATTAAGCACAGAATGGAATTCTAATTTCATTCCTCTGTTTGTTGTGCAGTAAAACTAGAAGAATGGAATCAAATTTATTAATTAACATCATTTTTCAAATTTTATAATATAAAATTCTAGCATCAATGAATTATAACTTTAATGTAACTTGTATGATATTAATATAATTTGTGCCACAATTACATTAATATAACAAGTTATATTATAATGTTATTTTTTTATAATATTATAACATTAAATTTAATATTAAATTAATCGTAATATTATATTATATTACAATTTAATTTTATATTATAATGAAAGTTGTAATATTAAACTTTTTTTTTATTAATGATAAATATAACATCAAATTTAATATTATAACATTAAAATATACAACTTTCATATTATAATATTAGCTATTATAATATTATAATATTATAATATTATTATAATGAGCCAGTCTTGGCTACATTTAAATGTAGTCAGATCTGATCACCTCTTCCACCCTTGGATTCACACAGTTTAGGGATATCAAAGATGAAAAAAATAAAATAGGTGGGGTTGCTCTGAGATTCGTGTAAATCTAAGGATGAAGGAGATGATCGGATTGAATGCAGCTAAGTCTAACTCATATTATAATATTATAAAATTTTTAATATTACAATATTATAATATGATAACAATTTTAATATTATTATACCTATTATAATATTTTAATATTAAAGTTTAATATAACTATTATAATTTTATAATGAAAGTTGTTATAATTTTTTTTATAATGTTATAACATTAAAATTAATATTATATTATTATAATATGATATTCTATCATAATTTAATATTATATTATAATAAAAGTCATTATATTAATTTGTTTGGTTATGATGGGATACAAGTTATATTAAATTTAATATTAGGAGCAATATGCTCCTCTAGGCATATCATAAGGGTAAAGTTGGAATAGTAAAAAATATAGGTAGTAAGGTCATGGAATGGAATTACAATTCCTGAGTAGGGATGGTGGAATGCCCATTCCTCCAAGTAAATGAATTTTCATTCCAAAGGAATGGCAATTCCACCTTTATTTTAGGCAACCAAATAGTGGAATAGAATGAAGACTGAAATCACCATTCCATTCTAGTGTTGATTCTATCCAACCAAACATAGCATTAAAGGTCCGGTTTGGCTCACAGACTATAAGACAAGGCATTGTTGTAGCTAATGTCATTTAAATCCATTTGGCATTTTTGTTCCAATAATAATTTTTTGATTTAGTTTGGTTGCAATGTTTCTGTTCTAAGCAATCATTACTTCACCTACGCACATCAGCTGGATCTCACCAGCAGTATTTTCAAGTGAAACAAAGAGTAAATTGCATGATTAGGGTGGATAAACCAGACACATAAACCTATTTACAGTTCCCGGACTACTCCAAGAAATAATACCATATTTACTTGAATTAACAGGGGTGACAAACTTTTATCCCTCTGACAAGATAGGCCTGGGTGTTTCATACACCCCAGCTTGGCTAGCCAATCTGCAATAAAGTTTCTAAGTCTTCTCCTGTGCATCAACATTATCTATTAAATGTCCCTGAAGGTGTTATAGCAGCCAGAGTATTTGCTTCAGTAAATCCTGTACCATTGAGGCCAGCAATTATATCACTTACCATGTGAACAGTGCCCAAGAATCAGCTTCTATATGCATTTTTTAGTCAGTGCTCTATATGCCACTTGTAATCCCATTCTTACAGCTTTTAGTTCTCCTTTATACCCTAGATTTGCTACTTGGAGTGTTGGTTTTCTGCACTCATCTTTTGCTGTCTGTCCTAGACATATCCTAGTGGCTTCCTACACCATGAAAAATCCACATATATTACTATCAAATCCTGCTGAAGTGTCTATTATTTTGCAATTCTTCATGCACCACAAACAATATGGTAGTATTCGGTATAAATTTTTGAGATCTTTAAAATTCTTTTAGCATCTCCCAGAGGATAGTATCAACCCTATCCCTTTATTTTGGAACACCTTTCATTTCTTTCTATCTACAGATGCCGTAGCATAGACCATATCAATACCATGCCATCCTCCAAATCCTTGTCTCCAGTAAATTTTCCTACCAGTTTTACACTGCTCATCCATATGTGCGATGGGGATCCAATACAAGTCATCTGATATCTTTACATACTGTCTGTGGTTATTGGAGATTAATCACAATCTGTTTTTGTTAGTGTGCTTTGAATCTGCTTCTTGATTCTTCTGTGTCAGATTTTTTATGTTATACCAAACCATGCAACTAGTAGGGTCATCAGCTGTGCATCAGATGCACAAAGTGTCGAGGGTAGGTCCTAGAAAAATTATGGTTTAGAAAATTTGGTATGCTTACTTCCAGAATTTTGTAGACCGACCAAGGACAAATATTAGAAAAATATTGATAAGAGAATGGTTAGGCAGGGTTGTGAACTGGGCGATGCCCCATAAGTCATGCTTCTCCTCTCCTTGGAGGAGTGTCAGGGTTCAAGACTTTGGTGATGTAGTCCAAGTAATTAAACATAAGTAGTGGTTCTCTCTCTCTCTCTCTCTCTCTCTCATGAAAAAGATAAAAAAAAAAAGAAAAGAAAAGAAAAGAAAAAAGGATGGTTATGCAGGGTCATTAGTTTCCTACAGGCTAGGGAGAGGGGAATGCATGATGTATTAGGATTTTGTTATACAAAAAGATGGTCTAAATAGATGTTCAGGAGAACTTCAGGATTTCTCTAAGAAGGCCTTGCCACAAAATGGGGGAGGAGAAGACTAGCGTTCAAATCTGAGGCTTCTAGGGTTAATGATGATGGGAAGAAGATTTAGACCTCATGATGGTTACAAGTAATAGCTGTTGAAATTTTAGGATATCAAAGAAAAGATGCTCAGAGGGTAATCCACAGTAACCAGCCTGCCTACTTCCAGAGTTGGGCCCCTCTTGGACAAATATAAAAGAAAGATTAACCAGAAAGCCCACATGGAAATGTTCAGATCCCAACAATATCCCTAAAGAAAGATCTAAGATATCCCTAACTGGC
The DNA here is from genome assembly GCA_017589505.3 of Metroxylon sagu. NCBI lineage: Eukaryota > Viridiplantae > Streptophyta > Magnoliopsida > Arecales > Arecaceae > Metroxylon > Metroxylon sagu. The sequence continues at coordinate 523,128 of JACVBY030000574.1, read as the reverse complement.
TGAATGTCAAATCATCCTAAATGATCACTAAAATATGTATTTTTTCTTACTGTAAACAGCATGTCTGATTTGTTCATTCATTTCTGGCCTCTTTGGGTACAATTAAGCCCATTTCTATAACCTCTTGCAGCTGGCCACATCACCAGGCATAAACAAGATATTGAAGCACTGAAAAAGCTAGTTGCAAGTGATGTTAAACTTATCAGTCAAACATTTCATAAATGCAGAATACAACCATGGGCCAATATAACTTCAAGTACCCAGATACCCACTTAAGAATGAGATTGGGACCTTTCAGCATCAGGATACTAATGTTAATGGTCAAAGGATGGCCAGAAGTAGAATAGATTGGTGGGATAGTGATATCTTACAACACGCCAATGTTTCACTTGATTTGATGAAGTGGGATTAAAGAAATAAAGTGAGAAAAATAGATAATTTACAACACTTAGAGGAACAATTAGTGTCTTTTATCCATTCATGGTGAGGATATATGGATACACACTGAGAATGACATATAACATATTTAGAGTTCCTAATAGCTAGCTGATTAATAATCTAAATAATTGCTCTCGATAACTGCTTAATCTAATCCTAAGATAATTTTAATATTATTCTAATAAATTGCTTAAAATCATTTGAACGAAATAAAAAATAGAACATATCATTTTCAATATCTGCAAGAGGGATCCCCTCTTCATTGTCCAAGTACTCAGAATGTTATCCTACCAGGATCACAAAATCATAGATTATTGTGAAGATAACATGAACAAAACATGTTTTCTCACTACAACACTTCAAATAATGGATTTAACAGAGGGCCTTCAACTTTTCCATGCATCAAACAAATGTATTGAATAAACAAACCAATATCACCATCAATCATCACTTTTCTTCTAGCAAATAATCAACTCTCCCCAGATCAAACTCATTTACTAGACTGCCGCACAAAATTTCTTGAAGCATTCTATGATATGATGATTTGCTTTCACCTTCCAGCTTCCAAAACTGGCACTTTCTGGCCTTTGATCTCATGTAAATCACTGCACATTGACCTTAAGATATCTAGTTAACTACCCTATCATAGGCATGTCACTCTGATACCAATGTTACAATGCGCATGATCTCATTTAGTAGGATTAGAGAAATTTAAGGCCTCTGACTAAAGGCCTGACCTGGAAGGTTAGGAATGTGGGATCTGGATAACATTTTGTCCATGAGGACCATTTGACATCGTTTTAAGGAAAAATAAATAAACGATCAATATGTTGTATACTTTATATAACTAGCCATCTGAAGCCCCAGGTTGGTGTACTAACTTGGTAAAAATTTTAGCATATTTATGCCGCTTGAATAATTAATCACTCCGTCACACCAACAATAAGTTGCCCTGACAATACCGAGGCACTATTGAGATTGGCAAACCACAAAGCGGCAATTCTAATGAACTCTAAGAAATCCTGGAAATTAAAATGCTTCATCTATATAAAAGCAATCTATTTAGATATGTCACGTCAGTAAAAAGTTTGACGCTAACAATCAGACTTTTGAGCAAATAGTAATGTAATCAAAACACTAACAAAAATAGATAATGATTAATTATATTGTGTAAATGAAGGATAAACATTATATATATTGAAGGCTACAGCTTCTAAAAGATGCGAGAGTATAAGATACAATTTTGAATTGATGACTGAAGAACCTGCATGAAACACTTACTGGTGTGATTACTGTGCTATAACGTGACCAGATGAGCCCAGTCATAGTAACAGCTGGATAACAAAAAATGAAGATAAATGTTCAACTTCAAAGATTATCCTGAAGAGGAATCAAAGGAAAAGCAAGAACATTCCAAATGGTTTAATGTGCTGAACAATGTTTGAATATTAGAGGTCACAAACCAATTTGCTGGGGGTAGGAAAGGTTTTCAGGTGGCTTGGAGAAGTCAGCAATATTTGCAATGCTTATACCCCATTTGAAAGTTGGGGCCCAAAAATGAACTGTAGTCACGAAACATGTCATTTTCATGAATGATAAAAAGAATGTAGACTAATCAGAGACAGGGATCTAAGAAAATAGTTACAATAACAAGAAGAGAATCTCCATACAAATCTTTCTACTTATTTTTCGATCATATTACATATCAAGGTCTCTATCAGTTTGCACTACAAAGAGTTTCAGTATTCCAGTTTATCAGCAATTTAACAAATAGGTGAAGAATGAGAATGTTTAAAAGCCTCATTTGTTTTTAATGAGCTAAGTATGGTTCATGCAAAATTTAAAGAGAGTGTGAGAGAATAATGATAATTGTATTCTTTGCTAGGATGATGCACATGCTTGAACAGTTTATGTAGGTGCAGTAATTAAACCACAGTTGCCAAGAAACTTTGTCCACCAAAATTTGTAATCCCAGAATACTCTTTTTTCACCCATTTAAAATTTAAGTACTTAACTTCAACAAAACTGGAAGCATCTGCTACAAATTTTATATCCAATCACCAGGAATCTCAAATATCTGTTCTTACTAAAAAAGAAAATCTTAAAATTCCAGAATGTTCACCTCATTGATTTAAAAACAAAGAAATGGTTCTCTTGCTTACACTAAAACATGTTGTTCTTAGTTCAGAGCATGACAGTTCTCCCAAAAAAAAAGTGCAGAACATGACAATAATTTATTCCTGCTAAAACTACAAGAAGAAAAGACAACAGGATTTCTAACAACTACCCCATTTTAATATAGATACACATTCTTGTAAGTTTTCTCATACAAGATCCAGTGAAAATTCTAGAAAAATAGACATCCAGTATTTTTAAATTCATATTATCATGTAAAGTGTGGAATAGCTACAGCTGATTCCATGAACCGATGTGCTAAATCAGGAAATCTCTCTCAATAGCTTTAGTACCACTTGAATTCTCTGGATCATGTCCATAGGCCTAAACTAATAATCAGCAATCAATTCTTCATAATTCCTCCTAGAGAAGTAAGAATCAAAAAATCTCCTACTATAATCCATAAAATATATTAATATCAAATGCAATTGAAAGTGGCTTCAAAAATTAAAACCAAAATGTCAGAGGCTGAGTTGGGAGGATTTAGAAAAAGAAGAAAATGAAAAACTAATAAAAAACCGATAATAGAAGCACATCTGAGATAAAAGAGTTGACATAGGGGTGACAGAGAAAAAATAACAAACTGGTTTTAGGGCCTGCTGGGTGGTTCCATAAAGCTTGAATTTTTGATGCTGCCATCTCAAGAAACTTATTTTTCTTGCACTCTTTTTCTCCTTCCTAAATTTCCCTCCAGCCTGAAAGATAAGACCATCAAATAGATGTGATTTAACATTATGCAGATAAACATGCAGAAAAGCATAAATGCTAAAGAAAACCAATAAAAGATGCATAAAACTCCACACTGCCTTTGTGATGAACCAAGTTGAGCAATGAATGCATGTCTGGGTTAGTATCCATTTTAAGGTGTAAAACAAACACCACGCTCAGACTCTTTTTTAGTTTCATGGCATTTCCTTTCATCACCCATCATCTCATAGTTTCATTGCATGTTCATAGTTGGAAGCGAAGTTGACCAATAATCAAATCAACGTCTTGACATAATTTACATATGTCAAGCATGGACTCTAATGCTCCTCCCTTGGAACAATGACTTGTCACATAGTAAAAGTCTAATCTATGAGCAGGATATGCATAAAAAACTTCTACGTGACATGACATGCGAACCGCCAGGCTTCCAAGACAACAGGAGAGAGCCATGGATCTCTTTTGTCCACTTTAAGAACCTCAAAGATCCAAGGAATTCTTCATCTTATTGAGTGGTCGATGAATCCTATTAAAACTTGTAAGACCCTAGATCATCTTGACTAGGTCATGTACGCTGATAATTTAATTTGCCTCGGAGAGTTCTCAACTTTTCTGGGCTATTATGATCTTGTCACATAGCAAATTAGAGCAATCATGTTACATAATGATCGTCTCCATCGTTTTCTCTTGTTACCAACGCCGCAATCATTATGGCTGCTGAATAATCTTGGATAGTCCTCCGCTTCAAGAACTTGTCTGATTGTTTGAGAGTGCACTGCTGTTGCATCGGGAAACCACTCACGCCATCATCTTTTTCATCACTCTAGCTACGGCGTTCGAAGCCTCCATCAAAAACTTAAATCACACCTTGAATCAACGGAAGCAGAAGGAAATTTCCATATCACACGAGAGATTTCAGCAATCCACATGAATCACTCAAAGAAAATTCTTGACGAACACGTAAGTTTTACCAACCATTCGATTGAAAAGAAAAGGAAAGGAATCAGCTTCCTTAGGTTTCAAGAGGTCAGATTCCGCTAGGAAAAAACCCTAAATCGTGATTAAAGGGCAGGCAATAAAGGATTGATCGAGGAGAGAAAAGAGATCTGACCTTTCGTCAGGCGGCGCGGCGGCGGAATGCCCTCTGCCACACTGCTCGGCTACTCTTGGTATTGGGAGCGGATCAAAATGAATAACGCGTGCCGTCGGTCCAGCTGCCCTTCTTCCCTCACGTTCGGAGTTGGTTGGTAAACTCAACGCTCCGAGTTCGGATACGGGGCAAGAATGCTACGGCTCGCAATGTATCCACTCAAATGATCGATACCTCGATACCGCAGTAGAACGAGATGGTTGGCGGACGTCGCGGTCTTGTTGAAGCACCCATTCATTGCATCTTGATGGAGATTGCGTTGGGTAAGGTTTTGGGTACCCAAATGTTCTGCGCTTTCTAGGTAGGATTATATGGTGAGGAGCGAGCCAGCAAACGGGTCGGGCCGGGTTGACGGATAAAACCCGATCTGATTCGTATATAAAAATTTTTGGATTGAAATAGGTTTAAAAATTGAATTCAATCAGAATTCTGAATCAGGCCAGCTCAGACGCAAGGCTTAATTCAACTTAATTGATAAATATTATATAGGTCTTTTTTTTTTTCATTTTAATTATTTATATTAATTTATCAAATAAATTTTATTTGAATTGATTCTTCTTTTTCATCTTAACAGCTAAAACCCTTTTCTTTTTTCTAAAGCTATTTATGTCAATATATATATTTTATTATTATTTATTTTTAATAATTTTTTTTATAATATCTTTAAATATATTAATAAATAATCTAAATTTGATTGATAATTACTAAATTTTACCTATAGAATAATAGTCAGATGCTTCACTCAAATGTAAATATAATTCGATTCAATCTTGTTCCGAATTATTTAACTCCAAATAAATCCAAATAACTTGTGAGTTTTTTTTTTTTTTTTTCATAAACCTGACTCGATTAACAAATGAATCAGATTCGAATCCAAAAATATGACTCAAGTATAAGATTAGATTGAACGCATGATTGACCTAACTCATTTGCAATCATAAAGAAGAGAGCTTTGATAATAAATATTTTCAACTATTCAGCTGAATTTAATTTCTTTCTATAGCTTTTCGTTGAACAACCGGTACTTATACAACCACCAAACTTAACAAACAACACGTTTTGTTATTAAGTGCATTCATCCTTTAACTGAAGCTGCCATTTTGTCATCTTTGATCAAAATAATAATTATATTTTTAATATGCATTTTCGATTAAAAATTATATTTTTATTTTCTGATCAGTAATATCATTAAATAACATCATATTTTTCCATGAAATGGGTTATACGAGGATTTTTTAGGATAAAACCTTTAAGATTTTTGTCTAAGTAAATGGTTCAGGCAGCCTGACAACAATATACTGGCAATAGTTGAACAATTTTTAAGGACAAATTTCTATGGCATAAAAAAAAATAAGGTTGTTAAGTTGAAACATTAAAAAAAATCGATGCCGTCCGTAGTTATAAATACTGTTTCGCATTCAACACTCCCATGACTATCCTAATTTTTATGTCATTAAAAAAAAAAAAATACAATATATCAATTTTGGAGTTTTTTTTTATTAATAAATATCTAGTGATAAAGATAACATCCAATCACCTGTCTTCTTGCATGACATAAGGGCTGAAGGAGGGTTCATTCTGTGGGTATGTTGGGGTTAATGATTGATGAAGAAGCCCTATGATTGAAATTAGAGCAGGAAAGCAAAAGACTCTTAAGCTTATTTGCCATCTAAGTGATTGAAAAATGGGATAATATATTATTTATTTCTTCTTTTTTTTGATAAGTTGTTAGTGAAAAATTATATTTCATTAGATTAGTAGTTTTTCGTCATCAAGATTAATAACAATCATGACGATGAATGTTATTTTATCCTCATAATGTGTACTATAGTTGAACCATGCGCATAACAATGATGTCACTCCTTACAAGAGTTTGATCTATTAATAAAAAATTGAAGTGCTTGAAATTGTATTCCATTACGTGCATTAAATGTAGGTGTTATTTACACCGTATTCATTGATCACAATGTGAATATTAGAAATAACACATTCGTTTATTATTTAATATATAGTATATATTAATAATATTTTCAATTTATTATTTAAGATGCAATGAAATTTGATAATTAGATACTTTTATTTCTTATAATTTATTATATTATTATATTATATTTTTAAAAATAATTTAAAAAATCATACCTGATGCATCGCTTGACTGCGTATCACATAAAACTTTGTTATAAAAAAAGTTATTGATCCAGAAATTTATATAAAATAATTACATGTTGTTAGGGTGTTATGTGCAACACTATGTTATGCCAAAATTTAACTAGTCTCTGCAACCAAATCGCCGGAACTAGTTCAATCTTTACTTGATTATACTTACTTAAAATCCTCTATCAAAACGCACTTAAAAATCCATTTTGGCCTCCAAAGTTCCAGTGCTTAGTTGTTATGATTACGGCGTTCTTGAAACACGAGGAGCTAAGCCATAATAACTTAAAGTTTGAGGATCAAAATGAATTTTGAGTGGAAGTTGGAGGACCAAAGGTATATTTTAGCCTGGTGCCAATGCGATCGGATAGGCCTCGAGCTTCAACTCCTGGAGCTGCTCCCCTTTCTTATGGCGTCCGCTCTCCTCTCTTTCCTCCCCGCCATCAGCCCTTACTTCTCCTCCTCTTCCTTCTCTCCCCACCGTCTCATCTCTTTCTCTTCATCCGCCTCAGCCCTCTCGAACCTTTCATGGAGGACGAGGAGAGGCCGCCGTCTCCGTCCTCTCGCCATGGGCGGCGATCTCTTGGGCGACTTCGGCGCCAGAGACCCGTTCCCGGAGGAGATCGAGAGCAATTTCTGTGAGAACGTCGTCGGGAACGTGGACACGGAGCACAGGATCTTGATCCCGAACCTCTCCGCTCTCTCTATTGCCCAAATGAACTGCCAACCCGTCTCTCCCTCCCAGCTTCCCATGACGAGAGAGGACGCCGAGAAGCTACTTAAAAAGGTAATCGATGTACTTTCAGCTTTTATTTCAGTAATTTTACTTGGTAGCGAGGTAATCAAAGGGTTCATGTACCTCGTTTAGTACTTTAGACAACTTTATACTGCATCAGATTCCAAATTTATTAGCAAAATGTTATCTTGAAGTGTTTCTGCCTCGAAAAAATTATGATTTAAGGGTCTCCTTGACTATTCTATGGTACTCGTTTCCTGATTTCAAGTCAAAACCGTTACTTGGCAATGAAAATGAAAACGAAAAAAAAGCTCTCTTTGAGCAGAGCTCGGATCCTTAAGTTTTGACTCTAGACTTCATCTTTTGAAGTCATCATAAGCCAGCTGACGCATAGTAATTTTTAGAGTTCAATATTGTCAATGCCATCCTAAGTTCATTCCTTAGTTACCTCTAATGCACATCAAAAGAAAATAGGGATAACATTCAGTTCTATTGAATTCAAAATGTGTTATCATTTTGGTTTCATGTTTTATTAAATATGTAATAGGTTGTAGGTTGGAGGCTAATAGAGGATGATGGAGGGGCAAAACTCCAGTGCCTGTGGAGACTACGGGATTATGGATGTGGAGTAGAGCTTATTAGTAGAATTTATAGGGTTGCAGAGGCTGCTGGGCATTATCCAAATCTTCATCTGGAACAGCCCAATCAAGTTAGGGCAGAACTATGGACTTCTTCCATAGGTGAGTGCCATTAAACTCATCTTGGTCCAGTAATGTTTTTTCTTGTAATTCATAATTGATGAACACATAATTTTTTAATGAAAGATGGGAATTATATTGTTTATCATTAAATCAATTGATGATATATGACAGCTTGGTTGTGCAAGTATATAGCACCTGTGGCTGCATGCATGGGGATATTTTTGGAATATACAAGCTAGGGGTACAGTGCATTGTGTCTATCCAACAAAGATGTGCATTCTTAATAACCCCTTTGGTGTGTATTCTTAATATTATATGCTTGATCTTGAGCTTTTCCAAATATTATGACAACGAGACATTTTGTATATGACTATTGTTCTTTTGTAATACTTGCTCATGATGTTTGCAGCACTGGTACCATGACCTGTCTTAGGCAAGTGCTGGATCGGCATGGGGTACCATATTGATACATGGCACGCAGTCCAGTTCTGATCCACTAAGTGAAAGGTTCTAACGAGGCCTTGGGACTTGGTGGCTGCCATGGTGATAAGAAAGTGGCCACAATGGACCATTGGGCTATTGTTGTTCATTGTTATCACTGGAAGATGAGGAGGGACTCAATAAGGTAAGGTGGAAAATGGATGGGAGAGAGAGAAGCATTATGGCTCCATCATCGGTCGTCATTGGTGGAAGACAAGGGGTTAAGGAGGATGAGGTGGAGGAATCAGAGGGGAAGGTGGGAGGGAAAGTGAGAGGCTTGGGGTTATGGATTGGGATCAACATGTAAGGCAGGGAAGGGGGAGTTATTTATGTGTGGTCCATTGGTTTGGTTAAGTGAACTGGGCCATTACCACATGAAACCGTGGAAAATCGGTCAGTTCAGCCCAATTTTGTTCACTTCAGCTGGTTCATCTTCTATATCTTTTCATAATGCAGAGCCATCCCTGTTCTCTGCTGGTTTCATATGATATTATAATCATATCTTCCTATGATATTAGATGGTATTTGTATGGTAATTGTTATGATGTCCACTATGGTGCTAGTTGCACTAACTACTATTCTATGCTTAGAAATCTATAATCTGCTTTATTGATCCTTGGTAGAGATTATCAGGTGCAAGTAAGTTTAGTTAATGATGGACCAAAGTCAAGGTCGAACAACAATGATCTCAGTTGGTGCCATCAGCAATGGGCAGTAGTGACTGAAAGAATGCTTTACCAAGCAAAGCCTATGCAGAGCTTAAAGCCAAGACCAATAAATAGCTTTCTGCATAATCTTTTAGTTCATTAAAATCATATCAATTAGGGTTCGGACAAGAAAGTCATAATCATTTTTTTTTATAAAGGTCTACATTGCTAAAAGGTATATTTGAAGTAGCTGATGTTGGAAATACTTTGGCAAAGAACATGGAAACTGATGTCTAGAAACTCTAACAAGTTAGGAAACAAGGAAAAACTAGAAATAGAGAAGTGAAGAAAGAAGTTTGTGAGGCATGTTACTGTATGCAGGATCATGGTTGTCTATCCCCAAGTCCAACGAAAATCTCCTCACTTGTGGTTCCTGCTCACTCTACTTGCAGCAAAAGGACCGATCTTGTGATCACCATGCATTGCCCAGAGAAAGATGGTAATAAAGGCCAAAGGGGATATAGAACTTTTGATGTATTCACTCTAATAAAGAGAGAACCAAATAGAAAAGACTCTATAACACTTAACTTGGAACCGTCTTGTTGTGTAGATTTAACACATCCAAATGGTACTAAAGTGCCCAAACTAGTTAGTTACATGATGTAAAAACAAAACATTATTCTGAATTAAACTAGTTAGTGCCCCTTTTGATGCTACAATAGATTGACGAGGAATCAAAGAGAGCCTGGTATAATTCAAACATTCTCAACTAATTAGGCACCTTAATTTCTTACTAATTATACCAGACAATTAGTTGGTACATCAGTTGTCCCTGATAAACTTAGTTGGAGTGCCTTATGGAAGGTAATGAGATGCTTTAAAGGTACAATGTTGGATTATTCTATGGCTGATACACACATATTGTTGAGGGTAAGATGCAAATTGAATGCTTGACACAAAGGAGACAAAAATAACAAGTGGGGTTTGTAGGCCTAGGTGGTGCTGCAGTTGCTTATAATTCTATCGAGCAGACCTTAATATTTAGATCCACAATAAAGGCTGATTTCGCTGCTCTTGACCTTGCTACGAAGGAGGTAGATTGGCTTAGGAGTCTGCTTGCATCCATTCCTTTGTGGAGTAAGCTAGTCCCTACTGTGCATATAATTTGATGGCCAAGCAGCCATCATTGAGCATGAGGAATATAATGAGATATCAGATTTGTGTGCATGATGTATAATATAGTAAACAATTGCAAAATGCAGAGTACTTGCTATTGATTATGACAAATCAAAAAAATAATTTGGTGGATTCTCTAAGGTCTTCAAGAAGACCAGTATTGGAGTCATTGAGAGGAATGAGGTTGAAGCCTATATCGTAAATTATCTTCAACGGTGACTCAACCTTATGATTGGGATCTCGAGAAAAGGTGCAAAGGGCAAGAACATGTTGTTAGTGATTGGAAAAGGTAGTAATATTCTAGAGAATTATCTTTTTTCAGTCTCTCCATATGATGAATTAGTGCCAACTTGCAACTTGCAACATTAAGAAGGAAATGATGGTGGACAAAGATTAGTTTACCATATATTATATTGTATTATTCCAGTTTTTATTTAGATAATTTTTTAGAGTGGACTCTAGAATCCTATTTCAAGTAGGATTGGTATGAAAGAGTCCTTTTAGTTATATCTTGGATTGGATAAGTTATAATATTGTTAGGATTCAATTTGCACTATTTTAAGTGTCTTTCTATATGGGGTATGGTGGGATTCTGAATTTTGTTTTTTTTTTTTAAATGAAAGTTTTTGTGTATCCATATACAGATTTATCACTTGGTTGTTAAGAGCCTGAGTTTATTTGCAATTTGCAAAGCAAATCATGTAAAGTCTATAAAAAAGTCTTTGTTTGGATGAAAAAGTACCGTACGTGATTTGTTTTGAAGAAAGAAAGGATTTATTTAGGCCAGGTTTGGCCCTTCCTATCCCCCTGTCTTCTCCTCAATATCTCCTTGATTAGAGTGCAGGGCAAGAAGAAATGAAAAAGTGGCTGACAGGTCGAACCACATTCTGTATTTTGGGTCAAAAATGGCATTTAGGGAGCCTTAAATTATTGAACGTGGGTTGATGGACTTACTCAGCTTTCTTATAAGATTGTGGACAAGGATAGATAAATAGGCTAGAAAATAGTAAAAATTCATGTTTGGGTCATGTTACGCCTGGAATGGTAAAATTATAACTATTAACTGCATATTAGGCAAGTGTAACTAATGCCACAGAGATATAAAACATAGCACATTGAATTCATATTGCCTGCATTGAAACTGACCAGGTAGATACTGCCTTGGGGTCTCCAATGAAAATGTAAATGGTATAGGAAGACTCATTATGCCAACACAAATAGTAGGGATGAGGCCTCTCGGTTATGATATATTACCATAGAAAAGTAATACATAAAGTCCCACTTATGTAAATTAACTCAGGCTCAGAAACTTATCCAGCTGTTTACATTGGAAGCAGATTCCTACTCGAAAATTTTTACCTCATGCTGTTTTTGCCACTGCATATTTTGTGTTATATGTCTTACATGCAATGAAGCTCCTTTTGTCGTTAAAGCCTTCAGAAATTTTATTCTTTAACTGAACTATATAGAGTGTTTAACAATTAATTCTCAATGTTGCTGATTTTTACTTTTCTTATTTGTGGGCTTGGTGTAGAGTTTGTCCTTAGATATTTTTTTCCAGAGCTGAAGAGGCAATAAGTTTCTCTCCTCTACTCCATATTGCAGGTGGTTTAAGCATGAATGACTTTATTGTGGCTGCAAGAATAGATGAGATAAAAACATTAGATCTTCTCCCGAAGAAGCGAATATGGGCATAACTGTGGAAGCACTTCTCAGCTTTCAGGAGAAATTTAAAATTTTTAAGCTAGTCGAACAGCCTGTGATGGAAACAAATTATGACAACTCATGTTGCTTGTGATTTTATTCAGTGTGTCTCTCCTTTATTCCTCTAATGATGTTTGTAAATTTAAGCTTCATTTTTATTTCCTCATGGCAAATCCCCCTTTTACTGTATTACAATGATCTTCAATATTAATTCATTGCCTGAATGGCCATCATTTTTGCAATCAATGTAAGAATAAATGTCATCCAATTACCAAGTTACCATTTGGAAGATCATAGTAATTCGTATGCTGGGAAGATCATAGGCTAGGTTTTCTGTATTGTGATCTTTTCATGTACAAAATAGGGCAAGGCATGGATGATACAAAGAACAGTTGTTTTGACTACTTGTGGTAATTATGAAACTGTATTTCCTGGGTGTTGTTCCCTATCAATTATCCATCACCGTGACATATGCTACTATACTCTTCCACTTACAATTAACTTATGCTTTTTACATGCTCCTAAGAATTAAATTTCTTTTCTCAATCTGTTGTTAAAAAATAAAAAGGAGAGATCAGAAAGATTGTCTTTGCTGTTGATTGATTCTCAACCTCTTAAAATTTCTGCCACATCAGTTATGTTTTTCTGCTATATATGTGGCCGGTGTGGTAGTCTTTCATGCTGCAATGTTCTTAACCTGAACTGATAAAAGACACATGCACTTACTTACGCTGACCAGACATCTTGGTCCAAAAATCACTTCTTTCTTCTTTTCACCAAAAGTAATGCATGCTCTCTTTTTTCTGGTCACCAAAAATAATGGAAGCCGGAAAAAATCTTATGCTCAGCAACTTGATCCATGATCCAATGCAATTGAAACCGCTTTATGATTTACAATTTGACCCCAATCCTGACAGGATCTGCTGCATTTGACAACATTTGATGGGCATTAGCCTTTATAGCTCATCTTTATTTCTAAGGGATCAATATATTTTGATTGTTAGTGCAATTAGCCTTGCTAACCTGCAGGATAGCAATTGTAAAGAAATCTGATGAATCTTACTATGGATTTTGATCTTGCTTTTTCATTATTAGTATTATTTTTCATGTTAATGGACAATTTGAACAAAACTTTATAGATAACAATTTTATTTTTCTTTTTGCTAACGTGACTTTCAGGCATAGATCTTATGCTGGTACTGCATTGTACAGAAATGTTTATTGTATGCAGAATCTTGAGAACCATCATAAAGCACATTGTGTGCATGGATTGCTTGAATGGTGTTTGTTAGCACAACTTATTGAATATCTCCTGTATATCGAATCGATGGTTCCAATCCTGCTGCCACTTTCAATCATCACCTGTTTTGCATGAAAACTTTTGCTTAAATGAATGATTGCTTTGTTTTTTGCTGTGATAGTTTTGATTCACTAGTGTTCAGTTCATCAAAAGGTTTGTCTAGATACTTCTTGATTTTTCAGCAAAGAACAGTGTATGACTTGTTTTCTCCTTCATTATGTGGAACCTCCTTTAACCTATTATGACAGTTTCGGTTTTTTAGGTTTGTCAACCATCAAATTCTTTACGACTTCTGAAGTTTCCTAGATTTTGAAGTTTCTTAGCCATGCCATCATATATGAAGTCTCAGCAGCTAGCCTCTATATATTGTGCCTGTCGATTTTTTTTTTTTTTTTACCCCCCAAGGATATCTATGTTTATTCTTCGATCAGTATGTGTCGCTATGCATTCTTTCTCCCCCCTTTTGATTCTTTCTTTCATTTTTATTCATCAACAACCTGTCTCATTTCACGGCAACCTCCTTTACTCCACATTTCGATCAGTATGAACTATTTTAGTTTGATGGTACAGATACTTTTCAAGATCACATAATTCAAAGCATGCACTACTTGCGGCAGAAATGAGCCTGGAACATAAATAAGTCGGCAAAACACAATGCATGACTGACTTTATCCTCTTCATCTGGAAGTTTTTTAAGCGTGACGACAGTCTCAACGTGTTTGGTTCTTTCACAATTCCCATGTCAGATGACACGTGAAGAGTGCTAGCTGTTACAACCTCTCTCAAATCAGAGTTTTCTCGAAACCATGACCACCATTGATTCTGAATTTCAGCAGGTAGTTGCTTCATATTATTGATCATTTAAGATCCATGCATTCTTAGCTTTCTCTGGATTCTCTTTTCCGAGCGCTTTTCTTTTTGACCTGTTCCTTTAAGTTTACCTCGCTATGTCCTTTCTCAAATTTAGAGGTTGCACATTTTTCAATGTAAGGAGACTTTGGATATATCTTTCGATGAGACTGATAACCATATTTCTTGAACAATGGTGCCTTCTAGTTTTAGATTTCTTGAATTGTGGTGCCTCTTTCCTCCATCTTGCATGATAATGACCTGTGAGGACCTCAGACTTCACCCTTTTTTTAATTTGAGAGAAAGAGGAGGGAAATCCCCCTCGCTTTATTAATTAATTAAATAAATATTTATAAGGATACAACAAAGGTAAGAAAGAGAGAACTGACAAGAAAATTTTTTTTAAGAAAGTAGATCATCGAGATTTTGGTGTGCCGCTGAGCAATTGTACTTCAAAGACAATGTTACCCAAGATTGATATGTGTAAAGAGTTTTGGATATGATTGACTGGATCAAGCAGATGAAAGAAGAGGGGTTAGAGAAGATCCTATCATTTCTGGCTTTCTATATTTGCCACCAATAAGTTAGGATAAGCTGATCCCATATTAGTCTGATGGAAGAGTGAATATATCTTTTCTTCCAAATGGACCACATAAGATGGACATCTTGAGGAAGAAAGGGAATATGCATCTTGGCAGCTGGGCGAGCCTATACTCTGAGGAACCAGTGGCAATCCAAAAGCAAGTGGTGAGCTGTTACCAGAAATGATCCATAAGATGAACATCCAGTACTAATTGCCCATCCTTTCTTAGCTAATCTGTCCTCCGTCTGAAGGCAGTTATGAAGCATGAACCAGACAAAGATCTTAATTTTCTCTGAGACAACTATCTTTCAAATACTTTTGAAGAAGGCTAGAAAACTCCACCTCCATTAAGATAACCATAGAAAGAAGAGACTGAATACTTACCATTCCTGGAGGGTTTCCAAATTGGTTAAGTCTTACTGATCCGTCGGTTTGATATTAGTTAGAAAAGATTGCAAGTTTTCTCATTGATTTTTCTGTATCAAGGTGAGGGGTCTGTGTAGTTCGATAGACCATTGTTGTCTTCTCATATTTTCGATCCAAGTGTCTTTTTAGAATCTTGCTGATGATCCGTTCAAAGGAAGTGCAATTCCAAAATCCATTTCAACTTCACCTAGTAAAGGCATCTTCCTTGAATTCCAAGGTATTAGCCATGGTTTGCTCATCTTTTACAAATCCCATGCTTCATGGACTCATCTAGAACGCATAAAGCCAAGAGAGCATCTATCCATATTTAAAGTACCCTGCGACTCCATAACATGGCGAAAGGCCGTTTGAAACAAGCCCGATCAAATCAATGGAAACTTCAATGTATTGAAGTTTGTATCGAGCTTTATCAAGAAGCATATAAAACTCCTGACTTAGAAAGGCATCATCCTATTTATTATGCCGGATTTTCTGAGAAAAAGGAGGATATGGTGGTGATGCAATGCTCTCTATTGAGCTGGAAAGATGCACCAAAATGTGGTGCACGCAACTATTGAGCCCTTTTGTAAAGCAGATGAGTTTTATAAGGCCTATCGGTTGGGAATTCCTTCACTTCTGGCAAGCCATTGGATTGGATTTGTTGAAGCTGTTGGTCACTAAATAGGTCCTCATCAACAGTTGGGCATGGCAATTTACTGTTGCAGGAATTAATCAGTGGTTGTATGGCATGATGGTGGATTGCATCGCCCTCTCTCTCTCTCTCTCTCTCTCTCTCTCTCTCTCTCTCTCCCCACTCTCCACCCCAAATGAGCTTGATATCTGTCCATTAGAAGTTTGTTGGCGCACTAGTGTTTGCAATGCTGGAGATAGAAATGGTTTCCTTTTTCCTTGCATTGTCCAAGTCCTAGCAGTGAGATAACACGCACGTAACCAAATATCCCACATCATGGGTTGTGTCACATGAAACGACCCTATTGTCATCACATCCTTTCACTAGTAGCTGATGGTGATGGGCCATTTCATCCCATGATTTACTCCAAGCCACATGAAGGACACATATGGCCATCCATTTCTATTAAGGGCAGTTGGCAGAAAGGTCACATGATATTATGCCTATTTTTATTTTTCACAAGGCCATTTGATCTTGGATAGATGACCACAACCATTGTTTTAGCATGCAAAGTGGTCATGAACTTGTTCACTTTATATTTTGCACCCTTGGCAGATCACAAGAAGAATTTCTTCGAGAGCTCAAGGTATACCATATGGTGTGGTGACCTATCGTGTGACACTGGAACAAGTGGTTGTTTTACAAAACTAGTGATATGATCAAATAGGATGGAGTTCATGAATGGTACCTTGAATTTTAGCTGTTTACATATGTCTGTAAAATATGAAGAGAAAAGTGATGAGACTCCATAGGAAGAAGTAATTAGCCACTATCTACATGCTCAACTATGTTAGTTAACAAAAGATTAGCCAAAATCAGCTGCATAAGCCTTGATGCTATTATGCATGTCTTATCGTAAATGCCTGTTATAATTCAGAGATTTTGAAGCATCTTGATGCAACCATTCTCATGGCCTTCAAACAGATTAATCTCTGCCAAGGATCTTGTCCAGGGTAAAGCTTTGTCCATGAGTTTTTGCAGGTTGCGTGCTCTCTCATTACCCACCACCTCAAAGTGCGCTTGTCTACTATTCTTCTTTGATGCTTCCCCTTTATTCTTCAAAGTGACATGATGTGAACGGATGATATATGTGATGAATTGACTTCTATCTGCAATAAATGGTTCAATTCACTGTGAAAATTTCAAAGCACAGGGAAGTTTTCATTTCACCAGCTTTGTCAATGGTCATGTCATCATGATATCAGGTCCAACTGACCCCATCATGGCAGTCATGTCACTGCTGTCCCAAGTTGAATGACTCCAACATGGGAGGAGCGTTGCGCAGTAACTTGACCATGATGTGTCTGCCTAGTGTTGGAAAATATAAAAGGGAAATCAAATAAAAGATAAATTGCCTCTCTTTAAACTTCTCAGCAGCATTGATCAAGGCAAATTACCCTTTCTCTTGATGTCCATCCAATCACACTTTTAAATTGTCTCCAAACCACTTATCCCTGTAAATCACTGAAATCTTTTCTTTTTCATAAAATGGCATCTTCCATTTTGGCAATTGTAGCTCATATGCCAATTCTTTTAAAGGCTTTATTGCTCATGGCCATGTGTCTGTATGTCTGTACTCTAACCAAGGGTCCCATCATCCATTGGGCACATGTGTAGATTGATGATTGCCTTTGCTAGCTTATGACCGACAGGTAATGCAAGGTGCCACATTTTTCTGACTACAAGTTAAGGCAGCAAAAAATTAATTAATAAATAAAGGAATCTAGCTGTATGGCAAAGGTTCCCTTATCTTTAAACCATGTCATTCAATTAGAACTGATCCCCTAAAATAAATAAATAAATAAATATATGGCACATCGTTCTCTTCATTAATCTCCACTGATGACTGATGAACTGCTTTCAGATTCTTGCTGTGAGGGGAAGAAAGGACATGACAATCCATGCATGATAGCAGTAAGCAATGGTCCTTCCATTCAGATATCATAGCTCAAGAAGCACTCACCTCATGCGCTGTATCACAAACTTGCTGCGCTTTTGCAATAACTCAAAAATGGTGGAATATGTTCAGAGGATTCAAACTCAAACAGCCCTTCTGGAACCACTTAAAACCTCAATTGAATTTCTTTGTTTTTAAGTCATTCTCTTGTTTGAAATGCTTTTAAGCCAAAGGATTTAATGGAATTGAACCTCAAAAATCAGGTTTCTATACAATAAGAATTCGCACTAAAATTGATGTAATTTGGAGAGTTAGAATTTATTTTATGAGATTCATTTATAAAACAAAATTAAAATACCTCTTCTTAATATTTATTCTTTTCTTCTGTTTTTCTCTTTGGTGTTGTGGTTACACTTTCTCTTTAAATTGAGAATCTTAATCCTAAACCATACTTCTTTCACTACCTTTGAGTATTGCTGCGGTGGCGTGAATGTTGTTGCGTAAATTTTCTGGCAGAACATTAAAGAGTTATTCTTAAAATAAGGATTAAATTAATATTAAAATTTTGTAAAGATTCAATTTATTTAGATCTATTCAAAATAATAATTAAATTTTAATATTTTAAGTTTTATTCTAAATATATAAATTCTATCATAAATTTATTTTAATTTTACTTTATTAAATTTAATTAAATTCTACAATAGTATTGATTTCAAACGGAATCAAATTATGTCGTAACAAGAACAAGGCCAGCAAGCATGAGACTTGCCTTTAGAAGATATCACTAATCTTGGCTGCAATAATTTATCATGATTTGGCTCACAAACAATCATGATTTGTCATAACCAATATATACTGAACAACTGGAATAAATGAGCCTTTGATGCATTAAGGTCCGGTATGAAAACATAATTGGCATAGCTTGGAAAATATAGCATTTTTCTCGGGAAGAAAAAAAGGTGGAAAATGTAACACACTGGTGAGTAGACAAAAAAGAAGGTAGGATGGTTTCTTTATTAGAACCCCCTGCAGGTATGGTTGATGTTGATGCACTTGTCCTTCAAGAGGGAGGGCATCACCTGCCAATGTCTAGTACCTTTCTACACAGATGTCAAGCACCTCGTTGATTTTGGAAGTAGGAATATTGCTTTTAAAACTTTGGATAAAGAGCTGGCCTCTGTCCACACAACTTCTGTCTTTGATGTGCAAATAATTATGAAATTGAAAAAATTGCCATGTAAACACTACTGAGAAAGGGAAATAAAAAAAGCCAGGCTAGAATGCCAAACGCTTGGACAAACCCCATAGTCTTGTTCCTTCCACGGGATATATTTTTCGTGAATAATTTAATCACATAAAAAATAAAGTGTCCTGATCAATTACTATCTCAAGCTCAACCTCAAGCTCAACGTAACGAAAGTTTATCTATTAATTTAATTAATCTATTAATGAATTAAAATTATATAATCTTAAAAATTTGAGTGAAAGTTAATTGATAATACATGAACTTGAGTTATAAGCATTTAAATCTTTTCTTTTCTATCCGATATGAGACTATTTTTGAAGTATTATAAGAGTTATAAGTACTTAAACCTTTTCTTTTCTATCTAGTAGGGGATTATTTTTGAGTATTACAATCTTTCTCCTTTATTGCATGCCATAAGTTAACCAGAATCTACTTTGAGTCAGATTGTTCTCATCGCACACCGCTAAAATTTATCTCGAGACAAGTCATTGGTGCTACAAAGGATGCTATAAGGGTGGCTCCATGCCATAAGTTAGTCAAAATCTATCCCGATTGTCCTTATCACACGCCATAAGCTAGCCATTAGGTCATTGATGGTACAAGGGGTACTACAAGGATGGCTTCACGCTAAGCTATAATCTACTTTAAGCCAACATCATTAGTGCTACACTTTACCACCGTTCCATGGTAGGCTTTTTCTTCTATTCATCAACTTTCGTACATTCAAATTGGCTTTGATACCCTCTTTGTAATGCTCCAAGTTCATTTGCTAGTTCAATTAACCCGTTAACGAGCCTAAACTAGTTGGTCCTAAAAGTTCGAGCGGAAGTTAATTGATAGCAGGTGAACTTAAGTTATAAGCATTTAAATTTTTTTTTTTTTTTTTTATCCGATGTGAAACTATTTTTGAAATATTATACTCAACACATGAATTGTTGGAAAAACCATTATTTGTGTAGAAATCGAAATACATGGTATAGCTAGAGAAGTTTAATTCCAATTATATGATCCCTTGTCAAAATTAAAATGGTGACTCTGGATTAGGCCACATTACTCATTACTCTAATTCTGAGAGCACCAAGCTTGGTCTGCCAAGGGCTAATACTTTAAATCTAAGCACAAGTAGAGTAGAGAGAGATAGGTGCTACTTTCTCATGCACTACTGCTTGGTTTGGATTAGAAACTTATCAACTCTCAATTTCCACATGCTTACATATAGTTCTATTCTTTTGGTGATAGCGTAGGA
Source organism: Metroxylon sagu (assembly GCA_017589505.3). NCBI lineage: Eukaryota > Viridiplantae > Streptophyta > Magnoliopsida > Arecales > Arecaceae > Metroxylon > Metroxylon sagu. Next base: position 502,845 of record JACVBY030000574.1, on the reverse strand, counting down.
TCAATTCTATCTTCAGTCAAAGAGTATGAATCAAACTGCATAGATATTGTGAAAAATCTTTATTTAAATATGGGAAATCATCAGCGGCTATCTATTTTTCCTTTGAATAGAAGATAATATTCAAGAAAAGAACGATTGAAAGAGACGAGAACGCGCATTCTGAATGCCCCTCGAAAACAAAGTATCCTTCAAAACACGGCTTTAAAGAGGAGGGAGATAACTTCTACTTTGCTTGAATTTTATAACTTCTACGACTCATCAAATCAAGCCACCTATCCTCTTCAACTACTCGTCCAATTCACCGCCCTTTGATGGAGAAACGGATGAACCGACAACGCTATTACTCATTCATTTTCATCCTCTGAGCTTATCCTTTTGGAACCGCATCTTAAAGAAAGAGCAAGCAGAGCCTTGAACAACTTGACAAGCTAACTTAGAAAGTGATCGAGATCGGCCCAGGATTCCAGTGAGATAACAACAAAAACGATAAGATTATTCTAAACTTACTAATCCGAATAGCAATCGATATCATTTCGTAGTTTAGCCATCAAACTGGACTCTCTTTATTTTCTTCAACTTAGTTGATGAGAATGGAGCTTCTCACCGTAGCACACCATTCTCTCTCTTTGTTAGAGGCCATGTTTGACTGCTGACTCACCAACTCGGTTTTAAGGTTGCCGTTGTTCACTGGCTTACACCTAGCGAAATCATGAAGAAATTCGGAAGTTTTCTTTTGGTTCTTCCAAAGTTCCAAGTGTTTTAGGTGAACAATAGCTTAGTGGCGTCACCTTGCTGATATCTGGTCTTTAGTGGGTCAGGCTTTAACAATCAGCCCCTGTAGGCTGGTCACATAAAGTTTGATCTTGTAAATAAATATAGTCATTGAGGATCAAAAAGTGAAAAAATTTGGTATTGTGAATCGAACATTAAGTGACTGATCATCAAATATGCCGTGGTCTAAGAGGGGCCGAAATTCAATGCCTATGTTTTCTCCAAGGAAAACACCCATCCCTCCTAGAGTAAAAAAAATAGCCAATATCAAACTGGCCTCCAAGGAAGACAAAGACAAAAACTTTTTTCTTCTTGGTGTTTGTTTTCCCATCCAATTTTCTTATTTTTGTGCTGAATTATTGTAATGAAATGATGATTTTGGGTGAACAAAATGGATCTATAGAAGAAATCAAAAAGAGAAAAGCGAATCAATTTGTGATAAATTGGTAAGTATATTTTAGAATTTAAATGGCATTAAAGGGGAGAGCATGTTAAACAAAGCTTGTGCAAGTTGAAAGAGGCTGTTCAACAAAGATAATTTGGATGAAAATGGTGAGAAATAAATTATTTCTTTTTCAAAAAAAGAATTCAAATTCAACAAGAAAGAGATTTTATATAGCCTATATCTATAGTCTGTTCCTATTCCATAGCAGATCTTTCAAAAAAAGAATTCAAATTCAACAAGAAAGAGATTTTATATAGCCTATATCTATAGTCTGTTCCTATTCCATAGCAGATCTTTCCATAAGTTTAACAATATATATATATACAAAATAAATTATTCATTCATAAGAAAAGACAAAGTGTCTCCTGCAGTCACAATCATCCATTTCTCACCAAGGTCATAAATTGAAGAGAAATCAAACCTATAGAAAATAAATTCAGTGTTCATATCTTATGACCACCACTGCCAGCATTAACCTCACAGCTTCACACGACCAGCGTTGCCATCACCATCTCAACACCAATACGCCACTACCACGACCAAAGCCATCTATCTCCGCCACCATTAACACCACCACCACCTCTTATCACTTCCACTGTCGCCATTAGTACCTTCTTCCAAAGGTGCATCAAATCTATAACTCACATCCAACATCCAGCCTGGTGCGGTGCAAGCATTAGAAGCTATATCCAAAATTCGTAAAAAACGTGCGGCTCCTGCTATTTTAAATTGGTTCAATCTTCACCGTCCGATCAGCAGCCCATGCCAACCCTAGATGTAACGTTCTATAATTTTAACAGCGACCGCGCGGCGTTCGGCCCGAACGGTACGTCCGCCGGATGCGGTGCACTGCGGGACAAGAGACCGACATCGATCCCTCCCTGTCCACGCGTCCGATCGTAATCAGACGGCCCGTACTCGCCCCCCCCCCCCCAACCGTCCCGTTAACAGCACCACGTTCCCGTGTGCCCCCGCCCGGCGAAACGGCCCACCGGACACCCGTGTCGCCATCTACGTCCCGCTCCGACAGCACGGGTCGCCGGTGGTGCTCGCGCGGATACGGTCACCGCCCACGCCCCAGAAGCATGTCCGCTTGCTACTCGTATTACCACGTCGCAAACGAAGAACATGGCAGATAGCTTCATCGCAGTTCTCTTACCTTCTTCTATTTACACCCAATAAAAGAATTATATATAAATTGAATCATTCAAAAAGAGAGAGAGAGAGAGAGAGACAGAGATTGGGAGAGAGAGGTGCTCATCTCAAAACAGTAAAATAAAACCCAATGAGTTCTTTCTTCTTCACTCTTTTTTTTTTTTTTTTTTTTCTTCTCTCGGCTAATTCTAAATTTTTTATTTTTCATTCTTCCTTTTGTTGTGTTTTTGGACGGGCAGCGATAAGGGAGGAGGGGTGAGCGGACTCAAGAAAGGAAGACTTGGACGCTTCCGGTTCGGAGACAGCGGCAGACGGGGCAGGCATCGCCGGTGGCAGCGACGCATGAGGAGCAAAGGCAGAGATGGCAGCATGGAAGGAGCACCACCGAGACTGGCCGGCAACGGCACGCGCGGCACGCCCGCTGCGGCTCGACCCGGTCCGGGTCGACGTGGGCCGACTCAGCGTCCTCCGCCGGCGACTCGTCGCCGCACTCTTCCGCTTTTCCCTGGGGTGGCGCCGCGGCCGCGGCCGCGGCGGCCTGCTGGAGTTGGGCGCGTAGGGAGGCGGCCGTGGCTTGCTCCGCCATGGCTTTGGCCTGCCACGCCATCGACTCGGTTCTCAGGCGGGCGAGGCGCTCCTCGAGCTCGGCGCTCCACCGCGCCGCCCGCTCCACCTCCGCCTCCTTCTCTCGTAGCCTCCGAGCGGCCACCTCCTCTGCCACGCCCAGAAGAGCCCGGTAGTGTCTCTGCCGCCTCTCTGCCAAGGCCCGCCGCAGTTGCTCTCCCTGCCACGATAAAAATTCGATTTTTAACTCTATCTCTTGTGAAATGGAAAGGAGAGGACCTGCAGCAGAGCGAAGTTAACTACCTGGGCGCGGAGGAATTGTTCAATTTCATCCTTCTGTTGGTTGATTTGCGCGGCGATTTCTTCGGAGAGGATGGAGGAGAAGGAGGAAGAGCAGGAAGAAGGAGGAGAGAGGAAGAGATTGGATTGGTTCTGGTTCTGGTGGTGTTGCTTTTGGTCTTCGAAAGCCAAACGGAGGCCGGTGGAGACGAGGGGAGGAGGCTGGCTCTGGAGCTGGGCAAGGCTTATAAGCGTCGGTGGTGGAAGGGGCGTTGAACAGGGCCGAGATTGCAGCGATAAGAGGCCGACCGGTTGGTTCTGCTGCGCCGGGGCCGTCATTGAAACTGCCGGCGCCTCTCGTCCCCTCTTCCTGGGATTCCCATTCACTGCCCCACGAAACCAAACAAAGCAATCTCCTCTCAGAGGCCGCCGAAGAAAGAAACCATCGCATACAAACGATAAAACAGAGAGAACAAAGGCAAAGATGGCATCTTTATCTCACCTCCATTGGAGAAGAACACTGTGGATTGATCAAGGAACCTGGGCGGGTCCTGGGGGTAATCCATTTCCTTCCTCTCTTGCTCGCCTCTGCATCAAACCACAAAAACTCTCAGAAAATCCCCGAAAAATTCGAACTTTGGTGAAGAAGTCCAACAAGATGGGAAGGAATTGAAACGGGGAGCACACCTGGTGTTGAGAAAAAGAACGTTGGATGGGTATTGCGCTTGAACCGCCATTGCGAATCTCAGAGAAGAAAACGGGATATAGAGAGAGAAAGAGAGACCGAGAGGTGGGGAAAAGAAGCCAAGAGGCGGATTCCTGATAGCAGGCGACGGGGGGGAATAAAGAAGGGTGCGAAAGAAACGGTGGAGGAATCGAAGGCAAAGCCAAAGAGGCCAAACGGGAGAAGACTACTCGTTAGCCCTCGTTCTCGCCTCTTGTTCTCTCTTGCCCGCTCATCGGGAAAAAAAAACTAAATAATAAAAAAATAAAAAAAAAAGGAAAGCGAGGGGAGAAGAGAACGAACGAATCAGTCCAACCAAAGACGGCCTTCTTAATAAGCGCTCTCTCTTTTATCTCTCGCACGCACCTCACGCACGCGAGTACGAGAGAAAGAAGGTGGGAGGTTGCTAATAACCATAAAATTTTTCTTTTGCTTGGAATAAATGACTCCGCCTTCCTTGATGGGAGACGGTGATTTTGCCTGGATTTAGCTTTGAAACTGGAGTATTATAATCACCATGGGGGCATGTGGGAGAGTGGGGAGACGAAAGCGGGGTGCATGCTTGCTGGCTGGCTGGCTGGCTGGCTGCCCTTTGTTTGTACATGGGAGAAATGTAAGGGATTCCCTTGGGTCTGTTATTTGATTATTTTTTTTTTTCCTTTTATTATTACTATTATTTTCTCTTGGACTTGAAAATTGTCCAACACCTCAACAGCTCTTCTTTCCTCTTGTCTTTCTTAGAAATTCAAAGAAGTGGGGATTAAACCCCCTCAACCTACCCTAGGTTGGTTGCTATGCCCTCCGTTTTGAATTGACTTTTATGTGGTTTATGATTTTCTAACTCAACTATCAAATGGAAGTCTAATTGAATTTTTCGGTATATGAACTTATTATTCCTATATATTTGTACATATCATGAAAAGTATGTGTTTGAATTATCAATGAACATGACCTTACAAGTTTTGTTATTGCGGAGTTTTGCCTTGGTTGATTGATGATGCCACATATGGTATGATATCATGCTTGTTTTCAAGATTCGATTTAATTTTTAAATTAAAAAAAAAATAAAAAATTAATACGTATTTTCTATTTCTAATTCGTTTATAAAAACAAATTCGAATCTTTTGATGACATATTAAATTAAATCAATGATTTTACAAATTAGTAATGGTTTAGCTACATGATGAAAACTTTTTCAATTATGAGATCATTGCTATGATCCAAAGTTTTGCACATCAATATAAAAGTATAATAGTGAAAAAAAACTTATATATAATCATATATGATAATTTTTATTATAGAATATTATATTTGATGACAATGAATCTCCATATGTGGTATGAAATTAGATAAAATAAGCAAATATTAGTTTGTTGTCAAAAAAAAAAAAAAATAATTTACATGCTTCCTAGATAAATTCACCAGCCTTTTATGTCTTTATATAAAATCTAATTCAAATATGTAACTTAATTACCTATAAGTCCTTACTATTGATGATGATTATGCATTAAATAAATCTTCAATAATTTCATCATCGTATTTATTTAAGATAAAATAAAAATAATATTCTATATTTATATATGATTAAAAATTTTCTTATTCACGTGTGTATGTATATATATATATATATATATATATTAATTAGATGAGCTACTTCTTAGTTAATCATCCATTTTGCACTCATGTGATTGTTCATCCCTTTTCTCTCTCTCTATATTCTGAATGAAGTGGGTAGAATTGATCACCCCTATATTTTTTTAATAAAAAAATAGATCTTCACAAGTTAATTAAGAAAATAAATCATCTAAAATGTTGACTTTTTCAAATGCTTTAGATTTGCTTTAGATTTGGCATCAACCCCCATCTCATGCTTATTTCAATTGCTTTGGTTTGCCATCCCATTTTTTTGCTTAGAAATCAACTAATCGTCCCATTACCTCTCTCTTTCTCTCTCTCTCTCTCTCTCTCTCCTCTCATTTCACTCCGCAACAACTCCCATCCATCCTCATCCCCGAGGCAAGAAGACCTTGGAACTGGATATTTTTCAACCTTACTTCTCGATGCTTTGAACGTCACAAACCCATCCTCCAGAAACCACCATGATGCGACAACGCTTCCAGATAACGAGCCAGATCTACCACGTAACACCTTGTTGGCAGAGAGGGTCAAATACACCGTTCCGGACTCTCGGACGCTGAAAACCTGATGGCACGACGGATGGACACCTCGCCGAGGACCCAACAAAAGGACTGTTGGGCCCTTAGATTCCCACCCCCAACATTAAAGTGCGGACAAAGAAAAGGCAGCGAGGAGGATGGCTCCCTTTGATCATTTCACAAGAATAGAGTAAATGGCATGTGATTCTTTCAAGGAGGGGACCCTCCCAGCACGCCATAACTTCCAAGGAGGTTGTTGTCATGCCCTCCTCCCTCCCTCCCTCCCTCCCTCACACACGAGCATCGAATCCATCCGTCAAAGAGGATTTAGTATTCATGTGCACTCTAAGATCATTAAAGAGAGGGTTACAGAGAGAGAGAGAGAGAGAGAGAGAGTTGATGCTTGCTTGATAGGTGTGGGGAAAATGGGTGGGTGGGTGGAGCGGTGAATCACGCTTGCATGGGCTCATGGAGGTTGGGACCCCACCACGGCGGCGTCTTCTATTAATTCTCTAGAAAGGGTGACGACCGAGCACGGCCTCTTGTATTTTTTTTTTTTTTTCTTTTCTTTTTTTTTTACCGTTAAAAATTACGCATTGGAGTTAATATTTTACGGCTCCAGCTCCGTTCTTATCTTTTTCCACAGACAGAGACAGTACTCGTTTTAAATGGCATTCGGTTTTGGTCTACGTATATGCCGTTTTGTCTTTTTTTTAATCTTTGTCACGGTGTTACGATGGCGTCGGGTTTAGATTGGTTGGGTCTCATCTCTAGCCTGATTTGAGATATTTTGAGATTAAGCAAAGTTTAAAATAATTACCGTTCTATCATTAATGGTTAATGATGGTTACCGTAATGGTCACTATCTTTGATACAAAAATAAATCTGGACATAAATGCATAAAAGTATTATTTTTCATAGTAAATATATATATATATATATTTGATCTTTAAATTTTGATTCAAAATTTATTTTAATCTTTAAATACTGTAGTTTTCATAATAATATTATTTTAATAATACTTTTTTTATATTTTAAAAATATTTTATTATATGAATCAATTAAAATTGATGAAATGATTGACGTATCATCTTATCAATTAATTTATGCGCTATTTTAAAGCATGAATTTATGTAATTAAATAAAAAATAATAAAAAAATATTTTAAATATAAAAAATTTTAAATTATAATAATAATAAAAAAATAGGGATGAATTTTGAGTGAAAATATGATGACAAAAGTATATTTTAATCATGTTCCGTTTTTTAAGAATATTGGTGCAGCATTCATGTCAAGTCAAGGCCCAAGGCCCACGCCCCCACAAGGGCATCAGGTAATGGGGTGACTCACGATGGACGCATAGCCTGATAAATTGCAATGACCGAAGATTGCTGTGGGGACGGATAAAATAAGTCTCGGTTATGGGGGCCACAAGACAGCGGCCATAGTGGAAGTATTAGCTCGAAATCATCGTGCAATGAGCCAACACCGCCCGAATAATTTAATTAATTAGCAAACTCCAGAGCCCCCTATGATCGAAGCACAGGAGTAGTGAGAGCTTATCAAGGCTTAAAAATTAAATTATTTGAAGTCAGATCTCAGCACGATTAGGATATGCGGGTCTTTGTCAAGCCTGACTCCATCCTTTTGAACCTTTCAATTGGATTAATTACAAAAGAGATGGTGTGCATAGGCTGGTGAACCGTCCAAGATATTCTATCTTATTAATAGGAGATAATAATAATCTCATGTACATGACACAAGAAGCATTACTGCTGAACTCTCAAATCCTTGTGCTGGTGGAATGGGAATTGGATGCCAGGCTTTTAGGCAATGGGAGAACTGTCAGACTTAGCATGCTAGCTAGCATCTTGAGACCTAAGCTAGGGAGGAGCATATGAAGCAAGAAATAGGAAAGATTAAAACAATATCAAGATTTCAGAATTTGAGAAAGATCAACTTCTGAATGGATTGTTTATATATGATACATGAATATAAAAAGAGATAAATGTTGTCCTAATTTTTTGAGGAAAAAAAATAAAAAATAAAAAAGGTGATCTCAATTTTGTCTTCAAGAAATTGATGTCTTCCAAAGATATTATTTTCCCATGGATGATGGCGTTTTACGTAGAATCTCCACTCATGTACAAGGCATCCATCATATAGATTAAATTTTAATGGATGTTTAACTATTATGATCAAAACCAAGTGCATGTTTAGTATTATGTGGGGAGAAGCTTTTCTAAAAAAAAGTATTTTTTTTAAGAGAAAGAAAAGAGGGTAGAAGAATAAATAACACTTTTTTTATGATTTTATTTTTTCTTTCTTTTTTAACCAAACATAAAAAAAAAAAAAAAAGAAAGTAAGAGAAAAAAAGTTTTCCTTCTATATTTCCTTCTCAACCTAAAGAGTCCTAAGAGGTAAGGAGGAAATGGTAGGAAGAGAGGTCATTCACCTCACAATCCCATGGTGAAATTACCTTGACATTTTGTCCAAGGTCTATAGCTAGACCTAACATGAATCCATGCAACATAACAACAATTTCTTAACATCGTAGTCAGCAACAAAACCAAACCATTGCTGAGTTGCCGTTACTGGTAGGTTGCTTAGTGGCAAACCAATCAATATGCTCATGAATGCAAATATCAAAATGTTGCACTGTTCTCTTTGACCTGCTCGACTTCATATTCTACAGAGTTCATTCAATTATTGGTGTAAAAAAAAATAAAAAACTTTGTTTGTTTATGTAAAGAGTCAAAAAAAAAAATAATAATAATAATCTTAGGTAGGGGACAGATTAAAACCAGTCACAATGCATGATCCCTTGCCCTCTCTTTTTTGAGGCAACAAAATATATGATACTTTGCCCTCTCGAAAGAAAACAATCCATGTCACATGTTGAGCTGTATCCGTCCCCCGGCGAGCTGATGGCATGCAACAATCAACAAAGCCGTTGGCTACACGGCACAAGAGCATTTGTTCTTGCTTATCTTGATAGGAATGAAAATAATTAAGCTGAACCACTTTTTTCTTGGTGGAGAGGGCAAGGTTGAATCGAGCCAGATTAAGGCTAAGTTTGGTATGGTTTTGTCCTTGTTAGGCTCCCCAACCATCATTTGTATATGTGATGGATGATGCGTGACGTTTGCTGAATGGTTTACCTCTTGTGGATGTCTATTTGCGTGCTGCTGGTACGCCAAATGGTGGGGAGAGTGGTCATCACCAGTCCGATCCTCTCGCATCTCTAGTTCTCTCAGCTCCCCCTGCCAAGTTTCCCATTCATTGCACCCAATAACAGTTTGAGCACCGTGTTAAGGCCTTTAACCAACAAATACTTATCTCGCTCTCTGGCATGGGTCCGGCTGGGACTTTCAGATGAGGGGAGGGTAGGGGAGGTGGGTTTGGAACTCTAGTCTCTGAGAGGAACAAAGTGGCAACCACACCAAAGGGTGGGTGGACGGTGAAGGGTTGCATTGATATGATAGTCTAATTGGGAAAGGAACAGAGGAAGCAGCAAAAGCTATGCCCGTGGCAAGCAATATGGATTCTTTTTCTTTCTCTCTCCTCTTTGTTTTTTTAGTGAAAATTCTACAATATATTTTTGAGGTGTCGCTTTTGTCACCATGTAATCTTAGATAATGATATGGAAGATAGATAAAATAGATCTTTACATTAGAGGAGTATGTTAATTACTTTTGAGGAATGTAGCTATATTAATTGCTGCAAATACATGAGAGAAGTGATCCTAGTGCGTTCCGTTAGGTATGAACTTTAGTTTCAGAAACATAAAGGACATCGAAAAGGATAATACGGCATGGTATAAATCTCAAAGTTTATCATGCATTGCGCTTGCCTAATATGATAGTTAGAAAATTTCATGTATATAAGATGAATATGGTCGAAATGAAAATGTTGAGATCGATGTATGATAATATAAAAAAGATAAAATAAGAAATAAAGTTGTTCATAAAAAGATAAAGATATCACCTGCTATGATGAGAGTTAATTTGACGGGCTGATATATGAAGATACATAGTAGACGATCAGAAAGCGATGCATTATGGTCGATCACATGTGTTCTCTTAAAGAGAAAAGTTCTAATTAGGAGAGACTTTCATCAAAGCCATCAATCAATTGAGAAATCTTTAGCCAAAGGCGCCAATCATTTTGAGTAAGAATCCATCGTTCAATTTGAGAAAAATTTTTAAATCCTATTCGAGAGAGATCCCATCAAAGCCATCGCAATATTCAAGAATCTAAGCTCATTACAGTCGTTCACTAATAAGTAGCCTATTCCAAAAGAAAATCTTCCCAATGCCTATAAAAGCAAACCCAGACCTCTTAGGTGAACAAGCCCAATTTCAAGCCTTAACTCTAAAACCTAGAGTACTGGCCTACAGAACTTTAGGACTTTCTCATTTTACTAGAGCTGACTTGAATGTCCTAAGATCTCTCAGAGAAAATCTACGGACCTCTTCTGCTCTCTCTCTCTCTCTCTCTCTCTCTCTCTCTCTTTTGCAAGAGTGCACATTGGTTGGGGAGATGCTCTGCTGTCCAAGATATGACCAATTTTGAATGTCAACAATTGGTGCCATCTATGAGAGTGGAGCAAGAGCATCCAACAATACCGCCCAAAAGAAGCGATCAAGGAGAAAGAATGTTCAAGTAGGCACAACTTATACTCAGGTTAGCTAAGGGCAGTCATGGAGCATATTTGTGGTAGGGAGTATACCTAACTCAAAAGTTCAAAAGTTATGGTTCATGATCTAAATTGATTGATCTGAAAAGCTAAAGCTGATGATTTAAATTGATCAACTTGAAGAGTTAGATGGTGATTCAAAATTGATCAACCTGAAGAGCTATGAATAATGATCTAAATCAGTTGATCTGAAAAGTTAGGTCTGATGATCTAAATTAACTGGTTTGAAGAGTTGGCTGGTGATTCAAAATCAGTAAACCTAAAGAGCTATTGCTGATGATTTAAATCAACAAACTTAAAAAGCTAAGGTTGATGATTTAAATCGATTAACTTGAGTTTAAGTTGATGATCAAAATTAACTAACCTAAACAGTTAAGGCTCATGATCTAAATTGACCAACTTGAAGAGTTAATCGATGATTTAAAATTTGCTAACATGAAGAGCCATTGTTGATGATCAAAATTGGTTAACTTGATGAGTTAAAGTTGATGATCTAAATCAACCAACTTGAAAAATTATTTAGTAATCCAAAATTAGCCAACCTAAAGAGTTATGGCTGATGATCTAAATTAACTGACCTGAAGAGCTATAGTTGATGATCCAAAGTTAGCCTACCTGAAGAGCTATGACAGATGGTCTAAACTAGCTGTTGTGAAGAGTTAAGGCTAATAATCTAAATTGGCCAACTTGAAGAGTTGATTAGTGATCCAAAATTAGCCAACCTGAAGAGCCATGACTGATGTTCTAAATTAGTTGACTAAAAGAGTTAAGATTGATAATCTAAATTGGCCTACCTGAAGAGTTGGCTGGTGATCCAAAATTGGTCAATCTAAAGAGCTATAGCTGATAATTAAAATTAGCTGACCTGAAGAATTAAGGCTGATGATTTAAATCGGTCGATCTGAAAAGATATCAGGTGATACAAAATTGGCCAACTAATCTATGGTTGATGATCTAAATTAACCGATCTAAAAACCTAAGATTGATGATCCAAATCAATCAACTTAAAGAGGTCAGGTTGATGATTTAAATTAGCCAACCTAAAGAATTAAGGCTCATTATCTAAATTGACCGACTTAAGAGTTGGCTGGATCTAAAATTAGCTAACCTAAAGAGCTACAGTTAATGATTCAAATTGGTTAACCTTACTGATGATCTAAATCGATTGATCTAAAGAGCTATGGTATGATCTAAATTAGCCGATCAAAACAGTTAAGGCTGATGATCTAAATCGACTAACCTGAAAAGTTGGGTGGTGATCTAAAATCGATCAACCTAAAGAGCTCTAGTTAATGATTTAAATCATTTGACTTGAAGAGTTCGCTGGTGAACTTGAAGAGTTCGCTGGTTGATTCAAAATTGGTCAATCTAAAGGGCTACATCTGATGATTTAGATCAACTAACTTGAAGAGTTAAGACTAATGATTTAAAATCAACCAGCATCCAAAGATAGGTACAAACAAAAAAAACATAGAGTTGTTAGATGAAGAAAACGATCAAAAGGAAGTTGGTCACTTAAAGCTAACCCATTGAAGTCCTATCATGACTTAGGCCCAATGGAGGGGTGGTGACGTCTGATCTAATTACTCAACGAAGTAACCATTGATAATTTTGTTGAAATAATTCAGATCAGCTTTTAGTTTGATTAGCTTTCCTTAGTTTGATCACCTAAAAGACAAGTTGGCCAAAAGCCACATAAAGTATCTTGAAAACTAAGTTGATCAAAAACTGATCAAAGCCTTATTAATAGGTGCTCCATAAGGTGTACAAGCCCTAGGCTTTGATTTGAGACTTCCAAAAGTGACTAATCACTCGTAGGGCTAGCTTTAATTGACAAAACTTCAAGTCTCTAGTACTGACCTGAGAGACTTAACCTTGGAAGTCATCCTTAACCTCTTCGAGCTAATTTTATATCTATGAAAGATTTCTTTAAGTCTCAAATGCTGACCAAAGCAAACCCAATTGATTGCCTATCGAGCTAACATGAACATACCTAAAAGATTTTGAGCAATCTTTAGTCACTTCGTAAGCTAACATAGATCGATAAAGACTTCAAGTCTCATGCTCAAACCTGAAAGACATGCTTCCAGGGATGATCTTTAGTCACCCCTAGGGCTGACTTAATTAATAAATCTCTCTCAAGTTTTAAGCCTTGACCTATAAAGGGGTGTAAGAGCCCACTGCACCAATAGTTTGAGATTGTCTAAAGTCTAAAACTAATCAACATCCATAAATTGTTGAGCCAATCTAAGCTAAGTTACACCTAATATAGATAGATTGTCGCAGTTAAGCAAAAGAAGCCAAAAATATAACAACAACAAAGATTTAATTCCAAACTAGTTAGGATCGGCTACATGAATCCTTTTTCTCCATTCAGCTCTGTTTTGAGTCATATTTTTTGTAAGATGAAAAAATTCTAAGTCTTTCTTCATTATTTCCTCTCATATGATTTTCAATCTACCTGTACCTTTTTTTTCTCTACATATATCAAGTCACTTTTTCGCACAGTGCATCTCTAGGTTTACATTGCACATGTCCAAACCATCTAAGTTATCCTTCTTTTAATTTATCCTCCATTGGAGCTACCTCTATCTTTATACGAATAGTTTAATTTCTTATTCTATCTTTTCTTGTATTACCATACATCCATCTTAACATTTTTATTTTTACCATATTCATCTTATGTACGTGTATTTTTTTAATTACCCAATATTTTGTGCTACAAAGCATATATGATCTTATGGCTATCCTATAAAACTTTTTCTTCAACTTGGTAGGTATTCTATAATTACATAATATTTCAATTCTACTTCTCTATTTTATCCAACCTGCTTTAATCCTATGGACAACATCATCCTTATTCTCTCGTTCCTTATGAATAATTGATCCTAAATACCAAAAATAATCATTTTTAGTAATTTCATGGTCCTTAATTTATACTTTTCATTCATTTTTATTTCTAATTATACTAAAATTGCAATTCATGTATTTTGTTTTTATCCTGCTTAATCTAAAATCTTTAGATTCTAATGCATTTCGCTATAATTCTAACTTATAATTAATTCCAGCGTTAGTTTCATCTACTAGTACTATATCATCTGCAAATAACATGCACCATATAATATCATCTTGAATATATCTAGTAAGCTCATTTATAACTAAAGCAAAAGGATAGGGACTAAGAGCAGATCCCTGATGTAAGCCTACTGTAATAAAAAATTCACTAGTATTGCCATCAATACTTCTTACACTAGTAATTGTCCCATTATACATATATTTTATTATGTTAATATATCTAACAGATACTTCTTTCTTTTCTAGCATCCATTATAAGATTTTTCTAAAGATCTTATCATATGCTTTCTCTAAATCAATAAAAGCTATATAAAGATCTTGTTTTTTTGTTCTGTACATCTCCATTAATCTCCTAAGTAGGAAAATAGCTTCTATAGTCGACCTTTCTGATATAAAACCAAATTGATTCTCTGATATTTTTGTAGTACATCTTAACCTATGTTCAATTACTCTTTTCCAAAGTTTCATAATATGACTCATGAGTTTAATAGCACGATAATTAAAGCAGATTTGAATATTTTCTTTATTCTTATAAATTGGTAATATAATGCTCTTTCTCTATTCATTGAGCATCTTTTTAATTTTTAAAATCCTATTAAATAAATTTATCACCCACTTTACTTTAACATCACTTAAATATTTTCAAACTTCTATAGGAATCTTATCAAATCCCACAACCTTTCCTATTTTTATATTTTTTATAGCCTCATTTACTTCATATGTCCTAATTCTATGAGTATACATCATAACTTTATCCTAAATGGAGCTAATAGGGCATTCTAAATTACTTACATAATTTTTATTTAATAATTTATTAAAATAGCTTCTTCATCTTTCTTTGATTTCTTTCTTCTTAATCAAAACTTTTTGATAATCATTTTTAATGCATTTAATCTGAAACATATCTCTAGTTTTTCTATCTCTTACTCTTGCAATGTTATATATGTCTTTCTCTCCATCTTTAATTTTTAACTAATGATATAATTTCTGTATGCCTGTATGCCTTACATCTAGCTTCCTATATTATTTTTTTAACTTCTTTCTTAATTATCTTATAGTTTTCATATGCTTCTCTATTTTTATATTTAAGTAGTTTTCTATAACATTTTATTTTAGCCTTGATTGCTAATTAAAGTTTCTCATTCTATCATCAAGTTTTCTTTTCATATGATCTTTGTTTCTTTTGTAGTATCTTTATAACTACCTTTCTAATACTATTAGCTATCTTTTCCCATATGGTATTAATCTCTTTATTTATACTCTATTTTCTTTCCTTCATCACTCTATCTTTAAAAATTATTAGTTTCTTTTTTTTCAAATTTCACCCTCTAATCCTTAGATTCTTATACCTTATAGTCTTTCTTCTTCATTTTTGAATACATGCATCCATAACCATTAATTTATATTGTATAGTTAGATCCTTACCTGGTGTAACGTTACAATCTTTACAAAATATTCGATCAATCTTTCTACTAATGAATGAATATATTTGATTAGCATTATATCTACTTTTAAAAGTTATCAAATGAGAGTCCCTCTCTTTAAAATATTTATTGATTAATATTAAATTATATGTCATCGCAAACTTTAAAATAAAATTTTTCTCATCATTTCTATCTTCAAATTCATAATCTCCATGTACTTTTTCAAAACCTATATTATACCTTCCTATATATCTATTCAAATCACCTCTAATAAATATTTTTTCTTTAGTATGAATCTTTTGAATTAGTGCATACATATCCTCCCAAAAACTTTACTTTATCAGACTATCTAAACCTACTTGAGAAACATAAGCACTAATAATATTTATTAACTTTTTATCTATCACTAATTTAATTAAAATTATTCGATCTCATATCCTCTTAGTGTCTACAACTTTATCTTTTATACTTTTATTTACAATAATTTCTGCTCCATTTTTATTTCTATCTTTGCCTGCATACTAAAATTTAAAATGATCAACCTCTTTTGCTTTTTCACCTATCTGCTTGGTCTCCTGCAAACAAGCTACGTTAATTTTTCTTCTAGTTATTGTATCTATTAGTTTCATTAACTTTTCTGTTAATGACCTGACTTTCCAAGTTGCTAAATGTATCTTATTTTTTTTTATTTTTATTTTTATTTTCTTAAACTAACTTCTTTACCCACACTCGTCTATAAAGGTGTGGGAACCCTTGCTTATTTTTCATCACATTCGGACGTTGATACGATGCATCGCTTCTGAAGACCACCCTAGCTACTTTTGCCATTTTCACTATATCGGGGTCTGTTGTAGCGCGTCACTTTTAAAAATGCCCTATCTTTATCGAATTTTTCTATTGGATTCATGTTCATAGAGTGTAATTATAGTTTTACACTAATCATCAATCTACCACAATCTTTCTTCTTTATTTGAGCTTCAGATCGATTATGTATAAAAAAACTCTTTAATCAAAGTTTGATTGAGCTACTTTCATGACTTGAGCATGAACTTAAGCTAAACTTCTAAAAGTGGAAGGCAAATGATGTGGTAAGAGTTGACCTGGCATACCAACATATGGTGACACGTGTCCTATAGCACGAAATATCCAAAAGGTGATGATCAGATTACCATATGTGTCCTCTCAAAGAGTAAAGTTCTAATCAGGAGAGACTTTTATTGAAGCCATTGACTAATTTGAAAAACCTCCTGCCAAATGTGTTGACTACTTTGAATAGGATTCCATCGTTTAATTCAAAAAGGATTCTTAAATCTTATTTGAGGAAGGCTCCATCAAAATCACTACCCTATTCCAAGATTTAAGCTCATTAGAGCTATCCACCAATGAGTAGCCTAGTTCAAAAGAGACTCTTCCAAATGCTAATAAAAGTAGCTTCGAACCTCTTAGGCAAACAAGCCCAATTCCAAGCCTTAGTTCTTAATCCTACAGTATCGACTTAGGAAACTCTAGATCTTCCTCTTTTTTCTTGAGCTAGATTGAGCATCAAAGGGTTTCCTCATAAAATATCTATATATCTATTTTGCTCTCTTTCTTTTACAGGTGTGCATATAAATTGGCTAGAAAGATGCTCTGCCATCTAAGTTATGACCTATTTCCTAGGTTAGCATGTGAAGATCAAATTCGGACATCAACATTATTAATTGATGATGTTGACATCGTCATAACTTTATTATTGTTTTCATCGCTATCATCATCAGCACCATTGCATGTGTCCAGTTTGGTGGAAGTAAAGCTTCTACTGCACAACAAACCTATTTTGTACCTCTCAAGATGGATGCAATTCTTTTTGAGAAGAGAAAGCTCCCTGAACGTACGTATACATGGAGAAATAGTTGCAGACTTCTTACATGCATCTGTTAGCAGAAAGGAAAAATCCATTGATGTTCACTATTAGCATAGAGGAACATGATATTTAAAACATTGGTTTATGGACAACAATATTGACATAAAACTACTAGCTTTTAATATAGAGTTGAAAAACATGGTTTAATCATCATTTAATAATTATCACCTCTTTGATCATTTAATGATCAATTTTGCATCCCTACGCACTTGATCATAGTTTCAAGTTTCTTTAATTTAAAAAAATATAATTATTAATTTTTATCTTGGTTTGGATTTTGGTAGCTGTTTAATTTATAGAAAATATTATAAAATTTATAATTCAAGTATTTTTTTTCAAAGTGGACATGAAACCGTTCTTTTTTTTCTTCTTTTTCTTCTTCTTCTTCTTTCTAGTGAATGGCATGGGATAAAATGAACTTGGGTGTCCAAGAAAAAGGTCAAATTCTTTATCCCATCATTCTCATCATATTCTATATGTCATAGCTTTTAATTTTTTGTCACTATCTTCAATGCAAAATGTGCACTCTCTTTGCATGTATAAAATCTCATTAGAGATTAGTTTTTAAGAAAAAGGAGCAAAGAATATCTTGAGTCTCATTATAACATATTAATAACTTATTTGCCATCGCTTTTATTTTTAAAAGTAAAAAAATAAAATGAAGATAAAAATATATTTGCTAGTTGCTACTATTATTTTTACCTTTTCATCCTTTAAATTATTTTTATTATTGATAAAAAATGAAAGAAAGAAATCTTAAGTTCATTATTTTAAAAACAATAAAAAAATTATGTACTTTATTGTAACCATCAATGCCATCTTTATTGTTGTCGCCATCGTCTTTAACATTATTATCACCACGTATCATTATCATCACTATCACGATCTCGATACACATCACTACCATCGTTATTTTGGCAATTATTACATTGTTCATGCTCCTATCATTATTACCACAACCTCCACCCACTCTATCATCATTATAATTACTTTGACTGCTATCATTATATTTATATTTTTAAAATATTAGTTATATCAAGTGCATTTATTTTTTAAAATTTAAAAATAAAATAAGAAATTCAAAATAACATGCTCTAACCCTAACTCCATGGTTGCCAATCAAATAAGGGTTCTTGGAATAATTTATAGCTTACCCAAAAAAAAAAAGAAAAAAGTCCACTATAAGGTTTTTTAATCCATGTATATTTGACATTGCAACCATGGTCGATGCCATAGTTTCTTATTGATGTATCTTCGCCTATGGGGTTCATTGAGGTGAAGCCCATATAAGGTGTGTTTGGCTCATCATAGAAGATTGGAGCGGTATGGGATTGCTCTTCCAATCCCATGGGACTCGAAAACACATGAAAGGTCATCGATTTGCTAATCCTGCATTTTTAGATATATAATATCGTTGAAATGATAAGTCCACGGATTCTGAAACCATTCTTTGATGTTTCAAACATTGGATTGGATTCGATTTTAATGTTGGATTGGATTAGATTTTCAATCTAATCCTATTCTATCCACCCTACCGAACACGGCCATAATGGGGAAAGGCAGCATAGTGTTTGTTTCCTTTGTTTTGAATTTGTAGTAACAAATAGAAAATGTCAAGCATTTTTAAAACCTAATTACCAAAGAAACTAATTTTAACAAAAGGAAAAAGGAACAAATAAATACCAATATGAATTAGGTGAGTTTATTGCCTCCTAGTTCCTATAATTTTGGTGAGTAAATGTGTAGTTTTTTCTTTTTTTTTTGAGGGAATAGTGAGGAAAAAGAGTTTCACCCATAAAATTTTATTAAGATAAAGAAAAATTTATAAGGAAGATGAGAGAAGAAATGAAGAGAGCAAATTACAAGAATTTTCTAAGATTCCAATAACTTGTCAGAGCAAAGATTTTTTCACAAATTAAAGCTTGCAATAATCTTGTAAAGGATCGTAGATTGAGATGAATTTTTTTTCAAAAAAATTCTTAAATTTCTCTTGTTTCATTCTTGCCACATAAAAGTCATAACTAACTAATCCCATACTTTTAGCCTACTAATTGATACTTTCTTTCTCCTCTACTCTGATCAAAGCTTGAAATATTGGATGGCAATCCACTTATTCCTAGACAGCTAAGGATTCTAAAATTGACCATGAGAATAAATATTTGATGAATAAATGATCTACTGACTTCTGATTAGCCCACACAATACACTCTTGACACTCATTAGACAACCCTTTTTTACCAGCACATCTTCTATAGTAGCTTACTAAGAAGGATTAGTCAAAGAAATATCTTAATTTTCTTAGGAACAAAATGTTTCAAACTGAATAGTAGAAGGGGTACTTTACTTTACAGTGATTGATGAATCTATATAGAGAATCAACTAAATAACTATTATTCCTATAAGATTTTCATACTAGTACATCTACTAAAGGGAATGAGGTAATAAAGGACAGAAAGTTCTAGAGCTATTGTAGTTGCTGACACTTCAAGGCTATAATAAGGGGATCGTGCAGCAGATGTACTTTGTAGCCCCATATGGAAGCCATTGAGCATTGCTTCTTAGTTGTTCACCCATTGAGCTCTTCAAGGAGGTATGCTACGGAAATAGAGGCTATCCAATTATCTTCCCAAAATCTGATACTCATTCCATTTTCAAGTCTCAAGGTCATGCAATTGTAGAAGGCGTCCAACTCTTTGTAAATATTTTTTCATATTGGGGAAGCTTTTTGAAATCCACTCCTTCCCTACATAATGAAACGACATTTCGAGCAATAAGTTTTAGAGATTAATCTAGTCCAAGAGTTATTCTCTTTAAAATGCTTGTTTAAGAACTTCTATGTTCATTTGGTAAGTAGTGCAGTATTCATGCATTTGAGATTTCTGATTTCAAACTCTCCTCTTTTGTTTTTATAGACTGCTTTCTAGTTGACTAAACAGTGAAATTCACTAATCAATTCTTTTTCTTTCCAAAGAGAAGCTTTTAACTTATCAATCATGCAACCCATTTATTTCAATAATCTAAGTACTAATATGAAGTATGATAGAAGAGCGGTAAGGATTGAGTTGATAAGGCAAAGTCTACCCTCAGTAGATAGCAACTTATCTTTCCATGAGACAAGTCTTCTTTCATAGTAGCCAACACAATTTGAGCATCATTCGATCACTTAATGGAAGCCTCAGATAAGAAAACATAAGGCTTCCTCTCTTGTAATTAAGTAGGATGGCAAAGGACTGAGCTATCTCCTCTTCAATATTCAAGCAGTTCATTAAGCTTTTGTGGAAGTTAATCTTGAAGCCTTACACATTTTTAAAAGCAAAGAAAATAACTTTAACTATACTAATGTTCTCTTACTCCACCATACAGAAAAGAAGGAAGACATTGGCAAAATGTAAACCCTTAATATTGCATAAACATGAAATGTCTCTAATGCCTTTGAACAAACTGACATGTCCACTCTATTTCAACAACTTGGTAAGCACATCTGCAACCAATATGAATAGGTCTGAAGAAAGTGGATCACCTTGATGGAACCTTTGCTATCCTTGATCCATCTGCTTAAATATCCGTTCACGACTACTCCTATAGTTGTTTAGGTGAATAAGAAAAATATCCAGTCTATCAATTGGGTTGGAGAGCCATAAGTCACCAATACTTCTGCTAGAAATTTCCAGTTAATTATGTCAAATGCTTTCTCGAAGTTAAGTTTGCATAACACACCTGAAGTGCTTGATCCCCTATAATAATTCAACATTGCTTGAATTGATAAGAAGGTTTCAACAATTGACTTTTCTTTAATAAATATAGATTGAGTTTCATCCATAAAAAGAGACAAGATCTAATCTAGAGGTTAGTATCTTGAAATTAATTTTATAAAGGCTGTTGAGGAGGTTGATAGACGAAAATCCCTTACTAAGAGAGCAGTTTCTTTCTTAGGGATTAGGGTGGATTAGGTTTGCCTATGCAAAATTTAATTTATGTATCTCAAAAGCATCTTGTGAAAGTCATCAAGAAGCACCATGATGTCATCCTTGAGTAGATCCTAATATCTTTGGTAGAAGTAAAAAGAAAAGCCATCAAGTCTCAATGCTTTGAGAGCTCCAAGGGAAAAGACTGCCGCTTTGGCTTCATCCATAGAGAAAGGCTCCACTGAAGAACTCATGTCAATTGAAAGAGGGGTTACAAAGGAGGTTTGGGTCAATGAAGGCCATGGGGGTAGAGGAGGTTTTGAAGAAATCTTTCTAGAATTCATACAACTTAGAAGAGATTTCATCCCGAGTGTTTGACTCTCCCCCATCATTGTCGATCAAAGACACTATCCTATTGCGCCTCCTTTGTGCATTTTTCACCATGTGAAAGAATCCCGTATTGATCTAGAAAATTCTTAAACTTTGTCGCCAATACATTTCCTCTTCCTCACAAAGGTTTGATAAAGATATTTTTAGCATCTTCCTAATAATAAACTCTACTTGTAAGAGTTAGTAAACTCCTTCTTCCTATCAGTTAAGTCTATATTATAAAGCATTTTTTTTCTTAATTTCTTTATTGGCCTTCTCTCTATTAATGGACCAATGCCTCAAAATTGCTTTTAGCCTTGCAAGGTTCTTTATTTATGCCACTAATCTATTTTGATACTTTCTTATATTTTGTCATGTGCTACGGATCCAACCCTTTCTTTTTTGTCCACCAAGTCTCAAATCTAAAAATTTTAGGTTGCCGCATTACCCCAAAGCTAAGATTATAGTTAAAGCTATGGGTATATGATCTAAGGCTGTATTAGGCATTATTCTCTAAATTGATATTCGAGAATAAGTCCTCGCACTCTAAAGAGAAAAGAAAACGATCAAAACAAGCTAATAAGGGTCTCTCTCGATTGTTGAACCATGTACGATCTCTTGCCTATTTAGTTTTCTAATGAAAACTTCATAATGAAAACCTGAGGTGTAATTATTCAATATCTGAGAAAAATAATATTACTGTCCAATTCTGCCACCAGCCCTCCATCAGTTTTCATACCATCTGAATCAGGGCAAGTTAAGAGGGAAAAGAATAATGTCGTGAAGCTTTAAACCACTTCCAAGTGGAGAGGGTATTATTAAATGCCCATGATGCTTTAATTTTTATATGTAAAAGGCCTAAGATTAGATAGATTACCTTCACTCTCTATTTTAATGGAGACGTAAGCTTTTCTGATTATTACTGCTTCTTTTGATTAGACACGCCCACTTCCTACTCAATGCTCTAAACAAAAATGAATGTAGCTTGTAAAATGAGAGTGTTGTTGTTGGTTCCTATTATTCTTACAAAAGTAAGCAACGAAAAATTATTAAGTGTCACATGATCCCTGGGAGTTGTGGGATTGCCTATGGAATCATGTTAAACTTCAATGTAGATATAGTCACCTTCTATTGTTCAATACATGTAATCATTCTCTTGGGATTTAGAATCTAAGTACACTAATAGAGGTCTAACGCAGTTATTATTCAAATTAGTGTATATCATTGCCTATTAATTCCTCTTATCATTTAATATCTGTGCAACACCCTAAGGAGTTTTACAATTAGTGTGAACTAATAAGAGTGATCCTTTCAAAAAAAAAAAAAAAAAAGTGCAAACCTTAAAATTCACCATTTACCCTACCCTTTTTTTTTCTTTTTTTTAAAAAATAATATATTTTTTTAAGATGACACTAAGTTCAAAAATACAAATAATTATCAGAATTGGACCTCAAGAATTCCCTGCAATCTTGGAGAGGTTTTACATAGAATCTCACAAAACTATCTTGAAGGTAGCTGCCATGTAAAATACCACTTAATCAATTGCACAATTGACATATAAGCAGCTTGAAGGGAGAGGAGGAACTTTGGAAGATCAAATGTCGACAAATATTCGCAAATTTACTTGTCTATATGTACCAACTTACTCCTAATAATATTTGATTATAAATCAAAGTTTTGAAAGATTATACAAAGAAATCAAGATTGAAGACTAGATATTAAATTGTAGAACTCTGAGCTTCTAAGGTCTTAGCAGATGGCTGTACCTCTTTGTTATTTTATGAAGGCATTCGGTAATCCAATTAGGATTATCACAGTAATCTTAAATCACTGGTGATCCTTATATTAGAATGATCTGATTCTTGATGATTTAAGATTACCATGTTTAGTATGATATATGATAGTAATTAAAGATCTTTAATAATTTATTATTATTATATATTACTTTATTATTATAATATTTAGATTAAATTATAATATTATATTATGATATAGTATTATTATATTATAACATAATTATATTATAATATAATTTAATATTATAATATTAAATTATATTATAATAATATAAAAATAAAATCAAGCATTTTTTTATATGAATAAGAAGCATTTTGGTTTCTAAATCTCAAATCAAGATCACTGTCTGAGGATGATCTTGAATATTCGATCTCAAGGATGGGCATGGGCATGAGACTACTAGGTTAAACGGTAACTCTAAAGGTGGGAGTGATTTGAGATTATATGTAGAATTATGAAGTGTAACCAAATATGTTGATCCTATTACCTCCATCTAAATCACTGATGATCCTGAATGGATTATTCTATACCAAACTGCCCCTATAGAATGATAGGTGAAAAAGATGAGAATATAGTTTATAAAACTTGAAATGTCTTATGTGCCCGTCAAAAAATTTGTAGGTTTCGTTTTCTATAAACCTCTACCATTTGTAGGCTTGTATTTCGTTTTCTATAAATATAGAATAATAGGTGAAAAAAAAAGGGACCCGTCTGCCTGCAAACTTTTACTATTCGTAGGTTTCGTTTTCTAGCAATTCAATTCTCACTCCGTCTCTTTCTTGCATTTGTGGTCCGCACTAATCGTTGCATTTATCCCGCTTCTCGAGTCCAAAAAGTAGGACACAATGAAGCATGCGTTTATTGGAATCTTTCAAAGGTTCTTTTCTTCCATTTGGAAGATGGGGTAGAAGTCACGATCTTGCTCTTTATTTATTTTTTTTCAATATGGCAAGTCCCCTAGAACGAGCCAATCCTTTTCTAAACGCAAGATACTAGTTCAAGTCAATGCCTCATGGCTCATTTCATGGGCAACGGGGCCTTTCTTTTTTTTTTTTTTGTTTCTTTTGTTTGGCATAAGTCATCAATGACTCAACCTAAAGAAATACCACACCAAGAGGCAAAACATAAAGTGGACCCAAGCTTTATGTGGTGCAATCCTCTTGTTCAACGTTTATGTGGAAAAGAACCCCACTTGTTAAGGCAAATGAAGTGGAAGAAAACTAACAAAAGGATGATAGGACTCCATCATTAAAGATTTTTTCCCCTCGTTTGTCTTGTATAAAACTAAACGGAAAGCCAAGTTCACATATACTTCCAACAACAACATGTTCCTTGCTTGTGAGGGGAAAGGAGGAGGATGGAAGAGCTCGTTTCCCTTTTTTTTTTCTTGCAATAATATAACCATTTGAATCAAAGCAGCTCACATGCACCAGTACCTCATGCAACCACTCATTGACCGTGGAAAGATGGAGAAAGAGAAGCGTGTGGCTTTAAATATTTCTTTCGATCACCTTCTGAACGCTGTTCCTTAATAGTGAATCTGAGGACTGTTCACAAAGTTTTCCTCGGGCCTTCAGTCTCATGTGATGGTACTCCAACGCAAAACTAGAAGGAAAACCAAATTTGTTTTCACTGCTCTCAAATATTTACCATGAGTCAGATACCTTTGCAAAAGGTTCTTGACATTCCCATTCTCTGATTCACCTCTGACCATAAAAGAAAGATGACAACCAGGAGATCTGAGCAAAATTATAGTTAAACAAAGAGGAAAGCATGACCCCAGAGGCCTGAAGGAAAGGCGTATATGGGTGGCCATTTTAAAATGGTGTAAATTTCTCCAGTCACGCACCCTCGCATCACTTCCAAGTCCCTTCCTGGTTTCAACCAGCATTATTATGAGACTTTCAAAGTCTTTTATCTCTTCCAAGCAGTACAAACACCAAAGCAAAGGGGTGTCAGGATTCAGGATTCCTTTCCTTTGCCACCACGCTGCCTCTCTCTCTCTTTCTCTCTCCCTCGCACACACCTGTGGCTGGCCTCTTGCCTCTCTCTCTCTCTCTCTCTCTCTCTCTCTCTCTCTCCCTCGCACACACCTGTGGCTGGCCTCTTGCCTCTTCATGCTATCATTCTCCCCTCACCCACCTTGCACGCATCCCCATTCTCCTAGTCTTCTCTTCTCGCTCTTCACCTGCTCTTTTGCCACCATTTAGTACCTTTTGCGAGCGAGAGTGATGAGAGAGAGGGCATCCAATCTTTTCTTTGAATCCTCCTGAATGGACCGATGAGTTGGCATCACTATTCGCTCCAAGCTTTGTTTTTTTTGCCAGCTTTGTGGGAGTTTTGTAGGGGAGGAGGTCTAGGCTCTCTCTCCATCACATGCACTCTTTTTTATTAGGAAATGGTGCACAAAACCCCGGTTGGACGCCAAGCCAAGCCAAGCCAAGCAGTGCTCTTTAATGCCTGTGAGTGGAGAAGGGGGGCATGTGAGGAGGTTCCCCTCTCTTTCTCTCTCTCTCTCTCTCTCTCTCTCTCTCTATCTCTTTCTTTGGCTCTCTCTCCAATCCCTTATGCCAATCTGCTCACAGCCTTTGAAGATGACACCTTGGGCCCAGCCCACCTTTAAAAAAAAGGGAAATATCTTGAGTGTGCTGCCCTGCACACTGAAACAAGGTGGGAATAGCATACACTGTCCCCCCTGTGGTGGCCCACATCTTGATGCCTGGCCATCCACCTGGTGTGGGGACCAGCTCTCTTGTCTGATGCTGGTGGTGGGCCCCACACCTTGGAGGCACAGGACAACACTTCAATTGTCTGTGTGCAGTGGCTTATTTTGATTGAGCCTAGCCTTGGGCAAGAGAGCATGTTATCTTGGTAGGGTAAAGCCATCAGTGGTATTGATATGCTATGAATTATGCACCCAAGGTTCCAAAATGGTTGCCATATTCTCTGACACACTTGGAGACTACCAAGCAAGTTGGATTTATGAAGATTTACTTGCATATAGAGAAGGAAAGTGGATTGAAGATATAATTTATTTGGAGCAAAAATTCATCAGACCAAGTTAAGATGAGCTCTTTATCTGAAAATAAGGGATCAACATTTCTTATAGGAGTATTTTGGTAATTTCATGACTCGAGCTAATTTAATGACTCTAAGTTTATATGTTTTCAGTATGATGTAAGGAATGTGACTGCTGGCATGTGAGTAATTTTGAGGTTAGATAGACAGTCTTACTTGAGGCTGCTTGAATCAACTAGCCCTTATTTCTTATAAGCGAGTACCCGGCAACTAATGTTACCCAAGGATTGGGTGAAAATGAGGCATCAATTATTTATTTTTTTACATATTAATGAACTTCTAATTCCAAAAAATATTATGCATACATATAAAGTTTATCCATCTTTGATGTGTGGATTTGTCTTATTACAATTAAGTCTTCCATTAACAAATAGAGTTTCTGCTTGGTAATTTTTTTCAATCATTTCTATTCTCTAAAGAGAAGGAAAAAAAAAAAGAAAAAGGAAAGAAGGGGTTCCCTTTTGCTAGGTCTCTCATCAAAAAGATATTTGTGGGTTAAGTTAGTATACTTGTGCTTATTATTATAGTATTAAGCTATATTGCAGTGCCTATCCAATCAGCTCTCTATTCTTAGCTTTATTATCTTAGAAATACTCTTTGTTCTTAATAAAGTCCACAATTTTGTAATTGATGACACTTATCATTTGAAATAAAAACATCATATAAAATTTATGATGGATCATATAAATTGGTAATTAATCTATTTTTCTTAGAGCAGAGAGAAATATTATATATCAATTTTATTATTCCCTAGTTTTTGCCATTAGGTCAACATTAAGCCGTGTTTGCTAATGGGGTAGATTCTCTCTATATTCACATTCTTTTCTTTCATCTATTTGGTTTATTTGGCACGCAACGTTGCTGTATTTTACCATTAGAATTCCAAACAATGAAAGAAATCGTAGGTCAATTGATATTTTTAAAACTGATTTGCTATCATATTGCTTACAACCATCACCATCATCATCAAGAAATTATGCCATCTCTTGCATTCTTACTTCAGAATACGATAAATAGAGGCTATATGAGTCACCAGACCTTATCTAGTTTCCTTGATCATATGCTATTGAGGAAAATATTGAAAGGGAAATTAAAACGACTCTAATGGTCCTAAAGTGTGAATGAGAAGAAGAGCCAACCCTTTTCACATCATCCTAGCCTCCACTTGTGTCGAATCAAGTCATCTCTCTCTTTCTTGTCTTTTAGTTTTGTCATCCCAAAGGCTAAGAACCTCTGTTAATTTTATTTTGAAAAAATTACCATCAAACATGTCATTTTGTACATTAACCTTAAAAAAAATTTCTTTCATTTTAGTCTGTAGCAAATTTTTTAGATAATACTAAATTTACTCTCCGAACTTGCTCTGAAGTTTGAACAAAAGTAAAATCATCATAATTTCAGAAAGACAAATTCGATCTTTCACTTAGTAGCTTAACAGTGTTAATGAGTAGATATATAGAATAAAACTTTGTGTATCCAAGCGAGAGTTTTAGGGGCTTTGAAAAAAATTTTCTTTCCAGGCCAATGTATAAACCAGCCAAGTTTGAGAGATTTCAACGTTATGTCCTCTTTATTTTTTCCATGCTTTTGTTTGAGGTGCGGCTGCTAATGCCCTTCCATTCTTACAGGCACTTTGTTTTTTTCCATGATGCTTGTCCTCAGGTTTGCTTTCCACTGCCTTGCAAGCTCTCCATTGTTGACACGGGCAACGAGTACCGAGTCATGCCTACCTTATTATTACCCCTATAGACTGCCGACCGCTCTAATGGCACGTTCTTCCAAAGGATGAGCACATCACCGTGTGCCCATCGCCTGACCAATTCCCTTTGAAACCCTGCTGCCCATTTTTGTTGATTCCAAACCACTCCACCACTCCTTTCCCATCCACTTCACTTGACTGCTTTATAAAACTCACAAAGCTTCCATTAACTTGAGTTTGATTATTATCCATGGACAGGCCTACCAAGACCAAGTCATCTTCCACCCACCATTTGTGACCCATTAGGTACCCCGTAAAGGTTGCTTGCAGAGACAGCTGGGAAGGTTATAGGAAGATCAGTTTCTATTAATCAAAATCATTTATAAATATGATATGCTAACCATATGGCAACAAATTATGGGTCATGGTTCAATTTTTCCAAGCCTGGCTGGTTTAGTTGTGAGACACCTCATCCACAAGGGATGTGGGAATGCTTTGGAGAAAAGGGCAGGTTTTATGCTTAAAGAAACAACAAAAATATATTGTAGTTCCAGAGCCCAAAGATCATGTCAAAATGGCTAGCATGCTTGAACTGCAACCTGGACCTGAGGTTCATCAGTCTTTATCGTGCCCACAAACCTTCAGTTGTTCAGAAAATCCTTGAACAAAGCATAAGCTAACTTAATCTTTGGCCAGGAAAACATAAAGCTAACCAAATCAGACATTTGAATATGAGAGGGAATGGACAATTCACTTCTTTGAGTTCAGTCTACGCTTAAGATTGAGTTTTGTGGCGCACAAAGTTATATTCAATCACACCTACCTTTTTTTTTTTTTCTTTATTTTTGGGGGAAAAGTGAGGAAATAAGAGATACCCCGCCAAATTTATTAATATGAGATATTATTACAAGAAAGGTGCATCTAGAATAACAGAGGATAGCAAATTATAAGTTTATGAAAGAGGTTCCTTTCATTTCTCAAAGCATAGGCTACGCCATATGCTGGAGGTCATCAAAATCTTGTGTAGAATTAAGTTTGTGAGACATGTTTTTTCAAAAAAAATTTTATATTTCTCTCTCTACATATGCCATATAAAAGCGATTATCAGTTAATTCCAAACTTTTCTTCAATTGACCAATACTTTCTTCTTCATCCATTTAACCCAAAGTTTGATGATATTAGTAGGCAATCTTTTCATCTCCAGATTGTTAGCCAGGTACTCTAACATTAACCTTGCGAATGTATAATCACTAAACAAGTGATCCGTCGATTCCAAGGTATCCTTATACATTACACATCTAGTACTCATTGACCATCCTTTTCTGGCATACCTACTATCTTCATTTATCTATTAAAACATTGCTCTACAATCTCCTCGGTTAATTAGTCAATTTCTCCTCTCTCTCTCTCTCTCTCTCTCTCTCTCTCTCTCTCTCTCTCTCTCTTTTCAGAAATTTAGTCGGAATGCCACCCTCTGGGGTTGGATCCAAGAACTACAAACAGTGCGTGCATAGGCCAAGGAGCTTATGAAGCAGAGGATGTTAGGGTGATACCATGTCTGAGCAGTGTGGTTTTCATTTTTGGTATGTGGATGGGGCCTCATTATTTGACGTACTTGGGTAGACATATTGGCCATATTGAACTTTCTTTCTCCGAGTCCTGTGTATTGTTGGGGGTCACTTATGAGTGCTCTGGTCAAATGCTTCAGCCTATTCTATGGACAGGGCTCTATTCTGCTTCTTTCAATCTCTCTCTGGACAGAGGCTTGATAGGTTTTGTTCATCCTTTTCACAAAGAGCTGCTTAATAGAATCAGGCCAGATAAATATGAAGTGATGCTTACCTATGCCAGGATGGTTAAAGCCACAGCACAAACAGCCAAACTTGTTCACCTAACTTAACCACAATCTATATTAGCTATTGATTTGAAAATTCAGAGAGTGAGGCTGAAGATAATTAGAATGGTTGTGCTAGCAAGACTATTTGGTTTGTGTTCTCACCTGACCTTTGGAATCTTTTGGGACAGCTGAAAGCAATAATATGTATGAAAAGAATCTATTCTCTAGCCTCCTATTATTTTCAGGAGAATTTCAGAGGCATGTTCTCTAATAGCATGAACTTCTCTTTTTTTGACAAATGAATAGCATTAGCATCATTGCAACCAAATCCCTGTTCAACACCCACCATTTGAGGTTTTATTGGGAGGTCCTCTCTTTCCTAAAAGTGACTTGGTAAGGAATCTGTCACCAATTTTTAGAGAAACGACAGCTAGCAGTAATATATATAGTAATATATATATATATATATATATCCTCAGACACCATTTTTTGGGGGAGTTGATGGCCAATTAAAAAAGATCTCCCTTCAGAGCCTTGTCGACAATATGCACAGTTGTTTTAAAAGTGAAAAGAGCTTGGATGTTGTTGATGAAGATTCTAATTGGAGCTAGACCATAAGAATACTTGATGTTGATGGATCACATTTTGCACTGCTATTCATTTGCTTTCTTCTAAAAGAATGCAAGTGGATGCTCTAGAGTGGTGGGCAAGCATGAGCATGCACTGTGGTTGCCACTTGCATTCAGCCATTCATTCTCACTTGATGGCAAATTGTTTGGAACCAAGTCCTGAACTATGACATTGGACCATTATATTATTTCAGTGTGAACAATTCTTAGATTCCCCATGATAAAGTCCAACTGTTCTAGCCTCAGAGCAATTTGATGACACCAAGAGGCTGTCTCATTGATGTGCCAAAGGAAAATAATCTGTCATATATATAATCATCACTCTGACTGCATTACTTCATGATCAAGCAAGGATCATGATAGCTATTAGCTCTAATTATTGGAAGTTCAAGCATCCTCCAGATATCAGATAGGTGGGAAGAATAGCAATTTTAATCCTCTAAATATGCCAAATGGAGGCTTAGCAATCTTCAGATGCCTTTCCAGATCATGATGGAGATATGCGAGAAGGCATCATTAAGTCATACTATGATTGAGGCTGTGGACATCCATTTAAAAAGAAGAGAGAGAGAGAGAGAGAGAGGTGGTAGAACAAAGCCTCGGCCAAGCACATGATAAACCCACCATGAAGCCAGATGGTTTAAAGGTTACTTTGTAGTGGTCAGAAAGTTGGAATTCTCTTTTCCACAATAATTTGCTTCTTTAACTACTACGTGCGATTCCTTGTTGAGTGCACCACCAAGCGCCAACTAAACAGAGGTAGCACCACTTTGATTGTGAGGTAGCTTCGATGTTCATGAAACCACCAAGAGAATTGAAAAGGGGGGAAAAAGGGAAGGGATGATGGCATCATTGCGAGGGAAACCTATTGGAGGCTCAAAGAGAGAGAGAGAGAGAGAGAGAGAGAGAGAGAGAGAGAGAAAGAATCGGTTGAGAGGCATGGCAGGTTAATTTCAAAAGTTGGAGGACGTAGGAGGCATTGAAAGCAAAGTGGCAGGTTAATTCAAAAGTTGGAGGACGTAGGAGGCATTGAAAGCAAAGTGGAGGAGGTGGGCTCAAAGTGGAGGAGGTGGGCTCGACGAAGTTGCTCACCTTGACTTCAAAGAGCTCTCCAGATATGACTTTTTTAACCAGCCGAGCTGCCTCCCTTTAAATTTCAAACGGCAAGGTTCCTTTCCCCTGACCACCCAAATTAAAGTATATATCGACATGTTAAAGATTCATCCCACCTAAAATGCAATGTTAAAGATTCATCCCACCTAAAATGCAATTATTGGCAGTAAGCTAATTGTTTAAAAGATAAGCACTAATTAAACTCTGACGTCAATGGCGCTGACACCACCCCTAAAGCACCAATTAAACTCACCCCTCATGCATGATGGCCTAAATGCTACAATAAGGTGAATATGGTTGATTTGCACTACGGGGACAACAGTATGATATGATGCGCGTCCTGCAATGATAGCACTGGTTTCGCCAATTTCGTGCTCCCAGCTGTCTTAAAAAGGCTTAAAAAGAAATCACTGATGTAAAGATTGCAAGCCCCAAGGCTTTAATTCATGGCCTCAAGAAGAATGATGGAGCCTTTCTCTCCGCTACAAAAGGTTCATTATCTAATAATGCAAGCAAGTTGTGGCTCCAGCAAACTATGTTTTAAGAACTCAACCACGGACCCAGGATGTGGAACTAACCATGTGCCCCGACCTGACGCGGCCTATAGATCCGAGGAGACACAAAAATAATTGTGGCCTTGTGCATTAAAACACCTCGGCCCATATTCTCTTGAGCCTGAGTGCGAAGGTAGAACTTGGGCTTTGACTTCCGAAGAGCTGATAAAAAGCCATTCAATCCCTTCAAAGAAGCAAGAACTTGGAAACAAATTTAGAGTCAGTGTCCAATTAGAAACAATGTGGACATAAAAACCATCATTATAAATGTTATGGAGAATGAAAACACTGAGAGAACTATGATCATATGCTACTATGCTAAAAGATCCTGAGTTGAAATGTTACAGGAGGAACTGAAACTGAAAATTATCCAATGAAGATAGAAACACATGGTTGGTGAGATGTTTCAGATGTCGTGATACATGAGTGGCAAAATGGAAACCGAAGGAAAACAATATGCTGCCTCATCCAACACAAGCAAATTTCTTCCGCCAGAAAAGACCCAGACAGCAGTCATCACTTGCCACTCTACTCTTTTAGGGCATTCTGAAACATTGCTCCAGCCTCCTCAGGTACATAATACATAGAAAATTGCTGCATCGATTACTGAATCTAAAGTCATGGTTTAGTAAATGCTCCAAGTCACAATTCAGCTATTTGACCAAGAGATGAAAATTCTGCATCGACATTAGTGAGTGTGGCCTGATCAATATGAACAGTTGTGTAAACCATAGGCGAAGAATAAGATGGGACAGCAGATAAACTGTCTGATTCTTCTTTGTGCACCAATTTATCCTCAGAATTCAGATCATTAGATTGGTCTACAGAATTAACATCAGAGTGGTTGAACAGCTGATGCTTCAACTCCAAGCAAGATTTCAGATCATCTTCAGTTCGTGCTCTGTTCAACTTATCAAAAAGATCGTTCAGTGCTGCAGATCTCTCAGCACGCCATTTTATATCTTTCTTTAGTCTTTTTAACTCTCTGTTGGCATCTTGTTCTTCGTCATAGGGTGAGCCCTCATCGTTAAAAAGCTCCCTTTCTTGCAACTTCTTTAACTTCTGATTAATGAGGCTCTCAATCCTCTCTCTGAAGCCATTTGCCCTTTCATTGTTTGACTTTAGCCTCACTTTTATCTCAGATACTGACTTATGAATCTTGTCCTCTGGAGATGCATCTTCCAGTACCAGCTGGCCCTCTAGTTTGAGCCCCTCAGCAACAGAGAATGTTTCCTCTAGTAGACTGACATTCTGCAAGTACCTATCAAATGCTTCATTTTCAGCTTCAATGTTTCCTTCAATGTGCTCTCTCAACTTCATGAACCTCCATTTGTTTATATTAGTAGCATCCTGAAATTGATCACCAACACCTAGTAGTGTTCTATGAGGATACAACAGGCAAAGTTTCTAGCAAATTAGAAAATATTTCATATGATAACTGTACCTTCCGGGTAAGAGGTTTCTTAGCTCGTAAAGAATTGGCAAAAGCAGCAGAAAGTTGTCTGAGCGAATTTAGTCTCCAAGAAGATCTGTCACAAGTCGATATTGGGATGATGACAAAAGGTGGAAAAATAAATATCTACAAAAGCAACAAGGAGCTACAAGAAAAATATCTGGCATTCTTACTTTTCCCAGACTTACCCAGTTGAAGGTGCATCAGTTGATGTTTGCTCCAACGAAGGTGAGCTAGATGGCGGTGGTTTGTCTGGCAAAGTACCATTTTGTTTCAAAACTGTAACATTGACCACAAGAAAAGAAACCAAGATAAATCACCATTAACCAAAAAAGAATACATGTCAGATTCAGCAAAACAACAAATTTGAAACATCATAGGAGAGAGGATTCATTTATAAAAATAACAGGTAATAAAAGGATATAAATTAATTTGACTGCAAGCATTCAAGATCTTACAAAAATTGTTAATAGACTACATAAGCATCGTTTTGCATTGCCAAAGCATAATAAACAAGGTTTTAGGTGCAATGTGCTGGCTCTGTGCTGGCCTGGCACTGGCACAGTATGTTCAGTGCTGTGCCAGCACTCGGCACACACTGGCTAACAGGGGTATTGGTCTCCCCCAGAAAACTAAGGGACAAGGCTCACAACCATACTACATGCCAGTCTTGCTCAGGCACGGTGCTGTACATCATGGACCAGCACATCTATAAAGCAACATACACTGACATGCTAGTCTTTGGTTATAAGGGAAAGATCTAAACAAGGTCAACTTTGGTGAGTATTGGAGTCAGTCACTGAACTTCTAGGAATGTCAGTCCACATACCGTGAATATGACAAGGATTTTGAGCTTTGGAACAGCAACTCTTGCAGCACTGAAAGGGGCACCTGCAAAACCAACCGTAAGTATGCCCCAAAATCAAAAAGGAAAAAAAAAAAAAAAAAAGTGATGAAAGAACGTGTGTGCATGCATGAATGCAAATACATGATAATAGAAGGAATAAAAATAGAAAAGCTTCCTGATCAAATTCCAACAATATCTTAATGAGAAAAAAGGTTGAACTGGAATAGAAATATACAAACTAATTCAACAAATCCTGAAAGAACAAGAAGTACGCATGGCAAGGATATACATAAATACGTGCGCGCGCAATTAGATAAATTTATAAAACATACATTGTAGATAGATAGATAAATAAACTTACATACATAAATATATATTTTACATATGCATATATAACTTAAGGTAAATATTAGTTTTTGCTTAATTTAAGAAAAATTCTACAGATCAGTGCTCTGTGTGCATGTTTCCGTAAGGTAGGTCAGTAGACTGCCTTGGACAATGGTTAATCTAGGTGTTGCTTGCAACCCTGACAGAACCTATAAGCCAACGGCCCCCAAAAATGTACTTGTTATGGGTCCAAGATGTATCTAGAACATAGCCTCACTGTATCAAGTATGCATCCTTGTCGTACCAAAAGTGTACCAAAATCTTATTAGCATCCATGCCATGAAATTAGGGACATTAAAGTCCATGAAAATGACTACCTGGACAATCCTGATTTAAATAAATGCTCAATCTTTTCCCCCTAATTCAAAATATAACTACATTCAAGATCCCATTAAATCTGGTTACCAAACCCAAGGAACTCTATTGGGATTTTAATATCTATCCAAAGGCCAGTTATACACTTGTTAAACCTACATCTGAGACAACATTTCCACCAACACCATCCTCCACCTCTTTACAAATCTCTCCTTTATTTTCACTTATTTCTTTTCAAAGTCAGTATAGGCATTGATGCTGCTTCAGGTGGACAACAACAATACTCTTAATTTAATCTCAGCCATCCATACCAATCACAGCCATGTATGCATCCTAATATCAATCCATGTCTTCATCACAATCATCAACATAAACATCATATCCATACCAATAGAGAAGATGTTCTGTGAAGAAAGCACTTAATTTATCTCAGCCATCTATATGTCTATCACATCAATCTATCATAGTTCATATGGATCATTATGTTGGACAGAACATCTTCCCTATTGTTGGAGCAGATTAATTTGGAAAGACAGCAGCAGCTTAATAAGGAAAGGTTGAGAAAGAGACAATCAGAAGGGTTCCTGGCATAGACTTAAAATCAAAAGGCCAGCCAGATACTTTGGTTTAGTGCTAAGACTTAACTGCTCATGCAAGTAGAATGCTTTAAACATGAGAATAAAAGATGAAGCATGCCAATTTAAACACATGGTTGTTATCATCAATCCTTAAATAAAATATAACGCATGATAGTTGAAAGACATGGAAACTAGAAGAAACCAAGCAACAGCTGAACCAAAGGAAGGACTCAAATGTGAATATATGAGTTGCATCGAAGAGCTGATTTAGTCAGATAACTACAGTCATATGCTTAACTTTATAGACCACAGGAGTGCATAGTTTATTTATAAAAAAGGAGGACGTTGGTGTTTATTCTTCATTTTGCAATAATTGGTTTCGAATGGACTTGCCATCATATCAACTATAATCATGTAAAACATGTTTCTCATCTCTTCTAGTTTTGTCCAGGTCTATTATTATAAACAAATAGACTCAAAATTCTTTCTTCGCTTTGCAAGAGGAGGAAAAGGTGCTTTTCTTAATGTATTCCTTTTTCTTCTTTCCAATTCCTAGGGTAGTCAACAAGCCAGGTCTGGTCGGGTTCAAGTCTAGTCAAATTCATGTCAGGCCAAGAAACCTCCAATCAATACCCGGTCTATATATAATCGGCTTAGAAAGAATATACCCATACCCAAACCATTTATTTTACATGGACACCTAGCCAAATTGGAAACCAAATTAGGACTTCACTTATCACGCATATATTTCAACAATAATAAACAACAATAATAAAGCCCTAATCCCAAACTAGTTGAGGTCGGTTACGTGAATTCTTTTTCTCCAGTCAGCTCAGTTTTAAGTCATCAGTCATATACTTCAAAAAATGTAAAAAAATAAAGCCACGAATAGGGGGAATGAAAAAGAAGAAAGAAAAATAAAGTGGAGAAGGAAATGTGGTCAATTTAAAAAAGTTGTTTCTGTGTTTTGAAAGGCACACTTAAGAGCAAGGCGCAAGGCAAGCCCACCCCCAGTGACTATTTTTGGCTGGAGATTGCCCGCGCGTTTGGGATGGCCCGCTTGGTAGCCACCACCAGATGTTGGACCGGAAAGACGTGGCTTCCAGCGGTCCACCTGCTGAGCATGGCAAAATTAATTAAAAGTGTCATTAAAAGTACGATGATCAAACTATAATTAAATTATTATTAATTTGACATATATATATATATATATATATATATATATATATATAT
Source organism: Metroxylon sagu (assembly GCA_017589505.3). NCBI lineage: Eukaryota > Viridiplantae > Streptophyta > Magnoliopsida > Arecales > Arecaceae > Metroxylon > Metroxylon sagu. The sequence goes on along the minus strand of JACVBY030000574.1, from coordinate 465,855 downwards.
ATATATATATATATATATATATCAGAGGACATGAACGCACGCACCGGGGGATGGGGTTGGGTTAATTAATTGACATAAAATAAATAATCAATCGTCACGGGGATGGGATGGCATGGCATTGGCAGGGACGCGCTTGCCTGTCCAATTTTAATATCCAGATCTCTGCCGGTGCTTCGCGGAGAGAGCCGCGTGCCCATAATCCCCCACTCAAAGAAGCCGACATTCTTGTTGGGTTTTGCTCTAAATAGGCTTGAATGAGGTCTTCAAACTGCCATAAGACTTCTGCCTACTCCCATACAACATCGGAGACATCATCTCCTTTCCATTGGATTAGAAATTCAATCTTTCTATTCAGTTTGCTTTTTCCTTGACACTTGGTGATCCAACACCTTTTCCACCTTGTCAAACTCCCTTCTGACAGTGGGAGGTGCCCACCTTGGTTGTGCTTGTCCCATGCTATTATCTTCATGATACAGCTTCAAGAAGCTGACACGAATTATCTTCAGGATCGAGACTAGGGTTTGGTCGCGGTGGAACGGTGAATCCGCCATTCACGGCCATTATAACGTCTGTTTGCTAATATGACGAGAATAATTGTAATTGCCTGTTTTTATATATATATATATATATATATATATATAATATTTCCCAAATGAAATCTCCAATAGCTGAAAAAATTGTATACTTCTAATTCAGTGAACATATTATCTTTATCTTCTTTTTTTTTTCAGCAATGATCTCAGCTGTAGTTGTATCTCAGCTGTAGTTGTATCATGAAGATAATAGCATGGGACAAGCACAACCAAGGCGGGCACCTCCCACTGTCAGAAGGGAGTTTGACAAGGTGGAAAAGGTGTTGGATCACCAAGTGTCAAGGAAAAAGCAAACTGAATAGAAAGATTGAATTTCTAATCCAATGGAAAGGAGACGATGTCTCCGATGTTGTATGGGAGTAGGCAGAAGTCTTATGGCAATTTGAAGACCTCATTCAAGCCTATTTAGAGCAAAACCCAACGAGAATGTCGGCTTCTTTGAGTGGGGGATTATGGGCACGCGGCTCTCTCCGCGAAGCATCGGCAGAGATCTGGATATTAAAATCGGACAGGCAAGCGCGTCCCTGCCAATGCCATGCCATCCCATCCCCGTGACAATTGATTATTTATTTTATGTCAATTAATTAACCCAACCCCATCCCCCGGTGCGTGTGTTCATGTCCTCTGATATCTATCTATCTCTCTCTCTCTCTATATATATATATATATATATGTCAAATTAATAATAATTTAATTATAGTTTGATCACCATACTTTTAATGACACTTTTAATTAATTTTGCCATGCTCAGCAGGTGGACCGCTGGAAGCCACGTCTTTCCGGTCCAACATCTGGTGGTGGCTACCAAGCGGGCCATCCCAAACGCGCGGGCAATCTCCATCCCAAAATAGTCACTGGGGGTGGGCTTGCCCTGCGCCTCACTTCTTCCGAGACAAGGCCCCTTTAATTAAGCGATGGGAAGGTGCTAAAGGCACGTGCGTTTTCTGAAGTGCAGAGACACACTAAGGCGCACCCCCACAAATCCTAGAAGATGTGCATCTAGATTAAAATCCAGCGACTAATTCACAAGGAGGGATTCATACAGACATCTTTCAGCCGCAAGTCTCAGATGCAGCTGCAGCCAAGTTTCTGTCCATTAAAAACAGAGCAGAGGACAGCAGCTTACATTCTTCTTATTAGGAATCATTTTAATTTATGTCTAAAACTAAATTCTAACACTTCTTTTACATGAATTTGTGTTTATAAATTGACAATTCATTGTTAAGCGCGTTTAGAATTCAAGGCAACTTTGTATTGTTTGTTCCACTTTCTTCAGTATTTCTTATTCTCTCAAACTCACAGCCTTCCTAATTATCCAAACCAAGCCTATAATAGCATACAGTCCATCATACTACTACCACTATTACTATTCTCATCTTAATATATGGTATTTGTTAGTTAGTTTCCTTGATCTATCTGCAATTTTAAGTTAGGCAGGCTTGCTGCTGTTCTCATTGCATGCTTTTGAATTCATGGACAGCCCCCTTTTTTAGTATTGGGGAGATAAGGCCACTTAAACTCCAAAAGTTGATGTAGGGCTACTTTAAACCCTCAACTAAAGGTAGAAAATCCATGTTTATGAACATCTCTAGCAAATATTATTTTTCTTTTTTTAATAACAATAAATAAACAGAAATGATAGATAGATCCATGTTTTCTATATCTTTTTAAAAAATTGTATTCCCACAAAATAAATGATGGATAAGCATGTTGTCTCACTGAGAATGATTGGATTGTTTGATTCAAAGGATTTTCGGTTCTTCAATCAACTACATCTAGATTATTGTTTTAAACCTTTGACTTAAGTAACACAACAAATAGGGGTAATCAGGATTTCCATCTGGTGTTTACGTTGTGGAGGGGAAGGGATTCCCCATCGAGATTCAAGTTGTGGTGTGCCATAAAAATGGAAGTTGTCAAAGCAAAAATGCCTCATCAAACTAAAGTACACCTTAAAGATACCACCAGTCATTAGTTTTTTGTCATGGATCATGATCACCATAGCTTGTTAGCATCTTGATGAAAACTAAAAGCTAAAATTCATTAAGGTATTGATATCTAATTTTAAGCACAACCACAGAAAAAGATATGGAACCCAATGGCAAAGGACTACCTTTCCTCCTCATCATTCTCAAGTTGATAAGTCAAATATAGGTGGCCAATGCTTGAGAGAACAAGGGCCTAGCGATTGCAGGTAGCTAAACCATAACAAAAGCCTTTTGGGAAGAAATTTCTGTGTCGCAAGTTGTGAAGCAAAGAATTTGAACCACAGAGAGAGAGAGAGAGAGAGAGAGAGAGAGAGAGAGAGAGAGAGAGAGAGAGAGGAAATTTGTTCTCTTTGTCCCGGGTCAAGTTGTTAAAATTTGACTAGTCTTTAGGCTTCCAGACTTCAAGCTGAGCCTTAAGAGTCCTATAATCTCAAGCCCTTTGAGTAACAACATACAAACAAAAAGGACTAGTGGGATCTATCCCATATAGAAATTAGAGAGAATGGGACTAAATAGACCATTGTTATCCAAAGTATATATGTGGTGAGCAAGATCATAAGGAGGCTACTATCTTGGAAACTTTTCACCAGCTAAAAAAGCAAAGTGGCAGCATACGTCAAGCTCAAAGCCAAGATTCCCAGGCAAGTTAAGCCTTAAGAGTCATATAGTAACTAGTCCTTGAGTTACAGAATACAAAGGAAAAGGACTAATGGAACCACTGGACAGTGGGACAAAATTGTGTATAAGAATTAGAGACAATGGGGAATAAACAGACCATTGTTATGTATAAGTGGTGCATGATTGAGTCTACTATCATTGGGTTATTTTCCCCAGCTAAGAAAGGGGAGGGGCAACATATTTTGGACTGCAAGCACTGCTCCACAGAGAGGGAGGTGGGAGATATCAAAACCTAATACCAGTGGGTATGCAAGGTTCTTGCACTCCATGGGGAGCAGTACCTACCAGCAACAACAACACAGAAAAGAGTGTTTAAAACATAAGGATCAGGGAAACCCAAATAGATGTGTTCAGCTGTTATGTACGGTTGCAAACTAAAACACCCAAGCTATTTTCCTAGGTAATAAAGTTGAGGGTAACCAATATATAGTGACAAGAGTAAAATTGATTTAAGTAGCAAAACACTCTTTTCTCTATGGTAAGTCATCGCACCACTTGTGTAGCCCTTAGTCAATCTAACCCCTCACAATTTTTGAGCCACTGAGAGGTATTTGCGTGGGTTATATCACAAGGGAATTATCTTCCTGTGGTAGTATTCTTGTGTGTTTGAAAGGAAGCTACAAGGCATTTGAAGAGTTTAAAGAAATTGGAAAATTGGTGGATGTATGAGGTGGTACCTTATAACATCAAGCATGGGCCATTTAATATAATGTTTACAAACGCCATGACGTTTAACTTTTGAAAATAATATTTATCATTTGGTGATGCAAACATTACCACACCACTAAATGAAATAGGAAACAAAAAAAGCTGCAAGAAGAATCACATAAACAAGGATAAGAAGGTCTAGGAGTGAGATAAAGCCCATCTTATTGTTCTATTATTCAGTAAATCATGTTATGTTATTTTTAGCTACAACTTTGTATCACACATGCTTCAGAACTCATCACAGCATAACAATAAAAAATATATATATACTGATATTAGATTTTTCAATGCAAATAATGAAGTAAACCATGCATATATACCTTGAACATAACAATAAAAAAAATATATACTGATATTAGATTTTTCAATGCAAATAACGAAGTAAACCATGCATATATACCTTGAACGAGCAACATTGCCACACTTGATGCACTTGGGCTTGTTGAGCCCACGAAGGTTCTGCTTCGGTGCATCAAGGCTTATTGATCGTTGAGGTGTTGCGCTACCATTTGCAATCGCAGCAGTAATAGAATCAACAACTTTGATGTTATTAGAGGCTGGAGAGGAAGCGGCCATAGGACTAATTTCTACCCGAGGATAATATTCTAAACGCCAGCTGCACAAGAGAGAGTATTAATCATTCAAAAACATATTTTGCAATTTCGTGCTCGCCAACTAAGATCACACATGTAATTTTCAAACAAAAGCCGACAAAAGCCAGATATTACGAAATTTCATGAATACTGAAGCTACAAACTTCATCCTACAAGCATGTAAAGTACGACTCAGCAACACTATCGACCATAGAAACATTATAACAAACATCTTCTCAGCGGCAACCTGAAGGACACCCTCTCCTTAAACTACAGCGACCACCATGAACACCAAGATGACCGAAGGAGTTATAATCAAGGTAAGTTGGTGCAAGAAAACAAAACAGTAATTTATAACAAGGAAGAAATGAGTTTCTTTTTTTTTTTTTTAGGGGAGAAAAGAGAAAAATCTTAAGCTCAGGAATTTACAATAACGGCAAGAAAACTCCCTCAAGCCATGCAAGTCTCGAGCGGAGGGGGTGATGTGATTTCACAATGGCCAATTCTATCCTCTAAGTTTTAGAACCTTCGAAATTCTTCATCAATTTATTTTTGAAACAGGAGGGGGGGCGTACCACAAAAGAGAAGTCGATCTTCCCCAATCTCGCCGACATCCACCATCGCGCACCGAAAACCTAAAGAACGACCGAGGTGTGGTGGTGTTCTTCGGCGGAAGAGGGTGGTGAGCGGGGGGACTTGAGAAAGAAACTGGTAGGACGGGGCCGGCCGGAAACGGGATCGAGGGGCGGACGGGGGTGGGGACGGGCGGCGTCGGAGTTACGGACTTGGAAGAAAGGTTGGGGATCAGATGATACGTTCGAGATGCCGTGACCAAACTCGCACCCTATCCAGACCCGTGGAACAATGGGTGCGAATGGGTTTAAGAACGGACCCTTAAAATTAATAAAAAATTAATAATAATAATAATAACAACTAGACCCAGTAAAAAAATGCAAACCGACTCCTATTTGATTTTTAATGAATAATTTTATCTTGACGGTGCTCATGACTTTTTATAATTTTTGATAATAGCATATAGGTTAAGAAAACTTGAGATAGTCTACATATTATGCGGTTAATCCTCATGCACATGTCCAGCTAAGTCAGATTCAACCATTGAGCTTATATTTTAATCAAACTTAACTCAACGTCAAAGAACTCAAATTACTCTTTCTTTCTTTTATGTAGAATCTAATTAGAATATTTTAATATTGAAGCCCGTAATATTGTGCACTATATGGTTGACTATATGTTAGACTTTTTTTTTTTTATAAAAATAAAAAAAAATCTTATAAATCTAATCTGATATTTAGATCAAACCTAATTTTCTGTGCAAATTCACGTCATGGGTCCATTTTAGCATCCAAGTATGCAAAATTTTGAGCTCACTTGAGTAGTCTAGACGTGCTATCTAATCCATTACCGATTCTACTGAAAACAAAAGCATATCAACGGCAAACTCAATCAATGTCAGAAACTACATGGATCTTAATATATTACCTAAATCCCAGTCCCAGTCCATGAATCTGGTAATTCTTTTTGAAGTCTTCGACTGGTTTAAATCATGGACTCGCTTTTCTACTGCTAACGACCTATAATTGAGTGAATTATGCCGTTTTAAAGAGCAAATAGATGCCGCTTGATCAGAGGGCTTGCCAAAATGTAGATAATTTATGACTTTTTTTTTTTTCTTTTTTTTCTTTTCGGCTAACCAAAATGATAACCAAATGAAGAATATCGTTCCTAGGAGGCCTTGTGCAAACATCATAACTTTGACCACGAATTAAGTGAATCAGTTGGGAGACCAAAGAACATGCATATCATGTACACATCATACAAAGAACGGATCTCCACGACTTTTGACTTCTCTCATGCAATAATATGCAAAGAAAAGAGGACATGTTTGTACGATTGAAGTTTTTACTTCACACATAAACGAACGAAGTATAGAACCTAAGGTGGAGTTAGTAGCCTCTAGATTTCGCATTATAATACTAGAAGATTAAAGAAATACATTCTTCAAGCTTATCCTACAAATTATTAGCGGATACTATTTGTTGTTGGTGTTACAGTTGTTTAGTTTTATTTCTCTTCTTGTGCGTACATAACTATTTTCTTTCTCTTCTTGTGCGTATACATAAGCTCGTTTGATTCACAGGAAGTGAAAGTGACTTTCAGACAGGAATAAAAAACTGAAAATTAAATTCTCAAATATAAAATATCTAAATTATCATATTTGGTTAACCACAAAAAATAAACATTTTTTTTAAAAAAAATAAAGAATAAACATTTTTTTTGGTTCAACAGTTTCTTTTCCTAGAAAAGCTATATAGAATATCAATTATACCTTTAGTTCTTAAAAAAATATTTTATCGTTTAATATTGTTTAACTTTTATATGAGGTTATAAAGAATGATCAAGAAATCAAGATACTAAAATTCTGTAACTCGCTAAAAAAATATGTTCAAAAAAAAATGCAACAATATTTTTACTAAAATTTCACGATCTCTTTTACTGTTTGATCCAAACGAGCTCATAAGAATAGCATTTCTACTAAAATTACATATAAAAATAGCATTTCTACTAAAATCAAAGGCAACGAGAGTGATAGCTGACATGGCATCATCATATTTTCACCCACATTGACCATCTTTTCACCCACATTGACCATCAGGATCTTTTAAATGAACAGAGGGAACCACCCACATTGACCATCAGGATCTTTTAAATGAACAGAGGGAACGGAGATACTATTTAATACATAACGACAGGGTTGACATAACTGTTCATGATATTTTATTTTTAAAATTTTATTAATTATTCATGATCTTTCTGAATCCATTTCCTGAATTCCAGAACGCCAGTCTAGCCAAATTGTTCTCATACATCAAGCTTTTGTCTAGCTGTCGGACTAAACCTGGCTTTCATGATCATATGCGGAATCTATCAGCACGCGGACCACGATACAAGTAAACCTATCTCAAATCAGAAGCAATGGATAAAAAAGTTCATAGGTCCCGCGGCAACTTAAAAAGACATCATAATCAAGCATTACGACTAGATTGCTTTGATCTAGGAGTCAAGTCTGTGGAAAGGGTGGGCTCGTGTGCTGCTCGCCTAGCAGATTATTTATAGCAAGGGTCCCATAAAGATAATCTTCTCTCTCAAAGACAAGCATCTGAATGGTCCGTACAGATTTATTTCGTCTACATAAATTGCTGGGAATGTTAAACCAAACATATACGCAAAGGCAATGCTTTGATTACTTGCATCCAAACTGTCCGATAACCAGCTTTTTTGAACATCAACCCCAACCAAAAAAAAAAAAAAAAAAAAAAAAAATCACCTCTCAAGCTAGGGGATTCTTCCTGATGGGTATTTCTATCCATCACTCATCCTGAGAGTGCAGCATTGAGTGCACTATGAACATCAACCCCAATCTGTGCTTCAGCCTTTTCCAAGTCTGTTGCAGCTGAGCTAAGTTTCTGCGTAAAGTCGGCAAGTCCCTTCTGGACCAGGCTTGAATCAATTCGGTCAACAGGAACAGCCTCAACAGCTACTATATCTGCAATGGAGTTTGCATGGATGAATGCAAATCCACTGCTGACAAAATACTTGGTCACTTCATTCCCATCATGCACAGAAAGAACCCCTGGTTTGAGCTCTGCGATGGTGGCAACATGTCCAGGCAAAACACCCATTTGCCCTGTTGTTGCTGGTACAATGACCATGTCAACCTGAAAATACACAATAGTTGAAGGGGTAAAGAAATAGAAGAAATGATCAAATAAGTGTCTTTTGATTATTATTCCATCTCTATACACACAAAAACCAGAGAACATCAGAAATAATTGAACAATATAACAGTATACAGCTGCTCTTAAAAAATGGAACTATACAAGTTTTGTTGGTAAATAGGGCCATTCATTCAGACATACATAACAAATGAATAGATATGTTAAACAGTTAAGTCGAATAAATTATCAAAAAAACAAAAAAAAAAAACATATTTGTGGCATGCGCTCATCTGTTTTATATTTTTGCAGCAGCTCTGAGTGCATTCTTGTCTTTCCAAAGTACAAATGCAGCACGAATGCAACTGCAATACCCAAAAGCCCTTACTACTTGGGATCTAGTCTCAAGTCTACTTGTCATTTATTTGCACTAGATACAGCTTCTCTCCTTGGCATCAGCCCCATCAAGTACTCTTAAGCCCTGACCTCCCCATCAGGTACCTGTTACTCACAAGAGTTTCCTTTGGTGAATTCTGTTTGACCAAATTATCTCAATCTACATTCTTAAATCTTATTTTTAACTAAAGCTACCTTTAAGCGCCTAAAACTTGTAAACTTCATCTCATCCATCCTGGCTGTACCACATGCGGACCTTACTGTCTACATTCATCATTTATCCAAGCCTAACGCTGGCTTAACTGATGTTTTTCTTTCCAAGTTCCTCCTGCAGTTTGTTTGACCTACATCAGAAACTTTCCTATTCATCCAAGTTATTCTCATATTAGTGGAAATATGGTCCGTCTCCTTTTTCTTTTTTGCATAGTGACTTCAAGTCATTGATAGCCTGTGTAGATATCTTCCCACTCATTTCCAGTTTCTGCCACTTTTGTTAGTTACTTTACTGTTAAAAATTGTATGCCATCATTCTCAATGATAGCCCATACAAATAGTCTAATGGTTCAATCAATTTTGCTATTTTGCTGTCTAAAGTTCTCCACTATTACTCCTACTTAGGGTCAATTTATTGCTTAATTCAACAAACCAACACGGCATCATCTGGAAATGACCTACATCAATGGATTTTGTGTTGGTTACATATTCTCTTTTTTTCTCATATTAGTGGAAATATGGTCTACCTCCTTTTTCTTTTTTGCATAGTGACTTCAAGTCATTGATAGCCTGTGTAAATATCTACCCATTCATTTCCAGTTTGTGCCACTTTTTGTAGCTACTTCACTGTTAAAAATTGTATGCCATCATACTCAATGATAGCCCATACAAATAATCTAATGGTTCAATCAATTTTGCTATTTTGCTGTCTAAAGTTCTCCACTATTACTCCTACTTAATGTCAAATTATGCCTTAATTCATGTTGGTTCATCTGGAAATGACCTACGTCAATGGATTTTGTGTTGGTTACATATTGTCTTTTTTCTTGAAGTCTTGGTTACCTATTGTCAACATCTGCACTAGTACTCTAAACATGTACAAGCTTGGGGCCAAACCTAGGTGCATTCTGACAGTGAATTGGGTCTTATGATTCCACAAGTCTGTTCACTGGTTTTTTTACCTTCATACATTAAAGTGACTTGTATATTGTGGGCTTTGAGAAAAGAGGTTGTAGTCATGTAAGGTAATCAATGAAGGAATTAGTGGTTGCCTCAACAAAGTGTGGATGTGATTATGACTTGATAGCATGTGGCTCAAGAATTGTGATGCAGGACAGCTGAGGGACAGGATAAATTAAGGTTTCAGATAAGGCTGTAACCTAAAAATTTCTTGGAAAATGGTGGAGTTTTGATCTGCACTGAACAATGAAAGTTAGATTTTCAACACAAAATTGATGGCAGATGCTGAGATGAATCTATAAACAAAGACACTAAGGGCCAAATAGGAAACAAGAGGGTTTGAAGGTTCTTAGGAATAAATCTAATGGGTTCCTCTCCATTTAGAAATCAGATCCAGTTTTTTTTTGTCATAGATTACCAAACCGGAATTTTGACAACTGTTTTATAGCAGGTCAGTGCAATGGATATTAAGGTTTAATAGGAAAACTGGTTGATAATTGGTAGAGATTTATTGAGAATTGATGCTAGGTAGAGAAACAAAAGGAAAACGAAATCTAACATAGAAAAATTGAAGAACTGAAGAAGAAACAGAGAAAACACAAAAAAGACTCAGCAGATAAAGAAAGGACAGGAAAAAGGATAGAACCAAACTCACTCTAGGGACCTAGGATCGTATCAAAGGGCTGCTCTTACACTAGATCTGTGCATCATGCAAGGTATTAACTTCATCAGCTACTAATTTCTGCAGGATTCTTTTCCATACAACCAAACATCCAACACTGTTACATAAAACTCAAAAACCCATATTTATTAAAAAAAAATGAAAGCTCAACGAACTTTTGCAATTCCAAAACTAAGCCCCCTATAAGGTGTGGTTACTGTTCATAGTTACTGTAAGAAGGTCATTAACTGGGATTCTTGGCCATAATTAAATATCCAAGATCTCCCCAATGCACCCTTGATGTGGGATGACACACACAAGCAAGGGTCCTTACACCTAATGCCATCACTTCATTAAGCCTCCATAGTTACTGTAAGAAGGTCATTAACTGGGATTCTTGGCCATATTTAAATATCCAAGATCTTCCCTATGCATGCTTGATGTGGGACGACACATGCAGGCAAGGGTCCTCATACCTAATGCCATCACTTCATTGAGCCTCCACGTGCATGCATCCTATTAGTGAATTTTCATATCTCTAGAATCTTCTAATTCATTCCACAAGAGAATTAACCATATCCTCCCATGTCTACACCTTGCAATCATGACCATTCTAAAGATAATAATGTAATAGTTTATAGGAAGGTTTCTATAGGTATGTTACAAAAACATGATGAAACATTAGTTAGAGAAGGAATTGGACTTTCACATAGTCGATATTTTCCCTCTTATTCCAACAATATCTCTAAGATATGTCTCTACTCAAAAAAAAAAGGTACCAAAAGTCCAAAATTTTTCATGAGGCTTCTTATTAGTATGTACAACTAAGAATCTAGTTTCAGTCATAATACTCCACCCTAAAACCACCTTAAAGGCCAAATGATGAGGTAGTTCTATGAGGAATGGAAGTGGATACTAGATTTGAATATGACACAATACAGATAAACCAATAAGATAAAACTTGAAAAAGAAGGAGACCATATGGCTTGGATACATCAAGGAACATATATACACATACATATATACTCATATGTATATAAGTACATGTATATATAAATACTTGCATGAATACACATATATACTACATTAGAAAAAGCATCCACAAAGCATTATTGGCTATTAAAATATTATAGTCCATAATCCATACTTTATGTTTTAATATTAATATCAATAAACTATAAAATAACTGCCTTATGTTTGGAGGTATGGGAACTATTTACAGTGTATCTAGGAAGTATCTTTTTTTAAAAAAAAAAATTGAAAAATAGAACACTTAAATATAAATATTCGACACATATTCAACAAGTACTGTATCCAATATGGACATTATAAGGATAAGGCATGCAATTTGAAGTATCCATGCTTCCTTGTCTATGTTCAAGCAGTTGCTATGTGTAACACTCATGAAAGATTATGAAGTCAACAAGTCAACATAAAAAGATAAAATATTCCGACATTCTTATGATCCTCCAATCCACATTTGAGTTTAGTGTACCAAAATACTAGTTGAATGTCACGAATACGAATTAAAAATGAGGTAAAATGCACCATAGCAATACCTAGAAAGGAAAATCAATAACCAATATTTTTCTTTAACATATATATGAGAGTCAAAACATTGGCAGGCTCAATAGTAATGACAATTCCATCCAACATGTCTACCTTATACACTAACCGGTCTGAAGTTGTATTTTTTTTTTTCCTCTTTTCCTTTATCCCCCTAACTGAGGTGCAAAAATAATGTGGGAGCTTTGATTCTTTCATTTAGCCACCCTTTTTCTTGGAAAAAAATAGCAATACCTTTCTTATATAATACCCGGACTTGGAGATTTTAATACCTATGCATTTTTGAGAAAAAGGTATTTCCAACTTCGCCCACCAAATTTGCTATAAAAATTTGCATTTTTGGAGCCTTCTCTCTTCATATATATAGAGACCTCCATAACTTTTTAGAAAAAAGAGAGAGATCTTATTTATATTTTCAAACCCCAATCACTTATCGCTGCTAAATGTTTCTAGGACACAGAGTGCATTTATGTTATTCTTTTTGGGCAACTATAACACTAAAGAGTAAAATAATTTCACAGCCAACTTTATCACTCTAATATTCTTCCCTAAAAATGTAAAACACCCATTCACCTTCAGCATGGATCCTCTAATTGGTGACCGCAAACAGTCAAGAAAATGCAGGATAGCATACTTTATCCTATACTTGTCAAAAAAGATAACCAATTGAACATGACTAAAGCAAATTCCATGTAACTGTCCCCAACAATAATATTACACCGTAGTGATTTCTTCCAGTTTTGCAACCACAACACTACAGGGTCTCTTTTAAGGTCGCCACACCAATCAAGAAGCCAGCAATAAGTTAAATTTATTGTCTTCGCCAACCCATATATCTAGAATGAAAGCCCCTTTCAAGCTCTGAAGATCAGAGTAAACACGGAAAAACTTTTAAGCTTGTGATGTGCAGTGACTACACCCATTTCCCATACATATTTCACAGTGAGGACAGCATGGTCTCTTTGCAAATCTCCCAGATCCTGTTAGAAGAAAGGATGCTCAAAACATGAACTTAATTGCCTCCTAGCTAGTACACTGCCATAATCTTTCAAGCCAGACGTGTGGACATTTGCCAATGCCATAATTCCATTGATAAATTGGTTAAAAATATTGCTCTTTTTGCTTTGTGAAGATCAATTAGAATCTCATTGAATTTCCCAATTCATATGCAGCAGTTTTTAAATTAAAGATATACTTACAAAATAGATATCTGCAATAATTTATGTCGTTCAAGGAAAAAAGAAAGGGTGAATATATCCTCATCTATTTGTGCAACATTACACACGGCTTGCAAGCTCTAGATTAACCAACCAACTAGAGCCAAGTATGCCGCATAAAGGTGATTAAGCAGGTTCTCTGTGGTATCCACAACGAAGTACCAATATAATTGTGCAGCACCCATATAGTTTTGTTTACTCACAAGTGGTATAGGGAGCAGAGAGAAGGAAGAAATTAATCATTTTTACCACTGTTTAAAGGAAATAAGTCATATAACAGACCATAATTTACAATGGAGCATGAGCATTCAAATCTTCAATAGGTTCAAATACAGATTAAACACTGAAAAAATGGAAAAATTATCCAAGGTCGAAGTAGATTTGATTGATAAAATTCAATAATCAGGTGTGCTACTGCTAAGCATTTGGAGAATTCAATTGCAAAATTGAGGGTGCTGAGAAACTTCGCCTTGTTTGTTGTTTACAATGTCGCATCATCAAACCTATACCCCTTGATTTGATATTATTGATAATAACCCAAAAATAAGATAAGAAAAACAAGATTTACAAATATTGGTGAAATATTAACACAGCCGAGTTTTCACGATTATGTCCATATTACATCAGCCAATATCTCAAAAATATACCAGTTTACATTAAAAGATGGGGAAGACAATGTCTTTTATGAACTTTATTGATGAGTGCCAAAACCAAGATCTACTGGTGTCTTGGTCAAGATGAAAACTATGTGCACAATATTAATTGTGCTCATCAGTTTTTTACTGTTTCAGTTGTAAGGATCGGTGTGGGAAAGTAGAATATAGCATCCCTACATCATAGATATTTTGGTGCAGCTACCCAAGGAAAAAAGTTTGAACTGCAAAACACTGTTTCAACTTTGCAACTATCAACTGAAAACCTACAAAGAAGTTGATCAAACTTTCAAAATGTATAGAAGGTTGGTGCATATAGCCAATAAAGTCTTTTATCATACAAACAAACTTGCCACTCAAAATTTGCCAAGTATGCATGTCTTAAACATGATTTCTACAGTAATGTATCCATATGTTAGGCAGGAAACTAATCCAACTGAAAATGCATATGATGGGATGTACTGACTATAACCGTAACCGTGACCAGATCCAGCTATGCCTGTCAGTTCCTAGGAACCTTTTTTTGTTTTTCAGGTGATATTAGATCGAGTTTTAAACTAGTCTGCACAAACTATTCTTGATCAATTTAGGTGCCTTAAGAACTGATCCAAACATCACAACAAATTTTCGATCCGGACATGATCCACAGCAACAAGTCAGATTTCAAAGCAGAATAAAATCATAGCTAACATTAGATCAATTATGTTATCAGTTACTATTCAGTCTATTCTTAGAATATAAACACTGATGATCATGCAACTTAAGTGACTCCACACTTTCAAACGATCATATGTAGTCCAATAATCAATTACCTATTCGAAACATAACAACGATCAACGACATAATAAACATGCAAAGTCTAATGAATTCAAGACAAAAAAAAAGGGGCATTTCTGCATCATCAGAACAATACCAAAAACCCTAAATTTCTAAATCGAACGAAATATATTCAATCAAGAGGGAGAGATCGGTTAAACAACCTCTTTGTTGGAGATCTCGGATTGGTAGGGAAGGACGAAGTTGACGGTGAGCTTGGAGGGGATGGAGGAGGGGATGGGTGGTCGAGGTTTCATGAAGGAGAGCGGCGTCTTCGGGGGTTCCAGGTTGGGGGCCACCTTCTTCCATGCTTCCACGAACGCCGAGTCCTCCACCGGCGCCGCCGGGACGTCGGTCGAGAAGGTCCGGCCGATCAGTCGCCCGCCGCGGCCGCCGTCCAGGGCTCGGCTCAGGAGACGCGAGGCTTGGCGATACATGGTAGATTGCTCGCCGGGTCTCCCGATCGGCTCAGTGGGCAAAAAATAAACGAGGGCAAATGGGGGTGAGCAGGGTGGGCCAGTGGATGGCATAAAGAAGGCCCACGATACCATCACTTGTGGGTTGTCTTATTTATTGGGCCCAATGGACCACTTATGGCTGGAGCCCGATCAAAATTTTGAAAGCGTTTCGTGAAAATAGCTTCACTTTTCGTGAAATCTCCGCTTTCCGAAAATGCGAACCGAAGGGACGATTTCGATTCCAAAAGCAACGTTCGTATTAAAACATTATATATATATATAATTTTTTTCTTGTCTTTTCTTATGTAAAGATAATGAGCTGCGAAATCTCTCCTTCAAATACCATCAACCGCCAGTTGCTCGTCCTAAATTAAATTGGTATCTTCAGAAAGGTTCTTTAACCTTTTGGTCCCCAAAGGATTGTATTGTATTGTTCATTTGTTATGTTCAACATCACAAATATTTTCTTAACAAAATATTTGACATATGTAATAAATTATAGGGACTATGAAAGGAGCCATTAATATTTAATATTCCTTTTGTAAAATGATAAGAGTTCTTTTTAGCTTTTTAACTACCAAATTCGTTAGACTTCAGTGCGAAGAACCAACCAACGAACGCTGGCTTCAGGATCTTGAATATCGAACCAACCCTAACTACAACCAGAATCCAATCAACCCTATCCTATTTAATCAAATAAGCATTAATTTTTGAATTATTCTAACTTATTACTTATTTCTAATTAATATTTATTTATAAAACGATAAAAAGAATAGTTTCTTAACTATCAAATTAAAATAAATGGGCTTTATAGATCACTAAATCTCAAGCTAATACATAAAAAAAAAAAAAAAAAAATGAAATTGAAATTTGGGACTCCTCTGTAGTAAATTATTATTGTCTTTATTTAAAATAAAATAAGATTACATCACAAACTAGTTCTACAAAAGTCAAGGTTAGTTCTTCTAGTATAATAACTGGTAGCTAGATCAAACTCTTCTCCTTCTCCTTATCTTCTCCCTCCAATGCTTGAAAGAACTCCAATCCACCTCTTACTTGTATTGAATCCAAGCCCATAAAATTAAGATTTAGTCAATCAAGGTCAAAGAATGATTTAAAAAAGTATAACTTAAGTTCATCTGCTATCAATTAATTTAACTTGTACTTAAGTTTTTATAATCACGTGAACTCAGCCTGCTAATGAATTAATTAGACTAATAGATGGGCTTAATGTGCTATATAAAACTATCTCAAAATAATCCCAAAAATCCATGGTTATTTTATAATAGATTTTTGAGAACTTTTACTATATTACATTTATAATAATCTCAAATACTTTTATTATATTTTCAATAAAAAATAGCTTTTTTAATTAAAATGAGAAAAAATTTTATCTTTTTCTTTTAAAGACCATTTGAAAGCTGAGCTATTCTAAAACCATCAAGGATTAACGATGTCAATTTTCCAACCATCCTCCTCCTCCTTTCTAAGATTCAACAATGTTTATAGCAAGCGTAAGACATAAAAATTTCTAATAAAGAATAATAAAAGTTAACGATGATATTACTCTCGTAATATACACAAAACTTTTGTCGATAGAAGACTCTTGAAGTTTAGTACATATGCATAGCCTCATTCGGTAAAATTGTTAGCAGTTAAGTTTTTAAAAATAATATTTTTTTTAAAAAAAATCTACTATTTAGTAATTAAATTTTTAAAGTATCTTAAGTTTATAATATCTATTTGGCAATCAAACTAAAGAAAATACTTTTATAATAAAAATGATAAAAAACATTTTATAACACTTTAACTATTTAATTAAAGTCTTTGATGTTTTTTTTTTTTAAAAAATCAAAAATGTAGCACGTGCATGCCATGATAAAATTCTTTCTTGCCACAAAGTCAAAGGTAAACCTCGTGTCATCAAACGTAGCATCAGCTAGATGGTGCACCCTAACTCGAGGGAAAGAGAGTGATTTGCCTGCAAATATCCAGGCCCAATTGTGGGCAAGCATATATATATCTTATGGATAAATCTTTTGGATTGCTCCCAATTTCCTCGTCCAAGCCCAATGAGATGCGGACCGGCCAAGGGCAAGGCCCGGCTCAACAACTATTTTTTGTTTTCTTTCTTTTTATTCAACGAGAGAAGCGAGTCCGGCGCTCACCGCCGCAGGCCGGCAGCGACGATGGAGGAGGTGGCCTGGTTCTGGGGCGTGGCGACGTGCGTCAAACTCCTCCTGGTGCCGACGTATCATAGCACCGACTTCGAGGTCCACCGCTACTGGCTCGCTCTCACCTCCTCCCTCCCCCTCGTCCGCTGGTATTCGGACACCTCCAGCCCCTGGACCCTCGACTACCCCCCGCTCTTCGCCTACTTTGAGTTCCTCCTCTCCCTTCCCGCCTCCCTCCTCGACCCCACCATCGTCCACCTCGTTGCGGGCCAGAACTACTCCGCCCCCTCCGCCCTCCTCTTCCAGCGCCTCTCCGTCGCCGCCGCCGACCTCGCCCTCCTCCTCGGCGTCCGCCGCCTCGCCCGCAGCCTCCCTCCCTTCCGCCGTCGCCTCGCTTTCGCTCTCCTCCTCTGGTCCCCCGCGCTCCTCATCGTCGACCACATCCACTTCCAGTACAACGGCTTCCTCCTTGGGATCCTCCTCGTCTCCCTTTCTTTTCTCCATGAAGGGCGGGATCTGGCCGGGGGGATAGCTTTCGCCGTACTGATTTGTTCCAAACACCTCTTCTTGGTGGGCGCACCGGTGTACTTTGTGTACCTCCTGCGGCATTACTGCAGGGGCGGATTCGGGAAGGCTGTGGGGAGGTTTCTGGCCATGGGATCGGCCGTCGCGGCCGTCTTCGCCGTGGCGTTCGGCCCGTTCTTCTACCATGGACAAGTAAATAAAGCTGCCGTCTTCGTTTTCCCTAATTTTCTTTTCTGCTATCTGTTTTTGAATTCTTTGTTGACGGTTGTGCTTAGGGATTAAATCTCAGTTCCTTTAAACAGCAATTGCAAGTAAATAAAGCTATCATATTCGTATCTCCCTAATTTTCTTTTCTGCTATCTATTCTTGAATTCTTTGCTGATGTCGCGCTTGTAGCTTGTCTAGTTAAAACTTTATAGGGATTAAATCTCATTTCATTAAAACAATAATTTTGCATCTGGTGATATAAGGAGAAGATGATGCAATCTTACAATAAATGGCACTAAGGACTGATATGGAGATTCAAGTGAACTGTTGCATAAGAAGGGTGGATGAAACTAGTGAATTATAGCTTGTTTAAGAGAAGGCCCTGGTTGTACTGGCTGTAAATAATTTGAATATGTCATGTCTCATGACACCATGATAGCTATTTGCCTTTGGGCATTTCGATTTCAGTTTTAGTCACCAAGACTATGATGATAAGGGATGCAGAGTAGTTTTTCCTTGGGTTTAAAGAGAGCTGTGCAAACAGGTATATGGAGATTCTACTTATACTATTGGAATTTTCTAATGTGTTCATAGACTTAATGGACTCAGAGAGAACAACAGGACAGGTAGTAGCTTGCTCGTTATGATGGATATTAAAAGATTATCAACATGTGTGGGAATCCTATTGGTGATTGATTGCATGACCATGCCATCAAATGCCCCCACCAAAAAAAAGGTTAACTTACTGTATATCTTATACTAGTCTATTTAGTTTCTAAGTTGGAGATGTGATACTGGCTCATTCATAAGTTCATGCTGTGTGTCCTTTACTTGTTTTAAAGCAGTAGGTCATGGCTAGATTTACTTAGAAGAGATCAAGATCTTAGACCATGCATTCTTGCTAGATGATCGGGCTTTCTTCTATCATGGCATTGATAGACCATGATTAATGTATTTTTTCTGTCAAGTACATTGGAAGTTCATATAGACCGTGCCGACCACCAAATGCATATAGAATGGACACATGAACCTCACTTATCCCTAGTTTGAACAGTTTTTCTGTAACAGTGTGATAGCTAAGTATTGACAAGACAGGAAGGTCTTGATATTCTAATCTGGATGAAGGGATTGATGACTTGAATGTAACCAAAGCGCACAGGTTTATTCTGGAAATAACTCGTGGGCTTCAAGGTTGATTTCTCATATTAACTTCTGCCATGTTTCCTGTTTTCATATTTAAAAGGCTTTTATGGTGATCTGATTCTTCAATACATGGCCTAGTCCTTTTCTATCTGTATACATTCCTGATATAGGTATCAATTCCATGTGTTATTCTCAAATTTCATTAGTCATTGGTGTCAAATAAATCATATCTTAATGTCAATGTTATGATGCTTTTGCAGACGCTGCAGGTCCTCCGTCGTTTATTTCCATTTGGCAGGGGCCTGTGCCATGCATACTGGGCTCCCAACTTTTGGGTATTTTATATAGTTCTTGACAAGATACTTGCCTTTGTGCTTTCAAATCTAGGATTTGTTATTGAGGCACCGAAGGCTTCTTTCACTGGTGGACTTGTTGGGGATTCCTCACCTTTTGCTGTGCTTCCTCAGGTATGCCTCTTTGATCCTGCTTAGTTTCTTGCACCAGTGGATCTTCAACTTTTTCTCTGATAATCTGATATCTAGTTGAAATGATAGGTCACTCCGGCCATAACCTTCTCATTGGTTATTCTTGCTATGAGCCCTTGTCTCATTAAGGCATTCATGAAGCCCCAACCTAAACACATAATTAGATGGGTGGCATATGCCTACACCTGTGGTTTTATGTTTGGGTGGCATGTTCATGAGAAGGCATCACTTCATTTTACAATCCCACTTGGTATAGTTGCAATGGAGAGCCTCAATGATGCAAGACATTATTTCTTACTGTCAATAGGTATGTTTCTTAAATATTCTTTGCTGTCGTTCACTTACCTTAACACTTGACGTGATTTCACTAAGTTTTTAGTTGGAAACATCTACGACACCTAGATAAAAGTAATTGTTGAAGCCTGTAAAATCTATCTAGCCCATTTTTATTTAGGTGATAAAAACCTCATTTTTAGTTACATGTCATTTTATCTGGTTATCTTAAATCGTAATTGCATATTCTCATATCTTGTTTCAGAGATGTTGATACCTTTTGTGGTTTGGTTGGCTTTACTGTCTAGCAATAATGTTTTCCTCATAGCCTAGAATTAATAATGCCTCAGAATGGATGCAAACAGAGTAAGTTAATCTGGGACTGCGATATTGGGGAACTTTCTTTGCTTATCAGCATGATTGATCAGTTATGTGGACAATCAAACTAATTTTTCTCATTAATCAATGCGATAAAACAGTAACATATGCCAGCTTACCTCTTTCTTTAGTCAACAACAAATTCATTCATGACTAGGTAGATGAGATTTGGCAAGGATCAAACTTTGGTGTAGGACAGCTATTACCGAGAGTTCACTTGATGCTACATCTAATGCTTGTTGTCACTTCTTCATTCATGTCCATTATAATGACCAAGGGTTTAAGTTCCACATGCTGGTGGCATGCTGGCTGGTGACCGGCACAGCATGTTCCATGCAATGTCATGCTGGAGGAAGGGAAAAAAAAAAAATTAAAGAATGTAAAAGCCCCTTTCAATTAAAATAAATTTGGAAAGGACCTAGTAGGTGCTGTGCCAACCTAGTGCTGGGTGCCAGTACTGGCGTGGTCTGCTATGTGCTGGGTGGCTTGGTTCAGCACTTAAAACCACATATAATCTCCATAGATCTTTTAAGAACATATTTTGTCCTTCATGCCTGCACCATTAATTTTCATGGTGCTTTTGTCATAGACTTTCTTTTAGTTAGCACGGATGACATGAGTTCTTCCCCCTATTTTGGAGTTAATCATTGTTTGTTAGGAAACAAGGTTTGCTGACTAAACATTCTTGTGAGGAAGCCAACTTCTTGCCTCCTTATTATTATTATCATTTTCATAAACTTTGCTTCACAACCCACTCCTTTAACATTACGATGCAGTTCGTTAGTTCAGATTGATGATAGCTGGTGGAGTTATGCACACCAGCTTTATTCTTAGGAAGGATAACTGCAATACTTTTTCTCCAATCTTTTGTAACTTCCTTCCTAAGATTTTATTGGAAAAACTAGTTCATCAGATTACCATGGTTCACCCTTTAGGTTGATTGGTATTGCATATGCTCCAATGCTCTTGTTTATTTTTTCAAAGACATCTCTACTTCAAGTATCCAAATGAAGGATGGTGTACATGTTTTCTTCTAATAATGTTTCTAATATCCACTTAGAGCATTATTCAATAACTTTTGGAGATAAACTTTCCCATCTTTGTATATCCCACCATCCCCGTAGTCCAACTTTCTTCTTTGTCATTCGTTGAAGAAAAGCTCTCTTTAGCTTGGTCCCTTTTTTAAATCATAGATCATCTCTGAGTTTCTTGATGTGTATGCTGCTTAACTTTCAACTCTCCAGGCACTTCTCAGGTTCTCTTGCAATTCTTTATAGGCAAATTTCCATATGATATGGTGATATGACATTGTATTTGTTGTTACATTCAAATGCTTGTATATCTCCTTCAATTGTTCATCTACAAAGATCTTGTGTTGGCTCCTTTTGAATTCCACCATTTTCTTTATCCACTTTCTAAATGAAGTAAAATGTTCATTTAATTTAGCCAAATTTCTACCACTACTAATAGATCATAAGAAGCATGGTTTTAAGTTCTGACGGGATGCCTTGTGGGATGTTATGATAGGTTACTGCCCAAGTGTCAGGACGAGATCATCTCACCATCATTCTAGCATTTCAATCGATGTGCCCCTTGACCCAAGTATTGGGACAGGATGGGATGACACCTCCTGTTCTATAAAAAAACCAGGATGGCCCTCTCTCATGTGATTTAAAATCTTGATAAGGAGCTTGACTTGTGCTCCCAATGCTTTTCATATCTCCTAACCTTTGTTCCTCTCATATTGTTTAGTACCTCTTCCTATGTAACCATTTAGCTCGCTACCTACAAAAATGCTTTTTGTTATGGGATTCCTTGCATTAATACATCCAGCTGCTTCAAGGATGTTTCTACATTCTGTCCTCTAGCCCTTGTTATTTTTTCAGGTTAAATAACAGCTAGTACCTGAACACCAGAATTTTCTGCATTTCTGTACGTTGACGCATGAACACTTCTACATGATATTGACATGGCATAACCTTCTCTGGTAACGTGAAAATTGGAAGTATCATCCCATGGCTGCTTGAAGGGTTGACACTTAGTTTTGTAGAGTTCTATCCAAGGACTCTTTAATGTATGGCTTGTGAAGACTTAACCATTGCAAGTGATGAACAATAATTTGCTAAAAGTGCCCATCCATTCATAAAAGTGGCGTGAACTGGGAGCTTTTTTAATAAGAAATGTGATCGACCACTCACTGGGACACAACACTAATGCACTCATCTGAAATGTTTGTATTGCACCAAATGTCCTTTTGTTGGATTTTAGAGGTTTCAAGTGCTATATCCACCAGGATGCTTGAGACTCTGGCATCACTTAATATATATGTGGTACTGTCAAAAATATTAATCATTTCCTCCTGTGATACCAACTCAAACACCATTAATCTATATCATGTTGTATCTGAACTTCTAATCTTTTATCCACCATTTTAAACTTGTTTGTAAGTATCATCCTTTCCTACTTATATAACTTTGTAGTGGTTACGGTCTCCTAAGATTTTCCATTTTCACTGTTGTTTCTTGCAAGCATGGAGTTAAATTTAGAATGAGGATTCATAAATCAAAACCCAAGGATGGTTAGGACAAGGCCTGATAAGTTTGGTAATAGAAATAGACTCAAGCCCAGTGATTAAAGGCTAGAGGCAAAAATTTCTGATGCGGAAATCTAATAGAGATCTAGGAAAGTTTTCGAAGACTAAACACCTGAAGAGAAATGGATTCAAATGCAGAAAAATTGTGCAAATAGGTAGGATTAAAAAAAAAATATGGGCAATATTGAAAAAAAAAATCACAAATCATCCATAGAAAGTTCTGTAGTTATTTTACTCATAATCTATTCCCTATCATGCTGAACTTAGGATGAAAACCTTTTGATGAAAAATTAAAAAGCAATAGGTGAACTTTCCAGGATGTTAGAGAATTATGTCATGAAGCCTGTAAGAAGCAATGTTGACTCCTCTTGTTCTTTATATTGATGGCATGTTGTTCATGTAGAAGTTCCAATTGAAGTGGCGAATCAAATTTTCTTGCTCTGGTTATTTGAAGCTGAATATATGTTTTCTTCTTAATAAAAATATGTACTATTCATAGTCAATAGCTTGGCACTTGACTCCCAGATGGTAGTCTGTCAAACAACAAATTGCATACAAAAATTGTTTGGGTAAGACCAGATTTAACCATGACCTTATCTGAGATCTGTTGGGGTCTGGTTGAGCCAAAAGAAAGCCCTGTTTGGATATTGTCAGTTTGGGGCAGTCAGAATCTTATGGTCTGACACTGAATCCACTAATATTTCAAAAAAGTGCTTTGATCTGCTGTAGCATAATTCCTTTACTAACATTTGTCCAGTTAGTTCTTGAAACAGGTTCCTGTTCATATGGAGTTTTACCAACTTGTTGCAGACTGTTTTGAGAGACTAACACATGTTTACACCTTATCGTTTTGCTGCAGTGTCCTGCTATTCCCTGTTCCCTCTACTGTTTGAGCCCCAAGAATACCCAATAAAAGTGTTGCTGCTAGCCATACACTCAATCCTCATGTGGTTGGGCTTCTCCCAGTTCAGATCAAGCAGGACTACTCACGGAAGTAAAATGAATGATTCAAGGGGTTCCTGTCAAAAAAATCAATTAATTGGATGGGCTGGGGCATGTTATCTTCTGGGATTGCTTGGTGTCGAGTTATGGGGTCAGTTGCTACACCCATATTTTTTTGGCAACAGGTTTCCATTTTTGCCCCTTATGCTGGTCTCAATATATTGTGCAATGGGCATGATGTACTCATGGGCATGGCAGCTCAGACAGATAATAAAGTGCAGCTGATAGAATTATACCTGACAAAGGATTCATGATTATGATGGATTCCAATTGTTAAGAAATTTTACACGAGTAAAATGTTATTTTTTGATTTGATCATGGAACATGACATTAATTAAATCATGCTTCGTACGCCTGTCGACATTTAGATGCTACAGTGCTCGGGGATAATGCTAGAGTCCTGTTCAAGCCATGATGCCTATCTTCTTCCATGCCATCAACTTACAAGATACATGTGAAAACACAAGTTGAAATGTTCATTTTGCTGCCATGATTGCTGTGACCATCGCACATGGTGGTGCTTTTTTATCTTTCTGAGTCTTCGCTCTCAGTCTACTTAGAGATCGGTCTTCACAGTTCAGAATGGTTTTACCATCTTAATCTCGGGGGAAAAAATCCTTGCAATTGTTGTAATCTTTTTTAATATTCACTGGGCATTTACTTTGAAGATTTCTACTGAGATTCGACAGAAAGTTTGTGGCAGCACATCCGTGGATGAGACTGTACTGCCGATAAGCTGGGCTTCCGGTATCTTCATCTTTAAAACAGATTTTCCTCCTCCATCCTTTTGCTTTTCCTCCCTTGTGTACTTTTTGTATGAGCTGTGGAAGGACCATTTTGGATGGAGTTTTAATGGGAAAGCAATAATGCTACCAGGGAGCAACAGGACGATGCGTTTTCATTACGAATTCTTCTACGAGGGATCTCCAGGCTGCGCAGCAGAAGAGTTGCATGTTACGCCGTTGAAGAGGATGGCTTCCGCAAAAGAGGGTGAACTCGTGTCGAACGTAAAGCTGAAACCACCTCTCAAAACTGTACCGTATGTCCTTTCTTCTCTCTACAATAGTAGTAGAGAGAAGAGAGGACATACAGAAAAAATCCAAAATGCCGTTTGTGGAGCTCTGACATTGCTCAGCAAACTGTTACCATGGTGAATTATTGGAGTGAGCTGGATGCAAAGTGGGCTCTATAGGCTCCTGCTGCCGTACAGCATTTCCCAATGTATTCATGGCGAGTTATAATGTTGCTACATGGCTTCGTTCAACTTGCTATTATTATTATTATTATTATTATTATTATTATTATTATTATTATCATTATGCATTGTATATTTTGAAGAGCAAAATGAAACCGGTCCCGTATCACCCAAAAAAAAAAAAAAAAAAAAAAAAAAAAAAAAAAAAAAACAACTGGTCTAGATGGTTATTATTGTTCCAGGATGAACTCTTTTTCTGATGAGGGATCTAATGCAGCCAGCTTTTGCCAAACTCCTCAGATCCATATAGCCGTAGACAAATGGAAAGTTCTTAGTCCGTTCTGATTTGGACTTGAGATTTGCTGACCATCTTGGTCTGGTAGTAAGTGTTTTTTCTTTTTCTTTTAGTAAAGTTAGATGCTCTGATGGTACATCAAAGATGTCTTGTGATTGACGAGGAAAATTCACAAAGCTGGCCTTAATATCGTTTCGTCAAGGCTTCATGGTTGGTGGGCCAGCGAGCACATTTAATTGTCTCCTGATTAAAGTTGTTTCCAGGCACTTCATACTGGATTCAGCGCACCATTGGAGCTATTAAGCTGTGACCTATTATTTCCGTTTTTTTTTTTTTTTTTTTTTGGGTAGTCATGTTATATATGTATATATGATAGAAGTAATGCAAAGCATGCTATCAATACAAAATAAATGACTAGTAAAAAGAGTAGAATTCAAGGTTTACAAAAACGTAATGTAGTTCACAAAACATAACAGAGAAGATTAAAATTGTGAGTATTTCTGCTACTTTAATAGATTAGGGACTGATTTTATATTATAAAATCATAAGCCAGGCCATCTACTAATTTAAGCTTTTAGATTAGACTTTAATAATGTGGAACATGAAAAAATAGCTTTAAACAAACTTCAAAGGAAAAAAGTGCTGCAAGATTTTTTTTTTTTTTAAAAAAAAAATTATTATGATGCTCTTTATCCACTCAGTTGCTAAGAAGTTAAATTCCAGAGAAAAAGGTTTAATTATCTTCTTATATCTTCAATAATTTTCTTAGTGAAATACAAGGACAGATTTTATTATTATTATTATTTGATGTCAAAGGAGATTTAAATTAATGAAAAAAATTGCTGATAAAAATTCCATTATCTCTTTTGCATGCTCTTTATTTTTATCTAAAAATGCTTGATTTTTCAATAAATAATGGAATATCAAGTTGCCAAAAGTCTTTGATGTATCCTAGGGTGCTTAAAAAAAAAAAAAAAATCAAATATTTTTTCTGTTCTCTTTTCCTTCTCATAGAAAAAAAAGGCTTTTCTATAAGAAATTATACGTGGTACAATGATATCTGATTAAATGGTTTTTTATCTTTATTTAATCAATCAATATCTTTTTTTCTTCTTAAATGGTATTTTGTTTAAGAAAAGAAAAAGGTGAACGACAGGAAATCAAGCCTGCCGACAGGTTTATTACTAAATGTCATAGGTGGTAAAATAAAATTTGATAAAAAAGTTCATGTTTTAATTAATCAAAAGAACATTTTTGTTTTAAATTAATCAATTTCACGAAAAAAAAAAGCAACATGGATTTTTTTTTTTTTTTTAAAAAAAAAAAGCATCAGAAACCTTATCTAATAGCAGACTTATGGATTATGAGCCACCATGCTTCCACTGCATCAATCTTATGTGGTAAACATAAATGATAAATATTATATAAAAAAATTAGAGCAGCTCTTAAGGCACGCAACCAAAATCCATAACTAATGAAAATCAAGCAAAAACATTGGGAGGCATGGAAATTAAAATATATGCACATAAGGAAAGTTGCAGCTTAACAATAGCGAAGAAAAATATATTTTATAAAGTTTAAAGATATAACTTGGATTTAGTTAATTCAAACCCTTGACCATACCAATATTAGGTTGGATTATTAGCTTGATCAGTGGGTAATATTTGACACGGCTGACACATTGTCTCTTTCAACCTAATCATTGTTCTGTTGTTCATTTTATTATTCTTCTCCACAAACAAGACTAAGAAGTGATAAGTTTTTCCTTTTCCAAATTTCAAATCAGCATGAACGCATTAGGTGGCCTTTCTCGTTGCTGAAGGTTTTCCAGTATGCTTCCATTTTCTGTGAGCCAATCAAAATTTTGTATTACTTGCTACCAAGTCAGAGCCACTCAGGTCATCATAACTTGAAGGACTGTATTGGTGTAGTTCAATTGGATGGTGGTTAGTGATGAATGAGTCTCAGTTTGGGCCTCAAGGAAGTTTTGGTGCAAGAGATATGGACGGCTCTGTCAAGTCCACCTTGTCACTGCATTTGGTTGAAGGGGGAACCCACAGGTTAACAACCCCAAGTTTGTCTATAAATATAAAATTAAAAACATGGACCCAAGCCTAACTCACAACCCTTATCAAGGAGACAGAAAAGACAGATGCTGTTACTCTCCTCTGTTTGTTGTTAAAGTTCCAATTTATTACCTGAGCTATTGCTTCTAATATAGGACATGGTGTAATTAGGGAGTCTCAATGTTCTTTTGCTTGGCTTCTACCCAATCAAAGCCATTCCATAAACTCAGATGTAGTTCGATAGGTGTCAGCTATCCAATTTTCTATTTAATAAGTAATACATGTACAACCATCCGACTTAACAAGTGACGTATGTTTGCTATCTTTTTTTAATGGATCTAAAGCATATAATGAAGTGTAAAATTGTACATGTCGTACTTGTTAACTGAGGATCTGATGGTAAATACCAAGTGAATTGTACCAAAGTTTCATCATTCAATTGAATCATATAGGATGAGGATGAATACCAATCTACCATGTAACTCATATGAGGATAATTAATCTCTTTTCATGAGAAGATATAAACTTTGAAAAAAAAAAAAGGAGAAAAAAAAAAAAAATCTTGACTAGTATGATGCTAACATGCCAACATCGCTATATAAGCAGATGCTAACATGCCAAAATGGCTGTAAGACATTCATATGAGAAATTAAGCACCTTGGGGCAATGCTTGTGCTTCCTTGAAAATAAAAGCATGTAGTACAGTGTTGCTCCACTTTGATTGTCATCTGAAATTCTTAACATGTGCAACTCTGTAGAAGTTATTAAACATTTGACTTTTGGACAGGTGAAAATAAATGGATATGGAGGGAATATTAACCTACCATGAAGCTTTTCAAATGACTACTGTTATAATTGTTACAAAAGATTTGTCAAAATAGTTCTTCTTGCTTTTCTCATAAAAAGAAAATATATATATATTACCTTGCCTCATAGGAATAGAACTCCCAAAGAAGTTGTTATTGGTGTAACTGTATACATTTTTTTTTGGGGTATGATAAGCATATCTATATATATAATGATACATAAAAAATATTAATATTGAAAGGAACTAAATAAATATACATGCAACACTAACACTAGATTCTGTAATTTTTTTTTTTAAAGAACAATAAATATGATGCCATCACTGAGATTCAGACTCTAAAATCTACAATGTGAAGGTCACATGTGGAGAAGACTGCCAACTAACAAAACCAACTAAGAACAGTCTACTTAGTTTATGTTATAAAAGTTTAAAATAATTTTATCATATTCATTTAAATATCAAATAGTTGGTAAAGAAATTTTTTTTTCCCAAACATATTCTAAAGAATACCTGGCCAATTTGCCCACCTGGTCCATTATGTTGGGGGTTAGGGATGGGTGTTTTTGGTGTTAGGAGGGAGGAGGTGGGGAATGTGATGCTTCTCAAATTAAGAAGCTTTTAATTTCAAATTCTAAGTAAGTTGGGGACCAACTAATGGACCTCATATTCATAAGAAGACTGGCTTTTAGCATCCAAGTGCGTAAACATTTCCAAATGAAGTCAAGCTTAGTAGATTACATTGCGTGGGTGGTGGGAATTGGGGATGATATCATTGGTCTCTGGGCGCATCTAAGCAATTAAAAGTGGGTATGGTAGGGTTCGGTTTGGATATTATAAAATTTGAGTCACAACTATTATAGCATCATGATCTAAAGCTATTGGTCAACAACATCATCAGTAGGAAAAAGCTCCAACTCTCTTTGCTAACATGAAGCAATTGCCCAAACCACTTAATTCTCTATGCCCTGCTCCACATTGGGCTTTGCGCAAGCTTAGAGCACTGCTATGCGTGTTATCGTTCTGGACCACAATTTTAAAGATTTGGGTATTGTGTAAGATGGTGGCATGCTTCCTCTCTCTCTCTCTCTCTCTCTCTTGCTATCTTTTTCGACCATAGTGACAGCTTTATAAGTACAGCCAAGGAAATTATTTGATTAAGCTATCATGTTAATTTTTGTTCACAATTCATCATGAGGCCAAGGTAGAAGCACAGAAAAGAAATGAAAGCAAATGCCAACTTAGGCCTAGCTCATCATGACACTGTACAGAGAGAGAGAGAGAGAGAGAGAGAGAGAGATAGGGGGCTTGTGTGTGTGTGTGTGTGTGTGTGTGTGAGAGAGAGAGAGAGAGAGAGAGAGAGAGAGAGAGAGATAGGGGGCTTGTGAGGCTCACAAAGTACATAACAATCATAGAGCTTAGAAGAATATTCTGTTCACCATTAAAGAAACAAAAGAAAGAGAAGACATGGGTAGCTAATTAAACGAATGTGTTGATTTTAAATGCAAACCACCTCCCCACCAACAATTCCAAAGACACAAAGGCTTCCTCCTCGGACTTTCGGCTAATGATGAGATTCGTTTTGGTAAACCATGCCATGTTTGCGAACCACGCAAAGGCTTGTCTTCCACTTAGGAAGAGGCTTTGTCTTCCTCGCATCAGCAAATCTAGCATATGATCTTTTTCAAAAAATCATAATTTAAACGTTACCATAATTTTAGGATGTAAATCTTTTTTTTTAAAAAAAAAAATTATAATTTTTAAAATAAAATAGTAAATATTCTAATGACCATTATTTGTTGTTACAGTGAGAGATAACAAACAGAAAAAATTTTACTGTGCTTTTTACTTAAAAAATAGAAAAAAAAATCTCTACTGACGGTTGGAGAAGGGTCCAAATGCAACCGTTGGTTTCATCTGTGAGTGATGTACAAATTTGAGTGATTATTATAGCAATTTTGGAAAAACTTTATGCATCTCTTGGATAATGAGACCCCACTTTTCTTGTGATCTCTCTTGCTTCTTTCAATGGTGCAGCTCGTCTATTTCTCCATCGCCCTTCCTTCTGGCTTCTTTCTCTTGTGAGAGATAAATTGGGGCCTTAGAGCGCAACCAAAAGAAGCGAGACCCACTCATGAATAGAGAGCACAAAATGGATTTTCGATGGAGTAGAAAAGGGGACTCATTCAATCAGCCTTAGCAAAGAGAAGAAACTGACTTAGTCAGTTAAAATCCTTGCATGAATAGCTTAGATTTGGGCATCAAAGAAAACTAGTTCAATTGGTCTTAGCCAAGATGAGAAACTGACTTATTCGGTTAGAACCCTTGCATAAACAGCTCAGATTAGGGCACCGAATTCAAAAAATAAGATTAAAAAAAATATATATATCATAACCAACCCTAACAAATAGTTATAGCCATATAATGCCATCACTTTGGCTATGTTAATGCTCACAAATAAAGCAATGTTCAGTTTGATCTGCCAGAGATTTTAATCAAAGAAGTATTGTTTTAATTAAGCAAATGATTAAGAGGACAAGTAGTGGTTGTAATGGTCTTATTGGTCTAGTATACATGTAGAATGTTATGCAAGTGATTGAGTGTCATCACAACAGCTATAGCATTGCAATGGCTGTTAATTTGAATCATCTCACGAGCTGGATCTAATACAGAGCCAGTCAAAATCTTAAGGAAAACCAATCAAAATTAATTAGTGAGAGAGCATCTTTGTGCATGTCCCACCCCAAAAGGACTTGGGCTCCCTTTCCTAGACGTTTACCTTATTTTATCCGTCACTCTATCCGTCCTTGTGTGTGTAAAAAGAAAAAAGGACAAGACGAAGTTGCTAATTAAGAACGAACGAACGAACGAACGAACTACCTCTTCATGGCCCCTAGAATGAGGAGCCTTAATCACCTCAATCAGAGAAGGTAGAAAGTAGAAACCTACAATACATAGGAGACAAACAAAATGTTGTCCACATCGTGGTAGAAAAACAAGCTAGCTTACAAAAATCTTGGGGCCAGCGGCCTGTTATCGTATAAACTAATTAATGGTAACTACTTGGCAGGCAGAAACCTTCGAGGAATTTAACGAGCCCTGACGCGCTTGTGAATGGAGACTATTTGCTGCTTGGCTGGAAGTTTCCGAGTAATTTACAGGTGGTTACAGTTCATCATCAATGATACTGCCCTTGGCTCTTTGCCTGCAAACAAAACAAGGCCAGCCAGCCAGCGACGCACATGAAGGCGTGAAGAAGCCATTGGCCCAAAGCGCTCCGAATTCGGGAATCTTGCTGCTGCCCATCGCAAGGAGACATTGGAACGGTTTAAAGCTATCCATCGACCCTACATTCATTCAAGTATAAATTAATTGATCATAAATAAATTTAAATTATAAATTCTTTATTTATTTATTTTTTTAATTTAATATAAAATTATTTTAAAAATATAATAAAATCTTTCCATGCAATGTCTGAACTAATAACAATGCTATCACTTTTGCGTACATTCTTATCTCATCCAAAATTGATTAAATGGCTGCTAAAATTTCACCTCAATTCTCACGTTCCGAAGTCTAGGGCCATGATGGTAATAATCCTAGAAAACGTGCTAAGAGAGGGGATGGGAGAGTGTAAGATATTTCTGATGATCATTTTTATTGATTTTGCTTTGATACCGAAAAATAAGTCGTTCTAATAGTGTAGGTAGTTATGAAGAAACCATTAATAACTCTCTCATGCAGGTAAATCTTGAAACATTAGAACGGTTTAAAGCTATCCATCGGCTCTACATGCGAATCGAAATCATATGATTTTAAAAAATTCGAGTGTAAATTAATTGATAGCATGTAAATTTAAGTTACAAGTTCTTACAACTTTTTTTTTTTTTTTTTTCATCCAATACGAAACTATTTCAGAATATAACAGACTCTTTTGATGCAAAGCTCGAACTGATAGTGCCATAGCTTTCACATAATGGCTATACAAATTTCATCTCAAATCTCACGTCTACAAGTCTAAGGTCACAATGATGGTAATCCTAAAGAACGTGCTAAGAGGGGATGGAAGAGTGTTAGATATTTCTCGTTCTTATTGATTTTGCTTTGATACCGAAAAAGAAGTCATTCTAATAGTGTAGGTAGTTATGAAGAAATCACTAATAACTATCTCTCATACAGGTAAATCTTGGGACATTAGAATGGTTTAAAGCTATCCATCGGCCCTACATGCAAATCGAAATCATATGATTTTAAAAATTCGAGTGCAAATTAATTGATAGCATGCAAATCTAAATTATAAGTTCTTGAAACTTTTCTTTTTCATCTAGTACGAGACTATTTTAGGATATAACAAAATCTTTCGATGCAAAGCTCAAACCGATAGCGCTATCGTTATCGCTTTCACATACATGCTTATCTCATCCAAAATTGACAAAATGACTATAAAAATTTCACTCCAAATCTCATGTCTATAAGTTTAAGGTCGCAATGATGGTAATCCTAAAAAACGTGCTGAGAGAGGGGATGAGAGAGTGTAAGATATTTTCGGCTATTCTCATTGATTTTGCTTTGCTATCGGAAAAGAAGTTATTATCCGTAGTTTTTAAGAAACCATCAATAACTACCTCTCATGTGGGCAAATCTTGGATTTGAGTCCAATAATTCAACTCATTTATTAATAAGTCTAAAAGAAAATATCTTTATCTTGGTAGGCTAGTATTATAAATTGAATCCAACCTTAAACAGACACAAATGAATGATGTTAACCCAAAACTCATGCTTAGCTAATATGACAAGCCTATGCCTGGATAAAAAAATTGGCTGGACCTTGGACAACGACCTAATTGACCGGCAAACAAACTTATATTAACGTGGCATCTCTCGTACGAGTGCGAAAGGAAAGCAGAAGGACAAAGAAATGAGACAAGAACCCAAAAAATAATAATAATAAAAAAACTTCGTACGTAGATTTTAGCATTCCAACCTCTGAAATTTATGGTGCATCCGCAATTTGTCATGAAAGATTTAACATCAATTTTCTCTAATCAACAATTCTCACCTATCATGAAAGATATAACATCAATTGAATAGTGAAGCGTTTGTTCATGGTCTTAAAAAGACATTTTATTCATAACCTATAATTAAAAAATGACCACTTATAATCTTTTAATAATTATTTTTTAATTAATTCAAAACGTAGCAATTGAATATTCAAACTGAATGTAATGAGAGGGTAAATTTTATAATGCTTCTAGCTAAATATTATTTTAACATCCTAAACCCATCTGCCGGTTCAATTAACTCGTTAACAGACCGAAACCACGTAGCTCAAAAACTCGAATGGAAGTTAATTGGATAGCATGTGAACTTGAACTATAAGAACATAACACATTTCTTTTCCATCCGATGTGAAACTATTTTTGAGATATTAAAAATCTCTCCCCTTATAATGCGATGTTCTCATCGCAAGTTACAAGTTATCCAAAATTTATCTTGAGCCAAATCGTTGGTGTTGCAAGGGTAGCTCTACGACATGACGAAACTTTATCACCATCCTATGGTAACCTTTTTTTTTTTCTGCCCATCAACTTTTGTACATTCGGATCAGCTCTGATACCATTTGTAACGAACGTCCTAAGCTCACCTGCTAACTGAATAACTTTATTAGTGAGTCAAATCACGTGGTTCAAAAATTTGAATAAAAATTAATTGGATAATAGGTAATATATCACATATTTTTTTTTCATCCGATATGTAATTATTTTTGAGATATTAATAATTATATAAAAAAATATATTCTAGCTAAATCTTAATGAGTTTGGTGCTATCACCTTGGGCATGCTTGTACTTAGCTAATGTCTCTATAACTATTAACCCTAATCGCAAAATTATGAAATCTTTTTATTGGACCTTGGAGCTTATTTTATATAATATAAATGAGATAAATTATTAGTGAGCATAAGGGCGCAATTTTCCTAGAATCAAGTTAATACTCAGATGGTCATGATATGGAAAGGTCTCCGCGAACCTCGCTTGTGCTTTGCCGTACTTTATGCCTTTAGCTTGGAGGTCCGACAAGACAAGTACGGGGTTCACAGATAGCATTCATGCGCTGCCCCGCTGCCACCCTGGTGGTGCGAGCTTACACCGTATATTATTTTACCAACCAACCAACCAACCAACCAACCAGCCAGCCAGCCAGCCCCGGCCTCAGAGTCACCGCCACATGCAAGTCACGCGCAACAAATGGGAAGAAAGGCTTCAGTGGTACGTTTGAGGCCTTTCGAACCTGATAGCAAATTTGCTCCACTCCTCCGTTCCTCAATTATTTATATAAGCCTAATGCCAACCTTAGTCTCTCCTCCTCCTTGTTCTTCTTCTTCTTCTTCTTCTAATCATTATCATCAACGCTTTTAAAAGGTTGATTTGTTTGTCTCGTTGCATCTTGCTCTTAGTTTTTGTCTTATATCGCTACAATTCATGATTTAATCAATTTCCTGCACCACCATTCTGTCTCATTCCTCTTTGCTCATTATTTTGGATAGTTAAGTCTGTGTGCTAAATTTATATATCATATGTGCTCAATATCTATGTTCAATATCTAATCATGCATTGATATTTTGTTATATATATATATATAGCGAATAAGATATTGAATAAGTTGGCATTAAAGTGATTACTTTTAAAAATGGATGCTTGATGGGTATTGATTAGGTTGTGATTACATAGTTTTAAAGATTCGGAAGTAGTTCTGATGTTGAATGTAACCTATAATGTTGGTTTAAAAGAGATTGTATTGCTTTTATTTTAAATAATCTTTTCTTTTTTCTCCAGATGAAAGGTAATGAAATTATGGCCCATTATAGCCACATAAAATGACTGAACATATTTATAAATTCAATTTATTGGAAATGAGTGGTCATAGCAATGGCTTGCGAAGTGATTATAATAGAAAAGTGCATGTGCAAAATTTGAAATTATAGAGCTAATATTTGGGCATCTAAAAAAAAACTTTAATAAAACTAATTCTATTTAGGTAACTATGGATCCAATATTGACGATCCAAACTTATTGAATATGATTTGCTATTCTTAAATTATTTAATAAAAAATTATATGATTTGAAAAGTTCTAATATGCACATCTAGTAGTCAAATCACAAGAGGCAATGCTTATTTTTTTAGGTCATGGGACGTTGTTAGGTCACATATGTTTTTAATAGTGATAATCTAATAGCTCAACTCATTGACGTCGAATCCCTATTTATCTAATCAAAACTTAATTTATTAAGATTGCTATGTGAGTGCCTATACATTAGCTCAAGTTATATAATAATCTTATTACTTTTAAATCTATATTGTAAAATCTTATGTACTCATAGGTTCCAGGTGAAAATTCTCTTAGGTTGCAGAATGGATTTCATCACAAATCAAGATATTTAAAGTTCAGAGCATCTTCAAAATCTTAGCATGCTTTCTAATTCGGAGCTATCTTTTTTTATTCATTCTTTTCATACATTGTACAAAAGTATCGAGACAATAAGTGCAGCATTTATATGACTTTTGTCTGCGTTGCCTCCTCCATGTAACTTTCATTTGTGTTGCTTCCTTTTATTAAAAATCTTATGCAAATCTTATTTCTTAGCTGCAAAATCAAATCAACTTTTCCTCTGCCACCAAAAGCTGCATGTATGGCTCTTAGTTTAAGAAACATATCCAATCTTGTTGATAATCCTCTTCTCAAATTGAAGCTTA
Source organism: Metroxylon sagu (assembly GCA_017589505.3). Lineage (NCBI taxonomy): Eukaryota > Viridiplantae > Streptophyta > Magnoliopsida > Arecales > Arecaceae > Metroxylon > Metroxylon sagu. The sequence continues at coordinate 429,727 of JACVBY030000574.1, read as the reverse complement.
CAATTTTTTGATTGGTGATATCAGCCAATTCTTCTATGAGTTCATTTGTAGTATTCTTAAGATGGTTATTTGATTATTAATAATGAGTTTGCATGCAAGGTTAATTTAACACTTTATCAACTAATAACAGTGAAGAGAAATATTGCCCTCACTTAATAATACACCCATTGCAAGTCAACTCATTGGAATGAGGAATTGGAAAGATTATATATATATCCAAAACATAAACTTAGCATTTTATTAGCATCCAAGTGACATCTAACTATTGGTAATTAGCATATAAACAAGAATTTCATTAATTTATTTGTATTACATGCTTTATTTTTCCAATGAATTGATCTGCACAATATTCCAAGAAAAAAAAAAAGAAGAAGGTAAACCTTTTTTCATTCTTGCTAGCTAAGGCTGATGGTTGTTTCCTATTATATATATATCCAAAACATAAATTAGCATTTTATTAGCATCCAAGTGAATCTAACTATTGGTAATTAGCATCCAAGAATTTCATTAATTTATTTGTATTACATGCTTTATTTTTCCAATGAATTGATCTGCACAATATTCCAAGAAAAAAAGAAGAAGGTGAACCTTTTTTCATTCTTGCTAGCTAAGGCTGATGGTTGTTTCCTATTATATATATATCCAAAACATAAATTAGCATTTTATTAGCATCCAAGTGAATCTAACTATTGGTAATTAGCATCCAAGAATTTCATTAATTTATTTGTATTACATGCTTTATTTTTCCAATGAATTGATCTGCACAATATTCCAAGAAAAAAAAAGAAAGAAGGTAAACCTTTTTTCATTCTTGCTAACTAAGGTTGATGGTTGTTTCCTACTATATATATATCCAAAATATAAATTAGCATTTTATTAGCATCCAACTGAATCTATCTATTTGTAATTAGCATCCAAGAATTTCATTAATTTATTTGTATTACATGCTTTATTTTTCCAATGAATTGATCTGCACAATATTCCAAGAAAAAAAAAAAAGAAGGTAAACCTTTTTCCATTCTTGCTAGCTAAGGCTGATGGTTGTTTCCTATTATATATATATCCAAAACATAAATTAGCATTTTATTAGCATCCAAGTGAATCTAACTATTGGTAATTAGCTATATATATATATATATATATGCATTGCTGAATAAATATTTTAAGGTAAACTAGAAGTAGACAAATGTTTTGCATTTGATGCAACCAATGCTTCCAAGGGACCTAAACTTGTCGCAAGTGAGTTCCATCCATTCCTAGTGCTCCTCAAACTCACTCACTCACTCACTCCACGAGATGTGTGTAATATAAAATGGTCTACCGAGAACAATGCTGGATTTTATAAATCAGCGGATTGGTTGTCATATCTTGTCTTCGAAGGAAGGTCGATACATAATCCATTTGATTTGGATATATATCATGATCTATATTTATATACATATATGTCACGTGTCACTTGGTCCACGCTTAAACGTGGATGCTCTCAAACAACATAGGAAGGATATTAAAATGCTAGAAGAAACATTAAATTTTATTTCGATGAAACTTGGATGTGATTTTTATCTCTAAGCCATTCAATCCAACACAAGACATAAGATTTTAGACGGATGGTTCGGACGCCGGAAACCGCACCTAAGCTTCATTGTTAGCAATTTAATTTAATTTAAATTTTTTTTCATTAGAAAAAGGTCCTTGTACTGTACAAATATAATGTAAAAAAAAAATTGTTGAAAAAGAAATTGATATTAAAGAAGTAACAAATTTGGAAGGCAAGGCGAGCCATATATAGAGGCGAGAGAGGGCAGGGAGAGAGAGAGAGAGAGAGAGAGAGAGAGAGAGAGCGGGTAAAAGCAAAACCACCGCAAACCCCTACACATTCCCAAACATGGCTTCTCCTCCTCCTCCTCCGCCGCCGTTGCAGCCTCCCCTCCCGCAGCTTCCCTCGCCGTTGGAGGATTCCGGCCACCGCGCCTCCCCCTTATCCTCCTCGTCGTTCGCATACAGCCCCAGTGTCATCATCGCCGCCATTCTCGCCTTCGTCTTCCTCGCCTCCGCCTCTATTCACCTCTTGCTCCGGTTCCTCTCCCGCTCCTCTGGCAACTCGTCGTCGTCGTCGTCGTCCTCCTCCTCCTCCTCCTCGACGCCGCCTCTCATCCACCACCGCCGCTCCTCCTCCGCCACAGCCGATTCGTCGGTGCTCTCCGATGAGGAGAAGGCGGTCCTGATCGAGTCCCTCCCTCTCTTCTCCCTGGCCTCCTCGGTCGCCGTGCTCCCCAGGTCGTCGCTTGACTGTGCCGTCTGCCTCTCCCCCTTCCACCCCCACGACGAGCTCCGCCTCCTCCCCGCCTGCCGCCACGCTTTCCACTCCCCCTGCATCGACACCTGGCTTCGATCCACCCCTTCTTGCCCTCTCTGTCGCTCCTCCATCACCCTCCCCGCCCCGCCCCTCCAGCCGCCTGCGGCGGTGGCCGCGGAGGATCCTCCCAGATCCAGCAGCTTCCGCATCGAGATCGGCAGCGTCAGCCGCCGGAGGACACCCGCGGAGGAGGACGCCGCCGGAGCTGCCACCTCCCTCCCGGCTCCGCGGCCGCCGCCGCCGCCGCCGCAGCAGCAGCAGCCGCCGCACCTGCGGTCCTACTCGCTGGGGTCATCGTTCGATTACGTGGTGGACGAGGAGGTGGAGGCGGTGGTGGCCCGGATCCGGAGAGCCAAGGAGGACAAGATGGAGCCGGCGGGACCTTCGCCGCCCGGGGCGGAGGTGGCGGAGGCGGCCGGCGGTGGAGGAAGAAACTGGCTCAAGGAATACGTGGACCGGCTGGCCTCGTCAGCGTCCTCGTCCTTCTCCTCGCTCCGGTTCTCCGGGCGGTGGAGCCATCGCTACGACGACGGCGGAGGACGGGACTCGTGGGACTTGGAGGGAAACTATCAACAAAGAGAGGGAGAGGATAGCAGCTTCTACCCCTTCTACCGATGGCTCTTTGGGGCATAATTGTAAATATATCCCAACGTCGCGGGCAACTGTCACTCCCCCTTCTACTATAGTCCCTCAGGTGCCCTCAATGGAGAGTTCTTCCGGATAAAAACAGGTAACGAAAGAGTCACGGATTTTGGGAGATATTACAGGAATGCCATCACGGCGTCGGAGGCTCGGAGACGGCGTTCCTTTTCTTCTTTTTTTTTTTTTTTTTTTTTTTTTTTTTTTTTCAACGTGTTGCTCTCATCCATCGGTCCGTCGCCGACCAATGGGGGGGTTTTGAAAATGGCGTGACGATATCAAAAGGCAGCCACGCTGGGTGGAATTAAATGTACGGAAGAATGTTAAATGTGAGGGGTGGTGGTTCCCGAGAGATTTATTGCATTCTGGGCATGACCCGTCGTCCCCTGTGTTTTTTCTTTAACTTTTGGTTTCGAGCCTGGGAGAGAGACAAGTGGTTGCAGGAGCGATGATAAGAGGGGCTGAAATTGAATGGGGTCACTGACGAGGGAAGACAAACACCTCGCCCTCTCCTTCAATGCTCCCATTAATGGCTCGTTGTTTCATCCCAATTAGCTGAATGCACTCGTGACATGGGCGGGTTGATTTCAAAAGAGAGCAAAATTTCTTTCCACACAGAATGTTCTCTCATGTAGAAAAGAAAGCAGATGTATAGCGAATGTATGTTTCCGCTCTTATTATATTTATAATGTTAACATGAAGAATATGATTATTGTGGGCTATAGTCAAGATATGTTGCTACCATCACTCTGAATTTGATTATGTATTAAGCTTAGGTGTTCCACAGAAGAAAAGTTTGTCAGATTAGTGCTAACCGATTTTCTCTCTCTCTCTCTCTCTCTCTTTTGATAATTACAAAATTGCCATGTGATGTGGGATGACATAAGCTATACCCATGGCATTTCAGGGCATGTTTGGTTGGAACAAAATTCACAGCAAAAAAACCAAATAAGCAAATTAAAGTTAAATTTTTCTGAAAATTGCGATATCAAATTTGAGAAGGGGAAGACGAGAGAGGTGCAAGGTCACCATAAAAACGTGAACGCCCGCAACCTCAGGGAGTTGCAGCGAACCAAGCTGGCTACAATACTATAAGCGTGATTGCCATGGTTGGAGGCACCTGGGTCTAGAGTCGATGTAGTTTTAGAGTTGTCTTAGATATACCACGGATTCCTTTCTGAGGTGACTTAGAAGATTCTTCCATCTGAAAAGTTCAAACCGGGCTGGCTCAAAACCTCTTTAGAGGGTTGGGTTCCGGATTCGGGGATTTTCTTACGGTCTCTACTTGTATGGCTCGTGTATTCTACAGAGGTGATAACTTGCATCATCATCCTACAATAAAAAATGATTATCATAAAAAGGAGACTGGAAATATGAAATGACTCTGAGACACTTTCTTTCTTGAGAGCGTAGGCTGGGTGGACTTTGAATGGATCCGGTCGGTCTCCGACGTGGAGTAGATATTGATGGGATTTCTATACTTTTCTTGTCACTTTCGTTTTGGAATCCATGGATCCAAACACGGTTTTTAAAAAATGCGATTTAGGTTGACGTATATTTGGAGTCTTCCTTGAATTATAAAATAATGACCGTAGGCAGCCGATACTCTGGTCCCTTTCTTACGTTTTCTGGAAAGAAATGCGTGAATCAACTGATAGTCTGACAGTTGCTCCGTGTCGATGCATCAGGTTAACCTACTCTCATCAACAATCAAGATTTACTCGTATATGAGATCCGGGGGTGAGGTGGGAGCGCCCAGACCAAGGTCTACGGACTATTTATCAATTAAGAAAATTCTAGGGGCGGCTGAATTCTAAGGGCGCTGACCTAACCGTAGACCCATAGTCATGGGGTGCATGGCAGTACTCAGGTCTTCCCGGTGTCAGAAATCGAACCATGTAATCAGTAGTGAGAATAGCAATGCTGTGGTTTATAATATCCTGATACATTAGATGGATAACACTTAACTGTCCTGGAAAATATATATCTGGATGGATAACGCTTGCCTAACTGTACTGGAAAAATATATAATTACAACCAGCACCTGGACGGCCACATAAGCCACAGAAGGTAGTGCTTGTAGACAGACAAATTAGAATAAACCCTGAAGGGGTTCTGGAGAATCTGAGATAATATGAGAGAGAGAGAGAGAGAGAGAGAGTTCAAGTTGCATAGTCGGAAAAAGTACGGTATGCTGAGATAACGAGGTGTTACCAATGAACACCATGTGCAGCAGAGTCTGGCAATTCAAAGCTCCTGGGATAAGGTCAGGTGATGCAGTTAGGAATGCAGTTTCTCAGCCGTGGGAAGCAGCGCACTCCCTACCGTCCGTATATGGTCCTGGCTCATGTACCGTACATGAGAGCCCTTTTACGCTCCGCTACAACATTAACAACAGAAATGTGATTCTCCGGATGGAAAAGATCGCAAAGGGTTTCTTCGCTGCTTAACATGGTTGCGTGAGTGGTTTTTTCTCCTCCTTCCTGCATCTCTGAGTGCAAACTTATCGCATAAACAAAGCCTCCACAGTAGCAAGAGTAGCGTGATTTCATGAAATAAGACGGACCTGTAGACCTAGTTACCTTTTATAAGTTCCCTCACAGCAAAAGACCACCGATGAGAAACAATACTGCAGTACTTCATATCTTAATTTTCGTTTTCAGTTACTGCTGCTTGAGGCGTGCATGCATCGTGCACGGTTCTCATCCACGGATGGCTCTCACAAATGTTTGTGTACAGGTTTAGCATGACTTTGTTTACTTGCAGAAAAGTGCAATAAACAACTACAAAGAACAAATAATTTAATGATACGATGATCATGATCTGATGACAGACAATGAGCACTATAGACCATCCTATACAGCTATTATTACTCAAAACTTGCAAAAACCTACAATACCAATCATACGCCAAGATTAGTTGCTATACACTCAGGCCATCGACAAGAGTCTACCAATAAATGACTAATATGTTCTTTTTTTTTTTTTTTTTTTTCCTTTCTGGATTACAAGTGTGACCTTTGTGAACACCACATTCAGACGGGCAAAAGCTACATCCCTTAAAATGCGGGGGGGAGGGGGGGGGGGGGGGAGGTGGGGCGTGCAATGGAATGGCTGGCTTCCTGGCTTCAGTTTCAAACAGATTTCATCAAGGGAACTTTACTGTAATGCTGCAAACCAACCAAAACCTAGACCAGGTTAGAATTTACAATGAACAATTTATTTACAGAGATAAGGCTGACAAGAAATGTGTATCTCTTGCTCTTGAAACCAAGATTGCCATGCTTGGAATATCAACCAATTTAGTGACACCAATTTCCCCTTGCTTGGCATGAGTCTCACATTGCCCAGAATTTATCTGGATCTGGACTAAACAAAGATAGATCTTGGATTTCTAGATTTGCTATGTGCCAATTAACCAAGCCTGCTTGCAATGACTTGACTAGAAGAACGATTGTGGGCAGAACCCACCATTCATTGTCCTCCCTATGCACACGAAAAAGCATACTGTCAAAATTTTTGGGTCCACATGCATCAAAATTTTCCATCATATTTTGTTTAAAAGCAGGATATATACCTTTTATGTGATAGTTGAAACAGATCAAGATTCCATGAACAAATTATTTTCTGTGATTGTGTTATAGGGTGTACCTCCTGTGTGCGCACACAGTTGAACAACTCTGGATTCCATGAACAGTTTTTTTTCCTCCTTTCTATGGCATTAATACGTGCCTTCTCATATTTGCTGCACTGTGCTGAGCACAGACAACCATAACCCCTCTGTGCCGGGGGAGGTGTTCATACGTGCATGTGCATAAACTAGCATTTATATGTGTAGGTGTGTATGTTAAGCGTGTCTAGATACACAGCTAGGTACAGTCAACTTTAGCCACCTCTAGACAATGACTAAGCATCCAATCCATTTGTGGGTTTCAGAATTTAGTCATTAAAAATGTTTCACTCAAAAAGAAAGTAAGTTAATAAAAAAGCAACATATATCTCAAAATTTACTGGATATATATAGGTAAGTAGCGGATAATTTTTTAATGTTACTCTATCATAAGTGGTGCTTCCAACTTTTACTACCATCTCATTGGTTATCAAATCATACTGCAAAAAGAGCAAGCTCAGAAGTGCTTCACTGAAGTGTGGTCACAGAGAGAGAAAGTAGTGCACCTTCTTAACTTTGATGTATTTACTCTTGTAGTCATTTCAGATGAAGCAAATCCATAGTAGATAATTCCACAGACAAATGCCACGAGCTGTGACAAAACAACAATCATCTTAACAAGCAAATAAATATATGCACACTCTACAAGGATGGTTAATTAGCAAATAATACCTCTGAGTGACATATAAAGAGACTTTGGAAAATCAAAATATAAAGCTAACAAAAGTCAATTGCTTAGTGGACCATAAACCCTTCCAGATAACAACGTGATTTTTTATTTTATTTTATTTTATTGTATGGTCCTATATTTTCGAGCACAAAGAAGTTTATCATCTCTGAAAAGATCAATGAGTCAACATTTTTGAGCGAAAGAGTCTAAATCCCAACCCTTCTGAAAGTCAAAAGTCTGAGTGGAATAAGTGCCCTGAAGTACAATCAGCAGAAATCAAAAATAATTTAATTGTGCAAAATAAAAACGATAACTCCTGGAGCTAATTTCCAGTTATGTTCATATTGTAAATGAAAAGCAACATGATTTTGCTTTCTGAGCAAGCAACAAATTTAAGGACTCATGATCTGATGACATCAACACAATGACACAATTCTGTGGTATTTCATCATCATACAATTGAGATAAAAAATTTCATTTACTTGTTAGAATAGCAACCCAATATATTTAGCAAAGGAACTAGAACAATGACAGTGATAAAGATGATGCATCCTCAGATGTTTTAACTGTCTCATGTCCAGAAAGGAAAGTCTTAATGATATAGGTGCAAACACCTACCTATTGTCAGAACGATGACAAGCAATACTCATGTTGATTTTGGCTTCTTTTGTATATCTAGTATTTTTTCATTGATGGTTATCACAACATATTGCACTTGATCGCATGAATCTTTTCCTATTTTTGCTTCATTTCTTAATGATTTCCTTTGACCATTAGTGTCATTGTGTAATTGTGTATCAGGAAAATTAGCTTGGTGTATTCAATCTGTCTCCTTCCATTCATTTCTTTCCACCTTATTTTTCATGTTGAACCACGTCCATGATGCCAAATGCACAAATTTCTTAATCTACAAAACAAAGATGCAGAGCAACGTTCATTCATTTATCAACAAGATTTAACATTCATTCATATCTTTGCATCGATAATATCATATCTTGTGTCTGAAGGTTTAAGTTCTTCTCATGCTAATGGATCGGACATTTGAAACAGTAACCTATAAACTCTATACTGCTAAATTCAACCAGTATTTTCCACTCATTCATTACTTCTGATCGTTGGTGGAATGTTACATCAATGAACTGATGTTACCTCATGCCATTACCCCAAATACTTGAATGTGAAATGTCTTATTTTATGTTTGTTGCAAGGTGAACAACATACAACAACAACAACAACAATAAAGCCTTAATCCCAAACTAGTTGGGGTCGGCTACATGAATCTTTTTTCTCTATTCAGCTCTATTCTGAGTCATATTTTTTGTAAGATGCTAGCTACCTTTGTCATTTCCACTACATTTAGGGTTCGATGCAACGCATCACTTCTGCAGAACGCCTTAGCTTTATCGATTTTCTCTATTGGATTCATATTCATAGGGTATGATTATAGTTTTAGGTTGGCCGTCAACCTATTGCAACCCTCCTCTTTTATCCAGGCTTGGAACGGGCTATATATAAAAAAAACTCATACATAGGCAAAGTTTGCAAGGTGAACAACATGATCTAGTTTAAATGTATTAGACCCTTGATTAACATAAATGATGTTTTCTATTTATTTTTATCATTGCTGGCAAATTGGTGGATGGTTATGAATATGATCCAACAAGAGACAACAAAGGGGCTTCTCTCCTTTCCATGAGAAATGTTGGAACTTGATTTATGGCCTTTGAGAGAAAAGGTTCTTCTTGATTTCTAACCATATTTAGAGATCGAGAAGAAAATGTTGCGAATATTTCAAGCTGAAGTGTTTTTAACATGAACTGCATCATAACAGTTGGACTTAGAATCTAATCTTGAATAACTTCAACATCTTCAGCAGAAGACTATAGTAGTTTATACTTGTATAGATGTCATACTGCTAGTTGCTCCCACCCTGCAAAAGCATGCTATTTCCTTTTTTTTTTTTTAGCTACCATTTTAGCTTGGGAAGATTGGCTTTCATTAAGCAACTCCATGATTAAGCAGAAATGATCTACAGCCACAGATGATTGTTTAACTCCAAAATCTGAAATTGTCCATGGAAATTGGAGGCCAATATTTTCATCCTTTACTCATTCTACTGATATGGTGGATCTCTAATTTAAACATTCAGAAGAACTTGTGACTAAACTTTATGTGGAGCACCACCTTATAGAGGAAATGCATGACATCAACAGCTAATGTTTCTCATCAACAACTCAAAACAGTTAAATATTTAATCCCACTTTCTATAATCTTCCTGCAAGATTGCAGTGGCAATCAAATTCCCTTTATTCTGGAGGGGGAGGATTGAATTCCTTTTATGCTACTGCCAAAACATTTGATATAATCCTGTTCAAAGTGCTCATTATGCATGAACATGAAGCACGCTAAATGAATCACTTTTGTAGATAGTAGAGAGAGATAAGGGAACTGACTCCTCCATCATTATTGATATTTGAAAGATGTCTAACAACTATTCCACTAAACTGTAGGGAAAGAAATGGCTTAATGAGTCCCCTTGTCAAGGTTAGGCATCCTAGAATTTAAGCACCAGCTTGAGGAAGCCATTTAAATACATCCAAATTACAAGACTGAGACACCAGCAAATAAAACTTGAAGCCATCCCCCCTTTCCCATTGTGAATCCCTTAAGCAAGTTGTGTAATTGACAGTGACTGATAATTTATTCCTACCAGTTATATCTTAACATGTCAACAACTGAAAAACTATGGTTTAGAACATGGCATCCTTGGCTTCCTAGATGACCCACCTACATGAAAACATGTGGCTGCTTGCTTTTAACATTTTGCATCATGTTTGATCATGGAGAATGAGAATGATAATATAAATTAATGTTGGACATTGCAAGTGGATGCTTATCATTATTCAATACATCTTATTTGGCGTATTATATTTCACTTGTTGGATCATCACTATATTTAAGGATTCTCCTTACCCTATGGACACTTGCCTAGGCATCTGTGCACCAGGTAGATCCCCTAGATGCTCGTTTATTATTATTTTTTAATAGCCCTATATGTGACATGGCTAAAATAAATGGAATAATAAGAAACTGCACAGAGATTTGATCCCAGCACTGTCTCTGTCTCCTCCATCACCTCCTATTCCTTGCTTTGATTTGTTAACTTTGATTAAGATGTCGATTGTGAACTAAGACACGCACAAGGAATGGCAGAAGTCTACTGAAATCATGGACAAAAAAAGAAAAGGAAATTTCGTTAAGGATCAGTTTTGAATTGATCAGTGATATGAGCTTTTGTTGTCAGAAGCTAACTTTGATTTCTGACAAATACAGGGACTACTAGAAACCCCCGATTTCAAACTGATTAAGATATTCAGTTGCAATTGCAGGCTGAAATCATCTTCCTTCTGGCATAGAAAGCATAGCATTTTCGATGCAGTGTTAGAGTCTATATTTCTGAGGCTTGCAATTTTAAGGGCAACATAATGGTAAAACAGACATTACATGTTTCTACAACCATACCACAGCCATTTATTGTAAATTTATAATTACAATTCATTCCATATCTTGGTGTAATTAAACATAAAGGAATGAATATCAGATGGACCAGATGAAATTGCACCTCTAGATATTAAACCAGGTCCTATAAGTTTAAGTAACAAGAAAGCATTTGAACCAAAAAAACATAAGAGAGTTGAATAACATTTTCTGGAAAACCCCCATTATCAAGAAATGCATCCATTCAATTAAGAGCAATCATAGATTGTCTCCATTGTCACCAACAATAATAGCATGCTCATGGCATTATTTTGTTAAAAATGAACTTGCACAACTAGTTAACATATGTTATCTCATGAAAACCAAGACATAATGTGGAGACATATTGCTTTTGCTTTTTGGTGCTATATTGAAGATATAGTTGCAAAGGTCATTTACCCTAGGTTGAGGTTCAACTAACTTCTACAACTATTGCCTCATTTCTAGTGCAATAAATGATATTTACGTGTTTATCAGGCACTTTTGTCATATTGAGAGAGAATGAGGTTATCCACAAAGATAATAAACTTACAATGTTTACTATAGATGTTGCATTCCACAATGCATAAATACGTGCCAATGAGGATCTTTTATGCCCTCGACTGAAAAGAGCATTAAGACCAGCAGGAAAGGGAGAGAGCAAGGATAGTGGAAGAATCAGCAAAACAGCAAGAAAAGCCCCAATAGAAATCCAGTAAAATTGAAGCAGTGTCAGAAGGGTGATTGTAAAATCACCCAAGAGCAAAATACAGATGAGCAACTGCAGTGCTTCCTGCAAAAAAAAACCAGATATCTAAAATATCAGATAAGGTATTGCAAAAACTCAATTGACCAGGTCATTAAACTGAGAACCATAGAATACCATACAATAGATTACCTGGAGGCCAATGGGCCTGGTATTTTGCAATAAAAGAGAAAACGGAAAGAGATAGTCCCGTTTATAATCCAATGACTTCAGTGTCGTCTCATTAATTATCCCACCATTCACACCTCCAGTCAACCTCTTGCGTGACACTGTATTGTTGATGCAGGATTGATTCTGCTGTACTTGCTTATTAAAGCTCTTACGTGAAACTGCAGTATTTCTCCTGGAAAGAGTTTGAAGGAAAAAGACACAAATATATTTGGGAGATTGTTTAGAAGAACTCAAACACATTAGCCACTCAGGAAAGTTAAAAATAAATTTAATTAAAAACATATTAGCAATAGCACGAGGAAATATTATAAACTTTACAAACTTGTCATAATAACATTACCAGCATACCTTGAAAAGTCACTTGTATCAAGAATATCTGACTGGTGCACGCTATTGAAGAAACACTCGTTCACTGCTACCAAAATGCCTAGTTGGTAATAACCAGAAGCTGTAGCCTGGAACCAACCCAGTTCAACTTTTACACCATGGTACTCAAGTTGGGGATTTCCATGACTGTTGATCCATGCAATGACAGGACCCAGAGCAGAACGAATGCATCCCTGTCTTACCGTCCTCATCTGAGCATTAAACCCAGCAACCAATCTGTTCCAGATTGCAGTTGACATGTACTACAAGATAAAGAAATAATAGTATTACAACACTAGTCAAATGTAATTGGAGATTGAATAAGACAGCAGTTTAAGCACTACTGACCCACTATCATTACCTGACCCAGGAGATTGGTCAGCAATGTGTCACTGTGAAGATAGTATGGAGACATATAACTCCCATCACCACCATATATGATGCACATGGGAAATCTTTGCTGGATAGTGGAGGCTACATCTAGCCGTTTCTCATCACCACCCAGAAAGAAATCAATGTATGCAACCATCAAATCTGGTGTTGACCCAACCTGCAGTTACTAAATCTTTTAGTTAAAGCACTGATAAGATGACCTGCCATATTAGGACATGAAATGACACTGTAAACAGTTAAACAGAGCAACTCTAAGTCACAGCCAGCAGCTACTATATCAAGTTGAAGCATCATAAGAAGATGATGTTTCATGCCAGGACTTAAAATTTTTTCATGGCAAAAGTGATTGACCTGATAAGAAAATGGATAAGATGGTGGTTTTTCATGCATCTGCAGGGAAAAAAGGTTTTCAAGCTCTCGGTTGCGAAGAAGAAAGACAAAAGGGGAAACCAATTCAACAAAGACAGAAGAAAAGAAAATGAAAAGAAATGAAAATTTTATCAGTTTGGTTGCACCAAGAAAAGTGCCAAGAGAGTTGTCCGTGCTGCATTTTATGATCTAGAGTATAGTCAAACACAACTGCAGGGGTGGAAAATATATGATTCCTAAGAATATTTTGGGTCTTCATATTCTTCATTTTGATTCACTTGGAATTTTATTTTGTCTGCAAAAAAAGGGAAGATATATGTTTTCATACTTTCTTTACCTTTTATGATGTAGCACATGATACAACTAACAAATACTATAACCATCAGGACAGTACATAGGAGAGAGCAGATTTATGAGCAGAGACTTCAACAATTGAGATAGTATCAAAGTTTATAGTATAGTTTTGTACAAAGTTTAATATCCGAATTAGGACTAAGGTTGTAGTCTATATATTCTCCTAATTCATTATGAAAATTAGCTTTTAATATATTAATAAATAATTTATTTTGTAAGAACTTTCATCATCAACGAAGGGTTCTTTAATCCAGATTGTTTTAGTTTAGCGTGTTTGATTTCTGAGTTCAACTTCTATCAATCAACTCACCTTTCACTCTTCACGCTATGTCATTTTCTTTCTTAACAACAGGAGCAACAACATGGAGCCTTGCATAATCTCTATTTTGCTGAATATAAGTGTACTTGCAAAGCCCAACACTTGTGTTAAATGTGTAAATATGTTTCTCATGGTGACATTTGACGTTTAAGTATTAATTTCACCAAGTGTTTATGTTTGCAGTCAAGCAGAGATGATACCAATGTTTCTAAAATCTGGGGGCAACTTTAGCAACCACTACAGAACCAGCAATCAATTATCTCAGTGATCTGTCTTTAAGCTAATGACAGTGATGTTTCCATGATAACCACAAACAATGATATCAGCTCACATTTTTAAAGTTTGAAAATATTCGAAACTATCTCGCAATTATGTAACATTACAAGATAATACACCTTTATGCTTATATAGAATTTACTAACACAAATAATATGCTCATCTCTCCAAAATGATTGAACTCACAAAGGCTTCATTAGAGAACATAATGTTACTCTTCACAAATAAGTTTGAAGTCAGATGAGATGCATGGCATGTCATCAAACTAATACTACAGTTATTTGCCTCACAAGATGTGTGCGTCTATCCATCTATCTACTTATTTATCTACATCATTCCTGGTACCAATGATACCAGTGATAATTAACATCACTTATTATTTAATCAGCCACTTCAAGAGGAAAATTGCATAATAACTTCTAACTCTCCCAACATAACCCCAGGGGCAGCGGGGGGGGGGCTCCCTCAACATATTCCTAGTAGGCAAACTAGATACTTCACTAGCATTAGTTTGATGTCCTTGGAGAAAGAAAAACCTTTAAACATGTGGATGTAAGACCTCCCTTAAGGTTAACTGCTATCAGTAAGGCACACCTCATGCTCCAGTCAAAAGCGTAGTCTCTTGCAAGTTCTCTCATATTGCCCTGCTAAATTTCATTGCTCAACCATCCATTTAGTGGTTCAATAGAAGGAGAATAATTTTCTACAAGTGATTCATATCCTTTTATATCAGTAAGAATGTTTGAGATCCAAGAAAATATTTTGGAGAATAAAGCAAATATTCTTATTAAATATTATTTTCACCTGCATTCTTCTAGAATGTTTGCAAGCCTAGAGGAAAATTGATGACTTGATGATACATAGCAAGCTAGTAAAACTGGCAAATGATTAGGTAGGGTATTTACTAGAAATTAGCCTTTAGGTTTCACACAAACCCCGCTCTTTCTGAACATAGGATTAGCATGCAACCAGCAATATTTTAAAGCAGATTTAAATAAGTTTAAGAGCTGATCATAAATTATTTTCCATATTTTGATTGATCATGCTTTGGTCTAGAAACCTAACCCCATATTGATGGAATAAGCCTTAATGATTTAGTTTACTTCTTTAAGAGATTGTATTTGTAGTAATGCTCCCATATTTCTTTGGATATTTTAAGCAACATTACTTGGAGCTCACATTTAGCTTCACATGATTCTTTAATCATGCCACAATTTGGTACAGATCCATTCAAAGAGGGAAGAAATTTTCCACTTCCCTCTCTTGCTTTAAAAACACTAGTACATATGCAGATCATTTCAGTAAGTTATTTTCACTAATGTTTAATGTCAAAGCAACAGATGATCCTACATCAGCAAGATTAGTTTTTGAAAGTTGAAACAGTACAAAAAAGGATTAAACAAGTTAATAGCAAACCTACTGTGAGAAAATAAATGTCACAATCTTGGCAAACTGACAGCCAGTACGTAAGCCGAGAGCACAAACTCTTCCATCTTAGAATAAGATGTACAAATAAAATAATGATGAGATAGTCATTTATAACATGCAGACCCCTTTCATGGATTTCTTGTGCTTCTAACACGATATATGTCCTAAATCACACTATAATAAAGTCAATAGGCTAGAAGTTCTACATCTGTTCTCTGCTTGTCTATGAATAAATGAAGAATTTGAGAGTGCAAGGTATATAACAAGTGTTAAGGTAGGGCAATGTCAAAGGTGTTCAAGCAATGTGCTAGGATATTGAATCCCAGAGTTATCCATATAAATTATAATTGAGCCTTACAGCCAGTTAAAGGAACAGAGATCTAGTCAAAATATAATCAGCCAACAGTCCCTTGAAGGGGAAAAATTAAAATAAAGGAAAAGTTTACAAGAAAAAATAGGAATAAAAGAGACAGGAAGGTGAGCTGATGACTGAAAGGTAATGTGAGATCAATAGAAGAATATAAAGGGGGAAAGGATGACAAGATCATATAAACTGACTGACCAGGGCCATCCAGGCATGAAATACATTATCATCTTATTATAAATTATGGCAAACACTAAACAAGGGGCAAGATGTATACAATGCCTCTCTACAATGTCAGCCATTTCAATATGAACTATTGTATGCAATTCATGAGCCATCAACTACCTCAACATATGACTGCATGAGATGCCCAATAACAGAACAGGCAAATAGCATAGCAACTGATTTAGCACATAATGCTTAACAAGATATTAGCTAATGAATTTGCCAATTTAAGGCGCGTTTCGTTTTTGAGAACAATCTTGCTTTCATTTTCATAGAAACAGTAAACTCTTGTGAAAACGTTTTAGTGATTGAAGATGAAAATATTTTTTTTTTGGACAACATAACTCCAAATAGCAGAAAACTGAAAATAGTTTAAAAATATTTTCACTGTTTTCCATCAAAACAAAGAAGAAAAAAAAAGCTGGAGGATCTGAAAACATGTGACTGAACAGTTACAATGAAAATAAAAAACAGAACAATTTTTGTTCTTACTTATCAAATGCATTTTTTGAAGACAAGAAAACAGAAAACAAAAACTGTTTTCAGAAAATAAAAATAAAATATCAAAACAGAAAATGTTTTTGAAAACCAAACACAACGTTACTGTCTTGTTTCAAACTCCTCCAGTTGAGTTATTCTCAGTCCTATTGGAATCCCTAAATCTTTTATGGAACATCTCTGACACAAGATTTAACTTAGCATACTTAATTTTAAAGTGATGCAGGACATTAATAGGTCTCTAGCAATTTATACAAGAGAATATTACTATGGTCTGCAAGCTAATTCACTTCTGACTCTTACTCAA
The DNA here is from genome assembly GCA_017589505.3 of Metroxylon sagu. NCBI lineage: Eukaryota > Viridiplantae > Streptophyta > Magnoliopsida > Arecales > Arecaceae > Metroxylon > Metroxylon sagu. Next base: position 413,041 of record JACVBY030000574.1, on the reverse strand, counting down.
GAAGAATATAAGAAAAAGGACACTGTGAGCCAGACCTTCATCCCTTTGTAAAGAGCTCGTGATCTGCAAGAACGGAGGCATGAGTGATCATACTCTGACTTGACATATTCTTGAAGACGATGAATCTTCTTTCTCCGGCGCCATTGCTTCCAAGACCATGCACAAGGGTATGCAAGTATTGCAAGTATACTGTGTACTGAGCCTTCCCACCACTCGTATGCAGCAACAGAGTTTATTTCATCAATGAATCGGTTGAAAGCATCTTCATACCTGAGGATGTTTCTTACTTCACTCAACAAATTGTAGAAAATTACAATCTAAGAGGGTATGGAGTCAGATCTGTGCTTTTACAAAATGCATCCTTATGTACCAAGACAATTATTAACTCTATCATTCTAAGAAAAGTGATTCAGAACTGAAGGAGATGCAACTCTACTTTTGATGGTTGTTATATATTTTCAGATGAATTTAATCAATCCGACGTAATTGCAATTACTAACAGGCCACAAAGCTAGAAGATCCAGCAAACATAGCATATTTTAATAGGCGCATGCAGATACAATGAATCATGGAGAGGCTGAAGTGTCCAATGGTCTGATCTGTTACTTGTTCACTGATTATTTTGAGCTATACAATTTTGAGAAAAATAAACTATAGTGACCATGAAAATGCAACAACAATTTGAATTTGTCCATCAGCATAAGTTGGGCAGGTGTGATAGCAAGCAAGGTTATAGGTTGTGGATGGTCAATGGTGACTGAAAGTATGCACAAGTGCTTCAGAAACAAGTCAGATCATGCATGAGTGCATATCTTCATCTTGAATAACAAAAAGTTAAGTCTTTCTTACACTATTCCAATAATCGCATCAGGTGGAGAGTAAGGTAGATGCCAAGGTTCTCTGAAAGTATTTGGACCCATGAAATACATCCTGTGAACATGGCTTTGAGTTTCTTCAGCTCTGCTAGTCCCAGGAACCTATATTTTCAGTGACAGGAGTAGGGAAATAAGAACATGGTGCAACTAAATGAAAATAAAGATGAACAGAAAAACTATGACTTCTAAATTAGTATTTTTTATGGAGCAAATACTTTTGTATGGAAATACCTCTGCCAGTGAAAGCAGATAAGGAAAAGAATCAGAACCATCATGTTGAATGGAACTCGCAGATCGATAAGAAAAATCACTTCCAACCATTTTAATTCTTAAAGCACTCAACAGAAGTGCTAACAGAACCAAAATGAATGATAGGAGAATTGCAAAGGGCCATGGACCTCCGAAAGTATATATCAATTCCTCAAGTGGTGTATAGCATTTTGGCATCTTGTATTTCTCAGAGAGACATTTATATGGACAGAATGGCTGAGTAACACCACCTGCAGAGAGAAAATTAGCATTTCTTGCTTTTAAAAAATTAAATGACTTTTTTTGGAAATAAAAAGGATATTTAGTAGAAACACCTAGATAGATTATGAGGTGTGCTATAAATACATGAAATTATATTGGCAGCATTAGAAAGGAAATACCTCTTACATATATGAAGTCTGCACGGTGAGGAAGAATATCAAGTGAGCAAGGAGTGCAGAGTGATGAGTTGGATCCAACAACATCCTTGTAGGTGCCAACTGGGCATTCCTGAAAGCATAACATCTCCCCACACTGAGTAAAAACGCTTAAACACCACAAGACGTTTGAACTTTCTGAAATAGTATCATCTCACCATAAGTTTATGGCAACTTTATAGAATCAATAAAGTTGTATCCCATTATCTAAATATATGACAATAACAGATTCAAATTTCTTGGAAAAAAATCAAAGGTATATGAGGATGTTTTGATTTGATTCATTCTTATTAACTGAAATCTTATTTTTTGGCATTGACAAAGTATGTTGAATAGCATACCTGTACTAGATCGGTTTGGTATTGAACCAAACCAGCAGCGTACTAGTTGTTCATGCAAGCACACCATTTTTTTCCTTTTTTTTTCATGGTTTCTTAATTTGTTTTTCTGTTTTACATGATATACGAGGTTAAGAGCCTCCCATAAGCTCTCATCCTCTTTCTTTCTTATTGTATTTAAAATTATTTAAATAAATGTTATAAACCTTTCCTTTCCATTTACCTTAGATTTCTCATGCAAATAAGAGAAATACCCACCATTTGAATTCAACAAAAAAATATCCAAAAAAATCAAATTCTTTAAGAATAAAAAGTCAACTCTTCCTTTCAAAACAAATTCGAAGAATTTTAGAAAATCTCAATTTAGCAAAATATCAACTCCAGATAAAAGTCTCAGAAAATCAATTTAACTTGAAATGACGAGAAAATAAGATACCGAAAAAATATTTTAAAATATAATTTGTAAGGCTTTGGTCAATTTATGCTAACTTATGCTGACTTAATTCACAGCTCATCAAAACAACAAAATTAAACTTACCATAAAATTCAAAGGTTAAAACATATTTCTTATGGTCCAACTATGATTCGAGGTCACAGTGTTACATCCTTTCCCTCATTAAGAAAAATACTTCGCCCTTCGGTCTAGTTTAAACCTTAAGAAATACATTTTAATCTTCGAATGTTATGGCAAGTTTAATTTTATTAGTTTGACAGGTTATGGAATAAGTCGACATAGATCAGTGTAAGATTCATTGTTCTTATCATCCTATCTAAGCCTAAGAACTTGTAAGTTTAAACAAGTGTTGACTAAAGCCTTACAAATTATATATTAAGATAATTTTTTTGATATTTTATTTTCTTATCATTTCAAAGTTAAATTGATTTTCTGAGATTTTTATCTGGAGTGAACTGAAAGTATCCTGACTTGATATTTACTAATCCAAAATTTCCTAAAATTCTCCAATTTTATTCTTGAGAAGGAGTGTTAACTTTTTATTCTTAAGAAATTTGATTTTTTTGATATTTTTGTTGAATTCAAATGGCAACATTTCCCTTATTTGCATAAGAAATCTTAAGTAAATGGAAAGAAAAGGTTTACAAGATTTACTTAAAGAATTTTGAATGAAAATAAAAAAGAGGAGAAAGTATGAAAGCTCACAGAAGGCTCTCAACCTCCCTTCCACTCTCTAGTTAAGTGAGCTCACAAGAGCCCACATCTCACCTAGGCCACCCCACACCTGAACCAGCCTGAAGAGGCCAAAACCAAGCAGTTTGCCAAGATTTGGACCGGTTCGCACCCAGAACCGATCCAAAGGGCATTTTTATACCAATTTCTGACCAGTTCGGTTCAGTTCAGTAATTCATGGGTGTTGTACTTGCTCCAAGTTCCAGTTTTTTATGTAAATGTCTGCCATTCCCTTAAAGAATCAACTATCATTTATAAAATGGATATTACGAAAGAATTACTAGGTATATCATATGTATTTATGTGCGCACACATGCAACAATAAGGTCAAATACATTCATGTCAGTACATATGTAGGTGAATACGTAGGAAACATAGCCCTATTACATATGTGTGGAGATCAAACATACATAATATGCATGATCTCTCTCTCTCTCTCTCTCTCTCTCTCTCTCTCTCTCTCTCTCTCTCTGTGTGTGTATTAATTTATACATATATGTACACACGCACACAAATTATAATAGACAAGGCAAGGCCTCAGCATCCTGAGCCCTGTCTATCGCCCAGGAGGTGACTCAGGCACCCAGGGAAGTGCCATAACAATGCATGAAATCACTACTTAAATTCACAATTTGCTAATTGGCAAGTTGTGCAGTAATCTTATATCAAGTAATTCATGATTTGTCAATATTCAAAGAAAAAAGAAAGGCAAAAGAAAACTAGAATCAGGATAAAATTGTTAATGATTTTGAATCCAACAACCAACTGTTAGACAGGTCTTTGAAAAAGCTTTCAAATGCAGCTTTAATTGTCAAAATTGGAGACTGGACATGGAAGTTGGAGCCAAGTGCTAGAAGGTACCAATAGCCAAGATGTGTCTCATGGACCTATGTAACTACAGTTGATCTATGCCAAGCTAACATGGCTATCAACATTTTTATGGCAAAACCTAGGCATCCCATTTGGCTCAGCAAACCAAGATTTTAAATCCTATGAGATTGGGATAAATGAGACGCCCCACTATCCCGCCTTATCCCGATGACTATCTCAGTAAGTACCCCATCGCACTTCCCTTCTTTCCTTTATTCCTTTCTTTATTTATTTTCTTCCATTATTCTTCCTCTTGCCTCCTTATTTGAAAGTCTCCATGTTACCAAGTTGATATTGTCATTTCGTATCTCGAAAACTATGTGCTACGTGTCAGAATTACACTGCAACACATGAACACGAACTACAGTGTGAAACTAATATCGAAGCAAAAGGCAAAAAAAAAAAAAAAAAAAAGAAGATGATCTTCCCTATTTCTGCAGTTACCCAAATGTCGAAATTCAAATGGACAATCCATGGCCCATAGTTTGCAAAAAGATAACAAGCAGTAAATTTATTCATGATTTTTTTAAAAAATAGAGTAGTTAGAGTAAGCATACATTACAAAATGTACCATAAAGCCCCTCTGGACACTTCTTTCCAGTAACAGTACCATCCTCCCCATGATGACCACCACTGTTCCCAGCCCCTCCACTGCCATACATATAAAGACTTGTCACAAAAAATGCTCCATACCTTAGAAGAATATTAAATGAAAACAACTATATTTTATGACAAAGTATGATGCAAAGATTTAACATCTTGACTGACATGAAGACTTAATACCATAACAGTATGTATCAGAAAATTATAAAATTTCATCAGAAATCAAACCTAAAATCATCCCATTTCAACAAGTTCATGAAGAATATCAAAGTTGAGATATTTAAATTGTCGATGAACCCGACAAAAAGGGCCATCATGATGCAAATGTCACAATAATGCTACAAAATGAAAGAGCTGATAACAAGTTTTGGTGTAGAGACCTACAATATTGGTTACAACACTCTTAGAAGTAATAACAAAATATAGTCTTTTTTTATCTATAAAAAAAAAAAAAAAAACCTTCAACCAAATGAGAACAGCCATTTTTGCTTCCTCTAACATGCACCACACATGCTAAACTACAATGGTGCTTATTAATTCTTTCTGCTCTTTATTTATTTCTTTGCTTATTTATCTATTTGTCCATCTGTCTCTCTGTCTGTTTAGTATGCACCTCCGTCAGATAAGGGAGGAGAGGAAGGCAGCTGGCAAACAGCAAATAATTATAAGAAAAAGAAAGAAACAAGTGGCAAGAAAAAGAAAAAAATGATATCTAAGTACACATGGGTGTAAGTAGGATGAACATGCACATGTATCAATATACATATATATAGGGCAAAGAATATAATCCAGAATAATTTTCAATCAAGCAAAAGTACTACTAGTAGAAAGATAGTACTATGAAGTGCAAGGTCAGCCATACCAACCCTCATCGACTGTATCGTACCGTATTGATAAGGTATTGGTACAGAGTTCCAATTTGATACGAACCAAACTAATCCGAACTGAGCCGAACCATCTTGTATCGCCCAGTACTGAGTGATATTATAGTTAAGAGTGAGAAAAGAATGATCAACCAATTTCGGTACATACCATACCGAACCAGTAATATACCGATACGAGTCTCGGTATCAGTTTTGCGAACCTTGATGGTGTGCCTAAACTTAGCTACAAAACATGAAAAAAGCTATAAGGTTTGAATCAGTTTATCTGCACACATTCTAGAAATTTAGATAAAGTTTCAGCTCAAATATTTTAAATTGATCAATTAATTATCAAGGTTTCTAGCATGCATTCTAGGAAGCAACTTTTGATGTTTGACCCATTATAAGAGAAATGAAGATATATGGTTCTAAAATGTTAGGAATAAGGAATGCAAATATAGGATCAAAATATCAGGTAACAAGTCCATGTCATGCCCCTATCATGCTGAAACATTAGTAACCAATCGGATCGAATTATAACCAAGTTTTTTTTTTTTTTAAAAAAAAAAGCATGCTAAGATAAGATATTTTACTCATATTATTAATACAAAAAATTAATTATTTAATACTAAAGTGTAGACAAAATTTTCATAAATAAATGAAGAATTTAACTAACCCGCAGAAATCTAGGATCACAGATCATTTGATCATTTCTAGATATCTGTGCTGATCGTATTTTAACACTAGCATTACATGGTTTCAAGTAATCCATTATACCAGTTATATTACACAACCATTTGACAAATGCAACTCTAGTAAGATCAAAATTCATGACACCAGCTATAGAACATGTAATTATTTACACAACACATCATGCATATTTAATAAATATTGCCACTACTGTACAAGGTTTTAAATCTTATGGGATTGGGCCATTGCAGATTTTTCATGGAATAAGACGCGTTGTCGTCCTATTCCGTCCTATTCAGTCCCGACACTTGCGACAGGTGTCCTAAGACATCCCGATTGGGATGCTAGGATGATAGTGAGTTGGTTCCGTCCCAACACTTGGGACAATAATCCTTCCCATCATCCCACGGAAAATCCCATTGCCTGGTACTGTGAATAGATTACATGCTATTAGTTAGTATGAATTTTATTTGTAGAATGATGATTGTAATGTCCAAAAGAGCGCTTTCAAATCCTCATTAAAAAAATAATAATCAAGAAGAGTTCCTAATTACTGAGAATAAAAACTAATAATTGCAAAACCAATCCAAACCACACAATTCGGGGCATACATACTGCTAGTGCAGAACCAATTTGGTTTGGCACTTTGCTAGTTCAGTATGGAAACTAGCTTGTACCAGTCAAATGAGTGAAACCACCTAATTCTGCCAAGGACCAAACTGTAGTGCCTGGTTTCAAGAAATATCATCATAAGAAATGAGAAGAAATGGCTTGGGAGCTATCTCAACATGGGATACATATCATACCATTCATATTGTACCAGATCAGATCAGTAACACACCGATAGAATACCTGGCAGCAAAATTGTAGACCTTGGTAGAAAGTAGAAACATTGACTATTCAAGATCATTAAGTACAAGTTTAACAAAGTAAGGTACAAGCACATATTCATGACATATCAGTCTATATCTGGACCCATATCAGAATACGAACCCTACACAAGCAAGCAAAATATAGATGAACAAAGTTGTGCCATTATGATAACTCACTAAATAGCATGCAATGTTTGGTACAAATAGGTTAGGCTAGAAATGGACATGAATAATCATGAATTTGCCTAAATTCTAAGGACATCATTTTGTGTTTGTTGAAGTCAAATATTGGACTCAATTTATATATGTTTATAGAGCAGGGCAACCTTCACAATTGTAATGGTCAATTCACATTGTTAGATTTGATATGTTCAAGCCACATATCATACTCCGCAAATGCCCAGGAGTAACCTGGTTCACCAAGTGGTACAGATTTTCGCATCTTATCTTCTTGTGGTCGTGAGTCTGACATCGAGATAGGGATTGACTCTGTACCAGGACAAGTTTGAGTCGAATTTGGGTTCATTCAATGCTTCTTCAAACTATGTGGGAATGGCAAGTTCACAAAATTATGCTCACTTGGTTTGAGAAATATGCTAAAATATATTTTAGCATATTTCTCAAACCAAGACATAAAATGGCTTCTGGCATGGACCTTCAATAAAATTTGCAATATCATGTAATTCTATGTAAATTAGGAGGAATACAATGATATCACAAGATATAATTAGATGAGTGCCTCGAAACCAGCAATATTACCAATGTTCACAAGAATGAAATTAGATCTCAGAGAACGATAATGTATTGGGAAATATAACAAGAAGCATGTAATCTGCAATTTTTTCTTGATGACCATAAAGATAGAATTTGCGTACCTTGAGATGATTGTACCGTTTACAGAAGCAATCTGAACATATTCATCTCCAGTGGCTATATTAGACCAATCAAAGTGAATTCTCCCACCACCGCCACCACCACCACCAACAGGGCCACCATTTCCACCAGCTACTGATAAAGATGAATTTTGCTCAAGTGTGAGTGTTTGAAGAAAAAGAAGAATTGTCCCACCAGAACCACCACCTAGCCCACCCATCAAAGTCCCATTGTGATTCCTAGTTGATTCTTCATGGCTTTGGCCATCAGCCCTTAATGATCCATAAATTTCTAACCGAGAAAGTGGCCACTTCATGGAACCCATCACTGGAACAACCCAACAGAGATATCAGCATCAAAAAGGGTCAAATGTTTGTTGAAATTATAGAATGTATACTAAGAACAAATGAATTATTCTGTAAAATGGATTTGATCTAAACATATAAAGCAAAAGTGATGGAATTATTCTGTCACAATTAATATCATTTAATTACACATCCATGATACATATACATATACCGGCATATGAACCCATGTACATACAAACATATGTATGTTTCTACGCAAGAGAGAGAGGATATGTGCGTGTTTGTGTATAGAGCAAGGGAGAAGATAAAAGAGGGTTGCAAAGTCATCAATAAGACATGCTTAATTCAAAGGTTTCATATCTTCCAGATACTCTGGATTTTAACACCAAATGCATACCCAGAGATTTCATCTTGCTGTGGAGATTCATCAGGATGAATCTTTATGACAAGTTGGCCTGGAAGCCAACCTACATATGCCCATTTTCACTCTTTGATTCTGAAGATACAGAACACATTGATTTGGTTCCTCCTTTTAAAACCGGATGTACCTACATATGCCCATTTTCACTCTTTGATTCTGAAGATACAGAACACATTGATTTGGTTCCTCCTTTTAAAACCGGATGTAGCAGATCAGATATCTCCAATCAGACAAACATAGGACATCACTATTTCCTTAATTTATCCCTTGAAAGAATCTAAACTTACATTTCAAACAACAGGACAAACATGTTGCATTTCCAAACTTGCTCTAGCTGCTGTATTGTGCAATATTTGGGAGAAAGGGAAACAATAGCAAAATATTTTTTAAAAAAAGGCAGAGCACAAATTCTGGAGAGTGTCATCCACTGATTTTTCACAAAAACTGGAGAGAGATCATGTATATTTCACAGTCATATACATAGGACTTTCTATTCTAGGAGCATTATTTTCAGTTATTGAATAACCTCCTATTTATGTCAAATAAGTTAGGAGTAGTTTAAGAAGTTCTCACTTAATTCTTAGCATGATTATTCATGTGATCTTTGTGGTTGGTTTTGAAGTTCTTCAGAGAAGGATTAGAGTATAAGGTTCCTACTATGATTAGGTTCGAAAGGAAGGGTCAAGAAACCATAAAATTCCAGTAGTTTAAATTTTGATTTTGCTTGATACTTGATACTTCACTTCTTCTGTTTCTATCTGTTTGTCCCACCAAGTACGTCTAAAAAGGAGAGATTAATCTCCTTTTGACCCATGCTAAGTCATTACTTGTCTCCATAACATAAAATCTTCCCACCCTCTCTTCTCTCACTCCTAAAACTACAAGAAACACACACGGGCCTGTAAAAGGAATAACCCTAGACTGTAATTGACACTAGAAGTTGAGTAACAACAAAAGAGATTCTCATGATTCCATGCTTCAAAGATGTGGCTCCAATCCTAGGTGCAATGCCTAGGTACTTTAGTTGTAAGATGTTTGTCCTTTAACACATTGTGATCCAACCTTCTAGCTTTTTCTTTTGTTTTCTACCAATGGCAGGTCAGCTAAGGCCAAAAGAAGCCTGCTGAAATACACTATAACAAACAGGTGATTTCATTAGCCCTCCATAAAACCTCCACTTCAACTGATTCAAACCCAAGATTGACATGACTTGGGCAATTTCCAACCCCCAGATCAACTTGAGGAAAACAATATAACTAATGTATTTCAAATTAAGAGAAATTTTAGTTTTAAATAGAAAATTCCAGTAGGCTTAACTTTCATTGTTTGCCACCTAAATTCAATCATGGATTTTAAGTGCTAGTTGGCATACACCATAAGATCATGCCGGTGCCTTACCAGCCTGTTGCACCGACGGAATGCCAGAACTTGGCATGCAGCCATGCCAGTGCATGCTAAGCATTGACATGGGACAAGACAGCCTGACATGGTTCGTGCAATAGCACCAGGCCAACTACCAACACTAGATACTGTAACAGTTGAACACTTGAATTCAATCCAGTTGTTTAAGATTGTTAAGATTCTCGTCCTCTTATTTGTTTTTACTGCAATTTGGTTGCCAAAGTACCAAGACTGCATATCAGTCATTATTTAGTATCTGCTTGTGCAATGATATATCCTGGGGAAATGCTTCAACAGAAGCTTAATACCGTTAGACTATTTGAAAACAAAGTAGCACCAATTCAAAACACTTTATCAGCATACATTTTTTCGTTGTCTTTGAACCTCGCATTTTGAGGTCGAAAAATGGAGAGGATCAATCAATGATTTGAGCATGTGAAAATGAGTCTCAGTTTTGTTTGAGTTTTATTTATTCTAATCACGCAATCCATAATAAGATACTAAGAGAACAGAATGTTTGCAGGTTAATTGCATCATGTTTAATACTTGCAGAAAACATTTTATCAACAGAAAGTCCGCACCCTTTTTGGTATTGTAAAAGGTGGCTGCCTACAGTGCCCACTTGGACACTTAAATTGGCCAGGCTACCTAAGCTAACCCTACTTGAAACCTCCCCCACTTTAGAGGATTCCCATTCTTTTTTCCTATTTAAGTCCCATATGAGACAAGCAGGGGGGTAGTGAAGGCTGCCACCAACCTTGGAGTAGCTAGCGAGCTGATCAGTGGCTAGCAACAGCACAGCTAACAGTGACAAGTGGCAGTGATGCCAGCAAGTCTTCTCCATATGGCCATTAGTCCACTCATTTTTCCTAATTTTTCTCCTTTGGTCTGCCTGCTACCCTCTAGTCTGATTGTCTCCTTCTGCTTGCTTCTTGCTATGCCATGGCTACCTAGCCATTTTCTCTAACTTGCTGGATGTTGTAGTGGCAGTGACACTAGTAGATTTTGATCTTTGGAACTTTCAGTGTAAAAAATAGGTTCATGATCTCAGATGTGATAAAAAAAAAGCATAAATAATGTGTCACATGCTTATTTATGCATGTTATTAAAAGTACACAAAATAAAGCTTTGAGAGTCTTCCTCCCAAGGCAGCCACCTTAGCATCTAGGCACCTGCCTAGGCTATATACAAGGCATCCATCGCTTAGCCTCGCCTAGGCAGTTTGACTAATCTAGTTCTATTAATGGATCACATTGTATTTTCTGCATAGGATGAACTCATATGGCCGTCGGAGCACCAAGTTGTCATTAAACTATGAGAAGATGTGGTAATTGACTACAAACAAGAAAAATAATTCTGATGTCAGGCAACTAGTGATGCCACTAACAAAAATTTGCTTGTTGGAAATTTATAGGACTATAATTTCAGTAATTAATAAAATAAAATCCATACTGATGTGCATAATTCAACAATAGTGTGGAATTTTCGGCATCATGTAAAAAGTACTCACCTATCATTCCACCACCAGCAACATTATCAAGTGACTCACTGGAGCCACCACTCCCACTCCCCAACTCACAAGGGAGATCAGCATCGCCATATTTTTGACCACCTTCAACTATCATCCCATTATAAAACCCTGAACCACCCTTCCCTCCATGCCCAGCACCCCCACCAGCTCCATATTTTAAAAATTTTCCTTTACCAATGCCCTCTTTACAGCCTAAGAAGAAATTAAATTAAAAAGTGAATATGAGAGAGAGAGAGAGAGAGAGAGAGAGAGAGAGAGAGAGAGAGAATCAACAGAAAGAGAGCAAACTATCTCAATTCTGAAATGTTTTCTTCAACAAATATTCAAAAAAAAAGAAGATTGCATCAACAGAAAGAGAGCAAACTATCTCAATTCTCACATGTTTTCTTCACCAAATATTCAAAAAAAGAAGAAGGTTGCATCACCTAATTCTGATGCACTTATTATGCCATCCTCTTCAATAGTGACAGTCCTTGCTCGGTGAATGTGAACAATACTTCCCCTAACTAAACCACAAATAGTGAGGTCCTCAACACGACAAATCTGCAAAAGTTTATAGGGTTGTAAGTTAAAATTAGAATTAATGTTCCATGGTCTATATAACAAAATATGTGGTAAAAAGAATGATAGACATGGGCATAAACATGTTTCCTATGATTTAAAGTCTAGAGTCGGACATCCATAGCTATAAGGTCCATAGCTATAATGTCAACATCACGTTATGGGGATATCTCACATGCATTTGTTAAAATGTTAAATAAATAATAGCAAAAATGTTGGAAACTGCAAGCTCAACCAAAAGTGTCATCAAACATTGCTTTGACTTTAACATAAAACATTTAAGGACACTAAAACCCACCTTTAAAACTCCTATTGATTGACAATTCATGATATAAATCTCAATGATTTTTAAACAATGATGCTCTAAATGATTATTTGATCTTCTATAACCTTGTTATTTAGGAAATGAAGATAAGCATAAAGATATAATGTTGCTGCACTCAAAAGACATAGACCAACCAATAACAAGCCTCAATCATCTTAAGTCTGAATTACCAATCTGTCTTCACCATTAAATTTTACCAGTGTCACATCCTCAGTCAAATGCTTTTTAACTTTTGAAATTGAAACAAGCAATTAGAAAAGCCACCTTAGAGAAGTTTTAATGGAGAAATAGAATTTTTCCGTAATGCCTTACTTGGAAAGTGTAAGATAAGGAACTGTTCACATGGCAATCATCAGGGGGCATGATTAACTCCTTCGGGCAAGTTTGACTCTCACAATGTGATTGAGCAGCCCTGATGAATGGACAATTCAGGCTACGCTTTGGGTTGTAAAGGCCATAAATAAAAGCCATCAAGTAAAATGTTAATCTCTACATGAGGACCACAACTCTAAACTTACAAGCTGCTTCCAATTTCATCATCTAGTGGAGCCTGTAGTATGGAGCCTGGCCCAACCTGCACGATGAGAAAAATGGCATGAGAAGCAAAACTAATAAATCTAAAACATAATATTCTATAAGGCTAGCATTTAACAGTACACCATAGATAAACAAAAAAAAAAAGGTTGGTAATAAGAATAAACAACCCAAATGATAATAGATTTTTTTAGCAACATATAACAGAAATTTAGCATCTGAAGAGCAACAATAACTTCAACAGCAAGGATTCATATTATACTGCATACCGTGCCACAGACACAAGGTACAATCCCTGCCAACAACACAAGTAGATGCAGGGGCATACCGTGGTACATATTACCATATCACTTTATTACCCGTATGCACCCATATCACAGTATAACAAAACTTGTTGAACAGTAAATAATGTTTCATCCCACTGGTGTCAATTTTATGCAATCTTCCTTCTAGCCACTGATTAAATATCAAGGCCTTTCTTACAATTCATCCATTTTATCAAGGTGTTTTTATCCTCTTCCATTAACAGTGAAAAAATGTTCAAGCTCCTTCTTCTTAAGGAACAAGCTCAGATTTTTGCATTACATTCCATACCATATCAATCAGTGCACCACAACTTTCTCCACCTTAGCATTCTACTCTGTACAATAGCCAACTTCTCACATTACTTCTCCTCGGTTATGCTCTTTATTTCCTAACATTTCAAATTCTCCAAATATGAGGCCATAGGTCCAAATATGAGGAGATGCCCTTGAAGCATTCTTACAGTACAAATCATCTTAAAACTTACACTTCATCAACTGAGTTTATTTTTTAATTGTCTTTTCCCATCATCTATTCATCCCTGTAGCAAATCCAAGACATAAAAATTATGAAACCAAGTTCTCTTCAAATTAAATTTTGAACTAAGACCTCATATTGAGCTGTACTTCCACTAATACTTATTCTCCAATATTCCACCCCCCAAACAACAATCAATTCCCTTTAAAACATTCAGGTTGTTTAGATTTACAATGTACAGATATGCCATGGCACCTCCCGAACATACAGAAGTTCACCTTGAACAAGTGAAACGAGATGCCCATGCAGAAAATGTATTGCAAAAACTACTTATAATGTTCATCATGGCTTTTTGAGACCTATCCCAATTTCTAAACAACTAAAATGCATCTTTTGACTGGTACAATTTTCCTCCTCATGACCATTTAATCATCCCCCATAAGTACTTTATCATACATGAAATGCTGCCTGGAACCTTATGTCCAGCTTGAATAATCTGTATTGGACAAGTATAGGTACAGCAGACACTAGTCAAACGCTTTGTGTTAGAATGCTGAATAGCTAACCAGGGGTCAGCTACTTTTTAACTCCAGATAACCATCCGAGTCACTTATCCATAAGTTAATAATATCTCCTGTTTGGTTGAAGTTTCAGGGTTATAGGTTATGTTGTAGAAAAAAGTTTAAAACAAAGATGGCAAAATGAGAGTTCTTCATGTCAAACCTTTTTCACTTAGGGGGATGAAAGAAGTTTAACCAAAGTTATCTACCTCTGTGGGGCATTGATTGGATATACTTAAAATCCCTTTTCTTTTTATTGCATTTAGCTGGTTAAGTGGATAACCACCCACAACCACCACTTTCAGCATCCAAACACAGCTTTGCAACTTGCTAGATTGAGGATTCCAAGGCTTTGTTTGGTTGCTAAGAAAGTGAAAGAAAAGAAAATTAGTTATTTCACAATCTTCTTTTCTAATATTTGGTAGCCAAAAAATATTACAAAAATTGAGAGAAAATTTCAGGCCAAAATTATCACTAGCCCTCCTAAACATTTTCTGTCCTAAGAGAGCGATTTTTGAAAACAAAAAGCAAACGTAATCTGTCGTGAGAAGTTTAGTTGACATAAAAATCACCCTAATTATATAAGAGAAGATTTTCTCAACAATTTTCTCCTTGATCTTCTTCTACAATCAAATATTAAAAATTGTCAACGAACTTTTTTTTTTTTCATTTCCACTACAGAAAGGGTTTATTTTCTTTCACTTTCTCAGCAACCAATGCCTAGAGATCAGTATTAACCATGCATTATCTTTATCACCTAAATATTGACATTATAATGCACTAGTATGATAATATCAAGCTTTCAATCCGTAAAAACCAATCCTGTTTAAAATCGTCTTCAGAAAAATTGAAATAAAAGATCAGTTTCATTATTACTTCATTGTTAGTGGATTCCATTTGCATAGACATGAAATATACATATTCATGTTGATCACCTCAGAATTACACTAAAGAGATTCACCAAGAGAAACAACCAAAGATAAGATACGTAAGAAATTCTTCATAAAATAAGTATTCAATCTTTAGGCAGCCACCATTTGATAAAAATTCCATATTAGTGCCTTCAATAATCCATAAAATAGGTGCCATCAAAACATAGCAAGAAATGGCAAAGCTAGGTTATGGAGAGAGAGAGAGTAGTTATTAACTCATATCATCCTTAATAAATTATCTGATTCAGTATAAGTTCAAAAGGCAAAGTCACCTACCATATACCCTGTGCTTAATCTCTAAGATTCCACCACATCATTCCATAGTCAAATTTGATTAATTTTGGGAGGAAAAAACCCTCAAAGAACCAAGCATCTATCATGAATTGGAAAAGAAATGGTATTAAAGGCTCTTTTATTAAAGCACACCATCAAGTTTACAAAGTAAGCAGGCTCAAAGATAACACAAATCCACCACTTCAAAGCAAGAGTTATTTTAGACTCCTTCACAATTCATTATCAATGCCCGCTCAGTTACTGTGCTGGCAAACTGGAGTAATGCAGGCCCAAGAGCAAAACTAGTGCAAGGTTGTATGTTGCATTTTTGCAGGAGTTTGACATGCAACTTATGCATCGAGTCCTCATTTATGATCTAGAGGTGAGACAAACTCAAGTGGATTCCTGCATCAACCTTCCTATATCTGGTTCAACCAATCTCATGTTAGACTGATTGTTCGTTCAGCATTCTGTTGAAGGTATGTGATACCCCAAATTTAGTCCTACATTGGATGGGAAAGAAAGTGTCATGTGCTTATAACTCAAATCCACTTGCTACCCATTAACTTCCACTCGAGTTTTTGGGCCACGTGGTTTCGGCCTGCTAATGGAGTTATTGGGTCGTAGGTGGGCTTGAGGCGTTACAAATAGTATCAGAGCCGACCCGAGTGTACGAAAGTTGGTGGGCATGAGGAAAGGGTTATTCATGCGACGGTGGTGGAGTCCCGCCATGGCGTAGAGCCACCCTTGCAGCACCAATGACCCGACTCGGGGTAGATTCTGGCTAGCTTGTGGCGTGCTTATAACTCAAGTCCACTTGCTACCCATTAACTTTCACTCGAGTTTTTGGGCCACGTGGTTTTGGCCTGCTATCGGAGTTATTGGGTCGTAAGTGGGCTTGGGGCGTTACAAGGTACTGCTATGCTAGGTCAAATATGGGATTCATGGCTTCAGCACAATATGAACCATGAAATAACTTGTTCAGGAGTAGCTCTCATGTTGCATCCTGAAAAAGAAATCAATTACTTGGCCAGAGGTCAACTATTTATGAGAATTAATTTAACAAATAATATTCCTGGTCAAATTTCAATTCGACAACAACTAAAGTTACTGAATTACATAATAATGGAATAAAACTAAACATATCTAGATTATGGCAGGCCTTGGAATCAGATTTATCTTCCTAGTAGGAGGTTTAAATTTTCCAATCAAACTATTAAATAAACCAATGAATGGAGGCATTATATGAATACATATTTTGGATAGCATGCCAACTAAACAATGAGAGCAAGTATTGAGAAAACAAGACAAATTTTATCATGTCAATAATATAAACGGACAAAAGGAGAGCAATTAAAGATGAAGGAATTTAAGCACCTTCAAAGACTAAAAAGAGTGTGATCAACCTAATGTAGTAAATCTTATTAAGTGAACATACTAATGTGCATGTATAACCAGGAAAATGCCCATAAACAAAACCTTAGCTGGATATTATTTGTCCTAAACTGAATGTAAAGCAATTAACACACATATTTCAATAAACTAGTGGATGAACTAATAATGCAAAGCCATGAGCATAACTATCTATATAAGTAAATAATCTTAGAAATGCATAATATATTCATTATACTAGCAGTCAAAATAATGCAAGCTACTAACAAATCAAGTATTTACCCTTTATTAGATCTATATAATGCTTCTTCACAGTTTTCTCTTGCAAGTCTATTTACTGCACAGTTATAGCCTCACTACATTTGGATACATGATTCCATTATTTCGTAGTGTTTACACTAAAGTTCAAGTGAATATTGAATGGTATTACCAAGAAAGTAGAACATATATAAATAAAAAGAAGAGCACAATTTCTCTAGGAAAGCACCATATTGACTTAAAAATTATGATGACAAAAAAACAATAATCAAATACAGATCTTACTTCGATGTTATAAAATAGTGACAGGAAAAGTCGCTGGGCTTTGATTCCATCACCATGTCCAGACAATCTGAGAAGTCCTTGACCATAAACACCCAAGTCGGCATTTGAAGAAATGACAGAATTATGCTGCCACAGCACAGAATGATTACTATTTTTACCAATAATGCAGGATTCAAAGCAGCGATATTCTAGATTACTAACATTAAGGAACCATGTTAAAATTACCATACCCTGAGAATAACTAAATTTCTAATTTCAAGCATAGATGTACTGATATCATTATTGCCACCACCATCTATCTGAATTTTTGAGTCCCACATGAGCAGCATTTTGACATACATTCTGAAGGCGCCATAAACCTTCAAACACAGAAGAAACCTTAGAGGGCAAATAAATAGCCATTTTCCTATTAAAGTGGTTTGTATAGCCTCATTGAAAGCAACAATACAGCTGTAACACATTATTAAACATCAAAAATTACAAAAACTATTCCCCATAAATTCGAAAACATTTACAGAAAGATATTGTCAAAAGGACCTGATAGCAATAATAAGTAACAAATCTAGGTCCAGAGACTGATATTTCTATAGACTCAACTGATCAGAATATCGTGATGTTTATGTAAAGCAATTTGCACAAACATATCGAAGCTGCTTAAATGTTTACAAAGCATAAGCAATGCATTTATGCTTGCTGCCAAAAATGCATCCATGACATCCAAATTGCAAAACCACCCTGTTCATTACACTCTGCAACTTCAGAAGTCCAGAAGAAAAGTTCAAATGTTCTAGAGACTTGTTATACACATCATCTCAAAAAATGAATTGGCACATGCACGTGAAAGAGAAAAGACTAAATTCTATGTGATTAGCTAACTTAATCCAAATTCTACAAAAAAAAAAATGCATAACATAAATCCTGCTTAGAATCTTGAGTCTGGATTAGATACTGCTAGAAATCCATTACTTCCTATCATAAAGAATCCTTGCAAGCAAGAAGGATTGAAACATGAAGGGTGGGTACAAATAAGAAAATAGTCAAAACTGAATCAAGTGATGCTTCATACAGCATGGCTGCCATATTTCTTGTTTTGAAGTAAGTTCTTTTCTAAAAAGCCTGTGGGTATCATATTTCTCATAACAAGTTCGAAATACATAAAAATGTTACTTTTTGAGCGTGCCTCATCAGGCTGCGGTCATGATATAAGCGAGCCTATGGCAAGCTTAGAACACAAAGCCACCAAATAGTGTAAAATAACTAAAATTACAACAGGTATCCAATGCAGTTACAGAGGTCTTGAAGATTACATAACATTTGTAAATAATATGCCATAAAATCAGAGCATGATGCATATCATGAGTTATATATATTAAATACACCATAATTAGGGTTAATATTTGCAATAACAACTGTTCCATCTTCAGACTTAGAGCAGGAAAAAAAAAAAAAAAAAAGATCTGCAGTAGTTTGTATACAAGAGCTGCTGCATCTAAATCTTAAATACCCCAACAGCCTTTCTTTGGTTCTGCGGACCAAGCTGCACATTGCAAGATAGTGATATGGAATCAGTCCAGCTTCTAAAACCATGGTTACCTTTTATGAGTACAAAGAACACTCCAAGACTCATTTGGATTTTAGAAGCTTTAAGCATAGAATAGTAAAATTCGAATAACAGGAAAGAAACTCCACTCTAAGGAGGTATTTCCTACCACAAAGTAGCTACTTTTTATTTTTCCCACACATGTCAACCACTGGTTTCCATGCATCATCAACCTTCTGAAAAAGAAAATATCTGGTAGGTGCAAATATTAACAGCAAAGTAGTTAATCTATAGCCCATTATGGCAGCAACCTTAACTGACCAACCATTCCCACAATATGTATTGTATCTTCACCATGGATGAAACTTGAGCATTCTTCAGAGCTATAACCAATTGAAGTAGTGAAGCACTACTTTCAATGTATGGAGTGCCACATATCGTCTTTTGCATAAAATCAGTGCATCGCTACAGATGATTGACCACTTGGAGGCCCTCTTAAACCTCCTCCTCAAACAACACCACCTAAAGACATGCTCACAAAGCATCACCAAACACTAACTAAACCTTGACTCTTGTCTTGATGTCACCCTCTTTCTATTTACATCCAAAAGTTTGTTTCTTAAAAGCTAATTAAGCAACCCGCACGCCAACACCACAGGAAAAGGGAAAAGAGAGAAGGTGTTTGGGCGAGGGGGGAAGCAAGAGGGACTTAACCCTCTACTACTATTGATTCTAGATGCTTTAGTATATTTGAAATAAGGGCTATCATACTGACCATGCCAACCGTATGTTATTGTATCGCTAAGGTACCAATATAATATTGAACTTCAATTTAGGACAAGCCAAATCGAGCAGAACCATTTTGTACCTCTCGATACCGAGTGGTATACTATGGCTAGGAGTGAGAAAATATACGGGCTTTCTGTCTCAATATGGTAAACCAATAATATACCAGCATGATTTTCGATGGCAGCTTTGCAGACCTTGCTTTGAAAGATAAGTGATATAAAATGACGTGCTTATGCACATTCTCATAAATTAAGATAATGTTGAACTGGACATGGAAAGAGTGGAGATATGATAACAAAGTTACAGAGTAATAAAAGATCATAATTGGAAACCTCATTACAATTAATAAGAATAAGATGTAAACATCAATTCTGCCTAGATTATGCTAAATGCTTAGAACTACTTGCCTTTATAACAGAATCACTCATGAGAAGTTCCTCAGCAACCAGCTCAAATTCTGAAACGGGATAATCGGACAGTCCAAAGCAGATGCTGCCCCCATCTAGTAGTCTGATTTGGCCTCTCACCTGTAAGGTAAAAAAGAGGAAAGATGTGGAGAAGACAATAGATAATTCAGCTTAAATTTTTGGGAAGTCAGTATAAGGGTAATGCAGAAAAAGAAAGCCATCCATATTCTATTGTCTCCTCATCAGCAAGGTCAAAATCATGAAGTAAGGATATGCCTTTGTGCAAGTTTTCTTTTCTTTTCTTTTCTTTTTTTTTTTTTGAGACTTAAACCCATAAGAAACAGAAATACACCCATCAGTTTTTCAAAGTGGTGTGTTTACTAGCTTAGTAATAAACATGAAAAGCACAAAGAGTGTAATCAGTGTATTACAAAAGATAAAAGACCCAAGAAGGCAATCTTGCCCAATGATATAGTATGACCATACATAAACTCATAAACTAACAACATATTAAGAAATACTCAAAACCAAATTAGAAGTATGTATTGCCAATTAAACCAACAGAAAGAAATTATAATAATTCATCAAGAAGGATTAAAGCAGAATTGTTGTTTGGATGACCAAAAAAGTCTCCTCACATTATTATGACACAATGTAGACTTAACACATTCCCAATTCTGACAACATGGCCCTTGAAGGCACTTTCATGGGATATCAAACATAAAAGAAGTCAGCAAGGTTGTCAAATTACCTAGGCAAGACCAAGCCATAGAACCCTTGTATAGTCTAGGAGGGGGCCTAGGTGCTTAGGCAACAACCTTGGGAGAAAAGCTCTCCAGGCTTTTATCATGCATACTTTCAATCATATGCATAAATAAGCATGAAACATATATTATATATATATTTTTATCATTTACAGGGTCATTAACCTATTTTCACACATAATTCCAGAGATTTACTAAAATCCACAATGGGAGCAGTAGGCGAGTAACAGCATTGCTGCCACTGTAGCACCTAGCAAGTGGTACAATATAGCCAGGTAGCCAACACCTAGCAAGAAACAAAAGGAGACAAGCAGACTGGAGGCTAGCAAGAAGACTAGAGAAGAAAAATTAGGAAAAACAAGTGGAATGCCAGATGAAGAAGATATGCAGTCACCGTCACTACCCGTCGCTATCAGCTGAGCTGTTGCCAGCTATTGATCAGCCCATTGCCTACAACTATGATGCCTGTAGCCTTCATGACCCTCCCACATGTTCCATATGGGCTTAAATAGGAAAAGAAAATGGGAAAATAAACCCTTAAAGAAATAGGGCTCAAATGGACTTGGTCTACGCAGCCTGACCAAATTAAGTGCCTTAGCATCCATTTTTAACAACACTGGTGGAAAGTGAACCAAATGAATTGAAATAATACTGGTTTTCCATGAAAGAAATTAAGCTTCACATTCTCATGGATGGAAAAAAAGAATCAAAGAGAAAATTTTGCAATGTGGTGAATGACCACATTTTTAAACATATATCCGTGATATACAACCACAAGTAATATGCATTTAATGATAATTTTGACAGTTTATATTTCCAATCCCCTATTGTTCTAGTGGTTGGTTGCCAAAAAAAGGAATCCAAGACTAGTTTTTCATGAACTTTCTAGATGTGCATTTTGCAAGTAAAGCACAAAATTTGGAACACTGCTGGAAAATTATCTCTCCATATTTCTCAAAAAATACAAAGAGGAAACAAATGAAAAATTTAACTATTCCCTAGTGTCAACTTTACCTTTACTTCTCCATAACTTCCTTACAAGTTACATCCAAATTGACCCTACCTGCCTGTTTGATTGTGAAATAAGGGTTGCACAAGTAGTAGTACAGCACCTAACCCAGCCAAACATCACTTGCAGATCTCTCTGAAATTGATTATTCAGGTCCAAGAGTTTTATTCCTTGAAAACGGGGATAGACTATTCCAAGAGGTGAGGAATTGGTTATTCCTGAAAGACGCAACAAATTTATTCCATGCCATTTTTTCACTACTGATTTATTCCATCTTAAGACAACCAAACAGAGTTTGGAATCATGACATGAATAACAAGAGTACTGGGGAATTAGTATAGCTATCACAGGTTTTATTATCCCACTATCAAACATAGCCCATCATTGTTTTCACCTGTGACATACACAGCATTTTGACAACCTGTGCACAATATTTGATAGCAATTGGACTGACAAATGGCAACCTGCTTATCAATATGTTAAAACTTTTCCCAATACACAAGCTTTTGCCATGTTGAATTATTCTGCCGACTAGATAGCACAGAAAAATCCCCACTGGGAAATGCAATGAACAGGTAACAACAATATAGTTGTAATTAAGAGCATGTTTCATACATAAGAAACAAGCAAGCACCAACATAAGGAGACCAGGTAAAGAGAAGACATAAGTTTCCTCTCAAACCTCCAATTAATGGTACAGTTTGGCACCTCATTATTATTAATTTGAATATAAAGGAAATAAGAAACCGCAGTTAAAGGATTGATCTCTAACCAGGCACATGTCATTCAGAACATCGATGATTCTCACAAGACCACGCCCAATTAAATCCCCCACCCATGCAAAGTATTGATGCTTGTCGTAGAGACTATAGACAAGGGAACATGATATACAATCCATTAAGAGTGTGCATGGTGTATCTAAACATGTTGATTTTCATGCATAAAAGTGTCCTTTTTTTTTTTTCTTTTTTCTTTTTTTTTTTTCTTTTTTTTTTTTTTTAATGTCAGAGGCATAGTCTCTCTAAGTACATATGCAGGCCTATTTCTGCTACCGATAGATTACTGCAATTAATTTACTAATTTTTGAATTTAGAGGTATCAAAGAAGTAGAAAGTTCTCTCAAATTCACCATTCACTTAGCAGCCAAGTTATGAGCTAACAAATGCTTTATCATTGCTTCCATTAGATTGCACCTCTGTTGTGCCTTCTGCATGCCTACATTCCATTGGCAGATTGTTCCATCGGTTGTTTTCAAAAACTGGAAATTTACCATGGCCAATCACTGAAGAAAATCATCAGTACCAACCTATAAATCAGATCAATAAATAAGGTCCTCTATGCCATCATCATTTTGTGTCATTATTTCTCCACAAATTAGTGAAATACCACATGTAGATTAATGCTGAAGATAACATTTGAACAAAGCTTCCGCTATTCCTTGCTTTTATCTTCCCTCTTTTTTGAAAGCAATATGGATATCATTGCTACCAAAAGCTCAATATTTTACAAACAATTTTAAAAAACAAAAGGTTTTCTTCATACATGTTGTTTAGTCTGGTTCATTTTTCTGAATAAGAGATGTTTTTTAGATAATTCTTGGAGGCTGGAAATTGATACAGAGAGACTTTTTCATCCTAGAAACTAGAAAGATTTTATTTTCCCCCTGTTTTACAGCACATCATGTTATGGTGGAGTTTTTAAAGTCACTTTCAATTGAAAGAGAATGTTGATGACACATTTTAGATACTTTCATATTGTATAAATCAAAAAGATCTGAAGCAGGGCAATCAAGTAAAACTGCCCCCAGTTATTCCTGCTCTTCATGACTGCCGCCACTTCACCTTAAACACAAAAATCATCTTCAAGACTTGTTGGATCATATGGCCAGTTTTACTTGATTCATTTGTCTTGGCACGCCAAGTGTTCAATAGTTGGCCTCTGTAGAACAATTGCTTGGTCATTCACATTGTGACTTATTTATGTCACAGCACCTATTCAAATGGATATCATCTAGCCTGTATCAACCTTTAAGTTCTTGTTTAATATCTAGTATGTGACTACCATAGTGATTCATTTGTCTTGGCATGCCAAGTGTTCAATAGTTGGCCTCTGTAGAACAATTGCTTGGTCATTCACATTGTGACTTATTTATGTCACAACACCTATTCAAATGGATATCATCTAGCCTGTATCAACCTTTAAGTTCTTGTTTAATATCTATGTATGTGACTACTATAGTGAAGGTCATAGTCCAACACCCGCTAGTTCTACAACATCAATGCTTAGTAGAGAATCTTCATCCTAATATTTGTTTTCATCCAAATGATCTCTCACCTAGAATTGATTCTAAGAAGCCTTTTCTTTATGGTGATCTCTTCAAGGAGCTCAACACTCTTGAAATTTTACAACCCAGTCTTCTACATTGTGACATTTATCAGCTCAAAAGAAATGATTCTGTTTTTGTGCACAGGTGCTTGGGTAAACCTGAAGGTCAAAATATAAGGACTATGGTATCCTGTATCATGAACATGTGTCTTTCAAGGACCACCTTTACATTGTGCACACCATGTCCATAGTCAAAATGTATTGGCACAGGAAGATTCACTACAATTTCAAAAGATATATTGACAAAACCACATTTTACAACAACATGAGAAAAATTCTTCCATGTGGCATCTTATGTCAAACTAAACACATGTAACATTGGCTAAGACATGTTAATTAAATCTGAAAATATCTATGTCAATATTATAAAGCTAACTTACATGTTAACACAAGCCAGCATAGATAAGATTTGAATAATCAAAGACAGACAAGAAGCTAGGTCAAAGGGCAAGATATCATGAGGAGCACCATTCCAAGCGTAATCATCTACATTGATTCAGTTTCTTCATTCAAAATTTCTCTAGGGTCAACATCATCCTCAATCTGAAACAATCTTTTGCACCCTTTTATAGTGCCAAAGGTCTATTTTTCTTCTAACAATTAGAAAGAAACTTAAAGGGAAGTTGCTGCAGACAAATGTTGCTAAGTCATGTTGCTAAGTCATACAAAGTATCACATTGTAGCAATTTCACCATCTTCCTGAATTTGGTGCAACATGAATTATGTTGTTTATGTTTTCACTTAATGAATTCAGGCTCGCAATGAGATTAATCAGTGAGTTCCCAAAATTTTCAAAGATAAGTCAAACAAATATAAAATTAACGACACATGTACATTACCCAGAGATACAAGCCTAAATTGATTAAATGCATTCATAAATGGGTTATGGGATACAATACAACTATTCATATATCTTTATTATTTAATACACACAAATACATGCTTAAGTTGAATGAACATTTGTACTCCACAGCTAGCACATACCAGATTTAAATAACATTATCATTTTTTCCATTGTTAAAATACAAAGAACCAAGAACATATTTTTGAAATACATGCATATCTATGATTAAGTTCTGGAATCACCTAATTCTTTTATTAAAAAAAGAATTTAAAATAGGACAAAAACTCAAAATAAGAAATTATAAGTTCCATGTTATTAAAAAAATGACTAATAAGCAAACAATAACTTCTAGCAGACTTTAGATGATATTGATGAGATAGAATGAGCAACTACATGACTAAATAAAGACAAATAAATACAGATAAACAATGGGTCAACAAAATGGTGATTGATGATGATATCTAATAACCTGCACTCGTGTCCAAAGCAAAGGAACCAAAGCTTTTGCATTGCACTCTACATAAACATTTGACCAAAGTGTGCTTGTTGGGAAATCCAGCAATGGAGTTTCTGTGTTTGTTGTAAAGTTGTCATTGCTGACCCTAAGACTCTCTAATGTTCTATCATAAACTGTACCAGCTGCACCAGCATTCTCAGAGCAGCCAAGGCTCCCCCCACCTGATGCAAAGCAGACATAATTTTAGTGTGAGAAGAGAACAGACTGTCCAACATGTGAAACCAGAGACAACAAAAAGTACAGAGACAAATAGGAGAAAATAGATTTTACTGAGAAGTACCTTACAATTTTAATTGAAAAAAATACATTTTTATTCCAAAAACATATAAATTTTGCAATAAAGGAGGGAAATTAATAACTAAGTCCATACACTTCAGACTCAAGTCATATGCAATTGTGAGAAACAGAATATGCAAAGATTAATGGACGGTATGATTATGGTATGATATAATGCTCTATAACTCAAACTATTGTTTGTAGCAAAAAAATAGGGAACAGCAATGGAGGAACAAGTTAAAAGTGTTGTCACAAAATACACCACTAAGTAAGTTCAGAAGAAAGAGATTGCATGCATCTAGGAGCCTTACAGGAAATTTAAATCATATGATAACCCAACTAAATTAGACAAGAAACTTTCACAAATTGAATGAAAGTCCATGGGAAAAACCAATGTAAGTTAGCAAAACATGAATGGGAAAACATAGAAAAGAAGAGAAAAATGTAAAAGAATCAGGCACTCTAGATGTGGAACAGTCTCAAGTTCAAAACTTATGCGCTCTAGTTATTTCCTGTCATCACAAAGTGGCAACTGGCTAACAAAAAAGTTAGATTTAGAAGGATTAAAAAACAAGAAGTTAAGAAAAAGTGGTGTGTTATTTACTTATATCAGTTAGTGAGAAAAGGAAGGTTACTTATATGTATTTAACTATTTCTGCTCATGTAGTTCATTATGCATCAGAAGCAAATCAGCTAGGTTGATATAGAAAGTTACATAACAGAGATTTTTCTTGGTGGTAAGTTCAGGTAACTTATTCAGTACAGTTCTTTACTTCTTTTTGCTATTAAATTATTGAATCACTAAAAGGAAAGGTAGATGGGTTTTCAATATCCGAAAAGTATCTTTGCCTAGATCTGGCAATGTAATGAAGAAACTAGTCTAAGGTAGGAATACTATTCGCTGTATTTTGTTACAACTTCTCAATGGAGAAATAATCAAAGAGGCGTTTGACTGCTGACAGGACCACATAATGAAGCATGACACTTGATGATTATCCACGTATAAAGAGTAAAATATAGAAAAGAACATTTAATCAGAATTTTGAATGCATCTATAATAGTATCCACTTCATTGCCCAATAATCAGGAGTCCAAAAACCTAGGCACTGACTGCACTGCATAGCTACCATCACATAATTATGAAACCCTTGGATTGAGCAAGAAAAAATAAACATAAGGAACAAGCTTAATCCGCGCTAATATATGGTGACAGCTTTGAAAAAAAAAAAGAAAGCATCGTCATTTTAAAAGACAACGTTTATAACAAGTGTTCAACGTCAGCAAGTGGTCAGCACGAACCATGAACTGTGATCTTTACATCTTGAATGCTGTAGCACTCCAGAGATATTCTCCCACCACCACCTCCACCCCACCCACTCCCACCAGCAGCACTGATGGTACCATTTCCTTTTCTAAACACGGAATGTAATAAAAGGATCAGAGTGATAAAACATTTTTAAAAGCATTCCGAAACCAGATCTTCAAGCTACCAAGGTATCAAGTTAACAGTACATAGATAGGTTTATAATAGGCAGTTAAAACCATTTAGAAGGGAAAAAAAATTGCAGTAACAATCTATGTGCTGAATAATCGCTATGGCTATAGGAGATAAGTTTATAATATGCAGTTAAAAGTAATCTGAAACCAGATCTTCAAGCTACCAAGGTATAAACTTAACGGTACACAAATAGGATTATAATATGGAGTGTTAAAATCATCTAGAAGTAAAAAAAAGAAAATTGCAATAACAATCTATGTGCAGAATAATTGCTACAACTATAGGAGATAGCAATAACAATCTATGTGCAAGATATGCAAATAAAGAAAGGACTAAACTGAAACAATAGAAGCAAGTGTTAGATGAATGTGATAGCGCAACTAGCACACTAGCGCAGACCCAATATACCTCTCAATAAGTTATGGCTCTCTTAAATAGAAAGTAAATACGTGTATAAACAAAATCCTGTACAAACGTAATAATACATGGGCACCTCCAACCTGCTAAAATTATTATCAAGGTTTACTCTTTAGATAGTTATCACATATAATAACAATGAAGTTTTTATCGAAAGTCAATGAATTGCTTAGTAAAATATATCAAAGGAAGAGATATAGCAGCTAACGAAGAGCCGGTCCATCTCAATGTGCTTTCCCTTGTAAAAAAAAACCAGATCGTCATTATTTTAAAAAGCATTTGGGTTATCAATTAAAAACAAAGACAATGAAATAAGAAGACAACCAAATTGTTTCAAGTTTCAACAAATAAACCAGTAAATCAGCAACATAATTTAATATATAACAGGAGGAAAGGAAATTCTGTCATTCACTTGATCAACCTGATCTCATATTCTTCCTTCCAAGTCCGTTAAATATAAGGACAATTTCAATCACCACGCTCTTACACTAGCATGTCTATCAAGACTAACATAAAACTAAAAACAGCAAGACATTGGATATCTAGCATATCTGAGTGATTAGGCTGCGATTGAAGCTCCAAATTGGGAAATTTCTTAAGCATAACTTCAAAGAAATAAAAAATGCATGGCAAAGAGATTACAAAGATCTCTTTAAACTTATCATCTGGATGAAACTTCCAAGACAATTTTGATGCCTATAGTAATCACACTATGGAAGCATCATGCTCTTTATCAATAATGACTTGAACAACTTTAAATTGTCAAACATGTGCAAAATGCTCCAACATGGGTTAGATAGATGACTATGAACAAACAAATTCCTTTATCCTTTTTCAGCAAGAAATTTGCACATTGCAGTAAGATAATCAATCCTCACACATATTCATCAACAGTAAATCATGTAACAGCTTTGAAGAAGGTTTTTCCCCAGGTGACAAAATTAGGGCTGGAGATACCTAAATGAGTCAATGTCCATCTAGTTAAAATTAAGGATTACAATTTCATGATACTGAATTGCAATAGAACATTTTAGCATTTAATTATTTCCAATAGCACTTGAAGATATATTATGTTGGAAAGGAATCACATTCACAACACTCAACAGTAATCGATATCCTAGTTTAACTAACTATATATATGCAAATTAGCGAATCAACAAAAAGAGGTAAATATAGTAAATGGTAACAGTGAAAACTCACAGCTTTAAAGCATGGACTATGATGCTTCCACCAGACCCACCTCCTCCTTTGTAACCTCCATTGCCACCTTCAGCACTTACAGATCCATCCACCTGCAGTGAATCCTTGACTTTAAGTATGATTCGGCCTCCACCATCACCTCCATATTGTTTTTCAGCTGATATGCTGCCTCCCTTGCTCCCATAACTCCATGGTTCAGACAAACTTGACCAGGCATAGACATCTCCACCCCAATTTGTCTTGTTACTTTTTATACATGAAGCACCACGGCCCCCATGCCCCCCACCAGCTCCATCATGGCCAATTGGGGTGCCACTTGTCTGGGCAGGTGGAGGCCCACCTAAGGAAGTTGTGTTTATTGTTGAATGGTTATCTAAGGTAATATTGGTGGCATCAAAGGAAATAGAACCAGCAAAAACCGCTGCATATGCACCAATTTTAATGTTTCCTGATATATTAACAGTGATTGAACAGCCTTTAACTGGGCAAATGAATAAAATATGAGGCAAAATCTCCACATTCCCGCTTCCATATATACAAAGATCATCATTTAAATGCAAACTTGAATTTAGTAGGCATGTTTCATCAAGCGAGCCAACACCCTTTAAGTCCTCACAAGACCCAGAATTATCTATCGAGGATAAACAGGAAGACTTTTTATCATCATAAATCAGGTTTCTAAGATATTTCTCATTTAGAAGCGAAAATTCAGGTGAAAAGATTTGTCGAGTTGAGCCCTTGACACCACAATGATCAAGACTAAGAAAAAGCAAGAATATGAATAAATGTCCTGCATGAATATGTCAACATAAGAACCCAATTTCAGTACTGAATGCATGACCATTCAAAAGAATATAAGGTTTTCCAGGAAAGCAATCATCTCCCTACCATGTAGACATAAATGCATAAAAGTTCTGATCGCCATTCACATATTACTTTGGCCCATCTGTCAATGCATAATATAGCTTCCAAGCATAGAGAATAGTTTGAAAGATTGAGCCTTAGCGCAATACTTGCACCTTCAACTTCAAGATACTGTTGGGGAAAAAAATGCAATGTCACATCCTGTAGGAGTTGCTAACTAGGAAGAAAGAACAAATAAAACAGCACAGTTTATATGCATAATGTGTTGATTATCAAAGGCAACTTGTAGATATATCAAAATAAATCAGATAGATTTTGAATGATCTATAAGATGCACAGAGAATGGAGTGTAGTTTCACACAATCTACAAGTGTGTAACATGTTACCTTCTTCAATACATTATTATTACAAAAACACCATCAAGAAATCATATTCCTTGCTGGAATTTAATTTTAGAAAGCAATATTAAACTTTCCAGTGCCTTTTTGGTCCATGGCCATCAGCGAGCAACAAGAAATTATATATCTTTTTATGTCAACAATACACGTGCTCACTGATAGAAAAGAATAATACTACGTAATTCCAACAGACAAATGATCATGTTATGTTTACCAGAAACTTAAAAATGGAGGAAAAATGTTAGTTGAATGATGCGATAACAAAAATATAGATTGAGAAAACATTAACTGCTCTGTCACCTCACTTTTCTACATAGATTGTGCACTGGAAAAAAAATTATGATAAAAAGCTTGATCATCAGCCTTAATTATTTCTGACACCAAAATATTTCATGATATGATGATGCCTTTATGACTTAAGATCTTCGACCATAAATCATCAAAAAGCCCTTAGTATGTTGAAATCAATCCCAGAAATCCATAATAATACAGATATTTAACAACACTTATAGAAGGAGAAGAAAGTACAGGCAGAAAAGGGAAAATGCCACAAAATATATTGGCATTAATGTTAGGAAGAACTACGATGGCAAAAAAGGGGAAGAAGAAGAGACATTTAGATATTTGCATCAACAAAGAGAGAGGTGTGTGTGTTTTTGTGGGGGGGGGGGGGGGGGATATGATAAAAAAGTAAACTGGGCTAAGTGTTCAGACCGCTCTTAACCAACGAAGTTTGTCTCTTCCATATAATTACCAGGTGACATGATTTGACAGTATATGATTATGAGGTGACATGATCTGATAGATTGAGAACATTAAAAGATTCTTTTTTTTTGTCACCAACCCTCCATAAAATGCTACCACAAAACTGGCCAAGCAACTTTGGGCAATAAAGAGGCATGCCATGAAAGGCATGTAGGGGGATCTATCATGTTGGTTACAAAGCATAAGCTTGTGCTATTATGGAACAAAATTTCAGCTTACGCTAAACTCTAAGAAAAATCTGCATTTACCTCAAAGTATTTGAGTAACCAAGCACAACCAATGGGGAGTCAGCCTTGAATCAATGACATGAAGGCCAAATTTCACAGACTAACACATGAGTTGCAACATTAAGAAAGGAACATAGCTAACCAGACATAAAGCAACTACAAAATTTAGCACTTGAATTCATCTATTAGATGTCATTCATAAGACATCCTACTCTGCCACAAGGAGGAATTACTAGCTTCCCAGTTTGCTACTTACTACTACAATATCTCCATCAATTAAAATCAACAAGCAACGCAACTCCCTTTTTTTGGTCAATCGAGCCACTTTCCCTTATTCTACTCTGTCTAGCTCTCTTCACGAACTTGTTCAATCAACGCCACTGATACAGCCAACTCTATCATCAAAGAAATACAATCCGTGGCAAATAGTAATTCGAAAAATGCGTGGGCGGTTAAAAATAAGCTCCAGATCTTAAAATGCATTAAGGTTAGGATCTATCTTCTACTAAAAATATTAATCAAGGTTGATAAGATATCATATAAATAGTATTCTGCATTGATGGCATACGTTTCCAACAGAAAACTTAATGAAGCATCGCATTTTTCTCAAAATCTTGTTCAAAAATTCCCTTATTTCCTCTACTTCTTCGTCTTCCTTTTCTTTTATTTCTTCTCCATTTATGATAATAGACATCTCTCTCTATGTATATAATGGGAAAGCCCCAGAGTCCAGAGCACAAGTGTCAGACTCTGGAGTATCCTGTGCCACAAAGATGACTAGGAGTCCAGCTAGACACAAAAACTCCAAAACCACACCTTCAAAATAAAAAGTTGAGGGTCGAGCACCTGCTGGACCTGGACTCCATTCGTTTAAAATCAACAAGCATCCAGAATAGGAAAGAATATAAGTCTAACTTTATATTTGGAACTAGGGCTGCAAATGGGGCGGGTCGGGTCATGCTTGATCCTGATCCAATCCGGTTTTATACTCGGATCAGGTTGGATCAGGTCAATGGAAGTAAATTTAGACCCAACGGGTCATTTGGATTTATTCGGCTCCAAATCAAAATATTACATTTAAATCAAGCATCTAATTATTATTTTATTGTTTTATTGCTAAAATTTAGTAATTGATAATTTTAGCAATTGATAATCAAATATAGATCCATTGAAAATTTTAAATGAGATTAAAACCAATCAACTTAAACTTAAATTTTTATTCAAAAGCTCTTAATTCTATCCAAGTAAATGATTATTCTTAAGTTTATAAATTATGATATTTAAAATATTTATTGATATAATTAAAGACAATATAAATAAAAGTTAATATAATATAAATAGTTAGATATAATTAGAGAAAAAAGATGGAAGGAGATCTAGTTGTTGATATGAAAAGGAGAATTAGTTTAAATTAGAGTTCATTCAATGAATTTATAAAGATAATTGAAGTAAAGGAAAACAAGATATATATAATTAAGATTTATGGATTAAGATAAATCAAGTTCGGATCGGATCAGATCAAAGAATACGAGACCCAGACCCGACACAAAATTTAAATTGGGTTCAATTTTCAGACCCAACCCAACTCACAGGTCTCTAAATACGGGTCAGGTCGGATCACAGGTCAACCTAACCCATTTGCAGCCCTATTTGGAACTAGACTCTCTCCTTAAAGGAATTCCTTGTACATGCATAGTATGCCCTGGACTCTAGTAATATATAAAAATCACACACACATGCATGCATGCAAGCACATATAAAGCTCCTTCTTGCAGTTCTTCCCTTGCTAGGAGAAGCATCCCATAGACTTGGCTTAAAGAAGAAGAAGAGTATCGTACAATGTTGGTTCATATGATGCTATGTTCGGTGCTCATAAGGTACAAGCATGGTAAAATGTGTGCCAATATATGTCGCCACATACATAGTCATGCTATTGCATGCTGAACCAGCACTACATTGCACCTTGGCATAGAACAGTACAGGAAACACAAATTATTTTCCATGACCACAGCTAGTAGTTGGGCATCAAACCAAAACAACATGGCACAGCATGGTATGATACATGCTGCACAAGCACATGGCCAAAGTAAAACATAGCATCCAATATTTGGATGCTTCCAGAAAAGGGAAGAGCCCTTCCATACACGGGGCCTCCACAACCTCTTCTTAAACCATCCAATGTAGAACTAAACCAAAACTTTTGCCACATGAAGCAAAAGCAGAATAGAAGAAGATTCAGGATTTTAAAGTTCCAGTGTTCGCCATTCTCCTTTGTCGTGTTTTCTAAACTTTGTCTGTTGGTTCACACTAATATGTGTTTCATTTTTTTCTTTTTCATTATTATCATTAGTGAATAGGCCACATTAACATCAAGATTGCATAGCTTGTCCATGTTGCTTCGTACCACCCACATTCGACTAGACTCCTTTGGCAAAAACTAGAATAAGCAATATGTGTAAATTAAATGCTCCACAAAACTGTAGTTTGCCTTAATTGGCCAATGAAATATGTCTTGTTCATGAGTCATAACTGATTTCCATGAAACAATGATTAACTCCTTGCTTTATAAGTAAATGCCTTTTGTTGCTTCTTCTAGTGGACTTTGCAAACTTGGTGTTCCGATTACTCCATGCATCATAAAAGTAACATGAGATAATTATGGTTCTTCCATTTGACTCTCCTTATTTCACTGTTTTTCAACTTATGTGCATGTTTTCAAAAAAATAACATAGGAGACAAATCCAAAGACCCTCCTCGACACAGCCCAATTCCCAATATTTGCCGATTACTAACTTATCTGGTGGTACCCTCTAAAAGCTGCTAAATAAGTGGAATCATGGTCGTCTCTTCCTAGTCTCTCTTCCTAGTCTTATTATTATGAGACTGGCAGAATATACAGAGTTTCAAATAAGCAAGCATAATAAAAGCAAATGCAAATCGACCACATCAAGAAACATCAAATTGGAGCACGTAATGCAAGTTAATTATCAAAATTAGAATTGGTATGAAGCAATCGCTTACTTCAATTACAGTATCCTTAATTCACTACCAATCAAGACGCCAAATGTAATCACATTATATCAGTCATATCTAAAGTAAAAGATTAGATTAAAACCTTCAATTCAAGAACAACACGTGCTGCACTAGATCAACTCCCCTTCAATTAATTTCAAAATTAATATTAAATCAGCCAAAACTGCAAAACTTCAAGAGAAAGATCAAATCACATCAAGATTTCAAGATTTGACGGAAATCGTAGTAGAAATCCAGGGCTAATTTCAAGATATTCAAGAACAAAAGAAATGCGATCAAAGATTCGAAAACAAGCATAAACCACGGTAATCGCAGCAGAAATGCGAAAAATGAAAAAGGAAAATGCGATCAAAGAGTCGAAAACAGGCATAAACCACAGCACACCGACGTGAATTGCATTTAATTAACCATCAGAACCGACCAAGAAAGCGAGATCGATTGGAGAAACGAGTGCGAGAAAGGGACTACCTCTCGACTTCAGATCACGAAAGATGCGAGGCGAACCCTAGAATGCTCTTTTTTTCGCTAAACTCCCCAGCCTTCGCGTCGCTTTCCTTCGCTCCTTTCAGGTATCAAACCCTTTTTCTTGATTTCTTTCTCACGTTTTTTATCCATCTTTCGTCGTCTCTCTCCACTCTATATATAAACCCTCGCCAAGTCTCGACCAGTCCAACTGCGTTGGCCGTGCCGGAGACCTGCTTAAGCTTTCAAACGCTCGCATCTTTCGTACGTGCGCGTACAAATTCTATGCGGAAGGGAACCTCCTCCCTCCGTATGATCCGTCGGAATCCAAGAAAAGCGACGCTGTGACGTGGTATACGGACGGATAGGATTTACCTAATCGGCAGCAAGCGCGACAGATGAATTCTCGCATAGAAAGTTGTATGAAGATGTCTGTAAGGCCACACGGGCCGTCCGGATTTCGCTTCAACCGGGCTCGTGAAGTTGCTAGAATTCGATAAAATTACGAAGCTGCCCTTCCGCTCCTTTCGTCTTCCATCCTTTTCAACCGGTGCCAACTGGTCCGCTGGGCCTGGAGTTAAAGCTCACCGTCGCCTTGACACCATCAACAGAGACAAGCTTTTAAATTTCTTCAAGAATAGAATGTCCCACTGTTAATCCAGCCTGGATATATTGGTTTGCCCATTTCTCTTCTCTTTAAATTTTCTTTATTTGTTACTTTTTCTTCTTTTTATTTCTTCCCCCTTTTTTTTTTTTTCTTTCATTTGGGTATTTATTTTTATTTTCTACTTTCCCTCCTTTTCTTTTTTTATTTTTCTTCTTTCCTTTTTAATTTTTTTTGTTTTTTCCCCTTTACTCTTCCCTCTCCTCTTCCTTCCTTTCTTTTTTTTTTTTCTTCTTCTACTTCTATCTTTTTTTTTCTATCTTTTTTATTTTATTATTAAAGAGTTGTTTGGTTAATGATAATCTATCATGATAATCCAAGTTTATCATGCAGATGACTATGTTTAGCAATTACATATGGTAATATGAGCGATAATGTTTGATTCTCATAAATTATAATAGTTTAATTTTTTTCAAAAAAAGTTATCTGATATTACAATAAGATAAGATAGTAATCTTAGGTTGCACTCTTTAACACTTTTATGTATTAATAATATTTAGTTTGATTATATATTTAATAATATATTATATTAATATTAAATTTAATATTTTCAATAATATTATATTTATATATAATAAATTTAAAATAATTAATATTTTTTACCTTCTTGCCTATTAAATTATTATATTTAAATAATTTTTTTATTATAGATATTATTAACTATATATTACTAAATAATATAATATATATAACAAATATATAATATGTGTGATATATTTATATATAATATTTATAATATTTAAATATATAATATTTGTAAAATGATTATATGAAGAATCCTTGCTTTTTATAAGAATATTTCATATTTCAGGGAGAAAAAAAAAATAACAGCTTAAAAGAAAAAAAAAATTATAATAAAATATAAATAGAATTTAAGAATATGGTAATATAAAATCTTACATTCATTAGAACTAAAATTAATAAGGCAAACCAAACATGTTAATCTTGCATTCCTAGTAATCTAATTGCCAAATGTAAGATTAACAACAATGTAAGATTTTTGGAAATATTATATTTTTACCAACTAAATGCTACCTAAGCACGATGTCCTTATTGTAATCTTATTATCTAATAAGAAATGAAATATGATGGTTGAGATGCCAATATTCTGGTGAAACTTAAAACTTTGAATATAAGAAAATCTAGAGCACGATGATCCCTCTACAAAAATAATAATATTAATAATAATATTTAATGATGTTGTTTTGATGGTAACAAAATGAGATGCTTGTTTCCTACCCCTAGATCAAGATCCAATAATTTATCTCGTAAACAAGAAAGCTATTTATCCTTTAGGACATGATGCAATTGATGAAAAAAAAAGAGTAGATTTTGATATTAAAAAAAGAAAAAAAAGAAAAAATATGAGAGATTATCTCTTTCTCTATAGGTAGGTGTTTGGTAATCCAAATAGGATCATCATAATGATATTAGATAAATTAGAGTTAATATTTATCATAAAGTGATATTATCCTTATGATCTCTAGAATTACTAGACTTAGTGTGCTATGTTCCACTAATTAAAGTTCACCGATTATCATGAAATTCAAGATCATTTGTCCTGTAATATTAAAACTATCCCTAATATGTTTTACTAATCATGATTTCATATCATTTGATTACATTATAATATCTTATTGTACTACCAAAACAATCCTTGGTATAAATTTTAGTGTAATAATATTATTATAATATAATATAATATAATATGTTGTATTATTATAATATTATAATATTATGTTATTAATATAATTAATCATATTAATATAAAATAATATGTTAAAAAATTATTTATATATATATGAAAAATATTTTGATTCCTAAATTTTAGCGCAAAATCACTATTTGAGGATGATGTTAGACGCCTGTTCTCGAGGATGACTACATAATAACTATTAAAATATAGTTTGTTGACCAATTATATATGAAAGATGTGGTTTTGTCCCAATAATATATATATATATAAGATAACAACGATCGGTGAGACACGTTGGATTACACTAAATGAGAGGATGGTTCAGGGTCACTGTGGACAAGCAGAGATACGTATGCCGTGCTTGTGTATGATGTTGATAAGTTACACTACTTGCTTGTTGATTAATAATATATACAGCTTCTTGTTTAAGTTATAACACGGAAACAAGATATTGGCCAATTCAGATGACGTGGTAAATCATCAGTTCATTTTCCCATTTTAATGCAAGGTAAGGTGATGTTTCTTATTAATTTAAAGCATGCCTTCAAATGCGCGTGTACTAGCACGCATTTTAATTTCACGATAAACGAAGATGTGGCGCTATATGCGGATCAAAGATTGCAAATTGAAGTCTAAGGTCTAACGTGGCCTAAGAGGGTTTACCAATCCACATTTAACAATACATAAAATGGCAATCAAGACTTTCTTGCCGACACACACCTAAGTGAAAGCTTTCTAATCGACATACACCCGAGTGAAAAGTAGACATACCGATACCATGTACGCACATCCTGTTGCAGGCTTGGTGGTGCTACGATATCATACAGCTTGTGAATCATAAGAAATTACGACTCAGTCCATCCATCTAAAGTTTAACAAATAAGGGATAAGCCTGAGCACCAGCAATCAACATGGAAACCACGGAAAATCTAGTCCAAACCTATTTCACATCTCACTTCGCATTCTGCAGTAGTTTCCGCAGAGTGTGTTTCCAGCAAGCAAAACCAGCCTATAACGGTCATAACTCTATGACGACCATTATTACCAACAATCATCACAAAGCAACTGAGAGTATAATACGTAAACCACGTAAACCCCATCATTTACTGTACCCAACGAGGGGTAACTTGAACAATGGTTCTCAGGAAAAGAAAAAAAAAAAAAAGTTAGACAATGACTAAAAGAACATGCAGCTACATGGGTAAAACAGCCTACTGAATGACAAGCTCTAAGAATTCTGATCAAGTGGCAGCTAGTCAAACTTCCAGCCTTTCTTCATCATGCCCGACAAACAGCAAGTTACGTATGTAACTTTTACTCTCCTCCTCAACCCCAAAAACTTAAATCCAAAAATCAAGTGGTGGAGAATGCTACGGAGCATCTCCTTGCATAGCTTAGCATTTTCATGCCGACATATAATACCGTTGAAGACCCAAAAAGGAAATGAAATTGCTAACAGAGCTTTGCAACAATTGTTGAAATCCATGGTATGCCTCCCAAGACAATTGCATATGTCAACAAATACTTGACTCATGTCGTTATGTGCTTTCGCAGCATCCTGTCATGCTTCAGCATTGTGCTCACGCTCTCAACAACAAGTACAGTCTGCAAACATTTAACCCATTCATCATGATAAATCAAGTGAATGCCGGATCTTGTTTGCTACCCTAAGGTGAAGTTGTACCAAACAAGGATCAATAAGATATTTCCAGATCACATCATTTAAAATTACAGTTCAAAACACCACAAGCTGCCTCCAAAAATTTAAATTTGAATTGTTATAGAGCTGATAATAATGATTCAGGAAATTTGATGAATAGTAACATTGAGTTCTAAAATTAAGGAATCAGAGATACCTGCAAGCAAGCATAGGCAATACCAGTGGCGAAGTAAAAGTTTGCGTTACCAGTACCCTGTAAATTTCACTTGTTCTTAGTGAAAGCTTGAAACAGTATGCATGCGTGTGTGCGTGAGTGAGTGAGTGAGAGAGAGAGAGAGAGAGAGAGAGAGAGAGAGAGAGAGAGAGACCCTCCAAATCCACAGATTGTGCATAACAGGGCTAAGCAGGGAGACTCCAATATATCCAGAAAACAGGAAGAAAGAGAATTGCATGCCTGCATGTTACAGCCAGTAAAGATTATCAGTGTCCAAATTAATGGGGTCTGCAGATGGTGAATTCATACATTACCTGCTAGCTCATTGGCAAAAAGGCCCAAAAGACCCAAGTATAGAGCTGAGTCTCCAACCTTCAATATTGAACAGGACGAGAAACTAAGATTAATACTTTGAAATAGAAACCAAATTTACCATACATCATGACAAAGATAACATGAAAATTCAAACAGTACCACCTTATTAAGCTTGATACTACAGATGAAGGAATAAAATAGAAACCAAATTAGACGTCAGCAAGCTTTCAAGACCTTGCAAATCTATGTGATGATACAATGGTACTCATACGACGATGCAAGCATTCCAGGGTAAAAGATTTTAGGTTCAACTGTTTGCATAGATTAATTGGAGGACATTCATGCACCTGTCACAATGTATAAGACATGTTTCTGAAAGTATATGCTCAACCATATTATCTAAGAGACATGGGGGCTACAGTAATGTAACCATCTAAATATTGGTCAATGTAGTGCAACAGTAGCATGTTTCTCTAGGTAGACTGATTCTCAAGA
The DNA here is from genome assembly GCA_017589505.3 of Metroxylon sagu. Classification (NCBI taxonomy): domain Eukaryota; kingdom Viridiplantae; phylum Streptophyta; class Magnoliopsida; order Arecales; family Arecaceae; genus Metroxylon; species Metroxylon sagu. The sequence goes on along the minus strand of JACVBY030000574.1, from coordinate 373,185 downwards.
TATTGATACCATTGCAGTATTGATGTTTGATAACTACACTGGTGATGACTGATAAAACTAATGCACTCATACCTGATGATTCTTGAATCTAAGAATTCATGAATTCATAGGTGATTTAATCTTCTATCTACTATGATATATTAAATTAATTCAAAAGTTCATGCAGCTCATGGGTTTAAAAAAACGAAGAAGGATATTACGTATGTGCCGAGTAAAGTCCCAACCCCATCCCCTCCACATGCTCAACTTTCAAGATTCTTGAGTTTAGAAAATGAACCTTGTCACCACGCAGCCATTAAAGGCTTTGTCAACCAAATCACTTGTTTGCATTTAATCAAGTTTCACAATAACAAATAACTAAAAATAGCGTGTTCAAGGTTCTGGGTAAAAGTGGCACAGCAGCACTGCACCTCCCTTCTCAAACAGACATTGGGGATTCTCGCCTCAATTCTAGGTAAGGCCTCTGATGAAATCACACCAAGAGAATGAATTACCACAACAACAAAATAAAATTTTTCTTGGATTATTTGCAATTTTATATGGAGGCAATTTCTACAAGGCATGACCTTCTCTTTAATAGGCTTACAAAGCACATCTTTTGTCCATCCTAAAAGCAATTTGAATAACTGACTCGGACCAGACAATATTAATAGTCTTAAATGCCATTTAATCTGTACGAAACAGAAAATCTCGTATATACAGGCATCTTTTCAAAACAATTTCAAGCAAGTAAATGAGGTTGTTTGAGAAGCTTACACTTCCAGCAGACTTATCCACTTAAGATAACCAAATCACATATATTAATGATAAAGCAGATATTGAGGTCAGTATTTATAGTCCCAAAAATTTAGTGACTCGTAAAATATATGAAAACAATAATTTTTTTGCAAAAATTTAATCAACATCAAATTAAACTCTTTTGTCAAACTCAGTTTAAGATACAAAGCCCTTGTAACACATGCTTACGTGCACATACACAGGAGATGTGCATGTGGCAAGTTCGAAACAGATAGGAGAGGCTTGACTGAAAATATAGAGCAAGATACAGAGCCCATTAATGTAAACCTAGACCTTGTATCACCACCCATCTACAAACATAAGTGACATACACTAATGTTCCACTAGCATGCATTTCTCCCTCTTCCATAAGTATATACCTATCAAAATTCTTACTCATGGATTCTTCGAATTAAAAATTCAGGAGCCAGAGCAAGAGGAGAATACAGGGGAAACAAAAGATTTTACTTTTTAAAGGTTTCAAAGTGGCACATGGATCAAGATCAAGCACACAAATTGGGGAACTTTTTGACTCCACAACGAGCAATCCCTACGTCCAAGTCTTCTAACCGTGTAAGGGTCCACTTCATGGATGGCCGTTTTCTTCCTCCATCCCTGCTGACCTTGATTTAATATAAAGACCTAAACATTTTCCAAATTTATAACTGTATTCACCATGTTCTGATGGACAGCTAAAGCTTCTTAATTCTTTTTTATGTAAGCACCCTAATAACCAGCATTCCAATTTCCAATGTTCTCGCACAATAGGGTACAGCCAATACTCGAAATAGATAGGATAAATATTTCTGATTGTGGTTGTAATGAACTTTCTCTTATCATAGCCATGTGTAAGGGAAAGTGTGCAAGAATGATGTCTTCAGCTATGAGTGGAACAAACTGGACATCATTGTTTTCACCATTTATGTAAAAGTTTAAGCAGTTAACCAACTGCCAGAGAGCTAATAAAAAGATGCAAATTTCAGATGTGAACACCATGAATGCAGACTGGACTTATTCCAACAAAATAATAGTATTAAGTCAGGTTTTTCAAGTATGAAATACAAAATTTGTAGTCAGCTGATACTAGTATGTGCAAATTACTCAAAATACATATAGCTTTGTTTGCTGGAAAAACTATGCCTGTGACAAAGATAAATAATAACAATTAGAACACGTTTAATATCCAAATTTTGTGAACTACCAAATACTTACTGAAGGATAGGATTTTAGCATTGAAGAGATTGCAAGATAAACGAAGGCAAGGAAGCATGGTCGGTGTTTCAGACGTATAGCCAATGGCAATAGCATAAATAGTATGTTCATATGAAAAACTATCAAAAAGAAATTCCTGAAGAAGTCAAACACTTCTGCAAAAAAGTACCTGCATTTATTTATCACATATATGAGCGAAAGAGGGAGAAATTAAATTGTGATGAGACAAAAATAACAAATTGTTCCATAAGCTCACCATAAGACACCTATATTTGGGGACAGATCTTCCACAGTAAGAATAAATCCATGTGTCCTGCAAATTCCAAACATGTGCACACACACAAAAAGAAGATTATGAGAAACCAGTATAGGATGATCCAACGTGCTAATATCTATGTACTTTGCACACACCTATAAGAAATTATCTGATGAATATATGCAAAATATTTCTGTTTGTTAGCTACAGAAGGAAACGTAACATCAAGAATAGGCATTTCCTTCTTTTTTTCAAAGAATGATGGTTAAAATGACTAAAAATGATAAGCTGACTATTTTTTTTTTTTTTTTGATTATCCTTTTGTTAGTTTAATGAGATTGGGTGATAAACTTGTTTTTATGTTTATTATGTGCTACAGGAACTTTTAGCATTTTGGTTCTATGCATGTAAATTCCCTGCTCACTTAAGAATATCATCAGCCATTATAACAATAGATTTTTATGCTATTAGAGATCACATTTGAGTGACAGTAGCTTTCCCTAACTGTCCAAAGTTTCTCCTGCTAACAAGACACATTGCAGAACTAATGCTACAGACAACCTACCCTCAATTCCTAGAAATATGTTTTAAAAAAAATCACCAGCACCCATTTGTCCAAGACTTGAATGACAGATTAGACATTGGATCGAACTGAACTCAATAATTGCAGAAAAAATGTTGCCAAAACTTAAGGGATGCTTAGCAAAACTTACTTTTTGAACATTTCTGAAAGGCTACCAAGCCCTTTAAGTGAGATGATACTCAAGAATAAGACATAACATGACCAGATAGATGCCCATAACATGAATTGAAGAACCGGTTGCCATGAAAAATAATAAATTTGAATTCCTGTTTGACTGCTTTGATTAAGAGTATGATTTGAAGGACTGCTTCCACTTGCATTGTTTTTTTTTTGTTGGAACAATTTTGAAGGAGGAGCATCTGGACCATAACCTAACAGAAGAACCACCTGAAACAAAATACTGAAGCACAGTTACTGAAAGAAAGAGAGAGAAACAGTGGAAGCTTGTGAGGATACGTGGAAGAAGAAGAACCCATACATCCTTAAGGAGTATCTATATTTTTCATTACGAAGAAGAAATTTCATCATGACAATTAGGTATGTGAACAAAAAAGGTGTACCGGCACAATCAGGATTGCAGGATAAAGTGATAAGTGTGTAGCAGTAACCCATCCAAAGGCTGCCAAGGGTGCTAGACCTGCGAAAAATATGGGCTTGATTATTCAAATTTAAGGCATGAAACCACCACCAAATGCTTCCAACAAATTTGACCAACATAAGTAATTGCTAAGAGGGTGTGATTATACTATGTATGAATGCAAATGCATAAAATTAAGCTGAAAAGTGATCCTGAGGACACCTGTTCATGAGCTGTTGTTAGCTTTGTAATGTTCTCTATGTGAGTTCTTTGCACTAGTCATTTGACTCTTCTTCCTTTATTTTAGTATAAGCTTAAAAGTGTATGCATACCTATTCCTCACATTTATCGCAATCATCTGAAACTGCATCATATGTATATATGCATATATATGTGTGTGTGCGTGCGTGCATGCGTGCGCGCGCGTGTGTACATTACGTTATGCTACGTTACGTCACGTTACGTTACGATACGTTACATACATACATACGTACGTACGTACGTATATGCACGTATGTTTGTATACATATATATGTATGTGTGTTATGTGTGTAAGGACATAAGATAAAACATATCCAGATACTCATCACAGAACAGTTAAGTTCATTAACAGTATCAGGCTAAGAACAAATGGCCTCAAAATGGCTGCGGCATCTCTCTATCTCTTGGAGGACTATTTATTGACTTTTCAGTCAAAAGTGAAAGAGATCCACAAGTCAGGGAAGAGTTTACATCTGCCAAAGGTATATGTTAAGATCAGTCAACCTCCTCCAGTCATCATATGGCAGTTCCAAAAAAATATTTGCAGTTATAGCAGAATTTCATCATGTCATGATGCAGTATTGCAATTAGAACATTTCTTCCATGACTGATAAGGAGCCATGAGGAGGAGTTAGACATGTAGCATGGCACAAGATGCCACATAGCGCTTGGATAAAAAACCTATGGAATGATCTCAGAATAATAGAATGCATCTTCAGCTAATACAAGGCCATGATTTGTTCTTTTTGAGGAAAAAAAGGAAAAAAAACAGTTGCAATCTTGGAAAGAAATCTTGCACGATCTATCATGGTCGCAAATAAATAGACAATGAATAGAGGTCTAAGAAAATCTTTTCTTCCTTACGTGAACAAGCTCCATAGATGGTCAACACAGCCATTAAATTATCAATTGGTGTTGTAGTCGATCCCACACAAGTGACTATTGTCAATGGGTTCCACAAAAATACAAGAGATGCAAAATTCCCAGTGTCTACATTTCCTGAAAGTAATGCACCCAAAAATTAAAAGCTGACAGGTGAAATTTCCTTGATATATGTGGAAACTAAGATCAAGATATAGAATATATGGATTATTTATTACAAAATCATGTCTTAAATCCTAATCTCCAATTTAAAATTGCAGAAGCAAGGATTGCCCAGAATATATTTTAAAATACCCTAACTACAAAATTCCATGGTATCTTATGTATCAGAAAAAGTGCTTTATATAGCCAAAACATGAGGTATAAACATTACTATAAGAAGTAAACTACTAGTTAGAATATAAAAAATAACCATGATTATTTAAAAGAAATGCTTCAACTGAAAATTTTAATGTTTACATTAAGCATATCTGCAAGGACTGCCCAGGCAGCTGGTCAAGCCAACCAATCATCTGCTGATTCCCTGACCTTTTTGAGATAAGTAAAACTGATGCATATGGCCATGGATTTTTAAGGGTCCAGGCCCGCATAAATAAGAACATGATGAAGACTGTGATTACCATACTATGCCAAATATAACTAAGAAAATTTACTTTTGTTTAGGCAGATCAACAAGGATTAAATTCATCTTCTTTTTATTCATATGTCCCAGAAAATGGATATTAAAATGCCTTTTCACATGACAAAATCTATTGCCATGATGACCTAACTTCCACCAACACTGTATAAAGTATTACACAGCAAGGTGCATACAGTATCCAATCACCCAGACTAACATTATGTGAGGAACCTGCTGATTCACTTAGCAGCCCATGGTTGAAGACTGTTGTCTCGTCCTTACCTTGCTTCCAACCTAAGCATCAAGGCTATTGTTCCACTTGGAACCCATGCATAAGGTAATCACCAGAAAAGGCCATCTTCTAGACATGCAGAAAGAAATTTCTTGCAGCCACTGAACCTGCCATGTGCATCATCCCTAAACACATTATCATTCAACCATCTGTGGCCTCACACCAAGACACTTCATCTCCATAAGCTTGATGCCATACACAAGTCAGCAGGATGGTTTAACACGAGAGCCACAAAAAGAAAATTATCTGTCACAAATATTTCCCACATATCCCAAGGCAAAGCCTTTTCCATGTGAGCCAAAATTATGTGTAGTTTATCAACCGTTAAGCCCAATATACATTGTTGACTCTTTCCTAATAGCTTAAGCTTTTGGGGTATTAGGGCTCAAGTTTGCTAGAGGTCACAAGTTCAGATTCCCTATTATCTGTTATTCGGATCCTAATTGTCTTGACTCAGTTATTCAGCTTTTGGATCAATTGGTTAGTTAAACAAAGTGGCCATCAGTTACATACATGTTAGAAAGATTTGACTTTTTTTTCAAATAAAAAGTTAGATTTGGAAGGACAACAACATATATTTTTCAGTGATATCAGTGTTGATAACAAGGAGCTAGATGTTTGTTTCCCTCAATCCTTTGCAACAGCCTAAGACAACTTGTTGAGTATTATTACCCCTCATTTCTTTTGTTAGGGGTGAAGCTAGGGGAAGGGGAGAGACATGAGAAACTACAGGCATACTTCATTTAGAAGTTGGAATACTCAGTAGCGTGAAGGAGCATGGTGGTATCCCATAAGTCCAGGAAAAATGGTGGAGAAATTGTTTGGCCTTGCAAGAATCTAACAGTTTTGTTTAAGTGCTTTTTTAGTCAATTCAACTTGAGATTTTCTTAGTGAGTTTGTGAGTGTGAACTGGGCATATTCTTGTGTGATTTGGAGGAAAAGTTACTGACCTTTTATATATCATCAATTAGATAAGGAGTGATTTTCCTTGGATAGAAATGCTGAAGCAGTAACTTATTGCACAGATCTGTTCCTTGGACTATAATATTTAATTGTTCTTTTTATTTTGGAGTTGACTTTTACATTTTAGAAATCTCTGAATGGCAACTTCTTTGACAGAAAAGACGGATAAATTAGCAGTTGCAGTGAATTTCTTGTTCATTCTAAGGATGCTGACCTTGTTGGTAATATATCCTCATGCCACATGATGGCAGGAATCACCATGTGAGGAAACAGAACATCTTTAAAATTTGAAGAGCAAGCAGAGATTGGGTCTAATATTGAAGTATGTTCTAACACTTAACTGAGGGCTGAGATTTTGTATTCTTCTTCCATTTGTAATTGTGTCCTTCACATTTCCTAAATTTCCATTCATTGAAAGCTTATCTTCTAGAAAAAGAGCATAGTTGATCTTTCTTTGTATTATCAGTTCTTGTGATGATGTTAAGTAACATTGTTTCTAACTTCTCCAAGAAAACAGGTATCAGCAAGAGTTATGACAATTTTTCTTAGTGGCTCTTAAAGTTTAGTCCTTTTATTAAAATTTGCATATAACTCAAAGTTTGCTTGATACCATGTTCTCTCTGGTCATCATATACAAGATACAATTCAAAAAGTTACCTCAACACTGCTTATCATTGTCTAAATCAATAATCAAGACTACTTATAATAGAAAAGAAATTTATGGGACAAGAAATTTATGGGATGGTGAAAACTTAGCATAAAATTGATCAGCAAGCTTGCTGTATCTACAGCAATGACAGTTAAAAAATGATATATATCAGGATGGTGTACAAGTTGCTGTTGCAGAAGGGCCTTACTTGAAACATTCAGAACTCACCTGAAGCTTCAACCAGCTTTGAAAGGTTCAGAAATTGCAAACTTCGATGGCATGTTGACATAAGTTTCTGGCCAGTGGCACGGATGAGCATGGAAGTAATAAAATCTACAATCACAAACAACAAACTGTATCTGGCATTGATAAGCATTGCAGCTATTCTAAAACCTATAATCATAGACATCAAACTGAATCCAAAACGCTATTATTTGTAAAGGTTAATGGTTGTCAGATTTTTGTAAAGGCAACTTCCACTATCAACATTATTATAAATTTATTTAAGTTACAAAAGATGACACATAGTTCAAAAGAACTGATTCTGAGTCACTTAGATGATTAAACAACATCACTTTGGCCATGATTTCTATCGCAATGTAGAATTTGTTGATTTGCTAACTATTTCTTACATCATTTTGTTTTTTTCTTAAAAAAAGAAGAAATCCAATAGGATCTGCTATTTTCAAATGCTTTTAGCAAGAAGACTGTCATCCCAGTGGACTTGTCAGGAGCACAGACAGCAGAAATCATCTTGCAATTGATCATGCCAATATCATCAGGAGAAGTTAGAAAGTAGCTTTGCAAAAGAATAAAATGCAACCCTTCTATTGATAATGGCTTTAGGTTGCACATAAGCATCAACTAATTTCAAATGGCACACAATAAAACATCTGAATTACAGGTCAGACCATTTGTCTCCATGTTAAAATAAAATGCAAAAGAAATAAGAATAAAGATGCATACCTGCAATAAAAATGAGCAGGTTGCCCTTCACTTCTGCAACACCCAAGTGATAGATAGAAAGTAAGTTGATATATAAAGAGCAAGCTAAATTAAAAATTGCTGAATCTCCCAAAAAACAATCACAAAGAAAATCCCATGTATATATTCATGATCTTTTTGCTGCATGAGGAGACTTAATTTCACCCATTAAAATTAGATAACAAAGAAATGACATGGATTTGTGATAGTTTAATTGTGTGCAAATGCTTATTTTCCATACAAATTATGTACCTTGTAATAGTTAGGGGCCCAAGAATCAACAATAGCAAAGGAGAACCATGGTACATGGACCCTGAAAAAGAAATGGCAGAAGTTAGAAATGGCTATTGTAGCTTATTATATGTTTTATATGCATGCTACTTACAATCTTGTGCAGCTAGATTGTAATAATCAAGATGTTGCAAGCTATGGTGCACTAGTTATGTAGTCTAGAACCATGAAATATATGCAGCAATTGCTCATGTTTCAGCATGGGCAACATTAACCCCTGGTTACAAGGAAATTACCCTTGGTAGTTGATGTATGGATGGTCATCTTTTCATTTTTACCATGCATTTGAAGATAACTGGAAGATTGATGAGTATTTAAGCCATTAATGTTTGCAGCACAATTGTCCTGTCTTATACAAATTGTGTGCGCATTGAGTGCTCATCATATCAAGATAGAATTCCATGATATGAACTATCATCTCTTTCTTTTGTGAAACCTGCTAACTTAAGTCATCCATAATAACTCCTCCCATTTCTAATTTTAGAGACATCCATATTCCACTACCATTACCAAGAAATGATGCAACCATGAATTTATCCAAGTCATATGTGTTTTCCAACCATATGTTCGCCCTGTTGTGTCTTCATGGTCAACGTTTTACCAACAAAAGCCAGTAAATTAGATTATTGTCTGGATCACTAAGTGTTAAGTATAACTTATTCAAACACTTGCTGGGCACCGCAGCTTCCTACCAATGAGACGAGAAAACTACTCAAATGTAAGAACCAACAAGTAATTATTTAAAAGAAGAAGAAGAAATGGAAGAAAATTCTGAGATACCGCATGCTTCGAAGAAAGCATATTAATTTCTTGGAACCAAAAAAACCTAAAACTCTTGGAATCTTGGGAAAGGAAACAAGACCTGTGTAAGGGGACATTTTGGATGACCTCTTGAGCCAGTAACCTTCGGCCACTGCAGAGAGTTGGATCCCGAGACAAATCTCGTCAGTCATCGAGAACTAAGAACGGAAGCCAAGATCTAAGAAAGAAAGAGGACAAGGGGCGGGAGAAAAGGAGAGGAGGGGGGTCTTACGGCGGCGGAGGCTGGTGAGAGGGGTGGCGACCTCGGGGCGGGAGCCAAGGTTGAGGTTCTCGGGGAAGCAGATGAGGAGGAGCCTGAAGGCGAGAGCCGCCGCCACCCACGCCCAATAGTACCCGATCCTCGCCATCGTCCCGCGGTGGCCAAACGCCCCAGGGGGAGTTTTCGGATCTCCGATCGATTTGATGGAACTTTTTCCTTCTTATTTTTCTCCGGTGCCTCCTCTCCCGATGGGAGCCGAGTGACGGGCCGGACGAGTTTCCCCTCGCTGCTGGGCACGGAGGGCGCGTGCGGCCAAGGAAGAAGGGGCGGGGAGCGGAGAGCTGTTTTTATAAGCAGGGTTAAAATGGAAATAAATTTTTTTTATAAAAATGATGTTAAAGTTAAAAATATCATTTCAAATGATATTTTTTTTTAAAAAATAAACGTCTTATCAACGAAGGTTAAAAAATGCCAATGAAACTTGAAGCGGCGTTTTTCTAAACTCACCCCCAATCTCCCGATCTCTGCCCCCCTCTTCCCTCTCGTGCACCCCCCCCCCCCCCCCCCCCTTTCTTTCCTCCCGTGCAACCGCCCCTCCCAGCCCCCAGTCCCCCCCCCCCCCGATTCGCCCCTTCCTCTCTCACGCAAATAGTCTCTCAAAATAAATTTATTTTTAATTTAATTATAAAAATTTAAATATGCTTTGTTATTAACAGCTTTACATTATCTTTATAATAAAGAAACTCAATTAATCATGATAAAAAAACTAAAAAATAAAAAAAATTATGTATCGATATAAATAAGTAAATGTTAGTTAGCTTCTTATGAAAAAATTACATTATTTGATGAGTAAAAAAAATTCAATGAGTATGATCTATGTTATCAGTCATGATGAGCAACGTTGACAACTTGATATGCCAATATATCTTATTTTAATAATAATACTTAAAAAAATAAATGCTTTGGATGTCAAGTCTCTGATATAGTCTCATTTTTACCATACAACAAACACACAGAAAATAAATAGGTTAATATCGAATATTTAACAGGGTACGCATCTATTATTTAAATATTAAATGCTTATAAAATATGTGCATATTCCATTATTAGTTTGTTTGCGGTTAATTAATAGAAAATTTATACTTATTTCAATTTATGCTTGATGATACAATATTATGTATTGATGCTAGATTTATTTTGAATGTTATTTTTTATATGAGCACCGATACTATTCGATTGCTGCTTTATTGTGATGGATCAATTGAACATGGCTTAGATGAAATACAATATAATCAACCTCCTCGTAAAAGTTTTAAATTCAGCATGAGAACCTGTTATGTTGAGTTGATCGAGCGGGTTTATAGTGTGCTTAAAATTCCAGTGCAGCAATATATTTTGAGATTGATGTGGAGATCTCCAACATTGCATCAGAAATATGTGCTTCATCCAATCGAGGAGGATGACGATGTGGAGGAAATGTTGACATTTCCTTCCAAATTTTCAGATTATCGCTATGTTGAATTATATGTTTTCAAAAAAGATGCTCCAGCTCCATACAATGTTGATCATACAGAGGATATTCAGGATAGTTCTCCTATTGATCAGAACTCCAGTGGATTTTTCAATGATGGAAGGAGTTATGCCAGTAGTGCAGAGTGTTGATGTGGCAAACAATCAGAGTATTGATAGTTGGGGACTTGAGTCAGACGACAGTGCAGATGATGACTATTGGTCTGAACATGATGACTCTGATGAAGAGCGAGATGAGGATGAAGACTCACATGGAGATGATGTAGTTCATGAAATTGGATGTAGTTCTGTTCATATATCTACTCATCCAGAAATTGTTCCTAGTCAGGTCTATGAGCATCAAGTCTTTGCACATAGTCAAATACCGAAGTTTTATCATGACTTGAATTTGCAGGATGGTGGTTGTGTTAGCATTCAAAGACAATTACCCTTTAATTCTCAATTTTGGGATTCATCAATGATTGAGTTTGCTACAGGATTGTTGTTTACTAGCAAAGATGAACTGAAAAAAGCATGTGAAATTTATCACATCAAGAAGCATCGCACATATAATGTTGTGGAGTCGAAGAAAGCATTCTGGTTTGTGAAATGTGCATCTTCAAGTTCTGCACAGAGTTGTCATTGGAGGCTGCGTGCTACAAAGTTGAAGAAGCATGGATTTTTTGAGATCACAATGTACGAGGGGCCACACTCTTGTTTATTCAGTCATGTAACTCGGGATCACAAACACATAAGTTCACGAGTTATCAGTCATGTGGTTCGACATATTGTGGAGAAAGACCCAAGTGTGAATATTGAAGCCATTATTGCAGCTGTGGTAGAACAATTTCATTATACTGTGTCATACTCCAAAGCATGGCGTGGGAAGCAGAAGGCATTGATTGATGTATTTGGTGAATGGGAACCCTTATATGCTAAGTTACCTAAATACATGCTTACACTTCAGAATGTAAACTCTGGAACGGTGGTCTATTGGGATTTTTACAATGTAGGGACATCTAATGTGCGTGTCCTGAATTATGTTTTCTGAGCATTTCATCCATCAATCGAGGGGTTTCGGTATTGTCGCCCAGTCATTTCTATTGATGGAACACATCTTTATGGAAAGTACAAGGGGAAGATGCTCATTGCAACAAGCATTGATGCTGACAACAGGATATTTCCACTGGCCTACGCAATTGTGGATGAAGAGTGCACTGCTAGCTGGAGTTGGTTTTTGTGGAATCTCAGGAGGCATGTTGTGAAAGACAGAAATGACATTTGTCTTATTTCAGACTGATATCCGGGTATACTAAGTGCCATAGCAGATGACAGTAACGGATGGGCTCCATCTCTAGCTTATCATCGTTATTGCTTGAGATATGTGTGCAGTAATTTCAACTCAAGATTCTCTAATATTCAATTAAAAAGAGCTGTATGGAAAGCAGGGAGCGAACATCAGCTTCGAAAGTTTAATTTTATCATGGAACGGATCAAGACAGTTAATGCAGAGGCTTGGACTTGGCTATCGGAGTTGGAGCTAGAGAAGTGGACATTGGCACATGATGGGGGCTTCCGCTATGGTATTTTAATAACAAATCTCTCAGAAGTTTTTAATAGTGTACCAAAGGGAGCTAAAAATGTGCCGATAACGGCCTGTGTTCAGATGACATTTTACCGTCTTGTTAAGTATTTCAATACAAGACGCGCGGAAGCCATGAGATATGTGCAGGATAATCGAAATACTTTTTTCACTCCTCATGTGACAATTAAGCTTGTTGAAAGTCAAGCCAAAGCTAATGAGCACAGAGTGTTTAGATACAACATGCAGAGAGCCACCTATGAAGTCGTTACAAGAAGGTCAAGTGAAGCTCTTAGGGGTAGAGGCAACGTTCAGAATGTGTCACTCGTAGACAGAAATTGTTCTTGTGGAGAGTGGACAATTTATAAGTATCCATGTTCACATGTCTTAGCCATGTGCCACGAAATTGCCATAGATACAACCCCTCTTATTGATGAAGTATACATAACTGGCTCTTATATAAATGCATAGGGAGGTGAGTTTAATCCGTTACCCCACGAAGACTACTGGATGGACACATTCACATGCATTCCTGATTACAACCGTCTTAGACCGAAGAAAAAAGGTAAGCCTAAGTCATCACGCATTCATAATGAAATGGATGAGGTGCAGCCAAGAAGTAAAAATCGTTGTAGTATTTGTAAGTAAACGGGTCATTCTCGATGCCGTTGTCCTAATATAAATGTTGGACCTTCAGGATCCTAAATTATACTATCTATGTTTTATATATGAAATAACTTCTGCATGGTTGATTGTAATAAATGAGAGCAAGAATTTGAAATTTTGACAGTCTTCATTTAGGCTATCTGCACTCAAGGTTTAGTGTCTTGAATTGCTTGATTTTTCTTCTACTTTTTCAGGGTATGTTTGTTCTTGTTTGAGTGGGAGTCTCAGATAGAGAGAGTTACGGTGGCTCAATGGACATATAGGCTCAAAGAGACGAACCACATAAATCTTGCTCTCTTATGTTTGTTTTGCTATTATCTCATTGCCTTTGTTTAATGTCACATTGATTGCACACAGGGTTAGACGCAAGAAAAGAAAAATTATAGCAACAGATGAGTGTTAGGATTACTTGGCGGTTTTATGATAATGTAGCTGAACGAGTCAATAAGCAAACTATCAGAGTTGAGAGGCAGAGTTGCTCTTCTTTTATGTTGTTTTCTTGACTATACCATCTTGATATATGATTTGCTGCTATGTTGGCAGTGATTACTGATACTAGTTTTAAGCTTCATCAAGCAATTGTGCTGATTTGATTACAATTTAGTGATTACAACTAAATTACAGGTGTTTTGCTCCATCGGCTTATCTATACAGGAGAGTCTGGGCTACTCTTTTCTATTTGTCATGCTATGTTGTGATATTCAGTACAAGATATTTCTTTTCAGTGCTTACTTCATTAGAGACTTAACTTATGTTTTGTGGGTTTCTGATCTGACATGCTTTTTTTTTTTTTTTCTCTCTTGGTTATGACCCTATGCTATGTTCCTTGAAGTTTAGTCAATTAAAATGCTGCCAAGAGTTGGGGGAACAGGCTGATTTTTGTTCACTGGTAGGTGTATTATACATAAATATTATTGTGCTTTAGATAAAATTAAGAATCATCATTACTTCATATGTCTTGAAGCTCTGATTTGATTAACTTGTCTGCTCTTCTAACTCCCAGAGTTGCTCATTCTCTTCTTTCTTGTGCATTTACTGTGGTCAGTTCAGAAGCTTAGGGAATAAGTAGCTGGTATTGAGGCTTTATTGGCTCTTGTAATTAGAGACTTCAATTGAGTTGATTCTCTTTATGTCAGATTCCTACTAAATGTATTACAACAGTCTTGCCGCTCGGCCTCCAATATTGAATGCATAACTCGATCCAAGTTCAAGGACAATTCTTGAAACCTCTCATGCTGCATGTTTATGACAATATAATATCAAAAAATAAAAGATAATAACTCTAAAATAAATGATATTAAATAATCATTTTAAAATAATATCATGAATTCAAATGAAGCTCCTTCTTCTTCGTAGCCCGCAGTATGATATTCGGAACGGCTAATGCATATACGTGTTATACTCCTAAACCATTCCATGTACTCAGGAGTAAATGGGACTTCCACAGCAATAGGCTCCTCAATAATGATGTTTTCACGCCGCTCATTCCATGTAGCAATATGTGTGGCGTGTATGACATCCCACGAGGCATGTGCCATCCCTCATCGATCTATTTGATGAAGCTGAAGTGACGTATCACATGGTGATGGGATCGACTGGCGGCAACCAAATTGCCGAAGCACTCGGTCCGGGAAATGCCACTCCACTAAATCAAAACAAATAAGTGAGGTCCGTGCCATCCAAATATCCGAACCGAATAAGCAGCTTGGAGGCAAAATAGAGAAAATCTCGGGCGTATACGGACACCATATGAACTGCATGTAAAAAAACCATCAATCCACAACTTACCTACATAAAATAAAAAAATAACATTGAAAATAGATTTGAAATTTAGTAATGTCATACCCGTTGGGAACTATCATCCAATACGTCGAACCGGTCTCTATAGGCATGCAGTGTATGAGTTGGGACATTTTTTTGGTTCAATCTCACATTCCATCTATGCCCCCACAGTGCACCTATGTGCCAAGTATTATCTGCATCAGCAGGTCTAGCCTCCGGAGTCTCAAGTCTGATGGGACGAAAAACAGGTAATCGTTCTCATGCCCATATCTGAATGTTCGAATAATGCTCAATATTAGTAAACAATACAAAAAAAAAAATCCAAACTCATTCGATATAATCAACTGTTTACATGTAGTAAGGGCAAGTATCCTCCTATCTCTGTCTGAGTAGAGCCCGTTCCGCGACAGAGTGCCCGATACAAACCGGCAAGTGTAGCAGAACCCCAGCTATATGCAGCAAATGCTCTCAGGTCTTCTAAAAGAGGCACATACATCAACTTCACTAAATATCCGGATGTATCTGGAAGGATGACTCCACCTATAATTCGGAGAAGTTGCCCCCTCACAAACTGCTACACAACCTCATCATCTGCATCATCATCCAAGTGGAAGTCTTGGTAGAACTGATCGAAGAATGATAAGCGGAAACGGCTTTTAGAAAATGCCTCGGCAGGGGTTCAACCCCAAACAACCTCACAAATATATCCTGCCACTGCTCTAATATATAACGCGGATCAAGCCCAGTAACCGCTAACCCATCAATCCGTAGACCACTCAGAATACCGACATCCTGTAGTGTGACTGTCGCCTTGCCAAATGAAAGATGAAATATGTGGGAAATGTGTGGGTCTCCTGCCGCCACCTCTCAACAAGTGCAGAAATAAGGCCGACATCGAGTCGAATCTGGCCTATCCGATATATGTCATACATGCCAACCTGCTCCAAATAATATTGCACTCGTGGGTGTGCCATGCCCGGTGTCTCCTTCCATATCTGCGTATTATATCGATGGCATCTAAACACCGATAATTCGATAATTCCTGCAACAAATTCATTGCAATAATACATATAAATAACATAAACGCATGCTAACTAATTAAGAATCATCGATCAATAATGCATACCTCGCCCTCAAATATTTTGGTTGATCTATGCGAGGCTTGCAGAGTGAGAACACTAGGATCGTGAGGCTCAGGATGTAAAACATTATGAGCTATCTCGTACTACTCTGTCAAAACAAGTAAAAACATCACATAAGAATTTTTTTTTTTTCACTGATAATAACAAGTAAAAACAAGTTTGATTTATTTGAACAAAAAAACATAATTACAATGATAATAAGATAGAAACCATGATGATGTACAATGAAATTTTTAATAAAATAATTTTTATTAGAATAATTTTGAATAGAATTATTCCAATGAATGTTAATCTAACAGTAGTAAACAACTAAGGCAATAGCTCAAATATGATATAATTTTAAAATAAATTATATTTGCCTGAAACTGAGAATGTATTTACATAAGTAATTTATGGTTCAAGTAATTTTGCAAAAATGCCATGCATTTTAAAAGAACGGTGCCGTGGTCTAGAAAATCTAAGATTTTTTTAAACCTGATGTTACAAGAGAGGCTATTTAGTTGATATGTATACTAAATGTGGCAGTGTTGATGAAGCTTGTTATGTTATTGTTCTTAAGGAAGGATGTCTCTATGACTGGTCTTATTTTCCTCTTTCATCATACGAGCAACACATCCAAAGCATTCATTTTTTTTTAATTATTATTATTAAAACAAGACATATTGGCATATCAAGTGTGTCAATGTTGCTCATCATGACCGATAATATAGATCATGCTCATTTAATTTTTTCATGCTCATTGAATTTTTTTTACTTATCAAACAATATAATTTTTCCATAAAAAGCTAACTAACCTTTACTTATTTTTTTCGATACATAAATTTATTGATTTTTAAATTTTTCTATCGCGATTAACTGATGTATTTGAACTAAAAATATCATTGTTTTAATTATCAATTCTTTATCATAAAGATGAATGTGAAGCAACTAGCAACAAAGCATATTTAAATTTTTATAATTTAATTGAATTAAAAAAAATTACCTTGGGGAACCACCGGCTCGAGAGAGGAAGGGGATGGGCTGCGAGACGGGCCTCAGATGGGCCGTGAGAGAGAGGGAGCAGGGGGGACTGCTCGGATGCGGGAGAGGGGGACCGGGTGGGTTCGCACGAGAAAGAGGGAGGGTGCTTGGGTGCGCGCAAGAGAGAGGCAGCACGGGAGGCTCAGGTGTGCACGAGAGAGAGGGAGCTCGAGGGGACCGGTCGGCTCGGGTGCGGACCGGGGGTGGCGCGGGTGTGGGGGCTTCGCTCGGGGGTGGGGGGTGCGGCTCGGGGGTGGGCGTGTGGTGTGGGGTCCCGGGGGGCTCGGTGGTGGGGGTGGCGGGGAGGGGGGCGCATGTGGAGTGGGGTCCCGGTGGGGGTCGGGGGCGGGGGGGGGGGGGGCGCGTGGGGGCGCGTGTGGGTAGGGTGTGGGGTCGGGGGAACGGGGGTTGGCGTGGGGTCTCGGGGGCTCGAGGGAGGGGTGGTGTGGGGTCTCGGGAAGAGGAGAAGGGGGAGGAGGAGGGTGGGGGGGAGGGAGGGCGAAGCGGGGGGGGGGGGGGGGGGGGAGGGCCTCTTTTGAGGAAAACGCCACGAATAGTGGCGTTTTTTCAAAATGCCACTCTGAGTGGCGTTTTTTAACCGCCACCGAGTCTCCCACGCTGGCGCTGACGGGGCATTTTTTTTTTCTAAAAAAACGTCATTTGAAATGACGTTTTCACTTTAACACCATTCTTGCAAAAAGTTTCGTTCTTATCTTGAATTTGTTAAAAAATTATTTTTTAACCCTAGTTATAAAAACAACTCGGGCGCGGAGCCTTTAGGCCTCGTTTAGTTCCCGTATAACCCTCGGTTGGTTTATTAACCAAAGATCAGGCAGTAAATTTTCTTAGCATGTTGCATAGAAAAATTAGAAAGCTGTGAAAAGAATCATGCGACATCTATTTTACATGAGCAACAGATGAGCAATTTGCTTAGCGTATTTACCTCTAGTTTTCGTATCTTTCTTGTTGATGTTAGAGAAGGAATTTGTAGGCACCTCTTTAATCTCTTGGAATATTTAGAAGACGATAGAATTTTGTTAGAGAGAGTAAGAGAGGTGAAAGAAGGTATTTATATTGTCCTTCTCATGCATCTTTCTACTTTCGATAAATGGAAGGTATTTATAATCTTGGCACCGTCAATGGCTTTGAGATTAGTAAATAAAATGATGTTAAATCCCTAAGCTTTTCGGTAGATAGATGAGTGATGTGTGGGAGTCCTTTATTTAATTTTTATTATTTAAATTTTGATAAAAATATTAGGCTATAAAGTAGTCTTATTCGAAAAAAAAATTAAAGTAAGACTTAAAATGTTGATTAAGAATTATTGTTGTTATTGTTGTTGTTGTTTTTTTTTTTAATATATTATTTCTATATTTATGTAAAATAGAGCACCAGCGACCTCAATCACACTACAATTCTATCTCTCTATAAGTATCTCATTTTTCGTTGGCTTTACCCCATTCAACAGGAGACGTAAACAAGCGTAAATAAATTCTTTATTTTTAAAATATTTTAATTTAAATTATTCAAGAATTGTAAAGGTCCTAAATTTTGTAATCAATATTTTAATAAAAAAAATATATGCAATGAACGATGAATTAAACAAATAATATTTTTGTGGGTCATCATTCGTCTTTCTAATTATAATCGCAATTTTGGACCGTTATGGTTATTGTATCAATCTCAAATAGCTCAACTATAAATCCAAGCCTGTAGCCAGCGTAACGGAAATCGCCGGTATACGTAGGCCGAAGCCCAAATAATTTCCGGCCTGTTCGAGTCCGGCCCAGTATCATTGTTCCCTCGTAGAACAATCCAGAGGGCCGGCGATCCTTCATTCAAATCGCAATAAATCGGCAATCAGTCGAGGCCTCGCAGTCTCCAGCTACCCAATCCAATCGCACCGTTCTCATCCCTGCGCACCGTCCATGGCGTCGGCCCTCCTCTCAGCCGCCAAGCCTTTTCTCCATCCCTCTCAACCTCTGACCCCTCCTTCCCCTCCTCTTCGCGCTAGCCCTAACTTGCACTGGAGGCTCCCTTCCTCGCGAAGGGCCGCCTCTCTCAGGGTCGCCGCCCAGAAATGGGAGCCCTCTAAGGTTTGTGTCCGCCAAACCTCCTCTTTTCGTTTCCAATTTATCTGTCTTGGCTCATGGATTCCTTTTTTGAGCTCAGGTCGTTCCACAAGCCGATAGAGTCCTCATCCGGCTGGAGGAGCTCCCCGAGGTTCCCATTTTCTTTCTTTTTTTTTTTTTTTTGATATTTTTCTATTTTTCTGCTCCTTTTTTCCCCCTATTTGGTGCAAATTACTTGTTATCATTCTAATGGGTAGATAAACAAATGAGGAAAAATTCATGTTTGCTATCACTTTAGAGTAGAATTCGTCCATGTCAAAGGTTAAAGGTGGTCTACTCTTTCATCATCTTCTTTAAGTTACACTTCAACAAGTCGAATCAAGGGAAAATCCGAGCTAGTCTGAGTCCAAATATAAAAGAAAGAATGTAATGTGATATTCAAAATATTGGAGATGAATGTGATGGGAATTCTCTCATTCTTCTCATCCTTCACATCTCTGATTGGCCCTATTTATAAGTTCTAGAAGGGTGAGAGCCAAGAAGTCTGATGCTTCCTCTGTGCAACTTTTTTAATAAAAGAATATACCTTTTTATATGCATCTATTGGTAGAATAACTACCATTCACCATGAGATGCAGTCCCTTTGAGACATCCGCATAATAAAATCAACAAAAAAAATAGAATAATCAAAATTTTGAATTACCGAAAAAGTGAAAACCAGAAATAATAAATTAAAAAATTCCAACATATAATGTTTCTTGGTTGATGCTTCATTAGTCATGGTTTCGTTCTGATAGCCAAACTTGAATTGATGCATAATTCTGCATTTAGAATCTTATTATTCTCACTGCAACTCTGTTTGCAAGGCAATGCTAGGTGTCATTGGTGTTGCAGTATATTTAATCTACCATATATTCGCATTATAGCTCTGTTAATTACACTGCCCTTGTGTTAATTAAGTCAGACATATATGAAGCTGCATTATTTTTTAATCTGCCATATAATAATCCTGAGTTAAAGAATGTACATTTGGTCTGGTTTAAGGTTGGGAACACTTGTTGGGCATGGGCAGATGAACAATAGCTGATGGTCATACCTGACCTAAAACTGGTGTGTCCCTAAGAAAATGTACCTAGCCTCGAGCATAAAACTTTTCATCCTTCTCTGACCTAATTGACAATCAGCTTGAGGTCTGCTGTGAGCTCTAAATGCTAATGTTCTTGTTATCCTGTGCATGATGCTTGGGGTTGTGGAGTAAGGATTACTTTGCTTCAGTCAAGAAGCGTTTATGACTTGTAACTTGAAGGAAACTATTGGTGCAATGTGCTTTAGAAGAAGAGTTATCTTTTGATTAAAAATGAACCTGACCTTGTCCAGGTGATACATAATTCCAGCTATAATGGATTATATGTATTTCAAGCTCCGATGATCAGTATTTCAATCTGAGCATGACTTTGAACGAAGCCTTTTTCTTATATTATATGTTTCTTAGCCATCAACTGTTGGATTTTTCCTTCAAGTTGTCTCCTTCAGGAGGAAAAAAAGAGGGAAAGCTAACTCTTATCTCAGATATGCCAAAAACTGCTTAGACCTTATAGCTTCTCCTTTTTTCCCTCCTAGAAAAGATTGTTGTGTGTTTTTGGTAGGATGTCCATGTGTCATTAATCATGGATATCTTTATGGCTTCCTCATGGATAGGTTTTGGTTGTAATAGTTTTGCTTACAAAAATGTAATAGGTATGAGAAAATAATTACATGACAAGAGTTAAACTACTGCAGTCCATCTAACTAAGAAGTTTTCAGACCATGTGTTGGGTTGCAAGCAAGTGAATTGTACAAGTTCTGAAGTGAGCTGAGAATAACAAATTTGTTTGATAGATTCAACTGAAAACATTCTTTATTTTTTGGTCAACTATACAAACTGATAGAAAAAAATTATTTGGTACAGAAATCTGCAGGTGGAGTATTGTTGCCAAAGGCAGCTGTTAAATTTGAACGGTATCTAATGGGTGAGGTGAGGAATAAAAGAAGCATTGAGGATACCACTGCTTTAAGAGACCATCATAAATGATCAGTCATCAATGCCATATTTCTTTTTGACAGATTCTGTCCGTGGGTGCTGAGGTTGCCCAAGTGGAAGCTGGAAAAAAGGTACAACTATTGATTCTCTGGCTGTTATTGCATAGCTGATCAGATGATTTTCCAAGTGGAAGGGTCATGCTGTTGTGCTGTAACGTAGCATCCATGATAAAGACTTTCATCTGTTTTCCATGCATCTATAATCTTGTAGATTTGTTTTTCTTTTTTTATTAAAAAAAATCTATTTTTAATTTCTATGTTATGTCCATCTCTTAAAGTTTTAACTATCTTCTTTTCCAAGATATTTAACAAGAGCATGGGTTTTAGTAGCTGTTTTCCTTTAAATATTTCTGATAAAACTACAAATTACATGAACAAGCCATCAGTTTTCAAATTTTCATAAATTAGAAATACTCAGGGAGTTTAAATTGAAATGATTTTGTACCCCTTGAAGCTTGATTTCTGCATATTTGTATAAGTCATGCATGCTAGCTAAAGTATGGAAATCACCTTTCATCAGTTGGCAATTTTATACTAGGTACGTGTTATTAAATTTCTGTTGTCTTCTTAATAGTAGGTCCATTGTTGAATCACTATTCATATGCACTGTCCTGTAACACCTATTATTGTGTTAAGAATCACGGTATTCAAATGACATCTGTATTATGTTAGTTGGTGGTTTGTGAAATTTCTTCTATTCTTCTTTTTTTTAAATTGGAAAACTCACAAGAAATCAAAGATTTTGAACATTGATGCCATGAACTAAATGAAAGTATACTTAATGAATTGGGAACTGCCTGTTATGTTCCTTATTAGGTTAAATTTTAAGTTTTACTAGTATGGAAAAAAAAGAGACAAGGGGTTTGCTTTTGATGTCCATAACAGTCATATGGCATAAAGATCCTTGAATAACATAGAATCCATTAAAGGTGAGTCATCTGGCCTGTGTAAAAGGAGATCCATCAGTACAATTATAACTCTCTTGTTTTGAAGCCGTTACCAATGCAGCCATCCACAAAGCACCTCAATGTTTGTTGCATTTGTCCGAAAAAATCAAAATTAAATAGTACCACCTTCTTAGCATGCTATTCTAGTGGTTACTGTTGTCTTGCAGGCCTTGTTCTGTCAATGAAAGTATATTTGGACTGTTTAAAAATGTTTTGGTCAACTGCTGAAAGCATTTATTGGGGAGGAACAATTGATGAGCATATACAATGGCCTGATTTTGTTTACAGGATGGCCAGGCATGTTGGTATTTCTTTAGAAAAGTACTTGGGGCATAATCAGTTGATTTCCATAAAGTCATAGTTTTTGGGTGATTGAGTAAAGCAAATTGATTTTGTAATATGCCTGTTGTGGAAAGCTTCCTTTGAAAACGCAAATCTGGCTTAGCAATAGATTTGTGGAATCAAGCATATATACTCTCTTTAGGCATTACTTCAGTGACTGAAGTGGCAATTCATCTTTCTTGTATTTCATTTGCATATCATGCAGGGTTAACAGAGTTTTGAGGGTAGGATGATCATGACTGTGTCTGGGAGAAAAAACCCTCATAACAAGCTTTTATGGGTCTGATCCTGGGTTGAGTGCTATCTATGTTATTATAACTCCCCATTGATAAATTCCCACAGTGGATCTTTTGAATAAAAAATTTTGTCAATGGAATGTTTTGCATGAAGAGGAAGGTGCATATGGTGAATGCCTGCAGGCAAGCTTTGATTTTCTTTTTTTTTTTTTTAATAAGGTGCCTTAGTATTTTGCATCGATTAGTCATTTCGTTCACCATGGTTACATTGGTTTACAGTATACTGGAGTCCTTCAGTCTCTTGAAAAGTTCAAAATGTAGTCTTCTGTCCTTTTCTGGGAATCAGTTGGTAGAAGAAAGGTTGGAAGGCAGCAAAACTTAAAATAAGAGTATGAGGAGAATATTAAAATGACTAGTACTGTTGCTCAAGACAAAATTTTTTATTCGTGTAAATACATCCAGCTTATTATTTCCCTATGCCATAAAATGGAACTCACAATATCGAGCATTGTTGATATTATTTGATATTATACAAGAAGTGTACTCAGAAAAAAAACAAAAAAAAACAGTGAGAGGAAAATATGTTCTTGTTGGAATTTTTATTAACTGCATCATCTAGCTTTTGTGCTTTGTAATGCTTTTGTCTGCTTGCTTGTTACTCAAGAGGTCTCCTGCAATACTCCCTGGATCTTTTACTTTTATTGGTAATGTTTATTTTCTTTTGTATCATGGTAATGGTCCTTTCTGCTTTCCCTCTGATAGAGTGAGTATTTTATGTTAACCGGTGTGTGGCTAATACTCTTTCACTGCAGGTGCTTTTCTCGGATATCAATGCATATGAGGTAAGTGTTATTGCTGCAAAGAAAGGCATTCCTCTATTATGTATTTCATGTTTTTTATTGCACGCTAAGTGCAGCATGTTGTGTAGTATCCAGACTGATGACTTGTTCACTGGAAGTCTAAGTTGTGGCCTGAAACTTGGGGAATGAGGCATTGCTCATGTTGGTCAAACCTGCATTTTTCCCAACATGCTAGTATAAGATTGGGAATGATGCATTTTTTACATTTTTGTGTATGTGGTGGTTCTTAGGTTGGATTATTTACATCACCATTCACAGTTAGGAAACTTTAGTTTCACTGAAAGCAATTCTTGAATACTAAAGCTTCCAAATTTCCTTAAAATTTTAAATCCTGCCTGTAAATCAGGTCTCTGTATGCAAGCCATCCTTAGCCTTCAGATTATTTTCACTGATCTAATGGAAACTTGTCCTGGATGCTCTCATCCTGTATAAATATGAACGGCAGTTTCAGAATTTCCTGGACACAAGGGCCAGGCGATCTTCTGATTAAAAGGGAACAAAAAAAAAGGTAACATCAAGTTTTTTACCACTGGTCAACATGTGGATTAGAGCCATGTTCCTAAGCAAGAAAATGTTGTAGCTCTAATTTATGCTGAAGGAAAGCACTGTGCTGATAAATAATCATCATAGAGAAGTAGACGAAGATGGATGTTGCATCATTGAGCATTTACAGTAACAGATCTTCATTTCAATGGAGTGCTGATGTAAATGAACTAGAATTTCTACGCATGGCAGTTGAATACTTGGGCTCTAAATTCCTTTCGTACATGTGTGCAGGTGGATCTAGGGACAGATGCAAAGCATTGCTTCTGTCGAGCTGGTGATCTTCTAGCTGTGGTTGAATAGATTTTCAGCAAATTTGTTAGAGGTAGCTGCCTTTCAGCATCATTTGAGGCATTTTTATGAGTAATGAACAATTGTAGATGATGCATGTTCTTAGTTATGTAATGAAATTCACTGGCAAGTTTTGGTAGTCCAATTTGGTTCCACTGCATTGTCACCATCAATTGTTTCTAACCAACTGTTTTCATAGCACCAAGCTATTTATAAACTAGCATAAGAATGTCTGGAAATGCTTGTCTGCTTAATCTGCTTGCAAAGGCTAGATTTGGAACATGATGTAGATTGGCCTGTTCTCTTTATTTTTTAGTCTTGATGTCTGAACCTTTTTGTGGTGCACACGGTGATTAAATCAGATTGAGAAATTTGAGTTTGTGCACCTGGTTTAAGCTTGCCAATGGCCATGATCGATACTTTTGTGCAGCAGGCCTTTGAATCAGAAAACTGGTGGTTTGTAGTGAATCAAAAATTCTTCATAGTAAATTCTTGCATGCAGCATGGCATCACATGGTGTTATATTAATGCTCTACAATAGGGATTTGATGAAAACTGGTCTGATCTGAACTTAGTCCTGGAAACTAGACCTTAGATGGGTGACAGCTGCTAGTTTATCCTCCTCTGGTCAGACAATGAGCCCTTCCGGATTTGATTTTGAACCCTGTTTTGGGAATTTCATTGGGCTTGCATCTGATTCATGTACTTATTGTGGCAAGGCATTCCTATTGTTGTCCCCAAAGGTCCGTGTACAGGGTACCCCAAGTTTCTAGATAGTTTTAGATACCTTGGGATTGTGGAAACAAAGTACAACATAAATCTTGCAGTAAGCTCTCCGTCATAGAACATGGGGTTGAACAGGTGGGAGCACCCATCCTGATCATCATGTAGTGCTTGCTCTAGGCTGTGGCACAAATGGTAGTAAATGAACCACAAAAGCAGCAGAAAATAGTTTAAATGAAATGGATTTAGGGGTTTTTTTTTTTTTTTTTTTTTTTTTGGTAGATGTGACCGGTGAAGTGTTAAAGTTTTATGCTTACCATCTGAACTCCAGAACTTAAAACCAATGCGGTCAGGACGTAAGGAGGTATAGAGTTTGTAATTTTCTATGGACCTGAGTCTGCGGCATTTTATGTGCTGGGAGCAAACAAGCACCTCTGCAGGCTTCTCTGTTTTTCCCTACGACATTAAGCATCCTAAATCACGAAATGAAATAAATAATATGTAAAGAAATTTGGGTGCGAAGAAAAATCCAATTATATATAAAATATTTCTGCACAAGCTCTGTTTGGATTGAGAGAGTTGGAGAGGCGAGAAAAGGTAAAGTAAAAAAATCCTAGCGAGAAAAGAATGACAATTTTCTCACTTGGTGGTAAATTTAGCAAGGAGAGGGAAGAGGATGTTAAAATAACTTGTTTGGATCAAAGAAATGGAAAGAAGCATTTATCTTCAAATCATCATCATCATCATCTTCTTTTTTCCATTTCTCTAAAAGTAGAGATTTGAAGGGAAAAGAATCTCTTTTGCTGTCCCAAGTTTTATTGTCTCCTCTTTTCTCTTAGAACTAGGTTTCTCTTGGGTGCCTTGCCGTGCTTCTCTTACTCCTTTTCATTTCCTTTTGTTCTCGCTAAATTGTGGCTGTAAAGGCCATTTACATTCCCAAGGTTTTTCAATCAAAATTTGAGAATTTAAGGCAAATTTTGATATTGAAAACTTAATGTAATATTTTTAAAATAGTTTCATATTAGATGAAAAAAAAAAAAAATTTAAGTGGTTTCGGTCCACTAATGGATTAATTGGACCAGTAGATGAACTTGTAGCATTATAAATGGTATCAAAGTGATCCAGAAGTTAATGAATAAAAGGAACGAAGTTGATGAGTAAAAGGAACGAAATTGATGGGTAAAAAAAAAAGAGATATCCATAGGATGGTGTAGAGTTTTGCTATGTATAAAGCTATTTTTACAGCACCAAGATCTGGTTCGAGATAAATTCTAACTTGCGGTGTGCAGCATCAACGATCCAACTTGAGGATCTGGTTTGGAGTAGATTCTGGCTAACTTATGGCGTGCATCACTAACAATTCAGCTTGGGATAGATCTATTTAGTTTGTGGTGTGCAACGAGAATGTTGCATTATAAAGAAAAAAATTGTAATTCCTCAAAAATAGTTCTGCAATTGTGCTTTTGAACTATCTGATTTTGATTTGCTAACGAATTAATTAAGTCAATAAATGAGCTTAGAATGCTACACTTAATTAATGACATTTTTCTTTGCTCTAGCGCATGCAAAAGAACGCTTCATAAACCAGACAGCAACAGCTTCCCGTGGCTGGTAGAATCCTATCTAATAGCAAAAGCAATCTTTCACCTGATATAAAAATTTTGGTCGCTATAAAAAACATCCGAATACTATAATGATTTCAGGTTTGTTTTGGAGGGACTTCACGACTAAGATTTGGAGGACTCATTGTACTATGAACAACATCTCGAGCTTGATTCACTCCGTGATCACACGTTCCTCCTATGCTATCTATGTATTATTCTAGTGGAATTCAATGCTACTCTTATGAAAGAGTTTTTTAAGGGGGAGTGTGATGATTACTACCTTTCCCACGGTAGAGCCCGTTGCATCCTGGTTTGAAGTTGATGGGGAACATCAGCGAGAAAGACAAGTCATGATGGACCAACCACAAGGAAGTTTTCTGTCCGAACTGGACCAATAAAAGTTGCCAGCTCCCAGTCCTCGTGTTGCCTAAGAGGTTGAGCTTCTTCAAAATGACTCACCGTTGAGCTGAACAAAAGCCGACCAAATTGGAGGCACGTTAGTCTAAACAAAAAAATGCCAAGATTAATTGCAAATGCACTTCCTCACCATAAAAATCTCACCTCATCAAAATGAGAGAGCAATGATGAAAATTATTTCGATGGTTACTTCATGAAACTTTCATTTATTAAAGTTCAAACAAACAAATATTGCTGATGGTTAGTCCATCAGCATTGGCATTTACATGGGTTCGAAGAAACAAGCCTCAAACTCTGACATGAAAATTTCCCTCACAAAAAACTCCAACTTGAATGTGCTGACAAGTTAAAATATATATATATAATCAGAGATAATTATCATGGTAAAGAAATACTGGAACAAGGACACAGACTTCAGACTAAAAATTAACTCTTGTTGACAACTCAGCAGGATTTCCTTATTTCTCATTGTTTTCCGTTAAGGACTTGGATTGTGCTCATCTTGACCAGGGCATTGTTGAATAGAGTTGGGAAGTTGGATCATTAGCTTGCCATGAAACTATATTTTTGGTTGCGGAGTCCGAAGCCAAATTTTGGTCGACTTCGAGAATGCCTTTCTTCATAATGAGTTGCTTGTAGTAACTGTTATCCACTTTGTTTGCGCTAGATAAGTTCTGATCAAGGTTGATTGTATTATTCCCTGATGCTCCATTCGCAGGGCATCTAATCTTCAATGCCTTAACGAGAGCAGGATTCATGTTGGGATCGGCTTTCCCCGTTCCATTGAAATTGTAGAGGCGATTCATGATGAAAGCACAGTGCGTGACTCCAACCGTATGACCACCTATAATAAGCATTCAATTATCATTTGATGCTCGAGTCATAAATAAGATGTAAGTTGTTATGAGAAGTTGAGGGGCATGCACAGTTTAATTTTTGAGACAGCAATGCACAATGATATATATATATATATATATGTATGTATGTATGTATGTATGTATGTATGTTTGTATGTAGAATGAGAATTGAATATGTATACAATAACTTAGATGATTGTAATATATAAAGAAATACAGTGGAGAAGTTCTCTTGAACATGTGATATGTTTATAGAGATGATTGTTTCAACCCATAAAGTGAGATACTATTCTGCTTTATTTGAGACGAACAATTTCTATCCTTTTTTGATAATAGGGTTGAGAATGGGAACGAAGATTATTTTTATTTTCATTAGTAGAGACGGAGTGGAAATGTGAATAAGTATGTTCTTGCTTTTCTCAACCTAGTACCGTCCCCGCTTATTGGCTCCGTTCTTAAGTATTACAATACCTTTATATATTTTATATTTATAAAATTATCTTCATAACAGTTTTTATTGAAAATTCATATATGTTATTAGAAGAGAGGTAGGACGAGGATGAATATTTATCATTTTCTATAGGATAGAGATGAGAATGAAAAAAATCTTTTCCTACATAGATAGAGATTATTTTCTATGGCAGGGGCAAACCGAGTCCGATCTTGCCCTACCTTATTGTCACCTCAATATGTTTGTGGGTGAAAAGTGGGGGTAAAAATAAGAAACAACATCCGACTAATGTGATTCGAGAGTCCTCAAAAGCTAATTCTCCATTCAAAGGAAAAGGTCACAACCTCCATGGGTGCGACTCCAGAAGCTGACAAGCAATGCAGATAAACAGGCATGGCCTATGTACCTTGCCCTTCAGAGTCTTGCATTCTCGAGTATTCAAGAGAAGGAATTCTGATGATCTTGGAGCATGAATGTGCCAGGTGTGTGCATATGATTCCAATTATTACTTAAGGCTTAATTGTTTAATGATCTCAAATGCGGGAGGTGAGTACCTAATAGGAGAACCATTTCAGTTGCATTGAGTGCCTTCTTTTTAAATGCATCGATCGCCTGCGCCACCGTTGCTGAAGGAGATGGGAGATCCACGTTGCTGGCAAGCGAGACCTTTCCATCCCTCCTTCCCATTGGTAATTCATACCGCAACCCCCCACCCTGTTTTACAAATAATCCATCATGAATAATTTGATCACCTTGATAAGAAAAAGAAATTACCTCCTCAGCTTAATTACCAGGGCAACTGCAACTTACACCAGGACAGACCTCCTTCTCCAATGCAGTTTTAACTTGGTCGACAATGTCGAAGCCCCTTACGCTCTGGTTTGGAGGTGCAGTCTTCTCGCTCGAGGGGCTATCCAAGAGTATCGATGCATCGCATCCCTTCACAGATAAAACATCCATCAATAATGAGCTTACTTCAATCAATACACTACTAGCAGTATCTTTCTAGATTGGTTAGAACCGATGGTAACCTAGGCCTGGCTTTGTATATAAAGCTGGTAGAGCTGGCCTAGTTCATGCAATAAACCACTAAACTTGTTCCACCTTTATAAATACATCTCAACAGTTGGACAAATTCTAGTTCAGCCCGCTGGCCCATTAATGCTATCATTAAAACCAAATAAACAAAATAGAGAGGTATGCATGTACGTTAGCAAAGCAGTCATGGAACTGCATTCGGAGGAGCGCAGCGACGATGGTCCGGTCTCTCCTGAACCGAGCAGCGACAACGCCTCGGATGATGGCCTCGGCGTCATTTCGGCCGCATTTTCCACTGTAGAATCCCAATTGCAGCATGCCGTGACAAGTGGTGCTGAGGTTTAGCACTGCAAGGGCAAGAAGGACGGCGGCGAGCATGAAGGACTTCATCTTGGTTGGATGTGTGACTTACTTGTGAGACATTGGCATGTCTCTAAAGCTATTTATAAGGCTAGGAGACTGGTGAAAGAGAGAGAGAGAGAGAGCTTAGACTTTCCGTTCGGTAGAAATTTATTTAATAATGGTCAAGTGGCATACCGGAGCTCACGAATTACGAGTGATAATGCCATCACGTCTTCTAGGTTCAAGGCTTGCTGCTGAATTTGGCAATTGCCATCGTGCTCTCCGCGAAGGATGGTTAATGCTCGGCTGTCTTCAGGGAAACGTTTGAGTCCGCCCTTCAACAAATCATCAGAGACACCTCTTAGGATTAAATTTCAAACGGTAGTGTAGACTTGGTCAACTTCGTCCAAGTAACTAACCAAATCTTTCTTCAACGAGAAAAAAACCTCTCCTATTTAACCTTGTCTTTTTTTTTTTTGTGAGAAGATCATCATTTTAAGTTTTCGTCCTTGCAAGTCCATTAACAAAGGCATCATCTTATAACCCAAAAAAGTGAGGCAACGGAGATCTTGTTTTGTACGCATGAAAGGATTCCTTATCATCTCCCATAAGGGGATGATTATAAATTCTAGGATTTCTTTTTTCCGTTTTCTGTGCGTGTGCTTTTTATAATACCTTTTTAGGGGCAAGATGGCTGGTCTAGCTGTCTTGGTTATGATTTCTTGTTGGAGGCTCGATCAACGAATGTGTGCGTACATTTTTGTGGATTTGCAATATTATGATGTCTCCCAACGTACGACAAATAAAGCATATTTTAACGAGTTATGCTCCAAGGCCAAATCTTGACTAGGAACTAGAGCTCTTAACAGCAGTAGAAGATTGGATAAAGCATCAATGCACTCGTTCACAACCCATTCATTGTTTAGTCCCCCAAATACCTGAGGCTTCCGCGCCATTGAGAACTGAGGGGTACGAAATATTCTGATTATATAACACAATTGCCCATCTAAATTAATTAGACCGACACGCAAGAAAATACCATGTTGAATGGTAGTTCAAAAAGCCTAGACGTTTTCGCTCCAATCTCGAACCTGGCTTTTCAGTTCAGGTTATTAACAGTAGTTAAGCATCCTAACTACCAGCAAATCTCTAGTTTGCTTTCACCTTGTCCTTACGGTTAGAAATTATCAATTTCCGCTTGCATATTACTAATAGATCGTGTAACTGCTAGAAAGGTTGCAAAAAAGAT
This sequence comes from Metroxylon sagu, assembly GCA_017589505.3. Lineage (NCBI taxonomy): Eukaryota > Viridiplantae > Streptophyta > Magnoliopsida > Arecales > Arecaceae > Metroxylon > Metroxylon sagu. Next base: position 342,066 of record JACVBY030000574.1, on the reverse strand, counting down.
ATTGCGCCACTTGACTTACATATAAGGGCATCATTTATGGCGGAAACATGTATGAAAATCCATGGGAGAGAGAAAAGGTAGAGGATCATCTGGCAGCAGACTTTGGAACTTCCACCTTGTCTCCATCCAGAAGACATCTGGCCAATCTTGGCAATAATAAAAATTAAAATTGTCTATGCTCACAAGGACTAACAAATCTATGAGAACTAGCATGCCTCATGATAATGAGAAATAGCAAGCATAAGAAACTCATGCTCACAAGAAAAATACAAAAACAAGCAAACCACCCCACTCACACGTAATTCTGATTAGGTAAGCTGGTTATATGTTAGGAGCAGTAGTCCCTTTACAAAAATACTTTGTATATTATAAAACAACTCATCCACGAAATTCCTAATTAATCACTATCAAGCTTGTAAATGATTGGAAAGGATCGGCCACCTTTCAACACGACCGCACATCATTTTTCTGCGGACATTTTTCAACACACACACACACACACACACACACACACACACACACACACACACACACATATATTATAATATGTGCATGCACGATGATCACTCACCTGCACAGTTTCCGTCGTTTGCTACGTAGGCAGAAAGAAATGCCACGATACCTTCTATATAGGCACAAGATGCTTCCTCCCAATTGCAGCTTCTTTTGATACAACTAACATAGCTTCATAAAGAAAAAGAATGGGGTAATCCTTTCCTCAGCGCTGGCTGTGCTGGAGGCTAATAGCAATTGCCATCTCATAACGTCATGCCCACCAATCATCTTATAACTGGTGTGCCATGATGTAATCGTGAGAAGCAAATCCCTCCAACCTGCCGTTTCTTCATGCACAAGACTGCAGAGGCATGTGTCAGCACAACCATGTTGCTGGATGCAAAGAATGTATCCCATCACAAATGGACATCCCACTGTAGCTCAGCCATTGTAATGAAGTTTTTGGCTGGGTGAGCTCTGACTTGGCGTCTGTGGAGGATGCAAATTCTGAAGATGAGTGTTGTAATGAGTAAAGGGTTGAGAGTAGAGAGGATTCATCAGGCCCTGCCCAAGTCAAATAATTATGACTTCATAATTTACAAACAAAACAAAATTAAGAATTCCAGAGATGACATGCACCTGTGACTGAAGAGGACTAGGTCCAGCCATGCTAAAATGGCTTTGGGACGACTCATCTTGCAAAGGGTCATTCAGTCCTGCTTGGGTGAAAAGACCTTGTGACCCATGAGGCATGTAGTCCTGGGTAAAAGGTTTAGGAAGCTTCAGCCAAAGAAATGAAGGATGGAAACACAAAAGATTCTTTTAAGGAGTTCATAAATTATTAGGGCAGGAAGAGCCAAGTGACTTTGGAGTCCACCTACCTGTGATATGAAGTCATTTCCACTGCCCAAATGGGAATATGCTGGCTGTGAATTCTGGTTCAAGTAACTTCCTGGGAATCCAGCCTGTCCTTGAGCAACATAATCAACACCATAACCACTCTGAGAAGCCTGTACAACACAGCAGTAAATTGCTCCACTTTAAGCACAATCTAGAATCTAAGCAACATAAATGCTGCAAGAGCTTTCTAAAGAAGTAAAATAAAAGTTCATTTGATTGCAAATATAATGGCCAAAACTGACATTTCGGAACCGTGCTGTCCTGCTATTTAAATGTGAGATCTATACTGAGGGCATCTTTTGTGTTACTTTTAGAAAAGTCCTTTTCCAACTTTTGCAAGTCAAAAGTACGTCCTATAAAAGGAAGAGTTTGCTCAAAGGAAAGTCAACTTCTGTAAGAACTCAACAGAAGCTATACACCAAGCACGCCCCTGAACTCCTGGAGAAAGTCTCACTTGAATCTAAGTTGTCACCAGAGATCAAGGTTTGAAATACTAAAGAGTCACATCGCGATAATCGAACATATTGTAGAGCACCCCAATATCTACTCATGGTGTAACCAAAGACCTTATTAAAAAAGGTTAGCAGGCTAGCTAGAAGGTATTATTTAGGCTCTTTGATCCTGTATAAGTAACTAAGATCTATCCAGTGCAAAATCGACAAGGAACTTGATGGACACCTGCATAGGCTCTCACGTATACCCCTTATTCAAGCTCTGATGTCCTTGCCAGGCTAAAGGTCCAAATCCAAAATCAATCAAATCTGATCACAATCATAAACATCACAATCAGCTTATGGTCAGTTTCAAAAGAGTCTATTTGCAATGTCTTCTAATTCACATGGACCATGAGCCAAGTTTGCTCTAATACTATTTGTCACACAACTTAGGACCTCCCTCATGAAGGCTAATTGGAAGATATTATTTGAGATCTTTGACCTTGTATAATTACTTAAGATTTATCGGTGTATAGTCGATATGCGACTAAACACATGCCAGCATGGGTTCTCATACATGATTCATTGGAACATGAGAGGAGTGCGTTACAATTTAAAAACATTGGATAAGTTATGCATAAGGTTCCAGCATAATCCCACTAAGAGAATCCAAAATGAGGTATGCAGCAAGTTTCACGAGGCATGCTAAAAACATTTATAAGACAGAGCAAAGTATTAATTATTAAGCAGAAAATATGTATGATCTGGCATATCCAAAGTTGATAGATGCATCCGAAGCACAAAAACTGAATCAATCAAGCTGCTGACCTTCCTAAACCATACAACACACATACTGCATTATCTGCAGTTGAATTGAACACACACTGCATTGCAAACCAGCTGAATGCCTGCTAGAATATTCAAGTCATGATCATGAACCATCAATGTAAAGCTACAATTGCCACCATTCTAGGTATGTATAATACTCCTATAGTCAAGTCTATATCATAAATATGTTAAAGATAGTGCTACAGCATACTTGCACCTAAGAAAATCATGCTGTAATCGTACTGTAATACTCGCCCACCTAAAGGAATTTTTTGGGATAAGCAAAATTACTTGTTCCACATGGTTCAAAAATACTGCTTTTCCAAAACTATAATGATACCAATGCACAACATAATGCCTTTTTAGCATGTTCAAGCCAGCTTAGAAATAAGAAAACATGAAAAATTGAAATGAAAACAAAAGCTTGCTGTAGTTGAAAAGTGCCCCATAAAGCAAAATGCCATGGGCCTGGCAAAACACTAAAAAGAAAGGCAATAATGAGAAAAGCGTGAAAACTATAATGGTAAAATTTGGTATAATAACGGGAAATACAAGATAATAATTACAAAAGCATCTCAGCAATTTCTATTTTGTTAATTAACATGTTTATTTATTGTAATAGTGTACTCTTCTGCATACTAGACAAGACCTTATGTGTCTCTAGGTGGTTGACCAAGGATCCAATCCAGTTAGGAGGACAAAGACAATTGCAACTAGCCAACTAATCAGTAATGACACATAATCAAAGTTGACCCTGCACCCTTCTTTTTCTTCTTCTCAATTCCCATGCCACCCTTACTAGTCTATATACAAACAAAGACAGTGGATAAGTGAGAGGTAGAGCTAATAACTATATTTCTGTTGCAATTTGTTACATAAACTTTAAAATACTTTTCTTTCCTTTCCTTTTTTTCTTCTTTTTGGGTGGGGGCATGTCAGTGTGTCATCAATCATCCATAATGAACTTCAAGGTGACTATCTGCTATCTATTATTATCCATCAGCAAAGTTGAGAACATTGTCCAATAATCAATAGAAAGAACACATATTGATAGAGAAGTTCAAAGAAAGATGAGTGGAAGCAATCTATTCTCAAGGTTCTCCCTGGATTGGGGTATTTCCATGGAAAATGTAAACCTCATGGAAATTAAATTATCAAATCTGTTAAGGCAAGATTTTAAAGATCCAAAAAAACCATAGAAAGAAACAGATTCCTTGAGAAAAATAAAATCCATTCATTTTGGATTTTTCTTTCCCACATTTTGTGATCAAAGTGCATCGTGATATTCCTCAAAACAAAACAATACATATTGAAACTAAGCAGCACCCTTCCTAATCCCATCCTTAAGTCATCTGCTGCTATTCTTTCCATCTTATACTCAAATGGGTACCTCAGCTTATGATTTGCTGGGTACTCTCCTCTTGCCCGGCAATCTTGATGCACCAGCTTGCAATATAGTTGTGTTAGACTTGTATTCAAATATTCAATATATCTAAACTTTCTTTAGTTTTAATACAATTTCCTATGCCCTGTAATTATTTAAAAAAGAGAAATTGAAGATAAAACTAAACTGAAGTTGTATGAGTGGACCTAGAAATGCTTGCTTAAATAATAGGATTTTCTGTATTATATGGTTGCTAAAGAATTCAAATATCAGATCTCCAAAGCCAAATGAAAATTGTTGATCCTTGCTGTGACATGGTTTATTTCTTAGGATACTACAGTAATTCCTTCTTTAATATTCACTCTTACACTAAGATAAAGATCTTAGTCTGAAAGAATAGTTAAGAGACCAATTTCAAGTCAAGATAGATTATAGTCTAGTGTTCAACTAATTTTGACTATAATATTTTTTCCTGAACATTTTCCTAGAATTAGACAAACAACAAATACCAAAAGATACCATGGTCAAAACTTTCTTGGTCTTCTCTTATTATAGCATCACTCTAATCCTACATTTTTTCAATTCTTGGGTAATTTTTGTCCAAATATCCAAACCCACCCTCAAAAGGCTTCAACTTTTAATGACATGGTAATCAACCGAATCGCTGACCTTCCAATGAGGAGGGAAACGATCAATAAGTCACACTAAAAAAAAAAAAAAAACCAATGTAAGTACCTTAATAAGTAATTAATTTACCATGAACCCTATTTGAACAAGAAAAACAAAACAAATTATTATGATCTAAATAATCAGGGAGTGAGCAGCTCTTCTCTAAATTGCAGAGACAAATGTTCTTGTAGTGAATACTTAGAAAGGTTTATAAATGACAGTGGTTTTGCATAATAAAATTACTAAGTGAAAGTAAGGTTTTAAATCCCATAGAACCAAGGTGTCCCAGTTCTCTACAAAATGGGATGTCTTGTTCTCCCGCCCCATCTCGATAGGTGTCATACTTGAGTGTCTTGGTAGGTTCACCGTGCCTCTCTTCCTTTCTTTTCCTTCTTTCTTTGTTTGCTTTTTTTTTCTTTTTTTCCCTTTCCTTTCTTACTTCTTACTTTGCTTTCTTTTTTTTCTTCACTCATTTCTTCATTTCCCTTTTTCTTGTTCTTTCTTCCCCTTAATCCCTTTTTCCTTCCTTTCTTTTTCTTCTCCCTCCCTTCTGTTCCTTTCTTCCTTTTTCCTTCTTATCTTTCTTCTCCTTTTCCCTTCCTCTCTTTCCTTTTTTTTCTTCTCCCTTCTTTACTACCTTCCTTTTTTTTTTCTCCCTTTTCTCCTTCTTTCTTTCCTTTTTTTTTCCCTAATCTTCTTTCCTTCCTTTCCTTTTTCTTCTATTCTTATTCTTTCCCCTTTTTTCCCCACAAGTGGATAGCTTTTAGGGTCGCGCCCCTATCCCAATCCCATCTTCTCACAAGAATGGGATGGGACAGCCAAGATACCACACATCCAACAAGGACTTAAAACCTTGAGTCAAGCCACTTCATGCTGTATTTTGAGACATGTCGGGCCTGGAAGATGGGCATAACAACATCAATGATTTAGGAAGAAGAGAAACTAAAGGGAAATCTATGCTGACACATAAAGCAAACTCTCCCAAATGTCTGCCTTGGTCATTCAGCATACCATGATGTGATTTCACATGATAAGAACAAAACAATGGTATAGAAGGGGCAGGTAAAAATCTCTAAAGAAAAAAATGGAGTTGCTTTGATTGGCCAAAGCCCAACACGGATGCATGGCAATCGACATTGCTCCTCACATGCACATTGCATGCAAATATGGATAATAACAAATGGAAATTACTATGGACTTCTCCACCATTAAGATAAATTCCCATTCAAATTCGATATTTAATGTATTAATCTACAATGTTTCCTAACCAAGATTCGAGCAACTTATGATGGACCTTTACAAAACCAAAGAAGAAAACTGCAGAATAATTGCATACCTGTGTAGAGAAATCTGCGACATTATATGCAACATGTGATCCTTGGCTTTTAAAGTCATCCCCCAAAAAATCCTAATAAAACAGGGGCAAGTTCAGCATCTGGTAACAGCTGAAAAGAGCAGAATAAAGAAAAGCCTAATCTGAATCAGGACATACCTGAGACATGCCACCCATAGAAAATCCTTCACGGTAAGTTTGACTAAGACCTTGAACTGGTACCTAGAAGAAAGTAAGAACAAATTCACAATGCAATCAAATATATCTGACTTGAACGACAATGCAATCAAATATCTATGACTTGAACATTAGACACTGGAAAGAAGGTGGCAAACCTGTGTCATTAGTCCAGTTTGGGATAATGGACCTCCAGCAGAAGGCTGACTGTTTGGATTGTCCAAGGCAGGGAAATTAAAAGCAGAACTGATAGCACCCAAAGGTTGCTGTGAGGTTTGCTGATGTGCAAGGTGGCCGCCAATAGGGCCACCAGCATTACCACGGCCAGCCCCAAAACCCCTATTCCCAGGTTGAGGGACCTGTGAAACAGCTCCGATAGGTCCATGAATAGCTTCACGAGTTGGAATTGCATATGGTTGGGAGTGGGGGCCTCCAGGAAAAGGTGGAACAGGGATTCGAGGTAGGGGATATCCCACTGGGTGCATACCAGGCTTATGGGTACCATTTGGTGGACCAAATGGCATATAAGCGTGAGCTGGTTTGCATAGAAGTCAAGAAGAAATTAGGAGAGAAATATATCAAGATAATAAAGACTGTTTTCATTCATATAAAAACAACATAATTGACATAAGAGAAGCAATAAGCTTGACAGAATGTAATGAAATTGCTAAGCCTTGAATGAAATTTTGGTCAGATATGAAGCATGTCTACTCATCCAACAGGTTAAATAGCATACCTTTACCGCGCCCACCTCTTTTGTCAGCATTAGGGCCCGAAGGATTGATCGGCCCAAAGTTGTCAGCATGCACAATCCCTGGACCACCCCCAAAGAAAAGTCTACGGTCACTGTAAATCTGTTGGGCATCAAAAAAAAGCAATCAGGACATCTAACCAAATTATTTTTCCACTGATTCAGCAAGAAATACATGTCACTGTAAAGATGTAATTGAAAAGAACATGGAAAGTCAAGAAAATGCCCCAATACATCTTTTCAGTGTGGGCAACAAACCTTCCTGGGCTTCTGAAATTGTACCATACTTTGCTTCAAGTTGTTCAGGGGCCCTTCTACAAGGCATTCATGCTCCTGTAAACAAAAATTAATAGAAAGGATCAGTTGCACCTGCAACCATTTAGTAATTAGGTGCTGCATGGATAAGGACATAAAATTGGATCATGATACATAATTGAGTGTCCAATTCAACAAGAGTGGCAAAAACAGTTAAGAGCATGCAGAATAAAGAACTCTATTAATAATATTATATTCATGATTTTATATGGATTCTTTGATATGGTAAGATCAGATAATTAAAGCAAACTATTTCTCAAATGGTCCATCCTCTGCATACAATACAAAAAGGTGCTTCTAACGTGTTACTGACAAATCAAGGCCAATTGATTATTTTATAGATTTATCATGGCATTTTTTAATGTGTACATATAAAGGTGAGTTTTCATATACCAGTGATTTCGAGGGATCTTATAAAGTGAACAGAAGAATTCTGTTGTCCAAATTCTGCCGATCTATAAACCATAAAATAAATGAATTTGATAAGTATCCAAAGTTTCAACACATCCAAGTTGCAGATACATCTTGATTGGGAATACTCGGGTTGGACATGAGAGTCCATGCAACACTGAGTGAAAGGCCTCAGCAAGCTGTGCTAGTGTCTCAACAGTCCAAATAGAAGACCCTCCAAAAGAAAACCCTCAATCATCACTAATTTTTAATGCACTTAGTTGACAAATAATGAGAAAGAGATTTATATAATAATCTAACTGGTGCATTTCTTTCATATACAAGTTAAAACACATATATTTAGTTCAATATTCGCAAATTCACAAAACGAATAATACTGGTCCCACGGCAATTCACTGGCCAAATTATTGTCAAGAGAAACAAAGACAGTGAAATGACCAATAAAGTCACCTGATGATCAAAAAATTTCAACATTGACAATATTATTTTCTTCAGGTAACCAGCAAACCATATCCCACCAAATCGTCATCAATAGGTTTCAAGCATAATATTTTCAGATTCACAATTTTGCCTTCCACCAAATTTCTTAATGCACTCAAAGCAACTAGGATGACAGAAACTTTCCAACTTCATTCCTTTATTCAAACTTTTAGGCTGCTTGATTTTGTAAAACAAATCTGTTTTCTTACAGTTCAAAGTGAAAATGCACAAAATAAAACAGACTGAATTTTCCTCAATGTCCGAAGCTCTTCGTTGGTTATTGGTCACATCAGAGAGATCCAACCTTTTCCTTGGACACTACTCCAGTTTCCAAAGCATCCACAAGGATAAATCCTCCAAATATTACAAAGGGATCCCAAGCAAACCAATTCATATGAGCCTAAAGGCGCAATCACATGCTAAACACTTCTAGAGGTTCATAAAGTCTTCATATGTAGGGGTCTTCATAGCTGGCTCCTATGAACAATAGGTTTCAAATACCAGTTGACAAAAGGATCTCAAATTCTTGACTTTCCTTTTAATGCTGGCCGTAACAAAACATCAGAGGTACCTTACCAATAGTGAATCCTGATCAGTCTATTCTCCAATTAAAGCAATAGTGAATCCTGATCATTCTATTCACCAATTATCTTATTAACAACAATTGACCAGCATTGAAAACTAGCAATGATAACAGTTGTTTAATCCACTTAATCAATTTTTTCTTAAATCCCAAGTTGGTCCCAAAGACTTAGAGAAAAAACAAATTCATGATAGCATAGGCACCATCCAAGTCAATGTTGCTTTTATTGTGCATTTGCAGTCAGTCAGAGGGGGACAAACATTATTCCATCTACCTCAAAAGAAAGCACTCCAACCTTTCCCAGGTAAGGGTGTCAAGGTCTCCATCAACCTCTCAACATAACCTTATAATTTCCTAGACATCACATAATGACTAATAAGTTTGAAGCCCTTGAGATTGGTCAAGAATCCAGTTCCCAGAAAATTAAAATATAGTACAAGAGATACACTTACAACGTCTTAGGATGCCTGAACAATCCATCTGCCAGTAATTTACAATTGATAGTTGTCATCATCTCAATAATGTGGAGGAAAGGAACCACCAGACAGGTTTGACAGGCCTCCATGCACTTACAATCCTGCTTTTCTTAGAGATATTGGATTCCACCGAAAAGATGGTCTTCATTACCCTAAATAGGATTTGGAAGCCCAAGATTACTCCAATAGGAGAAGAATTTCTATCCGCTTATAAGTTCTTCTCATTGTTAGACAAAAAGGAATTGTTCAGGGACAAATTATACAGGCATTCAAACAGCCACTAGACCCAAGGGACCAAGACTCTTCTATTCATTATAAGAATGTAAAAGCACAACAAAAAGCATGAACTGCAATAATCAATCTTTAAGATAAAAGTGAGGAACACCCATCTCCAAGTAAACTTAATCTCCTTTACCAATTATGATTGTGTTGGATTTAGATGAAGTAATATAACCTAAGGGATTATCAATCTACTGAAAATTAATGGGGTTGGGCAAAAACAAACAATAATAATACCGTTGCAACAAGTATAAAGAAAAATTGGTTTGGCTTTGCATGCTTCACATGGGCACCTAAAGAAGCATGCAACATATAGGACATGCAGCAACACATGTGGAGGATGCACACCATGGCTTAACACAAGATTGACAGTCATACAAGCCTAAAATAAATGCTTGACATGCAAATGCAACCTTCAGTAAAAGAATGACGGGCCTAATCAGACATTATTAAGCATCTTAAAAAAAAAAAAAAAAGATAAAATAATCAAATATTTTAGCCTTTTGCCTATATTACTGGTTGCATAATAATTATGCAGTTAAATGGATATCAAAAAAGAAAAAGACACCTTGTAATGTGTCAATAAGCTATTCCATAACGGTTGCTTGCTAAGGACTTTTGGATTCCCCAAAATAACAATGCCATAACGAGCTCGAGTTAGTGCAACATTCAATCTGCGTGGATCATTAAGAAATCCAATACCCTGCAAAAAATACATACAAAGAGAGCACCAAAAACTCAAAAGTTAAAATTCCATAAACTAAAAGCAGCCATACACACAGCAACTATGCTTTAATCCAAACAGAAATGATTTTGTTGTAAAATTGAAAAGTGGAAGCTATGAAATTCTAGACATCCAGAATCCCTTGGAAGCTGCAAGAGGACCATTGACTGCAAATTCTACATCGCAAATAATAATAATGGGATTTCAACCATCATAATCTTATTGGTCTTTATGTGCCCATCATGGTTGCTACAATATGGAGCAAACTTCTGATATGGCAGTGCCAAAAAAGTTTTACCAGCCTATTAGTTGGAATTGATTCATGTGACTGGCAGAAACATAGGTATGATGAGGTCATATTGCAAGCCATTAATAATTGCATTCTTATCCTAAAACATTGTTGATACATTGCAGTAATGTGCCTTAGAAACCAGGTGTCCAAAAGAAAACTGGTGGCAGCACACCAAATGTTATTACCTGCTGAAGCTTTAAAAACATTGCATAATGGCTTGTGGAATGAAAATAATTAATGCTCAAAGGCTTGGTTGAGTTGAAGACTAGACTTCAATATCAACCAAACATATGTTTTCAATGAGTGGTCGAATTTCTAATGAATTGGTAGCATTCTACGTTTCCTTATGAACCCCTAAGAACTGATGATGCGGACCAGGTTATTGCAAAAAGAAAAAGAATAAAAGAAACCACCTCCTTTGGCAGTCAAAATGTTGTTTCCATTAGCAGACTTCATGAATCAATAGTTAAAAAAAAAAAAAAAAAAAAAAAAAACCAGCCTCAGAGACACTCTCATGTTCCTTCAGCTATGTCAGATGTATAGTTTAATTAATTTCTAATAACAAAGTTGTGATGGTGTGTCAAAATATGACAGATGAAAATAATAGAAAATTTTAGGGCCCCTCATATGAAAAATATAAATGACAGTGAGTTGGTTGGAATTAATTGAAATGCTCCAACATAACCAATGCCACCAATCTACCATTATCATATTTTTTGCACAAAAAATCCTCATTCCATGTATGCACAAGCTAGACAAAGTGCAACTTCAAATTCATCAATGTCAAACTAATGGCACACAATCACCTACAATCATCATGTCTTGTTTTCTTGGTCAAAAGACATGCAAACTCATTATATCCTAGTACTCACCAATCTATCATAAGAATTAGCCTCTTTGGAAGCTCTCTAGGATACAAGCTTAAAAAATTACACAATAGAGATACATTAGGGAAAGCACGTAGCTTATAACTAGCATCCAATTCAAATAGGTCTGATTCATTTATCCAAATATACAATATATCCGATGATCAAGTGCCATGAAAGGTAGATACATGCAACTTCCAATTCACCAAAGTACAGCCAATGGATGCATGATCACCCACAGTTCTCATAATTTATTTAGTTAGTTAAAAGGGCTTTAAACTAAACCAATCCTTGCACTCACCAAAGCAGCTCAAAATTTGGACCGTAGGAAAGCTTGGCCCAGACAAGGCAGTGAGATTAGACTTTCTTCCGTAGAGATGCAATAGGAAAAGATTATAACTTATAGCTAGCCTTCGGCTCATACAGGTTTGCCTAACTATTTAAATGCAGGTTATATTTGAGATATAACTAATTAGGTTAAAATATAAGTAACTTATACAGACAAGCAGCGCTCTAATATCATTCAATGGCATCACATGAAATTAGCAATGGAAAGAATCAACCGAACATAAAGCCTTCCTCAAGCATTTCATCACAAAATGGAGCTTCAGAAATTAACAGCCTATATTAATCAAGGCACACAACGTATCTACCGTATGTGAGCTTCAGAGCAGAAATTCCTCTTCATTCATTGCATGTCCAATTTAAGAACAAACTACTAATACAAAGTTCATGTTAAAGCCATTATACCAAATTGAATGAATGATCCAAGAATTGCATCAAAAATCTTTTAGATTCAATATCTAATAAATAAACTAGTACCTGAAGAATCCAAAAAGATTATAATTAAGGAAAGAAAAATCAACCTGATGTTCATTGCTCCGTACACAAGACAAAATAATGTAATCTTTTTCTCTGCCCTGGAAGGAGTCAACACTGGCAACCTGAAAGGAACAAACATGTTGAAGTAAACCCATCTGAAAGGGCAATTAACATAGTGAAGATTGATGTTAACCTCAATTTCCTTATAGAGCTGTTGCCTAAGAGCACCATTTCTTGACATATAATTAACAATATATGCCCTTTGTCCTTCATATGGTGTTATAACACCAATCTGCATGATTGCAAAGAAGATGAGTTTCAAGAATATAATTTAGGTAAAAAGGTATCAGAGAAGTTTAAGCGAGTGTACCTGACTAGGTATGACACCACTTCTCAAAAATGTTGTAACAATTTTTTCAACGTTTGCAGCCTCAGTTCTATTTAGGTAAGACGTTCCACTTGCACTTATCTCCTCTTGTCCCATCTAAAAAAGAAGATGCAACTTCAACAATAAAACATAACAATCCAGACCCTCCATAACATAAAATGCTGCAAGTGGATAACAACAACGTTAATAACAAATATATCAGATACCTGGACATAAAAGAACATAGGACGATTGGGAACCGGCCAAGGAAAATCAACACCAGATGATTGCCTTTCATTTATTGTTACTCCATTTTGAAGGGTGCCCTCATAGAAGCTATTAGAAGGAAATTCTGAGAGGGAAGGATGCATCCTATATTGGACCTACAAATTCAAACAAGCTTTGAAGTTGATAAATAGTCTCCCAATCAAACAGCAAGAAACATAATGACTACAAGCAGTAATCTAATCAAGTGAACAGAAAACCAATTACATCAGCTAAAAGTATAAAGAAATGCAAAGAGTTCATATTTCCACAAGTATAGTAGGGAATTCAAAACTAATAAGCCAGAATATTCTCCAGCATTTGCTTGATTAAATTATTCTTTTCCCTGTATTTCTTATCTCTTCAGTGTCAAGCGAAGATTGCCAATTTGTTCTTAGAAATGTCATGTAGGATGATGCATTAAAAATAGGCAAAGCAATAATGATGAAATTTACAGGGAAAACAGGAAAATATGAATGGTCTAAAAGAATGCACATCAAGAACAATTTGAACAATAGCATTCCGAAGCAATAGGCGTTCACCTTAACAATGTACGCAACATTTCCAATGAAGAGACAGAAACTTGGGTGAAAAAACCTATTTTTAAATTAAATAGTGGCCTTACTTAGTTGACATGGTGATATAAAAAATAAATAAATAAAAAAAAAGATCCTTAAGTAAGACCATTATGATGGAGATTAAAACTGCATTTATTTGTCACATTATGTATGTACATATGCAGGCGCATGGCAGGCCAGAAAAATATTCTTATGCTTTTATAACATAAGAAAGCTATTATGTAACCATGGCATGGACACGGATCTAGTCTGGAATTGGGAGGCCTATAGACAACAAAAATTTCCAGCACAGTAATAAATTGCCCATGATAGAACATCAAAACTATGTTTGATTTTTAGACAAATAAACAGCACAAGGATACAAAAACAAGTTTTGTCACTGTTAAGGAATTGCCAGAATAAAAGATCTGTTCTCATAAAAACATGCTGCAAAGGAGCCTTGGAAATAGTCTCTTTTCAACACTTAGTATCAGCTGATAAATGAGGAAAGAAAAATGAGCAGTTAGCATAGAAGCAGAAACAGCTAAAGATTCCGCACATTCTTGCATCCACTAACACCTAATTATGCTCTCAAAGTTCTTTTAATATCACAACAGAAGGAATTTGCAGGGAAACTTGCTCTACTTGGACAAAGAACCAGGCCCAGATCTACCTTATAGATGCTGCAAGAACATTTTAGTTTAAAAGTAAAAGAATTACAGAACTGTGAGACAAAGGAACAAGAGTCCAGAAAGGATTCAACATGGGACTTTTTTTAACAAGACAAAATAGAAGTCCAACATGAGCTAGAGATGCATAAGAATTTTACATATTTCTAGAATTCTGTAGCAATTTTTGAATATATTAAAATATAATGCGTTGGAATTTTGTTAATTAACAAATCAATTTAATTCAAACACATGTTCCAAAGTTGATTGTAAGTCTGTAACATTATTCAGTTCTGTTACACCATGATGCATGCATAATGATAGAAAGTACATTATGCAATTGTAACCTAAAATGAGTTTCTAGATCTAACCCACTACAGCAGGTCAGAGATACAGCTTTAAATAGTCTATAACCCACATCAGAGAGTATAGCTTGGCAACAGCATACCAGAAAAAAAGGCAGCAGGCAAGGATAATTTGTATTTTTGGAGCAGCTTGGCTTTTGGGGGCAAAAACCAGTTTAAGTCTTGTTTTTAAAAAAGTCAGGAAAAGCACTTTGTGCTTTTCATCATGACATTAAAATTCATCTAATATACCAAAGAGATAAATACTCTATAGGGTTCGATGAGAAAAGGGATACATCAAAAAAAATGACAACGGCATCTTTTGGAAGGGAAAAAGAAATAGTTTCTTTCACAGGCAGTATTAGTTATGAATTTTTATTAAGTAAAGACAACTTTAAGAAAAGTGCATATCCTGGCTATGATTTTATCCATGCTTTTATAAAAACTTCATGCCTCTAGAAATCTTCTAGTTAAATGGTTCTGTTGTTCACACCTTGATATCAAACACATGATAGAAACAGTGGTCACAACAAAACGGAGCTAGATAAAGACATTCCTCATCAAGGAAGCAATGCTCACCTAAACAATGAAATGGCTGTCACTTCCCTGAATGGAAAAAAACCTAAAATAAAGAACAGAGGTTTCACCTGCAGTCTGAATGGTTTAAGTCCAAGAAGAACAAGGCGCTCAAAAAGAGACTGGGCTAACCCAGCACGAGCTGCCTTTTTACACATTATCACTGGACCTAGCTGACAATGATCTCCAACAAGAACAACCTGATTCAAGAGAGTTGAAAACAGATCAGAAAACAGGCGTATGAAGGTTATTGCATCCTGATATAAACTACTACCTCCTACCTGTTTAACCCCAAGAACTAAAGGAATAAGACACTCAGGTTCTGTTGCTTGGGTAGACTCATCGATGAGAACCTGAAAATGAAATCAGAATCAGGTTAGAATATAATCTTATATCATTTGTAACATGATACTTAAATATTTCAGCATAGCAGCATCCACCTGGCGGAATCGGAAGTTTGCCAGTCGAGGATCTCCAGCACCAACACAGGTGCAACAAATGACATCAGCATTCTGTAATATCTCCCTCTCAGTGGCCCTTTTCAATGCCTTAAACTTTTTTTCATCACTGCTTGACAATTCACCTGTAAATGTACAAAACAACTTCATGTCCCCACTTCCTCATCTCAGGTAAGATACTTAGATCCTGACATGAACTGTTACCCTTACTCCACAATAACACATGGCAGTATAAGTTAATCCCATGCTTGGAAAGTTGAAAGTGTAAAAATGTGCTCTTCTTTTTACTGAATGGCAATTCCAGAAGATCATGGCCACAAATGCTTTAGCATGAGCATCCAACAAAAACAAATGATGGGGAATCAAGACAAAAGGATGGAAAAAAAAGTAATAGAAAAGGTGCTTAAACACGACTTAAATGGTTAGAAAAGAAAGAAAGAAATGCCACAGAGATTGGTCTATTTGGTCCAACAGGTTCTTCCCCTGGTATAGTGCCACAAAATAAAACTCATTTAAGGGCTCTGGGAATCCAATACAAATGGGAGAACAAGTTGAGCTCTTAGTTTAAAAGAAGGAAGGTTAGTGACAACCATGCAAGTATGTTCAATAAAATGACAAGGTAACAGACAACATGGGGTTCCATTCCATTATAAGATTAATAGGAAATACCTTGTTCATCCTTAAGTTGTTGGAGCTTATGAAGTTCACTCTTTTCAGATGTATCAAGATGTCGAACCTGCAATACGAGAACATCAGTGCTAGTACCTGTAAATCCTTCATGAAAGTTATTTAAAAAGAAATACAAGTTAATTTACCTGATAATGGAGTGTTAGATGCTCAACAGGAGACATAACAGCTTCTCTTGATTTAGCACAAAGCCTGACCACCTAAAAATTGCATAATGTCAAAGGAAAATAAATATTACCAAAAAATAAACAACAGACTAGTTTACTTCATTACCAAGAAATTTCAAATCACTTTGCATCCTAAATTTGCATATATTGTAATAAAATATTTTAATAGAACATAAAATAGAACTGCAAAATATTGAATAATGGCTGTACTTATCACAAGCCAAGGGTTGCAATTTGAAAAGGGGAAAACTTTATAATTAGACAAAAAACATGAAAAAAAAATTGAAAGATAAAAATTATACACAAGAAAAGAAATTCTTATTTTTTCTAAACAAAGTAATAGTTAAAAAGTAATTTGTATCAATTTTGAACAAAAGCATATACACAACATGTAAATTTTGTTGGGAATCATGAAAAATAAAACTTTAATAAATCATGATACTATAAGAAATCAATTATCGAATGATCATGCAATGCATATTTAATATCCAGATATTTTTTTAGCAATGTTGATATCCTAAAATCATCATCTTGAAGTTCCATAAATGATAAAAGAGAGGAATGGAATAGAACAAGCAAAATAAACAGCAGCATTTGAAATGAAATTTAAAATGCATTGTTTCAGATATCATCTTGACATTATTATCATTTTCAATTCCATTAATAAACATGTCTTCCT
The DNA here is from genome assembly GCA_017589505.3 of Metroxylon sagu. Lineage (NCBI taxonomy): Eukaryota > Viridiplantae > Streptophyta > Magnoliopsida > Arecales > Arecaceae > Metroxylon > Metroxylon sagu. Next base: position 325,080 of record JACVBY030000574.1, on the reverse strand, counting down.
TAATAATGGAAAAATGAAATGAAAATTCTCATAACTATACATCAAGGAAATGACAAAGCCAAAAACTAAGGGTAGAAGAAGACATGCATTATAAATTTGTAAGTATGCATGGGAATTTAACCTTCAATCCAGTTGAGCTTATCTTCTCAGCCAGTTGGTCAACAGCCACATTACTTGGAGCACATACCAGGACCTGAAATTAAACAAATCTAATGAACACAGCGCTGCATCACAAGAGCACTGCGACTTGTGTGAAGTCAATTACCTGGCCTTGTCCTTGTTTAGCCATGTGGTATACAATTGCTGCAGATGTGACAGTTTTTCCTGTGCCAGGGGGGCCCTGTATCAAACTAATTGGTTTCTGAAGGACACTTTTCACAGCAAAAACCTGAACAGGAGAAACACAAAATGAACATTATTCACAAGAATCAAAAATATATTTGTGAGGAAAATCTTCCACAAAAATACTGCAGATACAACAATGACATGCATAAATTTGACACAAAAAAAATTAGTTCCTCACATATTGATTCATGGATTTTTTTCAATGTTGATACACTCTAAAGAAACATCAAGTCAAAAACAAACATACTTGGGATGCATTTAGTTCTGGAAGGCCAGGGGCACCAAAGCGGCGAGGTAGCGTGTTATGAACTATTTGAAGTTCAACTTCATGACCTAAAAGGTGATGGTATATGTACCTGTACAGATAAGAAAATGAACATATATAACTAGTTACTCTCCTACCAAATAACTTCAAGCTACCATTGCAACCAAACTTCAACTTGCAATAACAGGACTGAAAGGTCAAACTTAAAATAATTGGTTTCACAGACCATGTAGTAGGCAAAAATCCAACTATCATATACCATAATTTTAATCAAGGTTTGTAATCTCAGTGCTGGTTACTGATACCACACTGATACAGTATCAGTATACCCTGGTACGTTGGTTGGTTTAATAATACCAAGACTTAGTATATCCCCAATACCGAGTTTCAGTTCCATATCGGCATAGTATAGTACAGCCGGTATGAGATGGTATGCACCAATATGGCATACTATAGTTCTAAAAGGTGGCCACATAAAGGCACAATTGGGCTAGACTGCAGGCCAACTTTTACACCGTTCAGACCAGGTTTCCAAGTTGGCCCTATTGAATTGGCAAACCCTTGGCCCAGCATTGGCCCATTTGCACCTATTAGGACACATAGAGACTGTAACGCTTAGGTCCAAGGCATGACCAAACATGTCAGCAATGTAGGTCATTCTGAATTATGAAATGTTCTGAGATCAAGTCATAGTGCATTTTGAAGGTATAAGCCTTGCGGAAAAGTTTTTCCTGCTCATGGACAAAGTTTTTCAAGACATTTAAAAACATGTAAATTATAGTCATTCATCACAATTGATTAAAAAGCAGACAAGCAGCTCACCCACTGACACTGGTTTCATCCACAGCAAAAGTTTTCATTGCTCCTTGCATTCGATCAAAGCTGGTACTCTTCCAAACAAAATCTACACTAAAGCCATGGTTCACATCGACAGGAACTCCCTGATGAACATAAGAAGCAAGCATGTAAGACAAAACTAAAAAGAAAGCTAGAGGTGACAATGGACTTTAATGTATTTAATTCTATGGTCATACCTGACTAGCACGAAGTTCAAGTGCAACCTCCTCCTGAGCAGTTAGCTTGATCTGATGACATTGTTATTGATATACGAACATGGATAGTAAATATCATGTCCAAGAATTGGCTAATACAAGAAAGCAACATCCATACAAACTTGAAAAGAAGATACAGAAACATAGATAACCTAGCATCATAAATACATTATATATGTATTTAAAAGCATACCACATGTCCCACAGACTGCCATGCAGGATGAGCTGTATCTCCTGAATAACGCAACCGTAACTCATCTCCCGGAACAAGCCTTAATTCATTATCTTCCTGTAAGATTATATATATAGCTCTCAAAGTCAATAAAAAAAAAAAAAAAAAGAATCAAGAGGCGCCCATGAAGCAATGATAGCACCAGAAAATAAAATTCTTTACATGTCACATAAATAAAAGAATTTCTTAAAACAACCTTGGGAAAGACAAAATAAGCAATGCGCTTCTTGTTAAGGCCAATATCCCATCGTATTGTCACATTATCCTTACTCTGCGACTCTTTCATCATCTGCAGAATGAATACATCAATAAAACATCATCAAGTCAATTATTTTTTTTTTAAAAAAAGTTCTTAAATCAGGACCATGCAGAGCAATTGTAACTGCCAGTGATGATCAATTATGTAAGAATAGAAGCAGATTCCAGATGCAATAGATTTATATCCAATATTTGAAACCACATTTTGATGTGGATTTATATCAGCTTCAGATGTTGATGCAAAAGTGGCACACGTACCTTATCATAATCAGCTTCAAGCTTGATAAGTGGTGCAAAGACATTTTGATACTGATGAAAGAAAGATTAAACAACAATTAAAAAAAATACCATCAACCTCCTGAGGCAAAACAGAACACTAAAAAAAGCAAATCCTATCAAAGCTTTATACAAGATTTGAAACAAACATTCACAAACAAACTACCATCATACAGAACTTTAGTTTTTAATTTTCAAAGTTGTACTGCACAAATGGAATCCAGAACCTGGTAAGCATCTTCATACTTCAAGGCTACAGGCTGAGGCTCATCATCTACTCCAGGCTTCTCAAGATCTTCTAAGGTAGCATCAGGGTTTGTCTTCCACAACTCTTCCACTTTGTTAATTTGCTGAGCGCTAATCTGCCGTGCCCTCAGCTGTTCCTGTTCAGAAGGGACCTGAAAACAAATCCCAGTTACTCACTAAATCTTCAAAAAAAAGCAATACACACATAAAAGATGTAAATGGAGATTGGCAAACCTTGACAAGCCATGGAAGGAAACAACGATCGTCAATAAGTGGACACCATTGGCTGAGATCCCAATTCATGTCTTTTAGTGCATTGACGCTCAAACATGGCTCTCTGCACAATAGAACCACAACACTCTCTGTTTTTGCAGAGATAAAACCAAGAAGGAAAACATTGCGACAACCGCAATTATAGCATTCAAGGATTGTTTCTCCTAATGGGCTGTCTTTGTGGAGACAAACTTCCTTGTGTTTTGCTCGAACCTAGAGAAAGAAATGTAGAAATTTGCTTAGATAGCACTTAAAATAGTATTATCCAATTCAAAATAAAGCAAGAGAGGAATGCAGTTCCCTATATTAAGTTTTCCCCTATTCCCTCTTCGTTTGAACATTTTCCAAGGTGAAAATAACTTTGTAAGTTATGGTTTCCAGTCTCCTATTCTCAAACCAAAAATAAGCATATGAATATTAAAAATGACATGTTAATTCACCTGCAAAAGCTCCTAGAATTCATTATAAACACCTGATAGAACTTATCTCCCGATAACAGGTTTCCTAATTTAAAACAACCTTAAAAAATGTAGACCTAGAAACGAAGGTTGCACTATAAAATTCGACATCTTACAGAGGGTTGTGTTTTGCAAAATACTTCCACAGACAGGTGAAGTAAATTTCTTATGAACAGTACATACATACATACAAACATAACAAACATCTCTATAATGAATCGGGTAGGTTTTCTTACTATCCACATAAACAACTTCATTTTTTGGAGGGATGTTATTATACAGCTATCAGGAAGATAATTGATGATTAAACAAAATCCACGGGGAGGGAAGAGAGCATAAGTTATTCTGTCCCCTCTCTCTTTACTAATTTATCCAACTTTTTACCTTCAAATGCCACAAGATTCGACCAAACAGCAATTTTTGTGACTCAACAATAAGAGGATCAGAGAGTTCATGAGAAAGAGAGTATTGTAGTCCAGTTTTTTCCATCCCACAACCAAACTCAAACCAAGTATGACAGGATCTCAAAAAAGTTCAACAGCAAAACTAATAAACCTAAACAGTTTGAGGCCAAGCCTTTCATTACACATCAAAATAACAATAAAAATGGTGATTTCCTGTCCATGTGAAACTTTGAACTGGTTACATTAGCTAACAGATAAGAAAATAGAAGATTGCTCCAAATTTAATTACACAGCTACCACTACAATGTAGATAGAAGTATCTCTACTGACATTAGGTCTTCCCACCCACCCCAACAAATCACACACAAATGGACCATCTTTCCCAGAAGTTTCATCTCATGCTATACGCATGAGAAAAAAGAAAGCAATAAGCTAGCACCATCTCTGATGCCAATAGGAATTACATCTGACTTTTTAATACTATTCAATGCTTAAATTTTTGGCTAAAATGGATTGGTATCGGCTAAGACCCAGACAAAACGAGCACCTAGTTCAATTTCAGTGAAAGCCAATCAATATCGGTTTAGTTTCAGCCATTCAATATCTAAGCAAAAACCAAATATGGATAATGTTTGTATAAACCATTGTCTTCAAGTACCATTTTGGAATCATTTCTTGTTTCTTTACATGTATATGTATAATCAGCATGGGCCATCTTAATTTTTTTTTTTGGCTTGCAAGGAATCATAGTAGCATTTCTCAGGTAATTTCTCAAACAACCCAAGTATTATCAGATTTATTCACAATTCTGTCAAAGCTACAGACCAGCGCATGACAATATCTCTGAGTAAAGAGTTTGCGGTCCACACACAAAAAAAAAAAAGAAGGTAAACCATGAAAACTTCGCTATCAAAAACTGAATTAAATAAAACTACACAACTCCATCACTGCTTCAAGGAAACTCAGCCTTCAGACAATATCAGCTATTGAGACCCATCTAGATGTTGCAACAAGCATTGGATAATGGCAGTCTGACTACTTTTAAGTCTCAACAGATCATAAAGTTATCTATCTATTAAGCATTGCTCCTTTCACAGTTTAACTCACAAATCAAACTACAGCAAAAGAATTTTTTAAAAAAACAAGGGAACAGCAACTACCCTTTCTCCTTTTGTCTGGTTTTAGACCCTACCGATAACAAATCAAACAAAGTAGCATATCTTGAATGCACAGATATTAGCATTTTAAATACATTCTAACATTAGCTTTATAAGAAGTTGACATCAATAGTGAAAAAAAAAGAAAGAAATCAAAAATTGTAAAAAGATACCAGCCAGGTTTTCACGGAATCAAGAATTGATGCGTTTATTATAACAAGAAAATATCTGAAAGCTGGCGGGAAAAAAAAAAAAAACAAAAAAAAGAAGACAAGGGCAAGGGATCTTCCACTACGCACCAGGTGATTGACGATGTGGGATCCCGAAGTATTTCCCCTGGAGTTGCAGAACCATTTCCGGCATGACGGGACGTTGCACCTCACGACACATGACGGATTCTGCACCCCACAATACCGGCACGCATGCTCTGTGAAATCTCCCTTCCCAAACTCGTAATTCTCGTCCTCCCCAGTCTCCTCGAAGTTAAGCCCGCTCATCCCCGCCGCGAGGGCATCGACAGCCGCCGCCTGATTGCCAACCCCGCCCCTGCCCTTGGAGGACGAGGCAGCAGACGAAGGTCCCGCGTCGGCGTCGGTGGCCGGCAGATCGGCGGAGGAAGAGTCCGGCACAGCGTCCGTCGCCGGTGGAGGGGGCCAGGCTGAGGATCGGGTGGGCTGGGAGAGCTCTCGGAACTCGGGGTAGTCATAGTCATCCCCCTGGGTGTTGAACTCAAGGAAGGTGTAGGCGTCGCCGCCGGTGTCGGGCTGCGACGCCGTCTCGTAGAGGTTGTTGACAACCGAGTCGGCCGCCATGGCAGGGTTAGGGTTCCGGCACGGAGCGCTCCCCCTCCTTCGCGATGGAGCGAGGGAGGAGATAGGGCTAGGGTTTAGTCCGGCACAGAGAGAGAGAGAGAGAGAGAGAGAGAGAGAGAGAAACGACGAATGAAGTTATTTGGGAATTTGGGCGATTTTGGAGATTTATTATAGATACCAGAATCAAATCGGAGGAGGGGGCGACACGGTGAAGGGGGAAAGGCGGTGGTGGGGTTAACCGCAGTTAAATGCAAGGTTTTGCCCCCGGTTAAATCCGAGCCATCTAATTTGTGGCATTACAGTGGCCGGAGTGCTTAGACGACGCATATTAAAGCAATTTAATGATTTGATTCGACTGAAGAAGCTAGCTTAGTTCCAACGCGCATAAAATCATTTTGACGTTCTGAATTCTGATGTAGCCATGTGGCTATGACGTGCGGCGCATCTTCGCCAATCCATTTTGTACTATAATTCTTAGAGCAGCATGATGAACATGGCAAATAGTTTACTTCTACGTAAGTATGCAACATGGCTAAGTAATTAATTAATCAATTCTTTAAGTTATTGAGAATTGCTTATTGATTATAAATCTACGTTGGGCATTGATCGTCTGTTAAACAAGTGCCAATGTGGCCACTTGCCATGCTGGTCGAAAACGAACCTTAACGCGGCAATTTACTTGCCATTTACCAAGCTGTCGGAGATTTAACGTCGTTAAGCGCATAAAACTTTCCCAGTCATCAAGTGTCGCATACGCTTATCATCAGTAGATTGGGGGGTTGGGTGTAGAAATGTAAGGAGGGTTAATCCACCCGAAACTTAAGGATATGAGTGATTAAGTCTACTGATATAGTAGTATTTTTTAGTTTAATTCCGAAAGTCATATTTAAACTCATATCAAAATTAATATTTTCATTACTTTCGAACTTTAAGAAGGAACCGTAGAACCCCTGCTGCCCTGCTGCCCCATCTTTGTTGGGTAAGATGGGTATATTGTGGCGGAAGTGCAGGGGCCCTCGATAGCATAGAAGGAAGAAAATTAAAAAAAAAAAAAAAAAAAAAAAAAAAAGAAAAGAAAAGAAAGAGGGAGGGGAAGGGATATCCCATTTCAAGGTACGTTTTTTGAAAAAATAAAAAATAAAAATAAATATTTATTTCTGAGTAATTTTTAAATTAAGCTTATTTAATATAATCTATTTCTTTTAAAAATATAAATATGAAAATGATAGTCAAGATGGCATTATGTTAGCAAAGACAGTAAAATAGTGACGGTGACAATAATGATGTTAAAAGTCCTATAATATAGTAGGAATAATGAAAGTATTGGTAGGGCATTGATAATATACTGATAGAAGCAATGATGATGATGGTGGCAAAAATTATAATGATAATGATAGAAGCTTGTAATGATGACTATAATAGCAAAGATATTTATGATGATCATAAAAGATAATTTTTTTTATTTTTTAAATAATAAAGTAAAAATTTCTTACTTTTAATTTTTTTAGAAATAATAAAAAATAAATTTTAAAAATAATAAATAATAGCATCATTTTTTCTTTATCTTTATGATTCTGTTTTTAAAAGTAAAATAATAATAATAATACTGCAAGTTCTAAGTTTTATGTAAGGTTTAGTTCATTTGGATTGGCTCAACTTAAGAGCAACGCCAAATCCACTGATCGACCTAGAAATGATGGAGGTCATTGAGCCCAAGCTTGATTCATTTGTCTAGCCCAAGTGCTTAATCGAGGTTATAAACAAGGATGAGATTTGGTGCCTTGATTGATGTTTGACATAACTAAAAGTTCAAGTCCCAATTGAAGTTTAGAAGAGGAGCCTCATGTCTCCTTTATGAGAAGACCATCACCCTCTTCAAATTAGACCATCTTTGAGTTTGTCTTGGTGACTCCTTAAGAGCTTGTTAGAGATAGGTATGATCCCTTCCCACCTCTCCTCTTCAATTCCTTCATCCATCAAGTTGTTGCATGGCCAATTCCTGCTAAGGAATTATAGTGATCGAAAAGACCTTGCTTTCATTGTTGGGCTCCCTTCCCAATGGCATGTTTCTTATGAAAATTGGGTAGAGATATGCTAGTTTTTATGCTAAGTACCATAAAGCCCAAGCGATCCCTATTCAATTGCCATAAGTTACATGCACAAAAATACTGAATCTGCTAAAAACTTTGACCTGCTCATTTCATTCATACCATTTACAAGATCACCTCATAATTTATTTCACCCTGCTCAGATAAAATAAAATTTCTACACTATTCATCACATGATTCTAGGCAATATAACTTTCATCACTATACTGTTATAAAGACCATATTCACAAGTTCATTCTATAATTGAAAGTCATTTCTCATAACCACCCAAGTCCAAAATACATCATAGGGTTACAGTCATACACATCCATCCATATCCATTTCAAATATATATACAATCCAAGTAACATAAACCAATGACAACAACCAATTCATCCAACAACTAGCAGCCCACATCAATTTCATGCTCCCAAGAGCCAACCTGCTATCTCTGATCTAAAATTTAAAAATTTCAACAATAGAGGGGTGAGACCTAAGTTCCAGTGACTGGATAGCCATCTAACAATGGAGAAAACTGAGAACCATATTTTAAAACCAATAAATATACTGATACAATATATCACAATAGATACATAAATCTTTTCAAATGAGATAAGAAAACTTATAAGTTATCTTATGCTTCTAATAATATAACTTAAATAAGATAATGTCACTTTTACAAAATTTCATGATGATGGGCTGGGTGTGCTACCACTAAGGTACATCCCTACAGTTGCCTTCCTACAGGTGTACTCTCAGAGGGTGAGTTTACTGAGCGTTGAGGATCCCCGCACCACATGACACCCCTCACATGTGCGATTCACCCCAAGTGTAAACTTGCCTCTTTTCCCTGTACCTCCTGCTTGCTCCTTTCATGGGCCAATATCTCTGAGCCCCCTCGGGCTATATAGTAAGCTAGCTCTTTACCGAGCTATAATTCTTGCCCACTGGACTGCTTACAATCTGTTCCATTGGGCTGATCTAGCTTGTACTCCTAGCCTCAGAATCATAGTACGATCGAATTGCAAGGAGGTGCCAACTGTAAATAGTGTGTGCAATGCTTATGCTATGACACAGTTTGTAGGGTGATCAGCCCCATAGATAGCCCAATGCTCTTTATGCTGTATGCTGTAGAAATATTTAGATATAAGTTTATAATCCAATATACAATCAGCTATACTTTCTTTGAAACATTGATATTCATGCATGCTCATGCATCATTTTGAAACATAAATCTGAAAGGTAAATCCATGCTTTACTGAAACATATGTTTTATTTAAACTATTTTCATAAAACTCTATACTTTGCTTTGAAACATGCTATAGCTCATGTTTCCTTATCTTTTCTTAAACTCATGCTTCGCTGGAAACTCTTACTTTTTCTGAAATTCAAGCTTTGCTTTGAAAATATGCTGTAAACCCATGCTTGTTCTTAAACTTATGCTTTGCTTTAAAACATGCTTTAAAAATAAGATACATCATAACTGGGTTCTTATTTTCCATATTTAACTACTTGAGATACTATACTTAGCATAACATACTCTGATTTATAGCAAAATATCACTATGCTATTATAAAATAGTTTACAAAGTTAGATGAGAAATCCACTCACCTTAGTTGCTAGCACACCGCTATGACTGCTATTTCTCATATTCTGACTCCTTAAAACCAATCTCTTAGCCTAAATTATCATACATGTATTATTAAGGTCACAAGTACCAAAGGTTTCATAAAACTATTCATGCATGCTTTATGTTTTAATATCTTAGCATAATATTCTTCAATCCCTAACATACTCAAAGATTCACAATATAGACATGCTATCACCTCATTTGCCTATAAATCATGAGATTTTAACATCATTCTCTAGTTTAGGAAGGTTTGGACTTATCTTAGAAAAGATAGCAAACCACCAAGTTTTCTTTCCTTCCTTCTCTTCTTTTTTTCTCTTCTTCTTCTCTTCTTCTTTTCTTTTTCTTCTTCTCTTTTTCTTCTCCACGGCTGAACCCTCTTTTTTTTCTTTCTCTTTTCTCCCCCTTTTCTTTCTCTTTTTCTCTCTTTTCATACGGTGGCTTAAGGGCTAAGGAAGGGTAGTGGGTTTTAAATGCTCCTAAAAATCCTTATTTTGCCCCTCTCTACTCTTAAGTTACACTTTTCAAAGCCTACATGACTCTCTTCTTCACTAAGTATTTTTGCTCATTCAATTTTTTTTCTATCTTGCCCTTGATCAAATTCTCAAATGATTTTTTATTAAATTTCATTTATGCTCCTGGCCAAATTTTCGTTATCAGATGAATAACAGGGGTTATCCATCCATCCATTAGTTGGCATGGATGCTAGCTAATGAGAGTGAAATTAGTTTCAAATCAATTCCACAGAAGATTTTTGTTCACCTAAACCTCCAGTTAAGCGTGCTTGGGTGAGAGCGATGGGTGTTCCCCTGGGAAGTCCTCAATTCACTCATTAGTCAGCTAAAATGAGAGTAAAATTGATCTCAAACTAATTTCACAGAGAGATTTTCTATAGTAGTCGACTAAGTAGTCGATTACTGTAGGTAAAATTGGTCGCAGATTAATTTTACAGAGAGTTTCAGCCAGTTAGTCAACTAAATAGTCGACTACTTTCTTAATAGTTAGCTACTTTCACCCGTTAGCTGACTAATAAGTTAACTAACTTTATATAACCTTTCCAAAGGCCATTCTAACGCATTCCAATTTCCAAAATCTTTATTCTAACTTCTTCTAAGGATAAAAAACAACCAGTAAACATTGAAATCATCACAAAAACTCCAATTATAAGCTTAAATAGATGCCTTTATTAACTTTTTGGAAGGATCATAAAGAAACTCAAGATAACATCTAAAAATTTCAGCTTTCACATTTTTTAAAGATTTATACTCAAATCATTCATACTATAAGGTTAAATTAAGAATATAAGCATGCTTAAAATGAAATTACAAGACTTCCAAGTTTGGAATATTACAATCTTCCCCTCTTTAAGAAATTTCGTCTCCAAAATTTAGCTCCCTTCAACTTGGAACAAATGAGGGTACTTCAATCTCATCTCATCCTCTCTCTTCCATGTAGCTTCCTCTCTTTGATGATTCTGTCATTACACTTTAACTAAAGGAATCTTTTTACTACGGAGTTATTTAATACAAACATACCTTTTGATGCAACTTTTGTATCAGGTTTCACAGCTGCAAGTAAACTCTTACAATTCCTTTTCCAGTGGTCTTCTTTGCTACAGTGGAAACAGGTATCGGGTCCAGAGATCTTCTTTTCTTTCTTTTTCTTGATGCTTCTTTTAGGATTTAGCCTCTTCTTAGAACCATTATTGCCTGACTTTCTTTTAGAGCCCCCACCAACAAGAAGGATCGGACCCTTTCCTTCTTGATGTAGGTTTCAGCTGTCTTCAACATATTTAACAGCTCAGGCAAGGAGGTATTCAGCTTGTTCATGTGATAATTCACAACAAACTGAGAGAATGACTCGGAAAGTGATTGTAGGATCAAATCCTGACTGAGTTCACTATCTATAGCAAAACCCAATTGACTCAATTGAGTAATCAAGTCTATAATCATAAGAACATGGTCTTGCACGGATGTCCCTTCATTCATTTTAGCACCGAATAATTGCTTAGATATCTTATATCTAGCAGTCCTACTTTGCTCTCCATATAATTCCTTCAAATTAAGAAGTATGGAGTGAGTTTCCATGCTTTCATGTTGCCTTTGTAACTCGTTACTCATAGAGGCCAGCATGATACATTTGACAGTCAAACTATCATTTTTCCATATCTATATGTGGCAACCTCCTCTTCAGTAGCATCATCTCCAGCTGACGCTAAGTCAGGGGTTTCAAGTATATAGGAAAGTTTCTCTTGTGTGAGAATAATCTTAAGATTTCTTAACCAGTCCACACAATTCGGGCCGGTCAACTTGTTGGCATCTAAGATGCCTCTCAGTGATAGTAAAGAAACCATTTAATACAGATTTAATTCTACATAAATAAAGAACAAAACTAATATAAGTAGACCAATCATGATGACATGTATACAATTAGACAAGAACTTTTATCTAATTGTTACTTCCACGATTTTATCGGCTTATCATAGCCCCCTCCTATGATAAACGAGAAAAATACTAATTTTTCTTAGTGGGGTTGAGATCTTAATTCCTCGACTTGTGTTACACAACAAACATTCATGAGTTCAAAGGTAGGAAATTTCCCTTTCCAATTGCAACCCATGCAACTCTCAACATAACAGTTGCTTCTAAGACACTTACAACCTTGTGTTACACAACAAACTATAATGTCTTAGTTTAGTCAGATCTTTCATTTCTATACAGTCACATTTGAATAATGTTGCCCTTTTGTTACATAACAAAACAACACCATCAATCATGCTATAAAGCATTAGATGCACCATGATAAATTTCATATCAAACCCTAGATTAGGCCTTGTGTTACACAACAAACCTACTATAGTTTTTGACTTGAATTTGGCTTAGCATGAAGGAAGGCATTTAGTGTTTCAATCATTTAGCATTTCCAATTCAAGGTCTAAATCTATCCAATTGGCCAGGTAAGTGAGAGAGAGGTGGGAGGCCCCTCGTGCTTGCCTTAGACACCAAAAGTTTGGCCAGATAAGCAACGGACCCAATTATAAACCACGTTCTCTTTACCTTCCCAGAACCACTTTTCTAGACACCAATTGATCAATCAAACCCTAAATGGATTTGCATTATGATTTTATAACACTATGACTAAATATAATTTTATGTGAGGGCTTTCTGGTCTCTTAGCACATTTCATATACTTTGCATTTCTTATGCAAAAAGCAAGCATATCAAGGAATACGAACATGCTTGATCATATCTTATATAAAATTCATATTAAGATATGTGAATATCTTATTGCTATGACATAACAAATTTCTATAGACATCTATAGCATTTTAATGAACATGCTTCATATCTAATATTGCTATCACATAGCATTTTAATGAACATGCTTCATAACATGATATCTAATATTGCTATCACATAGCATTTGATGAACATGCTTCATATCATGATATCTAATATTGCTATCACATAGCATTTTAATGGATCCTACAACATGCATGATCATTTGATTGCACCAGTTAAGGATGGCTCTGATACCACTGTTAGGGTTTCATGTGCATGCCTAAGAGTGCAGTAGAAGCGAATAGATTTCATAAATTTTTTAATGAGATCTATTTACATGAAACCCTTAATAGCCAAGATCTCCTTAATGGTAACAATCAAATGAATAAATAGTAAATGTAGGATAAGAAGAGTACCTGTAACGCTAAATCCAATATGAATATCCATAAGGTGCCCAAGTATTCACCCTCCAACGTTGATCTACACAGGAACTGAGTTCAAGACTCTATCACCTTCAAAACTTTGATCCTTGATGCTTAATCCTTCCAAAGGATTTGATTGGCTTACTTTCTTTCATTTCTAATTTTCTTTCTCTTACAAAAACTCTTCAAAGCCTCTTATCCTAAAGAAGGCTTCCTTGTCCTGATTTAGGTCTTGTCCTGAAGAAGACATCTTTGTCTTAGTTTAGGACAAGACATATAAGAGAAATAAAATAAGAAAGAGAGAGAATTGATTTCTCTTCGATAGATTTATGTATTTATTTTTTGAACCCGAGATGCACTCTTATTTATAAGAGGCGGAGGGATGCATCACCAAGGGATGCATCACATCCACACGGCTCATCAGCGTGTCCGAAGGGTAGCGCCTCATCATGATGAGGCGTGTCCCAAGGGTAGCGCCTCATCATGATGAGGTGCTAAGGGAAGGGGCGCATCTAAGAGAGCGGAAAGACGTATCCGCTTGCCTTATCCATGCGCTATCAGCCTTCTTATGCTGATAACCTCACCCACACTTATTTCATGATAATCCAATGGTCCAGATTAAGACACCATCCAATGGTCCAAAAGCAAGGCGCTATCACCCATGGTCCAGATTCAGGCACAAACCAATGGTCTAGATTCAAGCAACAACCAATGGTCCAGGTTTTTCATCCAGGGAGCCATCCATTGGTCCAGATCGAGCCGCTGACCAATGGTCTAGATCCATTATTCAAAGAGCCATCTAATGGTCCAAATAAAGCCAATTGGGTTCCAACTCTTGGCCAACCCACATTAGGTTATGATCCAATCATATTAGATTAACCTAATACAAGAATCAGATTCGAATCTAATTCAAATCAAGAGCTAGGGTTTGCAACACGTGCTAGCATATTTATCCTGCAAACATGATCTAATCCAATTAGACCCTTGATCAGTTCCTTTTGTGTGTAACCCATTGGGATCCACATCTAGCCAGCAGTAGATGTGGGTGCAAGTTGACTTATCATGATTAGAATATTTCTAATCCTTATAGGTCCAATCAGTGCGATCCGAACTTGATAATTAGAACCCTTTCTAATTATTGATCAAATTAAACTCTTTAATTCAATCAAACCTACAAGACAAGATTGACGTCTAGCAACGTATCATGTCTATCCGAAAGATATGGAATTTGGTGGATATACCAAACATACCCTTCAGTGGCAAGTTACCATGCAATTCAATCCTTCAATCATACTGTATCCTGAATAAGTATAAGAGTATGGATCAATGTCAAACTTAATTACTTATTCATGTCTCTCTTAATCTTTTAATGATAATTCAATTAATGAAACATTAGAAACTCTTTCTAATTTTTCATTCTGCTTTGATCAAAGACTTCCTGAATCGTCATAAGATTAGAGCAAGTAGGATGTAGTCTTCTCTTACTAGAAGTGATTGATTCCTTGTTGAGCTACTCACAATCTTCATATACAATCCACCATATCCAGAATACCTCGTACACAACTTAATGTCGTGAATGAGTGTAAACCAAAACATGGATTCATGTGCATAAGATACTATGGTGATCTCAGGTCTAAGGATCACTTGCACAACTCCCACTTAGAGAATCATCTTTTGACAAATAAGTAAGTATCCATAAGATGTTCTCTTAGTAGGTCAATTCAGTGAACTCATTCATCTAATAAGCACCCACATCTTTGTATTAGTGTCTCACACAAGTGATTGTGAGATTAATCACCCTCTGCATCGAGCATACATAAGATGTGCCAGTCTTTCCCGTAACATTGATCCCCGACTTAATGTACCAACGACTGGAAATGTTTTAGATTAGGGTTTTAGGGTTTTAGGTCTCATTGGCATGATCTCATCATAGCCCTAAAACTATTGTCCTAATTTATGAGGTTCATCATAATTATAAAAAGCAGCAAATGATGAAACATAATGCCTTCTATTTATAACCAAAATGTCATGTATATGATTTGAAAGAACAAAAGAAACCTTATCGCAATACAGATTGCGATTGGCTTTTAGGGTATAACTCTTTCACATACTTCCTAAGCATTGATACATGAAACACATTATAGATCTGAGAGAGTTGTGGTGGCAAGGCCAATCTATATGCAAGTATCCCAACCTTCTTAATAATCTCATAAGGTTCAATGTACCGGGGACTTAATTTTCTTTTTTCTCAAATCTCATGATACCTTTCCAAGGAGATACCTTCAAGAATACCTTATCTCCTTCTTCAAATTTCACTTCTCTATGCTTCTTATCTGCATATTTATTCTGTCTATCTTGGGCTGCCTTTAATTTAGCTCTAACAATTCTAACCTGATCTGCTGTGAGCTGTACCAACTCCGGGCCTAGTAGCCTCCTTTCACCTTCCTCATCCCAGCACACTGGAGTTTTACATTTTCTTCCTTATAAAGCTTCATAAGGTGTCATATCAATGCTAGAATGATAACTGTTATTATATGCACGCTCAATCAATGACAAATGCTCATCCCAGCTACCTAAAAATTCAATAACACATGCTCTCAGCATATCCTATAGTGTTTGGATAGTTCTTTTAGATTACCCATCAGTTTGAGGATGAAATACTGTACTAAATATCAACTTAGTGCCTAAAGATTTTTGCAACTCTGCCTAAAAAGGAGATATGAACCTTGGATCTCTATCTGATACAATGGATATTCGTACCCTATATCTACTTATAATTTCATTCACATACAATTTTGCTAATTTGTCTAAGGTAAATGAAATCTGGATAGGCAAAAAGTGGGCAGGTTTTGTCAATCTATCTACTATCACTGTAGGGCCCCCTTCCCGACGGCATGATTTTTTATGAAAATTGGGTAGAGATCTACTAGTCTTTATGCTAAGTACCATAAAGTCCAAGCGATCCCTATCCAATTGCCATAAGTTACATGCATAAAATGCTAAATCTACTAAAAACTTTTGACCTGCTCAATTCATTCATACTATTCATAAGATTGCATTACAATTTATTTCATCCTGCTCAGATAACATAAGATTTTCTCATCTATTCATCACATGATTCTAGGCAATATAACTTTCATCACTATGTTGTTATAAAGACCATATACACAAATTCATTCTACAACAAAAGTCATTTCTCATAACCGCCCAAATCCAAAATATATCATAGGGTTACAGTCATACACATCCATCTATATTCATATCAAATACATATACAATTCAAGTAACATAAGTCCATGACATTAGTCAATTTATCCACCTCTAGCAGCCCATATCAAAATCAGGCATCCAAGGGCTAACCTGCTATCTCTGATCTAAAATCCAAAAATTTCAATAGTAGAGGGGTGAGACCTAAGTCCCAGTGACTGGATAGCCATCTAACAATGGGGAAAACTGAGAACTATATTTTAAAAACCAATAATATATTGATACAACATATCACAATAGATACAGAAATCTTTTCCAATGAGATAAGAAAACTCATAAGTTAGCTTATGCTTCCAATAATGCAAGTTAAATAAGAAAATGCTACTTTTACAAAACTTCATGATGATGGGCTAGGTGTGCTACCACTAAGGTACATCCCTACAGTCGCCCTCCTACAGGTGTACTCTCAGTGGGTGAGTGTACTGAGCGCCGAGGATCCTCGTACCACATGGCACCCCTTACATGTGCGGTTCACCCTAAGTGTGAGCTTGCCCCTTTTCCCTGGGCCTCCTGCTTGCCCCTTCCATAGGCCTATATCTCTTTACCCCCTCAGGCTATATCGTAACCTAGCTCTTAACCGAGTTGTAATTCTTGCCCCACTGGGCTGCTTGCAATCTGCCCCACTGGGCTGATCTAGCTTGTACTCCCCCTAGCCTTGGGATCATAATATGATTGAGTCGCAAGAAGGTGCCGGCTATAATAGTGTGTGCAATGCTCATGCTATGGCACAGTCTACAGGGTGATCAGCCCCATAGATGGCCCCATGCTCTTTATGCTTATATTGTAAAAATACTCCAATATAAGTTTATAATCCAATATACAACCAGCTATACTTTCTTTGAAACGTTGATATTCATGCATGCCCAAGCATCTCTTTGAAACATAAATATGAAAAGTACATTCCATGCTTTATTGAAACATGTGTTTTTATCCAAACAATGCTTTTCATAAAACTCTATACTTTGCTTTGAAACATGCTCTACTCCATGTTTCCTTTTCTTTTCTTAAATTCATGCTTTGCTGAAATTCATACTTTTTCTGAAACTTATGCTTTGCTGAAACTCACTTTGCTTTGAAACATGCTCTAGTCCATGTTTCCTTTTTTTCTCTTAAACTCATGCTTTGCTTTAAAATATGCTTTAAGCCCATGCTTTGCTTTAGAACATGCTTTAAACTCATGCTTTACTTTAAAATATGCTTTAAACCCATGCTTTGCTTTAGAACATGCTTTAAACTCATGCTTTGCTTTTAAACTCATGCTTTGCTTTAGAATATGCTTTAAACTCATGCTTTGCTCTTAAACTCATGCTTTGCTTTATAATATGCTTTGAGAATAAGATACATCATAACTGGGTTCTCATTTCCCATATTTAACTACTTAAAATAATATACTTAATATAACATACTATGATTTATAGCAAAATATCACTATGCTATCATAAAACATTTTTTAAAGCTAGATGAGAAACCCACTCACCTTAACTGATAGCACACCGCTATAGCTGCTATTTCCCTTGCTCTGGCTCCCTTGAATCAATCTCTTGGCCTAAGTCATCATACATGCATTATTAGGGTCACAAACACCAAGGGTTTCATGAAACTATGCATACATGCTCTATGCCTTCATATTTTAGCATAATATTCCTCAATCCCTAGCACACTCAAAGATTTACAATATATTCATGCTATCACCTCATTTACCTCTAAATCATAAGCTTTTAACATCATTCTCTAGCTTAGGAAAGTTTAGGCTTACCTTAGAAAAGATGGCCAAACCACCAAACTTCTTCCCTTCCTCTTCTTCCTCTCTTCTTCTTCTTCTTTTCTTTTTCTTCTTCTCTTCTTCTTCTCCACGGCTGGCAGAACCTCTCCTCTTTTCTTTATCTTTTCTCCCCCTTTTCTTTCTTTTTCTTTTTTTTCACCCGGCCGCTTAAGGGTTAAGGGAGGGATGGGTGGCTTTAAATGCTCTTAGAAATTTCTATTTTGCCCCTCTTCACTCTTAAGTCACATTTTTCAAAGCTCACATCAGGCTTTCTTCTCCACTAAGTATTTTTGCCCCTTAAATTTTCTTTTCTACCTTTTCCTTGATCAAATCCTCAAATGACATTTTATCAATTTTTATTTTTGCCATAAAATTTTCGTTAATGCCCCTAGCCAAATTTTCGTTATCAAATAAATAATAGGGGTTACCCACCTATTAGTGAGTATGGATGCTAGCTAATGAGAGTGAAATTATCCTTAAACCACTTCCACATAAGATTTTTGTCTACTTGAAACCTCAGTTAAGCGTGCTTGGGTGAGAGCGATGGGTGACCCACTGGGAAATCCTTAATTTGGAGTGAAATTGGTCTCAAATCAACTCCACAGACAAAATTCCCACAGTAGTCGACAATTAGTCGGCTGCTGTGGCCAAAATCCCTTCCAAACCACTTTTACAAAGACATTTTCCAAAGTAGTCGACTACTTTGGCCAAAAATCCTCTCAGGCAAGTTTTACAGAAAACTTTTCCACAGTAGTTGATTACTGTGGCAACAAAAATTCTCCCAGCCTCCAAACAGTGAGCTTCAGGGAGTTAGCTCACTCTAAAGTCAGCTAACTTCCCCTGTTAGCTCACAGAAACCAACAGTCAGCCAAAAATGTCAAAGTTAGCTGACTAACAACTCAAAAATTTCAGCCATCATCCCAATTAGCTGATAAATGAGTTACAAACATCATAAAATCTTTCCAAAAGCCATTCTAATGCATTCAAACTTCCAAATCTTCATTCTAACTTCTCCCAAGGATAAAAAACACCAGCAAACATTGAAATCATTACAAAATCTTCGATTAAAAGTCCAAATAAGTGACTTTATCAATATTTTGAAAGGATCATGGGGGAAAACTTAAAACAACCTCCAAAATATTAGCTTTCACATTTTCTTAAGATTCCTACTCAATCATTCACACTAGAAGCCTAAACTAACAATAAAAACATGCTTAAAATGAAATTATAAGTCTTCCAAATCTAAATCTAAGGTCAATCTTTGAAAACACTGCTGCTCCCTGAAGCTGATCAAACAAATCATCTATCCTCAGCAAGGGATAATTATTTCTAATGGTTACCTTGTTGAGTTGTCTATAGTCTATGCATAACCTCAAGGTACCATCTTTCTTCTTTACAAACAATACAGGTGCACCCCAAGGTGAAACACT
This sequence comes from Metroxylon sagu, assembly GCA_017589505.3. Taxonomy (NCBI): domain Eukaryota; kingdom Viridiplantae; phylum Streptophyta; class Magnoliopsida; order Arecales; family Arecaceae; genus Metroxylon; species Metroxylon sagu. The sequence continues at coordinate 305,423 of JACVBY030000574.1, read as the reverse complement.
GGGTCTAATGAATCCTTTATCAAGCAATTCCTGAAGCTGAACTTTTAATTTTTTCAATTCTGCTGGAGCCATTCTATAGGGTGCCCTGACTATAGGTCTAATATCTGGGGTCAAGTCTATACTGAACTCTATCTCTCTGTCTGGTGGCAACCCTGGCAACTCCTCAGGAAATACATCTGAAAATTCACATACCACCGGAATATCAGATAGCTCTGGACCACTATCCTCTAAACTCATCACACAAGCTAAATAGGCTTCACATCCCTTTCTCAGCATTCTACTAGCTGTCAAGGCTGAAATCACACTTGAGGGCAACACTCTCCTTTCTCCTACAAAACAGATTTCTCTACCATCTGAGGTATGCAATACTACTTCTTTCTTTGAACAGTCTACTTTAGCCCTATGCATAGATAACCAATCGATCCCTAAGATAGCATCAAATTCTTTTAAATTTAATAGCATCAGATCTGCTGACAATTCTTGGCCCTCTACTAAAATGGTGTAATCTTTATACACCTGATCTGCAATAAAAGGTTTCACTACTACCGTAGATACTGCCAACTGACTACCCAACAAACTCACAACTTTATCTAGATGCTTGATGAAATCTACTGCTATGAATGAATGCATGGATTCAGTATCAATTAAAACATAAGCATCAGAGTTACAAATGGGTAATATACCTGTCACCACATCTGGGTTGACCTAAGCCTCCTGCCTGGTCATTGCAAAAACTCTAGCTTCAGCCCTTGGAACACTAGGAATCATCCCTTGCTGATTAGCACTAGATCTCATCTAGCAGGCTGTCATCTAGGTGCAGCTGATCCTTGAGGATGATCGCTACTCTGCACTCTTTTGGGACAATCTTTCTTCAAGTGATCCATCTGACCACAGATATAACATCCTCTGTTACCCCTCTTACATTCCCCAAAGTGCATCCTCCCACAGACACTGCACTGGGGTAGAGCTCTCCCACCACTAAAGAGGCGGCTTTGATCCCTTATCTCTCCTGCCACCCTACTACTAGCAGCCTGAGACATCCCTCTATAAGCGGGCTTCCTTTGGACAGAACTAGATACTAACACAGATGCTGACCCTCTACCAACATCTACAGGAGCTCTGTGACTGGAACTAAACTGTCCCGCCCTCTGTGGTCTCTTGAACTGCTGAGTTCCTCCTACACCTGAAGGGAAACTAGGTGCACTCCTTTTTGTCCTCTCCTGCCTCCTACTGAGGAACTCCTTCTCTATCTCCTCTGCCCTGAGAGCCCCTTGCACCAGCTCAGAATAACTACTATAACACTGCATGCTGGTCTTAGCCTTGATTGAGAGATTTAATCCATCCTGAAATAGCCTACATTTCTTCCTCTCATCCAATACTAGGGCTTCAGTGAAAATGGGACAACTCAATAAAGGTAGCTTCATACTCAGCTACCGACATCTTTCCCTGGGTTAAATTAAGGAATTCTCTCCTTTTATGATCTCTATACACCTCTGAATAATATTGCTGGTAGAACTCTTTCTTAAAATTCTCCCAGGTCACCTCCACCCCTTGGGGCTGTCTATTACTAACAGATCTCCATCAATTTTGTGCTCTTCCTTCTAAGAAGAAGGTTGCTATACTTAGCTTTTGCTCTTTAGAGCACTTCATCACTTCAAAGACCCTTTTTATCCTCTGAAGCCAAACATCAGCCTGAATAGGGTCAGTGGTCCCTTGGAACTCTAAAGCCCCCAACTTTCTAGCTCTCTCTACATTCCTTTCTGCTTCAAGATTTCTAGACTGAAGGCTGAAACTAAAGGTCACTGCTACTGCCACTGCCTGAGTGATCATCCCCACCAAGTCTGGTATACTCGGCCCCTGAGTCTATGCCTGAGATGGATCCACTGGCACCGGGGTAGCAAAATAGGAATGAGAATCATGCATATGCTCCTGAGATACCTCGACCCCTGCACCATCAGATGGTGGATCACTAGAAAAGGCTCTACTAGGTTGGCCTTCCTTATCAGACTTTCTGGGTCTACCCCTACCTCTGCCTCTACCTCTCCTTGAGGACTGCTCTCCATCCATTCTTGTCCTGGTAGAAACCATCCTACAAGACACAATTCATTTGATCAGGTTCATCATTCAAAATCATACTCACTATGCTAGACTCATGCTTATGCCCCTAAGATCTAATAACCTATGCTCTGATACCAAAAACCTATCGGGCCCCCTTCCCGACGGTATGATTTCTTATGAAAATTGGGTAGAGATCTACTAGTCTTTATGCTAAGTACCATAAAGCCCAAGTGATCCTATCCAATTGCCATAAGTTATATGCACAAAATGCTGAATCTGCTAAAAATTTTGACGTGCACATTTCATTCATACCATTTACAAGATCACATCACAATTTATTTTACCCTACTCAGATAACATAAAATTTGCACACTATTCATCACATGATTCTAGGCAATATAACTTTCATCATTATACTATTATAAAGACCATATTCATAAGTTCATTCTACAATTGAAAATCATTTCTCATAACCACCCAAGTCCAAAATACATCATAGGGTTACAGTCATACATATCTATCCATATCCATTTTAAATACATATACAATCCAACATAACTAATGACAATAATCCAAGTAACATAAACTAATGACAACAACCAATTCATCCAACATCTAGCAACCCACATCAATTTCATGCTCCCAAGAGCCAACCTGCTATCTCTGATCTGAAATCCAATAATTTCAATAATAGAGGGGTGAGACCTAAGTCCCAGTGACTGGATAGCCATCTAACAATGGAGAAAACTGAGAACCATATTTTAAAACCAATAAATATACTGATATAATATATCACAACAGATACAGAAATCTTTTCAAATGAGATAAGAAAACTTATAAGTTAGTTTATGTTTCCAATAATATAACTTAAATAAGACAATGCCACTTTTACAAAATCTCATTATGATGGGCTAGGTGTGCTATCACTAAAGTACATCCCTACAGTCGCCCTCCTGCAGGTGTACTCTCAGCGGGTGAGTTTACTGAGCGCCGAGGATCCCCGCACCACATGGCACCCCTCACATGTTCGGTTCACCCCAGGTGTGAGCTTGCTCTTTTTCCTTGGGCCTCCTTCTTGCCTCCTCCATGGGCCAATATCTCTAAGCCCCCTCGGGCTATATAGTAATTTATCTCTTTACTGAGCTGTGATTCTTGCTCCACTGGGCTACTTGCAATATGCCCCATTAGGCTGATCTAACTTGTACTTCCTCTGGCCTCGGGATCATAGTACGATCGAATCGCAAGGAGGTGCCGGCTGTAAATAGTGTGTGCAATGCTCATGCTATGGCACAGTCTATAGGGTGATCAGCCCCATAAATGGCCCAATGCTCTTTATACTGTATGCTGTAGAAATATTTAGATATAAGTTATAATCCAATATACAATCAGCTATACTTTCTTTGAAACACTGATATTCATGCATGCCCATGTATCAATTTGAAACATAAATCTGAAAGGTAAATTCCATACTTTACTGAAACATATGTTTTATCCAAACAATATTTTCATAAAACTCTATACTTTGCTTTGAAATATGCTATAACTCATGTTTCCTTTTTTTTTCTTAAACTCATGCTTCGCTGGAAACTCTTACTTTTTCTAAAACTCATGCTTTGCTTTAAAAATATGCTGTAAACCCATATTTGTTCTTAAACTCATGCTTTGCTTTAAAACATGCTTTAAAAATAAGATACATCATAACTGGGTTCTTATTTTCCATATTTAACTACTTGAGATACTATACTTAGCATAAGATACTTTGATTTGTAGCAAAATATCACTATGCTATTATAAAATAGTTCATAAAGTTAGATGAGAAACCCACTCACCTTAGCTGCTAGCACACCGCTATGACTGCTATTTCTCCTATTCTAGCTCCCTGAAAGCAATCTCTTGGCCTAAGTCATCATATATGTATTATTAGGATCACAAGTACAAAGGGTTTCATGAAACTATGCATGCATGCTTTATGCCTTAATATCTTAGCATAATATTCTTCAATCCCTAACATACTCAAAGATTCACAATATAAACATACTATCACCTCACTTGCCTCTAAATCATGAGATTTTAACATTATTCTCTAGCTTAGGAAGGTTTAGACCTATCTTAGAAAAGATAGCAAACCACCAAGTTTTCTTTCCTTGTTTCTCTTCCTCTTTTTCTCTTCTTCTTCTCTTTTTCTTCTTCTCTTCTTCCTCCCCACGGCTGAACCCTCTCTTCTTTCTTTCTCTTTTCTCCCCCTTTTCTTTCTCTTTTTCTTTCTTTTCATACAATGGCTTAAGGGCTAAGGAAGGGTAATGGATTTTAAATGCTCTGAAAAATCTCTATTTTACCCCTCTCTACTCTTAAGTCATACTTTTCAAAGCTCACATGGTCTTTTTTTCCACCAAATATTTTTGTCTCTTCAATTTTCTTTCATATCTTGCCATTGATCAAATCCTCAAATGACTTTTTAACAAATTTCATTTATGCCCTGGCCAAATTTCTGTTATCAAATGAATAACAGGATTATCCATTCATTAGTCGACATGGATGTTAGCTAATGAGAGTAAATTAGTTTCAAACCAATTTCACAGAAGATTTTTGTTCACCTAAACCCATAGTTAAGCGTGCTTAGGTGAGAGCGATGGGTGACCCCCTGGGAAGTCCTCAATTCACTCATTAGTTGGCTAAAATGCCGACTAATGAGAGTGAAATTGGTCTTATAATAGTCGACTACCGTATGTAAAATTGATTCCAGACCAATTTTTATAGAGAGTTTTTCTAAAGTAGTCGACTAAGTAGTTGACTACTGTGGGTAAAATTGGTTCCAGACCAATTTTACAGAAAGTTTCAGCCAATTAGTCGACTAACTAGTCGACTACTTTTCCAATAGTTAGCTACTTTCACCAGTTAGCTGACTAATGAGTCAACTAACTTCATATAACCTTTCCAGAGGCCATTCTAATGTATTCCAACTTTCAAAATCTTCATTCTAACTTCTCCTAAGGATAAAAAACAACTAGTAAACATTGAAATCATCATAAAAAACTCCAATTATAAGCCCAAATAGGTGACTTTATTAACTTTTTAGAAGGATCATGGAAGAAATTCAAGATAACATCCAAAAATTTCAGCTTTCATATTTTTTTAAGATTTTCACTCAAATAATTCACACTATAAGGATAAGCTAAGAATATAAGCATTCTTAAAATGAAATTACAAGATTTTCAAGTTTGAGATATTACATTCATTTTCTATTTTTGCATCTTCTTAATTTTCACTGCCATCAACAAGTCATTGGATGTGGGTTGGGAATTTGTGGGGCTCCTCTTTCCATTTCTTTCTTTCTTTCTTTCATTTTTTTGGTTGGTTGCAAGCTTGGGTTGAAGATCATTGGTGCTTAGGAAAGCCAACTTGAGAGCCCTATTCTTTTCTATTTAGAGGCACCGACCCTTGTTTTTTAAGAGCATTGCTCGATAGTGACCTATTTTCAACAAGGCCACCAATAAGGAGGGTTGAGACCAAAACCCTAATTATCATATGGGTAGGTTAGGGATGATCCAATAGCTAGGGAGGAGGAGAAAGCCCTCCCCTATTACATGAGCAACACCCCTATCTTATACACTCACAAGAGCCAATTGAGCTCACTGCCATAGTCTTACTAGCCTTTCCTAGGTGCACTACTCGTGGGGTTATAGGTTGATCGACTGATTGAAAAGGTGCTAGCTCCCCTCTCTCTTCCTTTTTCTCTTATTTACAAATCCCTTGTCTTTGCTCGATATTTCTTGGATAGCCGAGCCACCATATTGGCTGCTGGCAACCTCCCACCGTTGATGAGGATCTCCACCACTACTCTTTTTCTCTCTTTCTTTTGGTTTTTAGGAATGCATGGCCGGAGTAGGGGATGGGAGCCTCCCTTATTTTGAGATGATAAGGGGATGAATGTCTTCTATTTCTTCCCTTTGTTTCTCTCTCATCTTTTCCTCTCTCCTCCTTCTTACTTTCTCTCTCTACAATGGTGAGGACCAAATTTTGAGTCCCATAACCTAATGACAAGTCTGAGGGTTATCTCGAGAAATGAGCTTGGATATATTAGTTCCCTACACTGGCTTAACCAAGTATCATTGAACCACATCATTGTTAATTTGCCTATCAATATCGATTTTTCTAGTGTACCATTATCCCTATTACTAGATACAAATTTCTTAAGCCCATAATCCTGATTGATGTGGAGATGCCTAGAGTTTAAAAAATTAATTTTAGGTTTAATTATGTGTTAATTAAATATAATTTGAACGATAGGTTCTGAAGAAAATATTTAGAGTTGATTTACATTGATATTATTTATAATTGTAAGGTAAGTGATGTTTTATCTTTTTCAGATATTTCATATATATGCCTATTTTTTATAAAATATTGATATCAAAGCATCATATTAACTTATGGATTTTGCAATCACATCTTCTAATTACTAATACATGTATTATGTTTATTGTTAGAAATTATGTGCATTTGTTTGGAATCTGATTTTGAATATATTTTTGGGTCATGATATGTCATGTTATAGATTTTGAACCTCAAATGACCATGTTCAGTATTTTACGAGTGAGGATTGTACATTGGTTGATGTCTTGTCATTGAGAATTATATACTTATTAATACATTTCTGATGGAGGTTATACATTGGTTAATTGATTATGAAATCATCATTACGGATATAGTCAAACAAACTAACATGTCGATTTGATTTATCATTGTGTATATAGAGTAAATATCCCAAAATATGAGTTCTCTTTTCTTTATTGCATTTGGATGTCATGATTTACTTATATGCATGACATACTTATTATAAAAATTACTCAACAGTAGGACTTCACCACCATCCTATGGGTAACCCTTTTCTCATATCCAACAACTTCCGCATACTCGACTTGGTTCTAATACCATTTGTAATGCACCAAGCTCACCTGCTGGCCCAATTAACCCATTAACGGGCCGAAATCACGTAGCCCTAAAAACTTGAATGAAAGTTAATTTGTAGTAAGTAAACTTGAACTATAAGCTCTTAACCCTTTTTTTTTCATTCGATGTGGATGTGGGACTATTTTTGGGGATATTATAGATATCATGAGAAATACTTTGCATATTTAAAAGGACTCCCTTATGAGTATGTAATGATTATCATGGCTCTCAGCTTGAAATTTGGGTTTGAGGTGTTAGATTAAGACAAGAGTATACTAAAATAAATTAACTCACTATATTAAAGCATTAATTCTTTCAATATTTAGCCATTTTTGCATTAATTGAAGCCTTTGAAATTGACAAACTACATCCTACAAAACTTAGGTTTAATTTAGAATATTTTAGGGAGAAATTATTCTAAAAATATTTTAGGAAAAAATTACTTTGTTTAATTGCAAGATATACCTATGATCCTACTGATTCCCACAATGGGAATCTCATAAATAAGCATATCAAGGAGCAGGCTAGATAGCAAGAATAATAGTGGAGTACATTAATGCTGTATCAATATTTGTTTGTCTTACCATAGTGAATTTTTTTAATAATGAATTGAAGTTTGTGGCACCCTAGCCTTTATATATAAATATATATGTATGTATATTCCTCATATACAAGTTAATTTGTGTTTAGTTGGTTGTATTACATCTATCTATCTATGATGAAATGGGCATTCTCTCTCCTTTTTGTTGTTATCTTTGTCTCCATCACCTTACATGTTGATCAAGCTAGTGGATCTACAAATGAAGTGAAGACGATCAAAGTTGATCTTAATGGTAAAGGAGATTTCAGGTCTATCCAAGAGGCCATTGATTCAGTGCCAGATCAAAATAACCAATGGATACAGATTCATGTCTCCGCAGGAGTCTATAGGTGATGCCATCTTATGAACAACTTGATTAAAATTTACTCTCGTTTCTAATCGATGTAAATTGTGTATATATGTATGCTGGGAGAAGGTGAACATAAACCAAAACAAAGAATTCATTCTATTGGTAGGAGATGGGCGTGAGAACACAAAAATCGAGTGGGGCGACTATGCTGGAGATCAAAACAATCATGCTACCTCTAACAGTGCAACTTTTACTTTGATGGCACCTAATTTTGTTGCTAAACATATCACCTTCAAGGTTTCTATCATACTTGTTAATATTTATAGCTGGCCCACAACTGTTACAAGAGCTACAAAATTTTGTTATTTATATTTATGCATTTATCTCTACATTTGTTACAACACAAGCAATATAAGCATAGATATTTTTTAAAAAAATCATTTGGTCATCTAATTTGACATTACTTATTGAGATGTGTGACATGTGCATCCTAGATTCTACCACATTAGGCTATTCCTATGTAGCTATACTACCTTATATGTAGGGTTTGTAACAAGTTCATATTTCAAACTATGCAGAATACTAATACTAAGGGAGGACAATCGGTGGCAGCTTATGTGGGAGGGACCAAATCATCTTTCTATAAATGTGGCTTCCTTAGCCACTAGGACACACTTTTTGATGATCAAGGATTGCATTATTTCAGAGACTGCTATATTGAGGGCATAACTGACTTTATATTTGGAAAAGGCCAATCCATGTATGAGGTATGGAAAGAAAAACTTTGAGAATTCTGACAATCATTCAAAAAAAAAAGCATTGGATCCTTATAAAGTTGGTTTTTTAATTCATGGTTCAACCAATTCTAGCATACCATATCAAGTTTCACACTGATCCACTGATGCCACATGGCCTAGGTAATTTTTTATCCCTGAAAATAAACACCCCTAGCACTACTCATGAGAGTATTATCTAAACAACACCTCTCATTTGATGCATCCAAGTTGGTTTTACTGAGGGAAGACTATGGATCAGTTGCATTTTTTTAAGCCTATCTCAAAATCTAGGCCTAATTAATGGCTCAAGTTTTCCTGGAATCTCCAGGAATCTTTTTGGCTCTAGTAAAATGAGACATACTATATAAACATACATATATAAGCGAATGCCATCTATAGAGGTCCAAGTGGCAACAATAACAACATTTAAGTAGCTTTTATTGACAAATTTTAGTATGCTCAATGTAAAATTATTTCAGAAAGAATATAGTTCATGTAGAACTTGAGTAAAGGAGCTAGGTTTGGATTCGAATCCAAAATTGGAAGTCAGTTTGAGTCTAGACTCAGTTGGTCGGACCGTAAGCCAACCCATGCCATTTGCATCAGTCCAACCAGCTTTATCAATTTGAAGGGCAAAATTGTAGACCTAAAACTAAGTAGCCTAGATTTTAATTTACTAACAACTTGCCCTAAGCATCTTTGTTCTTGATTTATCATTAAAGTTCACTAACACTTAATCTTCTTGTTATAAACTATGCAGAGATGCACATTATATACGCTCCATCATGGTGGAAGTGTGACAGCTCAGAAAAGGGAAAGCCTTGCTTAGCAGAATGGGTTTGTCTTCAAGCATTGCAATGTGTCTGGGATTGAAAAAACTAAAACAACATTATTGGGGAGATCATGGGGCCGTTATGCAAGGGTAATATTTTATAAAACTTTCATGTCAGATGTTATGAGACCTGAAGGATGGAGTGCTTGGTCTTATGTAGGCCATGAGTAAGTTAATCACCCTTGATATAATTATTTATATTTAAGAATATGGAACTATTTTTCACTAGTTATTATGAAGGGCCTTCATAGTTTCAATGGGAATTTACCTAATTTAAGAGCCATTTCAAATATCCTATTGAAGAAAAAAGTCCACTTTAACTTATGAAAATTGAGGTTTGGCTTTGAGATGAAAGCCATTAAGTGTCTATGAAAAAGTCCATTTCACCTTATTTATAGCTGGGCCTTAACTTTCTTTGGGTATTTTATTTTCAAACTCTATCCCAGGCTACATAGGCAAAAACATGCACAAATTAGGTTCGACTATAAGTGAAGAGCTAAACATAAAATGCTAGTCATGTTAGGACTAATAGTAAAATGCTAGTATTTAGCATCCTAGCTCCCTTAAAATTGCCAATCACAACAAGGTTACCCATTTTCTCATGGGAATATCATTATTATCCACTCCTTCAATAATGCTGTAGAATACTTTTGATCAAGCTATAGTTAAAGATTCTCCATTTCCCTATGGCAGGTGTTTTTGATGGACATATGTAAACTTGGATGGCATCATATATGCAACAAAAAAGTGAGTTTTAATAGGTAAATTAATTGAAATCATGTTGTAATGCATCGTATATTCATAGTAGTAACAATGTGATGGTGTATGTCTAACAATGTCGGAGGACTTATGCATGCATTATTTTCAACATGTCTATAGATAGGAAGAAAAGTAGTCATGCAGTTGCTACATAGATGGACTTTTCTCCCTTGCACTCTGATATCATAGCTCTGCCTCTTAAAACTAGTTTTTATATTTAAGAAAATTGAGAAGTGAATATTGTTTAGTGGTTGGTTGCTGAACCTTGCTTTAGGGGTTCCTTATTATAGTGTTATTCTTGTTATTATTTGCAAGCTCTGAGTATTTTGTTTTTTTTTTGGAATGGTTCCCCTAAAAAAATATATTGTTACTCTTTTCTTTGTTGAAGGTTAATTCTATACCTTTATACTCTCATTTTATTTACTCTACATAAGTGTTGTGGCTATCTACCATTTTGCCCAAAATAACAAAAGAAAAAAAAAAAAGTAATAGACTAGACTCGCCTTAACGTGTAGAATGTAGGATCAAATAACTTGAATATATCATATCCTAGAGTTTTTCTTGATTTTGTTGGAGGCTATAAGCATTTATGATATATTTCAAAGAGTGATTTGATCCCTTTTTTCCAATGAAAAAGGTCAAATCAACCACAACTTGGCTTCAACTGATAATTTGATAGTTTGCTACTTAGTTTCCTTATCTACATATGTTGCAGAGTTCTAAATTCTTTATTTCTACTAGTTGATTAATTATTAAATATATCATAGACTTGTTGTTATTGATCTATAGTTTGTATTTTATATTTCAATATGCAGGAGGATGCATGCTCTTTAACTTTGTTATTGATTTTTTTTTTTTTGGGGTATTGATGCATTAGGAGTGATATGACTTATGTGGAATTTGATTGCACTGGACTGGGATCAAATACTTCACAACGAGTGAAGTGGATGAAGAATCTAAGTTCTGTCGAGATAAAGAAGTTTACTAAAAGAAGCTATATTGATAGTGAAGGATGGATTAGAGCACAACCCTAATGTTTATTGCATCCAAACCTAATCAATAAAATGCACTTCTAATGTAAGCTGTCTTGTTACATGTGGTTTTGAGTATTCTCTGCCTTTGCTCACTATGGCTTTTAATTTAGTAAAAATAAACATTTTATTTGGTTATCATCATATGGATAGGAATAATATGGTAGTTATTCTTAATTGTTTGTCATTCAATTTTCTTGATTATTTTGGGAGATTCTTATTTTGAAGATCGACGGTTATGATGCATCATTCACTTGCTAGAATAGTTGCATTAGTTGTATTTTGTAAATTTGGATCATTGTTGAGATCAATGCTATTGTAGATTATTTCCTATGAAGCAATGTCAAAGAAGGTTGGGGGTTCCAATACCTTTTAAGTGCTCAAGTAGCAATTTCGAAGTTGTGTGTATGACTGCAAAAATAAATGATGAAGTGGCTTGAGATTATCTAGGTGATAAGTTCTAGTCTAACATAAGTTTGCCATCTAGGAGGAAGTTTTATTCCCTAGCCTTTGCTTGAGGAAACGTGCGAAGCTTCAAGAGCACAAAAACCAATTGAAATAGCATTCATGCTATTGGTTTTGCCCAAGTAGAACCCTTCCTCGCTATTTTACTAAATATCCCTCATGAGCTAAGTAGCATTTAGTGTAGCTATAGTTTAGCACATGGCTAACCATAGAAAAAAAATGTATCGATTAGTCTAAAATACTATATACTTTCCCATTATTGATTTTCCATTATAAGGGCTAAGAAAATGAATCAATTTCAAAATTTCTCTATTTTACTTTCTCGGTAGAATATAGATTGTGAGCATGCAAGCTTAAAGGGACTTATGTGAAAATAGAATTAATTTATGAGGAAACAGAATTCATTATGGCTACATTCCTCTAGCTTTATCTTGGATAAGCATTTGGTTTTTTAACAAATAATCCAATGGGCACACCAAGTATGTATAAATTACTTTCAAAAAATCAAATGGAATTAGATTTTTCTTAATTGATCCTTAACAAGTAAATCATATTAATCAACAACTATAACCACACAACAAAATGGTCAAATGAGTGTTCAAATCAATATCAAAAGTAGATATGGCCAGGAATTATCTGGATTATTTCATTGCTCCACCTAATATTTAATCCCAATTGGAATGAGAATAGTAAAGAAGATTCTCCCTTTGCCCCAAACCACCAATCAAGGTAGACAAGCAATGTTGTAAGGAGAATTGGTTATATTAAGTTATTTGTAAAAAGTAATTTCGATCAAGGAGGAGGTAGAGGAGAAAAAAGCTCTGACAGTTCCTCTTTATACCTTTGGATTTTTCTCTCAAGAACTATTATTTCTTTTTATTTTTCAGTCCTTCTATATGTCTTTTTTGCTTCTTTTCTCTTCAATGGATAAGAAAATGAGGGACCTCTTTCCTTCATATTTGCAACTTCATGATGATTTCATTCTGAGTTGTTATTAGCTTGTTGTTCTAGAATATAGAGAACGAGCAACTATCTTGTTAAAAGAAAAGATGGAAGGAGCTCACCAGAAAAAATCTAGCAACAGAATAGAATGTAGATTTTTTTCCTTAAATAATTATTAGATGATATACTGATGGGTTTCAACTTTTAACTTATACTTACATATGTGCCTTCGATCCACACTCCTTTAGAATTGTTGGGTGCATGCTCTTCCCTCCCAAGCTACTTATTCTACCCTTGGCAACATTTTGTTGAGTAGATTGTTAGGTGCAAGCTCGTTGTAATCCCAATAATATCTCCAGATCCATTTCTCATTGGCTTGAGGTCAAAATTGAAATTGAATTCCATAGGAATTGAAATCAAAATTGCTCATTCCTCCCACCCATTTGGTTCACATTGGAATTGAAATTTGAATTGTAAGCTTAGATAAGCTATATTTTATATGGATATATCAAAAATGCATCAAAAATTATAAAGGATACTTGCACAATCAAAATAATGATGAGAAAAAGGAAAAAGCTTTCCTGAAAATTCTAGGTAGATCTGGCCATAACTCATTGAAATTTGGTGGGAATTTTGGGGAGAAGAGGGAGAGGGGGGCTTCAAGTTAGATTTTTTTTTAGGGGAGGAGGGGGGAGGTGGGGGGGGGGGGGGTGGGGGTTTATTTGGATTACAATCGAGGGTATTTTGATAGCTAATCCTTTTTTTTTTTTTTTTTGAATGGTTGGAATGCATCAGTGATCCTAGGTGAGGGATCTAGATTTCGAATCCCTCCAATACATGATTCTAATGTTTGGTGGAATTAAAACTGGATTTTAATTTCATTCAAATGATGATTTCAATTTTGATTCTAGAAGGATATTCTCTTGAACCAAATGGGCTCCTAGTTTAATGAAACAATCAAAATTATATTTTAACCAATTGAGATGGGGTGGTGTGCATTTAGATAATGGGAAAAGTACTGCCTCAAGTATCATGGCATTGATGCATGGCCAGACCTAATAGTCAAAATAGTTATTAGCTTCATCAAGACAAATGTATGCCAAATAAATGAACTCACTATATCAAAAGCATTAATTCTTTCAATGTTTAGTCACTTTTGCATTAATTAAAACCTTTGAATTGACAAATAGTATCTTTAATATGTCCCAAGCAAATCTCAGTTTGAATCTTGAATATTTAATGGAGAAATTGCAATGAGAATGTTCTTGGTCATATGAATACGGATTATCCTCACATGGTTTAATTGTAAGATATATTGGCAATACCCTTGATGCCTATAATGGAAATATCATAAAAAAGAATACCTAAGAGGAGGCTAAGTATAATAATGGAGTGTATCAATAACGTATTTATTCTACCATATTGATTTTTTTTCAATAATTAATTGAAGTTTTTGACAACCCCACATTTTTTATATGTATGTATCTTCCTCATACACTAGCTAATTTGTTTTAGGGATTATATTACATCTATTTAATTAGGATGAAGTAGGATGAAGTGGGCATTATCTCCTCTTTGTTGTTGTGTTTGCTTCTATGACCTAATGTGTTGATCAAATTAGTGCAATTGTGAATATAGTGAGGATCATTAATGTCAATCTCAATGGCAAAGGAGATTGCAAGAGCATTCAATTGTCCATTGAGTCAGTGCTTGCTAAAAACAATCAGGATACAAATTCATGTTTGGGTAGGGTTCTATATATAATGTCATCTTAGTTTCTTCTCATGGACATAAATTATGTGTAGATTTCATGCAGGGAGAGGGTGTATAGACAAGTAGACAAAAGGGTTCATCCTAATGGAAAGGGTGAAAACATTAGTATCGAGTAGGGGGGAATATGCTAGAGACCATGCAAAGCATACTACTATTTGAGATGATTTTAGTCACCATTATCCATCTCAAGCCATGATTAAATAATAATAATGAGGGGCACATCATCCTTGATAAAAATTCCTTCGGCCCAGCTTCAAAATGCGTTGATTTTGATAGTGACCCAAAAGTCATGCATCCAATTAGATGACCCAGATCCTTATCACTATGGGAATGATGCAAAATCCTACCCTAAACCCTAGTGAATAAATCAAAGATGTGGTCAAGTGGGATCCAATTCCTTATGAAAATTGGATCTAATCTAGATCGAACCATGGTCTGAGAACAAGGGGGTTTTGATTCCTAATCAACATTAGGTTCAACCTAGATCAAATGTCGAGGTATATGGTTTGGGCACTTGACTAAATCTTCCAAAATATGTGTTAAATTTGGTCTAGAAAATTGACTCGGTCCAGTACTCAATTCAATTAGGCACTCACAGTGGACTCATGATGGTTTGATCCAACATTCAATTTGATTAAGCAATCACTTGGCCTGACCTAGTGCTCAATTATACCATGCTCATTGATGCAGCTCAAAAAAGCAAGAAAAAGAGGAGTTTGGTTGAAGAAAACTTTATTATGAGTCTCTTTAAGAGTCTTATTTTTGTTCCATTCTCTTTAAAAGACTTGTTTTATTTTCTTTAGGAGTCTTATTTTTATCAAAATTGAATCAATATATGATTCTAGTCTTTTATTATTGGAAGTGTTTTAATTCTAGTTTGATTAAATATTTTGATTCTAATTTTATTAAATATTTTAATTCTAGTCTGATTTTTGTTGGGCCAGTTTGCTCTATATATAGGTCCCTAGTGTATTCCATTGAAAATAATAAATTTATGAGGGGTTTTCTTTTTCCTAGCTTGAAGTAATTTCTTGCTTGAGTAGTACAAGACCATAAATTTTTCAGAATGATTGGAGATACTGAATTGAAAACTTTCAAGGAGCTGGTGTGAAATCAATAGTTATCCTATTTCGCTTGTTTGCATCAGATTTTGTATCTTTACTTCATCTGCATGTATCAGATTTAGTATCAAAGCCAAATCTAGTAACCATCTTTCTTCTCCTCCATCTTATTTTTCTATTTTTTCATCTTCAAAACCTTAGTGTGAAAAAAAATGCTATCCATGTTAGGACTAATAGGAAAATGCTAGTACCTAGCATTAGAGGTCCCCTAAAATTTGACCAAACACACAAAGGTTACATATTTTCTCATGGGATTATATTAATTGTCTACTCTTTCAACAATGACCATTCTTTAAAATACTTTCAATCAAGTTGTAGTCAAAGATTCTCTAATTCCCCATGGATGGTGTTTTTGATGGATGTTCATGCATGCGTACATTCATGATTTGAAAGATGCTTCTGGATAAGATGAAAAGGAGTTATGTAGTCACTGCATAGTTTTTCCTTGCTCTCTTATGCTCTTATATACCTTCTTCACCTCTTGGAATATTTTTTAGTGGTTTCTTGTCGAACCTTGCTTTGGGGTTTCTTCATTATAGTGTTGTTCTTGTTATTGTATCCAAGCTTTAGTACTTTGTTTTTGCTTTTTTTCCTTTATTATTTTTTTTGTAATGGTCACCCAAAAAAACATCTTGTTACTCTTTTTTATGTCGATGTATGATTCTCTACCCTTGTACTCTCATTTCATTCACTACAAAATTGGTGTGGTTATTCATTATTTTGCTCAAAATAATAATAGAAAAAAATAGTTGACTAGAACACTTGCCTCAGTGTGTAGAATGTGGATTCAAACAACTTAAATATCTCATATCCAATAGATTTTCTTGATTTTGTTAGGGGCTCCTAGCATTTATGAGATGTTTCAAAGAGTGATTTTATTCTTTCTACACAATGAAAAAGGTCATATCAATCACTAGTTGGCTTCAATGGACATTTCGATAGTTTACTTAGTGTCCCTTTTACCTTCTTTATTTGTTCTACTAGTTGATTAACTATTATATATATGCATCATAAGCACGTTGTTATTGATCTATAGTCTGTATTCCATATTTCAATATGCATGAAAATGTATGCTTTTTGCCCTTTCATTATTGATTAATTTTTGTTGGTAATGATGCATTAAGGAAGATATAACTTTTGTGGAATTTGGTTGTATGGGATTGGGATCGAATACTTCACATCAAAATAATTAACATATTTTGTCTATTTATACTTCACAATTCTATGGTCTTGATTTTTTTAGATGATTCCTATTGAAGATTGATAATTATTGCACATCAATCATTGGCTTTGATAATTATTGCACATCAATCATTGGCTAGAATGGTATTATTTAGTCATACTTTATAAATTTGGGTCATTATTGGAACAATATATTAGAGAATATTTCCTATGAAGTAGTATTAAAGAAGATTATGAGCTCAAACACTATTTTAAGTACTTAGGCAACAATTTTAAGGATACCTTTTATGATTACAAAAATAAATGATGAGGTAGCTTGATGGTATGTATGTGATAAGATCTATCTAGTCTAACATAAATTTATTGTCTAGGAGGAATACTTATTTCCTAGCCTTTGCTTGAGGCCATATTTATTTGTCAAGCTTCAAGAGCACAAAGATCAAATGACACTAGTTGTGACCCACACAATGCCTAAGACACATATAAATATTAACATAGCAACATAAAATATAATACCAAAATACATTGCTAATCTAAATGTGGTTAATCCTAATTCAACCAAATATCTATGAAATAAAAAATAAAAAAATTTCAATATATGCCTACTTCAAGCTAATAAAAAAATATTTCACTTTCTCTTTTAGCTCGCTAAAGCAAGGCTTTTTCTAAGATTCTACAATTAAGACTGCAAATAAG
The DNA here is from genome assembly GCA_017589505.3 of Metroxylon sagu. Lineage (NCBI taxonomy): Eukaryota > Viridiplantae > Streptophyta > Magnoliopsida > Arecales > Arecaceae > Metroxylon > Metroxylon sagu. The sequence goes on along the minus strand of JACVBY030000574.1, from coordinate 287,951 downwards.
GTGGGTCAACCTGTGGCCCTGACATGATTAGACTTTGTTTCAGGTGATTTTAGTCATCACCATGTCATACAAAAAAAAAGGATGTGAGTTGAGTTAGTCAAGGTGCTTAATTAAGAATTTGTGAGTTGAGTTGGTCAAGGTGTTTAATTAAGAATTTGAAAAGAAAACAGGAAAAAAAAGAGGCATACAAAAAGAGAAAAAAGATAAAAAAAGAAAAAAAGAAAAAAAAAGATATGCATAAAAAATGATAAAAAAAAGATATGCATAAAAACAATAAGAAAAAAGAAAAAAAAAGGTGATAAGAAAAAAGAAAAAAGAAAAAAGAAAAAAAAGGCAATAGATCCCGCGAATCCATGATGTTCATAAAAATCCATCGAAAAACACCCTATTAGTCCATCTCTCCCTTCCTCCCCAAATCACGATGTTCATCTGAGACCACCTAGAACCCCGAGCTCCACCAAAAATCCATCGGAAAACACCCTATTACTCCATCTCTCCCTTCCTCCCCAAATCCTTCACCGTACTCCTTTCACCCCCTCCATCTCTAACTTCCTTTCCAAATCCCTCCCCCTCTCCTAATTTCCAAATCCTCCCCCTCTCCTAAAACTCTAATTCTAATAGGATTCTTTTGGTTTGAAGGATCTTCTGATTTTAAGCAATGATTTATTTTCTCAATTATGCATTAGTTTCATTAATTATATTTAGCTTTCCTTAATTAGGGTTTCAACCTTATAAATATGTAACAACTCTTTTGGCTTATCATGGTGAAATAATATTATTGGTTCCTTTTGTTTGAAGGCTCAATCCTCTCGAAGTGGTTATCAGGGTTTAAGTTTCAACCTGATACTCTTCTATTCTCCACCTTATTTCTTTTAATTTCTTTCATCTATTTAAAACACCCCAAAATTGTCTAGCTCCTGTTAGAAAAAGAAAATTCTTGCTTCTTGTTGCTACTTCCAAAATCGGTTCAGATCCTATCACAAAAAAAAAAAAAAAAACTCAGCCTTATTTTCTGCTTTTTCCCTATTTGCACAAAAAGAAAAAAACCCAGTCTTCTTCTTCTTTTCACTGGCTCACCTTTCTATCAACGTCGGTCTTTCCTATCGACCCTCTGATTGTGCCTCCATCGAGTGACTGGAGCCACCTCCTCCCGCATCGGAAGCATGGTGAGCCCATAACCCACATGCAAAAGAAAATCTAGTTAAAAAAAAAAAAAAGAAAAGGAGGGAGAAAAACCAAAGAAAAAATAAGAAGAGAAAAAAGAGAGAGAAAGAAAGGGAAAAAAAAAAAGAAGAGAAGAAACAAAAAGAAAGAGAGAAAAAAGGGGAAGAGAAAGTTGGAAAAAAAGGAGAAGAAAAAAAAGGAAAGAGAGAGAAAAGTTATTTCTTATTTTCAAGGAGGTTTGTTGCTAAGATCTATAAAGATATGACAAAAGGAACTTATCGACAATAGTGGAAGAAGCGTAAGGAAAGAGATATAAAAAGTTTAAGAGAAATGATAGAAGCATCTATATTTGAGTTATGAGAATCTAATAAGTAGCTAATTGATACTTTGGTTGATTTGAAAAAGATGATTATGGGTATGAGAAAAGAAAATTTTGGTGAATCTTCAAGTAGCAGCCACCAAATTTGATAACAAGGATTTGATAACTATACAGAAATGGAAAGAATGATCAAATCCCGAACCTCATATCATGAAGTTTCCTATTCTGATGGAGAACTCGTCAAATTGTGCCAAACCCCTACGGTGCATGAGTATCAATCCCAATTTGAACAATTCATTAATAATACTATAGGGTTAACTGAAGAATTTTTTGAAAGTTGTTTTGTTAATAGACTTAAAGAAGAAATCAAGCATGCAGTTCATATGTTCCAGCCAACTAATATGACTGAAGCTATTGGGTTGGCTAGGCTCAAGGAAGAGCAACTGGTTACTTTATGTAAGCAAAAAGATAGCTATTCTAATACAGAGAAGCAAGTTGACTCTGAACCTAAATCTAAAGAGATACACATAATTTTTGGCATTGGCTGGAATCCCATGCAGCAATTGTTCCATTTTCTGATGGTGTGAACCATATGGGATTTGAACCACCTAGTGAATGGGACGACCATTATAACATTTTTGCACTAGATGGCCAAGATCTCTATTACTCAAGCCTGTAAACTGAAGAAGTTGATGGCGCATTTAAAGAAAATCAGCAGTGCTTCAGCAGCACGTACAAGACTTTTAATTCTTTTCTTGATACAAAATCTGCTTCTTTATAAGCATCTATTAATGCAACAACTTCTTCTCAAATAGCTGTCTCAGGGAGTTCAACATCAGCAGCTAAACCTCATCAGTCCTCACAAATTACAATGAAGCCATTAGAAGCACAATAAGCTAATATGCCACAAAACAATCATTGCATGATGGTGCTGGTTCTATAGAATTGGATGATACTTTTAGTTGTCGGCCCCTTGCACCGACGACATGATTTCTTATGAAAATTGGGTAGAGATCTACTAGTCTTTATGCTAAGTACCATAAAGCTCAAGCGATCCCTATCCAATTACCATAAGTTACATGCACAAAATGCTATATCTGCTAAAAACTTTGACCTGCTCAATTCATTCATACTATTCATAAGATTACATCACAATTTATTTCATCCTGCTCATATAACATAAGATTTTCTCATCTATTAATTAGATGATTCTAGGCAATATAACTTTCATCACTATGCTGTTATAAAGATCATATACACAAATTCATTCTACAACCAAAAGTCATTTCTCATAACCACCCAAGTCCAAAATACATCATAGGGTTACAGTCATACATATCCATCCATATCCATTTTAAATATATATACAATTCAAGTAACATAAGTCCATATCATCAACAAATTTATACACATCTAGCAGCCCATATCAAAATCAGGCATCCAAGAGCCAACTTGCTATCCCTGATTTATAATCCAAAAATTTCAACAATAGAGGGATGAGACCTAAGTCCCACTGACTGGATAGCCATCTAACAATGAAAAAAAACTGAGAACCACATTTTAAAATCAATAAACATACTGATACAACATATCACAATAGATACTGAAATCTTTTCAATGAGATAAGAAAACTCATAAGTTAGCTTATGCTTGCAATAATGCAACTTAAATAAGAAAAGCCACTTTTACAAAACTTCATGATGATGGGCTGGGTGTGCTACCACTAAGGTACATCCCTACAGTTGCCCTCCTGCAGGTGTACTCTCAGTGGGTGAGTGTACTGAGCGCCGAGGATTCCCGCACCACATGGCACCCCTCCCATGTGCGGTTCACCCCAGGTGTGAGCTTGCCCCTTTTCCCTGGGCCTCCTGCTTGCCCCCTCCATGGGCCTATATCTCTGTGCCCCCTCGGGCTATATAGTAACCTAGCTCTTAACCGAGCTGTGATTCTTGCCCCACTGGGCTGCTTGCAATTTGCCCCACTGGGCTGATCTAGCTTGTACTCCCCCTTGCATCGGGATCATAGTACGATTGAGTCGCAAGGAGGTGTCGGCTATAATAGTGTGTGCAATGCTCATGCTATGGCACAATCTATAGGGTGATCAGCTCCATAAATGGCCCCATGCTCTTTATGCTTATGCTGTAAAAATACTTCAATATAAGTTTATAATCCAATATACAACCAACTATACTTTCTTTGAAACAATGATATTCATGCATGCCCATGCATCTCTTTGAAACATAATTCTGAAAAGTAAATTTCATGCTTTACTGAAACATGTATTTTTATCCAAACAATGCTTTTCATGAAACTCTATACTTTGTTTTGAAACATGCTCTAGCCCATGTTTCCTTTTCTTTTCTTAAATTTATGCTTTGCTGAAACTCATACTTTTTCTGAAATTTATGCTTTGCTGAAACTCACTTTGCTTTGAAACATGCTCTAGCCCATGTTTCCTTTTCTTTTCTTAAACTCATGCTTTGTTGAAACTCATGCTTTTTCTGAAACTCATGCTTTTCTTTAGAATATGCTTTAAACCCATGCTTTGCTTTTAAACTCATGCTTTGCTTTAAAATATGCTTTAAACCCTTGCTTTGCTTTAGAACAAGCTTTAAACCCATTCTTTGCTTTAGAACATGCTTTAAACTCATGCTTTGCTTTAGAATATGCTTTAAGAATAAGATACATCATAGCTGGGTTCTTATTTCCCATATTTAACTACTTGAAATACTATACTTAGCATAACATACTCTGATTTATAGCAAAATATCACTATGCTATCATAAAACATTTCTTAAAGCTAGATGAGAAACCCACTTACCTTAGCTGATAGCACATCGCTATAGTTGCTATTTCTCCATATCTGGCTCCCTTGAACCAATCTCTTGGCCTAAGTCATTATACATGTATTATTAGGGTCACAAGCACTAAGGGTTTTATGAAACTATGCATGCATGCTCTATGCCTTAGCATCTTAGCATAATATTCCTTAATCCCTAACATACTCAAAGATTCACATTCTACACATGCTATCACTTCATTTGCCCCTAAATCATGAAATTTAAACATCATTCTCTAGCTTAGGGAAGTTTGGACTTACTTTAGCAAAGATGGGATAAACCACCAAGCCTTTTTCCTTTCCTCCCCTTCCTCTTCTTCTCTTCTTCCTCTCTTCTTTTCTTTTTCTTCTTCTCTTCTATTTCTCCACGGCTGGCGGAACCCTCTCCTCTTTTCTCTCTCTTCTCTTCTTTTCTCTCTTTTCTCTCTTTTCACCTGGCCGCTTAAGGGTTAAGGGAGGGATGGGTGGCTTTAAATGCTCTTAAAAATTCCTATTTTGCCCCTCTTCACTCCTATGTCACGCTTTTCAAAGCCCACATGGCTTCCTTCTCCATCAAGTATTTTTGCCCCTTCAATTTTCTTTTCTATCTTACCCTTGATCAAATCCTCAAATAACTTTTTACCACTTTTCACTTTTGCCTCCGGTCAAATTTTCATTAATGCCCCTGGTCAAATTTTTGTTATCAGATAAATAACAGGAGTTACCCATCTATTAGTCAGCATGAATGCTAGCTAATGAGAGTGAAATTATCCTCAAACCATTTCTACAGAAGATTTTGGTCCACCTGAAACCTCAGTTAAGCATGCTTGGGTGAGAGCGATGGGTGACCCACTGGGAAGTCCTTAATTAAGAGTAAAATTGGTCTCAAATGAACTTCACATATGATTTTCCAATAGTAGCCGACTAATTAGTCGGCTACTGCGGCCAAAATCCCTTCCAAACCACTTTTACAAAGACATTTTCCACAATCCTCTTAGGCAAGTTTTACAGAAAACTTTTCCACAGTAGTCGACTAAGTAGTCGACTACTATGGCAACAAAAATTCTCCCAGTGTCCAAACAGTGAGTTTCAGGGAGTTAGCTAACTCTAGAGTCAGCTAACTTGCTCTATTAGCTCACAGAAATCCACCAATCAGCCAAAAACTCAGAGTTAGTTGACTAAATAGTCAGCTAACTTCCAAATTTGGCTGACTAACAATTTAAAAATTTCAGCCATCTTTCCAATTAGTTAATAAATGAATCAATTAACATCCAAAAGCCATTCTAATGCATTCCAACTTCCAAAATCTTCATTCTAACTTCTTCTAAGGATCAAAAACAACCAGAAAACATTGAAATCATCACAAAAACTTTGATTAAAAGCCCAAATAAGTGACTTTATCAACATTTTGAAAGGATCATGAGAGAAAACTCAAAACAACCTCCAAAATTTCAGCTTTCACATTTTCTTAAGATTCCCACTCAATCATTCACACTAGAAGGCTAAACTAATAATAAAAACATGCTTAAAATGAAATTACAAGTCTTCCAAGTTCAGGATATTATAATCTTCCCCCTTTTAGGAAATTTCATCCCCAAAATTTAGCTATTTTCAACTTGAAACAAACGAGGATACTTCAATCTCATTTCATCCTCTCTCTCCCATATAGCTTCCTCTCTCTGATGATTCTGCCACTGCACTTTAACTAAAGGGATCTTTTTGCTACGGAGTTGTTTAACCTCCCTGCTCAAAATTTGCACTGGCTCTATTACATAAGATAAATCTTTCTGTAACTCTATTGGCTCTGACTGAAGCACATGATAGGAATCTGGCACATACTTCCTAAGCATCGATACATGAAACACATTATGGATCTGAGAGAGTTCTGGTGGCAAGGCCAATCTATATGCAAGTATCCCAACCTTTTCAATAATCTCATAGGGTCTAATGTATCGGAGACTTAATTTTCCTTTCTTCCCAAATCTCACGATACCCTTCCAAGGAGACACCTTCAAAAATACCTTATCTCCTACTTTAAATTTCACATCTCTATGCTTCTTATCTGCATAACTCTTCTGTCTATCTTGGGCTGCCTTTAATTTAGCTCTAATAATTCTAACCTGATCTGCCATGAGCTGCACCAACCCTAGGCCTAGCAGCCTCCTTTCTCCTTCTTCATCCCAGCACACTGGAGTTCTACATTTTCTTCCATATAAAACTTCATAAGGTGCCATATCAATGCTAGAATGATAACTATTATCATATGCAAACTCAATCAATGGCAAGTGCTCATCCCAGCTACCTAAAAATTCAATAACACATGCTCTCAATATATCCTTCAGTGTCTGGATAGTTCTCTCAGACTGCCCATCAGTTTGAGGATGAAATGCTGTACTAAATCTTAACTTAGTGCCTAAAGCTTTCTGCAACTCTGCCCAAAAATAAGATGTGAACCTTGGATCTCTATCTGATACAATGGATATTGGCACCCCATGTCTACTTATAATTTCATTCACATACAACTTTGCTAATCTATCCAAGGTAAATGAAATCTGGATAGGCAAAAAGTGGGCAGATTTTGTCAATCTATCTACTATCACCCAAATAGAATCATTACCTCTTCTTGTCTTTGGGAGACCTATAACAAAATCCATAGTAATGTGCTCCCACTTCCATTCTGGCACAAATAATGGCTGTAATTTTGCCAACTGGGCTCTGATGTTCTGCTTTAATCTACTGGCACACTAAACATTTAGCAATATACCCAGCTCTCTTTTTTCATCCCATACCACCAATAATTTTACTTAAGGCAAATAGGCAAAAAATTATAGTATAATTAGACGCCAATGAAAATAATAGTTATAAACTTATAAAATATTAAAATAATATAATTAAAAAATTTTATAAAAGAATACTTTTAAAATTAAATTACTGCTAATATCAAATATTAATAAAATTACCAAGTAAAATGAGTAAATGTTGGAAATGTGCTTAATCCCATAAATAAAAAAAGAGCAAAATCATGCCAAATTCTAAACTTCCATATAATGTCCCAAACTTAGAAGTCTTGTAATTTCATTTTAAGCATGTTTTTATTTTTAGTTTAGCCTTATAGTGTGAATGATTGAGTGGAAATCTTAAAAAAATATAAAAACTAAAATTTTAGAGGTTATTTTGAGTTTTCTCTCATGATCCTTCCAAAAAGTTAATAAAGTCACTTATTTGGGCTTATAATTGAAGTTTTTGTGATGATTTCAGTGTTTACTAGTTGTTTTTGATCCTTGGGAGAAGTTGGAATGAAGATTTTGAAAGTTGGAATACATTAGAATGGCCTTTGGAAAGGTTATATGAAGTTAGTTGACTCATTAGTCAGTTAACTGGTGAAAGTAGCTGACTATTGGGAAAATAGTCGACTAGTTAGTCGACTAATTGGCTGAAATCTCTCTGTAAAATTGGTCTAGGACTAATTTTACCCACAGTAGTAGTCGACTACTTTAGAAAATCTCTCTGTAAAATTAGTCTGTGACCAATTTTACCCATAGTAGTCGACTACTATGGGAATTCTCTCAGTGAAATTGGTCTGAGACCAATTTCACTCTCATTAGTCAGCATTTTAGCCAACTAATGAGTAAATTGAGGACTTCTCAGGGGGTCACCCATCGCTCTCACCCAAGCACGCTTAACTATGGGTTTAGGTGGACAAAAATCTTCTGTGGAATTAGTTTGAGACTAATTTCACTCTCATTAGCTAGCATCTATACCGACTAATGGATGGATAACCCTTATTATTCATTTGATAATGAAAATTTGGCTAGAGGCATAAGGAAAATTTGATAAAAAGTCAGTTGAGGGTTTAATTAAGGGCAAGATAGGAAAGAAAATTGAAGGGACAAAAATACTTGGCAAAGAAGGGAGCCATATGGGCTTTGAAAAGTGTGACTTAACAGTAGAGAGGGGCAAAATAGGAATTTTTAGGAACATTTAAAACTCACTACCCTTCCTTAGCCCATAAGCTACCATATAAAAGGAAAAAAAAGGGGGAGAAAATGGAAGGAAAATAGGAAGAAAAAGGGAGAAAAGAGAAAGAAAGAGGAGAGGGTTTCAACTATGGGAAAGAAGAAGAGAAGAAAAAAAAGAAAAGAAGAAGAGAAGAAAAAGAAGAGAAAAAAAGGAAGAGAAGGAAAGGAAGAAGACTTGGTGGTTTAGTCATCTTTGCTAAGGTAAGTCCAAACCTCCCTAAGTTAGAGAATAATGTTAAAATCTAATGATTTAGAGGCAAATGAGGTGATAGCATGTGTATATTATGAATCTTTGAGTATGTTAGGGATTGAAGAGTATTATGCTAAGATATTAAGGCATAGAGCATGCATGCATAATTTCATGAAACCCTTGGTGCTTGTGACCCTAATAATGCATGTATGATGACTTCGGCCAAGAGATTGGTTACAGGGAGTCAGAACAGGAGAAATAGCAGTCATAGCAGTGTGCTAAGCAGCTAAGGTGAGTGAGTTTCTATCTAGCTTTGTGAACTATTTTATAATAGCATAGTGATATTTTGCTACAAATCAGAGTATGTTATGCTAAGTATAGTATCTTGAGAAGTTAAATATGAGAAATGAAAACCCAGTTATGATGTATTTTATTTTTAAAGCATGTTCTAAAGCAAAGCATAAGTTTAAGAACAAGCATGGGTTTAAAGCATGTTCTAAAGCAAAGCATAAGTTTAAGAACAAGCATGGGTTTATAGCATGTTTTCAAAGCAAAGCATGAGTTTCAGAAAAAGTAAGAGTATCCAGCAAAGCATGAGTTTAAGAAAAGATAAGGAAACATAAGCTATAGCATGTTTCAAAGCAAAGTATAGAGCTTCATGAAAAGTATTGTTTGGATAAAAACATATGTTTCAGTAAAGTATGAAATTTACCTTTCAGATTTATGTTTCAAAGTGATGCATGGGCATGCATGAATATCAATATTTTAAAGAAAGTATAGCTAATTGTATATTAGTTTATAAACTTATATCTGAGTATTTCTATAGCATACATCATAAAGAGCATTGGGCCATTTATGGGGCGATCACCCTATAGACTGTGCCATAGCATGAGCATTGCACACACTATTTATAGCCGGCACCTCCTTGCGATTCGATCGTACTATGATCTTGAGGCCAGGGGGAGTACAAGCTAGATCAGCCCAGTGAGGCAGATTGCAAGCAGCCTAGTGGGGCAAGAATTATAGCTCGGTAAAGAGCTAGGTTACTATATAGCCCAAGGGGGCTCAGAGATATTGGCCCATAGAGAGGGCAAGCAGGAGGCCTAGGGAAAAGGGGCAAGCTCACACCTGGGATGAACCGCACATGTGAGGGGTGCCATGTGGTGCAGGGATCTTCGGCGCTCAGTACACTCTCCACTAAGAGTATACCTGCAGGAGGGCGACTGTAGGGATGTACCTTAGTGATGCACACATAGCCCGTCATCATGAGATTTTGTAAAAGTAGCATTATTATATTTAAGTTATATTATTGGAAGCATAAGCTAACTTATGAGTTTTCTTATCTTATTTAAAAAGATTTATGTATCTATTGCGATATGTTGTATTGATATATTTATTGGTTTTATAATGTGGATTCTAAGTTTTTCCATTGTTAGATGGCTATCCAGTCACTGGGACTTAGGTCTCACCCCTCTACTGTTGAAATTTTTGGATTTCAGATCAGAGATAGCAGGTTGGCTCTTGGAAGCATGAAATTGATGTGGGTTGCTAGATGTTGGATGAATTGGTTGATGTCATTAGTTTATGTTAGATTGTATATGTATTTGAACTGGATATGGATGGATGTGTATGACTGTAACCCTATGATGTGTTTTGGACTTGGATGGTTATGAGAAATGACTTTCATTGTAGAATGAATTTGTGTATATGGTCTTTATAACAGCATAGTAATGAAAGTTATATTGCCTAGAATCATGTGATGAATAGTGTGGAAATTTTATTTTATCTGAGTAGGGTGAAATAAATTGTGATGTAATCTTATAAATAGTATGAATGAAATGAGCAGGTCAAAGTTTTTAACAGATTCAGTATTTTTGTGCATATAACTTATTGCAATTGGATAGGGATCGCTTGGGCTTTATGGTAATTAGCATAAAGACTACCAGATCTCTACCCAATTTTCATAAAAAATCATGCTATCGTGAAGAGGGCCCGACATTCCATCTTCTCCTCAATGATGTTTGAAGATGTTGATGTTAATCCTTAAATAACACTCAACTTGAAAAATACACTTAATATCATTATTTATTAAGTCATATTAGCATTAGCTATATATTACATATCAAAAAATATAAAATATTAAAATATTAACCATATAAGCAATCTAATTGGCAATTCATAAAATTATATAATGCCATTTAAATAAAATTCTAAAATTCAAAATAAATAAAAATAATTATATCTTATCCTCATATATAAACAACCAATTATGAGCAGTGATCAAAACTTAAGCACTTTTCAACAAATACTATTTTTGAGTCATTTTGGTTTATCCATGACCCAACTCAATCTAACCCTAAAATTTTCAAGTCATTTTAGATTCTAATAAAAAAAAAAAAAGTAAAACCCTAATCCTATATTTTTGAGTAAGTTTGGGTTGGATGTATAGGTCAGGTCAGGTTTCTCTACCTCTACATCTATCTGAAGAATAAGTGGACTTCCTAGCTCTTTGGAAGGGAGGTCTTGATTGTCAAATTTATGCAAATTATTGTCTTTTGTTACAATAATTCAAGTCTGGTTATGCTCTACATATTTTAAGTTGCTCGACAATTAAAAGTAGGCATATGTCATAACCCAAGGTTATGCTAATATGACATAAAATTAGCGTTAATCAGGCATGAAAACATGTTATTCTGAAATATCAAGAGGATGTTTAATTTATGCATGAACATGTGCATACAAACGAGTAACATACACAGCATTTTCTTATATCCATAAATAAGCATGTCAATAAACTATACGCTAATGGCTAGGTACTTTTAGCTAGTTATGACCAATTAAAAGAGTAAATCTAGATCATTTGCTTCAAAAACAAAGGAAGTCCATGGAAAGCAAGAGGTGTGGAAACAATTCTCATAAAAAAAGAAAAACATTACTTGATAATTCAACTCCAAGGCTTCTTTCTTTTGTACATACTCATTAAAATAGATACTCAATTGGGAAAACATTAAAATAAATATGAAAAAAAATTCCTAACCAAAGACTACCAAAAAATCCTTATACTTTATCTAGTATAACTAAATATCTTAGTCCAAACCATCCTCTGCACATATCCACTCCTCTATTCTGTGCAGCCATGCTTTAGATTGGCTTGAATTCATCACCTTGGGGCACGTGTAAGTTTATTATCTTCCTTCTCCAACTGTTGAAGAAAATATTAATAGTTCATGCAAGTATTTGGTTTTTCCTTAGCAAATTGCACAATGCAGCTAGGGTTGCAAAAAGGTTGGGTCGGATCGAGTCATGCTTGATCTCAATCCAATCTGATTTTATATTTAGATCTTAATTTTGAATTCAAATCCAACCCATTTGCTACACAAATTAGGTTGGGCCGAATCCATAAAAGGAATTTTAGATCTAATGGGTCATTCAGGTCTCTTTGAGTCCAATCCAAAATATTACATTTAAATCAAGTATATAACTTTTTTTTGGCTAAAACCTAGTAATTGATAATAAATATAAATTCATTAAAAAATTTAAACAAATTAAAAAGAATCAACTTAAACTTTTTATTTAAAAACTCTTAATTCTATCCAAGTAAATGATTATCCTTACGTTTATAAATTATGATATTTAAAATATTTATTGATATACTTAAAAATATTATAAATAAGAATCCACCAAAATATAGGAAGAGATTGAGTTGTTAAGATTAAAAAAAGAATTAGTTTAAATTAGAGTTCATTTAATAAATTTATAAACACAATTGAGTAAAGAAAAATAAGATTTATAAACCTTACCTGTAATTTAGATCGAATCAAATTTTCAAATTTGACCCAACACATGAGTCTCTAAATATAAATCAAGTCAAGTCTGTCAACCTCCGTACCATCCTTCACATCGACAGGACCGCATCGGTGTGGATAATATGGGGTGCAAGAGGGTTTTTGTTTTATACTTTGTGCCTTCTTAGTAATGACTTCTTTTTAAGTAATGTGGGGTTCAAATTTTCAATAGGCACAAGCCCTCAGTATTAATTACTTCCGCCTTAGGGGCTAAAAAACTTTCGATTAAGAGATCACAGTCATTGTTAGCCTTGTAATACAGATGCAAACATAGAACTTTATTATTATTATTTATATTTATTTTAGGTTCTAAAGTTCAAAGTGACATTATTATGATTTAATATCATATGTTTGTCCTCCTTTATGTCTTCCTTTTGCCTCCATATTTATTTCTCCCTTTTGAGTTTTAGCCTTAATTTGGTATGAAAGTAAGGCTTTAAGTTTTTAGTGGAGTAGGGCTCTAAAAATTTTGATGGAGTAGAACTTTAAGTCTTTTATGAAGCAAACCTTTGTTTTCAATGGAGTAGAGCTCTAAGTTTTTGATGGAGCAAGACTTCAATCTTCAATACAGTAGGGCTTCAAACTTTTGATGGAGTAAGGCTCCAAATTTTTAATGGAGCAAGATTTCAATCTTCAATGGAGAAAGGTTCCAAGTTTTTAATGGAGCAAGGCTTCAAGACTTTGATGGAACAAGGCTTCAGTCTTCAATAGAGCAAAGCTCTAGAGTTTTTTAGTGAAGTAGCACTCTAAAGTTTTTGATAGAGCAAAGCTTGAAGACTTTAATGGAGGAGAACTCCACTCTAGCTTGTATTAAAAGCATGTCTCCTATTTAACTTAAGTTAGAAAGCATGGCTTCTCTTTAGCTTGATTAGAAGCCTTTGCCCCTATTAAACTTGAATTTGATTTGAATTAGAAGCATGGCTCCTCTTTGACTTGAATTAGGAGCACAACTCCTCTTTGAGCTTGATTTGGGCTTGATCTGGGTTAGGTTTGGTCCAATCTTGGAGCAATACTCAAATTAATCTTGATTTGGAGCAGAGCCCTAAATGGGTGCACTTAATTTTGGAGCAGCACTCCATTGATTTAATTTGGTTTTTGGAGCAATGCTTCATTTGTTAAATTTAATTTTGGAGCAATGCTCCATTAATTAAATTTGATTTTTAAATGCTCCATGAGAGTGCACTTAGTTTTGGACCAATGCTCCATTTAGGTGCATTTGATTTTTGGAGAAATACTCCATTGGGGCTAAATTTGAATTTTTGGACTAATGCTCCATTTGATTTTGGAGCAATGCTCTATTTGATTTTTTTTTTTATATATATAGCAATGCTCCATTTAATTTTTCTTAAAGCGATGCTATATTTTGGAGCAATGCTTCATTTGATTTTATTTGAGCAATGCTTTATTTGATTTTTTTTTTTTTTTTTGAGCAATGCTCTATTTGATTTCGATTTATTAGACATTAGGAGCAATACTCCATTTAATGAACTTGGGTTTATTTTTTGAACAATGCTTTTGAAGAAAGAATTAGAGGAATGCTGTAGGACACCAATCTTTGAGTTTGGTGAAGAATGCCATTGTAATAAGTAATGCTCTTAGAAATAATGGAGCAAGGCTCTAAGTTTTAGCCTTAAGGGTCGGTGAAGAATACCATTGAAAGGAGCAATATTTCTAAAGATAATGGAGCAAGGCCTCAGGATACTGGTTCCAAGCTTAATGAAAAACATCATCAAAAGGAGCAATCTTTTAAAGGAAGCAATGCTTCAATTGAGAGGAATAATAGTCCCAATATTGGTGGAGCAATGCTTCTAACATAAATGGAGCAATACTCCAAAAAATTATTAAAAGGAGCAATGCTCCTAGAAGAGATGGAGCAAAGCTTCATTAGGGACTTTGGAGCAATACTCCACATGAAGAATTATGATTTAGATAACAATTTGATGTTTGGTCTATAGGTTAAAGATTGCTGCAAACTGTAACAACTTTTTAGCTTACTTTGAGCAATATTTTAAATGAAGCAATACTTTCATTAAAAGAAGCAATGCTACCAATATTGGTAGGAGTGATACTCTTGGCATAGGTAGAGTAATGCTCCAGAAAATCATTAGGAGCAATACTTCAGAAAGAGATGGAGCAAAACTTCATTAGAGACTTTAGAGCAATGTTCTATGTAGATGTACTTGATTTTAGAGCAATACTTCATTAAGGCTAAATTTAACTTTGGAGTAATGCTCCATTTATTGAATTTAATAACTCACAATAATATGCATCTCATCCAATTGCTGAGAAAGAAAATGATGCTACACACCATTAACCAATTTCTCCTTTGATGCATTGGCGTTGAGACCCACTACTCTATACTCTGTTTTTTTCTTTCACTTTGCTTTCTTTTTTTTATTTTTTATTTTTATCTCTTTCTTTTTTATTTTCTTATTTTCTTCTTCTTTTTCTTTTCTTTATCGAGGCCGCATTTTGTATTTTGTAAGATAAGCAAACAAAACTCGTACAACAGTCATAAGGCTTGAAATACCAGAAGAGAGAAAGAAAAAAAAAAAAAAAAAAAGCTTGAGAATTTTCCTTTTGCATGGGGAAGTGCTTAGCAGGATTTTGAGGTATTAGCCTTTGAGGGACGCTCAAACCTCACCCTTTGGCTGTTGACGTAATCAACATGGTCCTAGAATTTTATGCTGTTCGGGGTTGCGTCCCCTTGTAGGCCTTTGATAAGCTAATATCATTGGCATAGCTTCTTTGGGGTCGCGGCTGAATTTAGCGTGGCTTTCAGCTTTGTATATATGAACATTGCCTGGTAGTCACCGCCATACTTCTTAATCAACCTGGCAATATAAATTCGTTGCACTGCGGTCAATGGCTGCAGAGGCGTTGCTTTTTTTTTTTTTTTTTCTCTCTCCCTCTAGTGCAGGCTTCATATCGTCGGGTTCAAGATCGCTGTCACTATCAGAAGGATCCAACTCGGAAGCGGGCGGCGCCTCACGGTCCGGGACCTGAAGGATGTGAGGTGTGTGGAAGCGGACCGGAGGAGACCAAGATTCGTGACGTTGTCGAGGGAGCGGTAGTTTCAGATGACGCGGCTGCGAGAGCCGACCGGCGGGATGTTGACAGCCTGCCTAGGAGACGCCGGGCTTTTTAGCAGAGCCTTCGAAGTGGGATTTAAAAAAAAAATTTATTGCAAATCTTAATCGCAATAATAGATAAAATAAAAAATTATAATTTTAAATGATTCACCTTAAGGGAATCAAATCTTCTAATAATTACTTCGAAAAAATTGAGCCTTCAAATAAAAAGAATCAGGAATATTATTAAATTATGATAAGCTAGAAGAATTGTTATATGTTTATAGGGTTAAAACCCTAATTATTCAAAGAAAGCTAAATACAATTATATAAAAAAAAAAATTAATTAAATTAATACATAATTGAGAAAATAAATCATTGTCTAAAATTAGGAGTTTTCCTTAATAACTAGATCCTTCAAATTAAGGGAATCTTATCATTCCATCCTCCTTAAAATCAACCTTGTTCTTAAAGTTGGAAATCAAAAAACTTCTTCTACTGCTTGTCAAAGTACTCACACGTGGTCTCTTCCATTGTCCTTATTTGCAACTCCATTAAAATAAAACTTTGGTCTATATGTATCCACTGAGGTCCACCCATGAACAATAGATATAAAGTTTGTGAGGTCACCATTAGATGATATAGTAGCTTTTGCGGAATAGGATCAAAAGTAAATCTATGTGAGAACCAATCTATTACTTGCATTGAACTTGTAATATCCTGAACTTGGAAGACTTGTAATTTCATTTTAAGCATGTTTTTATTGTTAGTTTAGCCTTCTAGTGTGAATGATTGAGTCGGAATCTTAAGAAAATGTGAAAGCTGAAATTTTGGAGGTTGTTTTGAGTTTTCTCTCATGATCCTTTCAAAATGTTGATAAAGTCACTTATTTGGGCTTTTAATCGAAGTTTTTGTGATGATTTCAATGTTTTCTGATTGTTTTTGATCCTTGGGAGAAGTTAGAATGAAGATTTTGGAAGTTGGAATGCATTAGAATGGCTTTTGGATGTTAATTGACTCATTTATTAACTAATTGGGAAGATGGCTGAAATTTTTAAGTTGTTAGTCAGCCAAATTTGGAAGTGACTATTTAGTCAGCTAACTCTGAGTTTTTGGCTGACTGGTGGATTTCTGTGAGCTAACAGGGGAAGTTAGCTGACTCTAGAGTCAGCTAACTCCCTGAAACTCATTGTTTGGAGGCTGGGAGAAGTTTTTTGTAAAACTTGCTTGTGAGGATTTTTGGCCAAAGTAGTCGACTAGTTAGTCAACTACTTCAGAAAATGTCTTTGTAAAAGTGGTTTGGAAGAGATTTTGGCCACAGTAGCCAACTAATTAGTCGGCTACTATTGAAAAATCGTATGTGGAAATGATTTGAGACCAATTTCACTCTTAATTAAGGACTTCCCAATGGGTCACCCATCGCTCTCACCCTGAGGTTTCAGTTGAACAAAAATCTTCTATGGAAGTGGTTTGAGGATAATTTCACTCTCATTAGCTAGCATTCATGCTGACTAATAGGTGGGTAACCCATAATGAAAATTTGGCCAGGGGCATTAATAAAAATTTGATCAGGGGCAAAAGTAAAAATTGATAAAAAGTCATTTGAGGATTTGATCAAGGGCAAGATAGGAAAAAAAATTGAAGGGCAAAAATACTTAATGGAGAAGGAAGCCATGTGGGCTTTGAAAAGCATAACATAAGAGTGGAGAGGGGCAAAATGAGAATTTCTAAGAGCATTTAAAGCCATTGATCCCTCCCTTAACCCTTAAGCGGCCGGGTGAAAAAAGAGAAAAGAGAGAAAAGAAGAGAAGAGAGAAAGAAAAGAGGAGAGGGTTCTGCTAGCCGTGGAGAAGAAGAAGAGAAGAAGAAAAAGAAAAGAAGAAAAAAAGAGGAAGAAGAGAAGAAGAGGAAGGGGAGGAAAGGAAAAAGGCTCGGTGGTTTAGCCCACTTTGCTAAGGTAAGTCCAAACTTTCCTAAGCTAGAGAATGATGTTTAAATCTCATGATTTAGAGGCAAATGAGGTGATAGCATGCGTAGATTGTGAATCTTTGAGTATGTTAGGGATTGAGGAATATTATGCTAAGATGCTAAGGCATAGAGCATGCATGCATAGTTTCATGAAACCCTTGGTGCTTGTGACTCTAATAATACATGTATGATGACTTAGGCCAAGAGATTGGTTCAAGGGAGTCAAATCTGGAGAAATAGCAACTATAGCGGTGTGCTATCAGCTAAGGTGAGTGGGTTTATCATCTAGCTTTGAAAAATATTTTATGATAGCATAGTGATATTTTGCTATAAATCAGAGTATGTTATGCTAAGTATAGTATTTCAAGTAACTAAATACGGGAAATGAGAATCCAGTTATAATGTATCTTATTCTTAAAGCATATTTTAAAGCAAAGCATGAGTTCAAAAGCAAAGCATGAGTTTAAAGCATGTTCTAAAGCAAAGCATGGGTTTAAAGCTTGTTCTAAAGCAAAGCATGGGTTTAAAGCATATTTTAAAGCAAAGCATGAGTTTAAAAGCAAAGTGTGGGTTTAAAAGCATATTCTAAAGAAAAGCATGAGTTTCATGAGTTTCAGCAAAGCATGAGTTTAAGAAAAGAAAAGGAAACATGGGCTAGAGCATGTTTCAAAGCAAAGTGAGTTTCAACAAAGCATAAATTTCAAAAAAAGCATAAGTTTCAGCAAAGCATGAATTTAAGAAAAGAAAAGGAAACATGTGCTAGAGCATGTTTTAAAACAAAGTATAGAGTTTCATGAAAAGCATTGTTTGGATAAAAACACATGTTTCAGTAAAGCATGGAATTTACTTTTCAGAATTATGTTTCAAAGAGATGCATGGGCATGCATGAATATCAATGTTTCAAAGAAAGTATAGCTGGTTGTATATTGGATTATAAACTTATATTGAAGTATTTTTATAGCATAAGTATAAAAAGCATAGGGCCATTTATTGGGCTGATCACCCTGTAGATTGTGCCATAGCATGAGCATTGCACACACTATTATAGTGGCACCTCCTTGCGACTCAATCATACTATGATCCTGAGGCCAGGGGGAGTACAAGCTAGATCAGCCCAGTGGGGCAGATTGCAAGCAGCCCAGTGGGGCAAGAATCACAGCTCGGTTAAGAGCTAGGTTACTATATAGCCCGAGGAGGCACAGAGATATAGGCCCATGGAGGGGGCAAGCAGGAGGTCGAGGGAAAAGGGGCAAGCTCACACCTAGGGCGAACCACACATGTGAGGGGTGCCATGTGGTGTGGGGATCCTTGGCGCTCAGTACACTCACTCACTGAGAGTACACCTACAGGAGGGTGACTGTAGGGATGTACCTTAGTGGTAGCACACCCAGCCCATCATCATGAAGTTTTGTAAAAGTGGCATTTCTTATTTAAGTTGCATTATTGGATGCATAAGCTAACTTATGAGTTTTCTTATCTCATTGAAAAGATTTCAGTATCTATTGTGATATATTGTATCAGTATGTTTATTGGTTTTAAAATATGGTTCTCAGTTTTTTTCCATTGTTAGATGGCTATCCAGTTACTGGGACTTAGGTCTCACCCCTCTATTGTTGAAATTTTTCGATTACAGATCAAAGATAGCAGGTTGGCTCTTGGATGCCTGATTTTGATATGGGCTGCTAGATGTGTATAAATTGGTTGATGATATGGACTTATGTTACTTGGATTGTATATGTATTTAAAATGGATATAGATGGATATGTATGACTGTAACCCTATGATGTATTTTGGACTTAGGTGGTTATGAGAAATGACTTTTGATTGTAAAATGAATTTCTGTATATGGTCTTTATAATAGCATAGTGATGAAAGTTATATTGCCTAGAATCATCTGATGAATAGATGAGAAAATCTTATGTTATATGAGCAGGATGAAATAAATTGTGATGTAATCTTATGAATAGTATGAATGAATTGAGCAGGTCAAAGTTTTTAGCAGATATAGCATTTTGTGCATGTAACTTATGGCAATTGGATAGGGATCGCTTGGGTTTTATGGTACTTAGCATAAAGACTAGTAGATCTCTACCCAATTTTCATAAGAAATCATGCCGTCGGTGCAAGGGGCCGATAACTTTTGGTATCAGAGCCTAGGCATTAGATCCTAAGGGCATAAGCATGAGTCTAGTATAGTGAGTATAGTTTTGAATGATGAATCTGATCAAATGAATTGTCTTGTAGGATGGTTTCTACCAGGATAAGAATGGATGGAGAGCAGTCCTCTAAGAGAGGCAGAGGTAGGGGTAGGCCTAGAAAGTCTGATAAGGAAGGCCAACCTAGTAGAGCTATTTCTAGTGATCCACCATCTGATGGTGCATGGGTGGAAGTATCTCAGGAGCATATGCATGATTCTCATTCCCATTCTACTACCCCGGTGCCAGTGGACCCATTCCTGGAACAGGCTCAGGGGCCGAGTATGCCAGATTTGGTGGGGTTGATCACTCAGGCAGTGGTAGCAGCAGTGACCTCTAGTTCCAGCCTTCAGTCTAGAAATCTTGAAGCAGAAAGGAATGTAGAGAGAGCTAGAAAGTTGGGGGCTCTAAAGTTTCAGGGGACCACTGACCCTATTCAGGCTGATGTTTGGCTTCAAAGGATAGAAAGGGTCTTTGAAATGATGAAGTGCTTTGAGGAGCAAAAGCTGAGTATAGCAACCTTCTTGTTAGAAGGAAGAGCACAAAATTGGTGGAGGTCTGTTAGTAGTAGACAGCCCCAAGGGGTGGAGGTGACCTGGGAGAGTTTTAAGAAGGAATTCTATCAGCAATATTATTCAGAGGTGTATAGAGATCAGAAGAGGAGAGAATTTCTTAATTTAACCCAGGGAAAGATGTCTATAGCTGAGTATGAGGCTACCTTTATTAAGTTGTCTCGATTTGCTGAATCCCTAGTAGTGGATGAGAGGGAGAAATGTAGGCTATTTCAGGATGGCTTAAATCTCCCAATCAAGGCTAAGACCAACATGCAGTGTTATAATAGTTATTCTGAGCTAGTGCAAGGGGCTCTCAGGGCTGAGGAGATAGAGGAGTTCCTTAGTAGGAGGCAGGAGAGGTCAAAAAGGGGTGCACCTAGTTTCCCTTCAGGTGCAGGAGGAACTCAGCAGTTCAAGAAGCCCTAAAGGGTGGAACAGTTTAGTTCCAGTCATAAAGCTGCTGCAGATGTTGGTAGAAGGTCAGCATCTGTGTCAGTATCTAGTCCTGTCCAGAGAAAAACAGTATATGGAGGGATGTCTCAGGCTGTTAGTAGTAGAGTGACAGTAGAGATAAGAGATCAGAGCCGCTCCTTGGGTGGTGGGAGAGCTCTACCCCAATGCAGTGTCTGTGGGAAGATGCACTCTGGGGAATGTAAGATGGATAATAGAGGATGTTATATTTGTGGTCAGATAGACCACTTGAAGAGAGATTGTCCCAAGAGAGTGCAGGGTAGCAATTATCCTCAAGGATCAATTGCACCTAGAGGACAGCCTACTAGAAAGGGACGTAGTAGTATCCCAGCTTCAGCCAGTCAGATGAGATCTAGTGCTAATCAGTAAGGGATGATTCCTAGTGTTCCAAGGGCTGAAGCTAGAGTTTTTGCAATGACCAAGCAAGAGGCTCAGGTCAACCCAGATGTGGTGGCAGGTATATTACCCATTTGCAATTTTGATGCTTATGTTTTAATTGATTCTGGATCCACGCATTCATTTATAGCAGTAGATTTCATCAAGCATGTAAATAAAGCTGTGAGTCTATTGGGTAGTTAGTTGGTAGTATCCGTGCTAGTAGAGAAACCTTTCATTGTAGATTAGGTGTATAAAGATTGTGTCATTTTAGTAGAGGGCCAAGAATTGTTAGTAGATTTGATTCCATTAAATCTAAAAGAATTTGATGCTATATTGGGGATGGATTGGTTATTAATGTATAGGGCCAAAGTAGAATGTTCAAAGAAAGAAGTAGTATTTCCTACCTCATATGGTAGAGAGATCTATTTTGTAGGAGAAAAGAGAGTGTTGCCCTCAAGTGTGATTTCAGCCTTGACAGCTAGCAGAATGCTAAGAAAGGGGTATGAAGCCTATCTAGCTTGTGTAGTGAATTTAAAGGATAATGGTCCAGAGCTATTTGATATTTTGATGGTATGTGAATTTCCAGATGTATTTCGTAAGGAGTTGCCAGGATTGCCACCAGACAGAGAGATAGAGTTCAGTATAGACTTGACCCCTGATACTAGACCTATAGCCAGGGCACCCTATAGAATGGCTCCAGCAGAATTGAAAGAATTAAAAGTTTAGCTTCAGGAATTGCTTGATAAAGGGTTCATTAGACTGAGTGTTTCACCTCGGGGTGCACCTGTGTTGTTTGTAAAGAAGAAAGATGGTACCTTGAGGTTATGCATAGACTATAGACAACTCAACAAGGTGACCATTAGAAATAATCATCCCTTTCTAAGGATAGATGATTTGTTTGATCAGCTTCAGGGGGCAACAGTATTTTCAAAGATTGATCTTAGATCTGGATATCACCAGTTGAAAATAAAGAAAGAGGATGTACCAAAGACTGCTTTCAGGACCAGATATGGTCATTATGAGTTTTTGGTGATGCCTTTTGGCTTGACTAATGCACCAGCTGCTTTTATGGGACTGATAAATCAGGTGTTCCAGAAATTTTTAGATAAATTTGTGATAGTGTTCATTGATGATATTCTGATTTATTCTAGAAGTAAAAAGGAGCATGAACAACACTTGAGGACAGTGTTGCAAGTCTTAAGGGAGAAGCAGTTGTATGCCAAGCTGAGTAAAAGTGATTTTTGGTTAGATGAAGTTAAATTCTTGGGACATGTGATAGCTAAGGGTATTATGGTAGACCCTCAGAAAATAGAGGCAATAGTAAATTGGGAAGCACCTACAAATCAAATAGAAGTGGGAAGTTTCTTGGGCTTGGCAGGATACTATAGAAGATTTATAGAAAACTTCTCTATTATAGCTTCTCCCATGATCAAGCTGCTAAGAAAGAATATCAAATTTGAATGGTCTAGTGAATGTCAGGAATGTATGGATGAGTTGAAGAGGAGATTGACCTCAGCTCCAGTGCTTATACTCCCAGATAGTAACAGTGTTTTTATGATATTCAGTGATGCATCTTTCAAAGGTTTGGGGTGTGTATTGATGCAAAATGGGAAAGTGATTGCCTACATCTCTAGATAGTTAAGGTCCCATGAAAGAATACCCTACTCATGATTTAGAACTAGCAGCAGTAGTATTTGCATTAAAGGTATGGAGACACTATTTGTATGGGATGAAATGCCAGATATTTACAGATCACAAAAGCTTAAAGTATATCGTAACACAAAAAGAATTGAATCTCAGGCAAAGGAGATGGATAGAGTTGATAAAAGATTATGACTGTACTATAGAGTATCACCCAGGGAAAGCCAATGTAGTGGCTGATGCATTGAGTCGGAAGTCTACAGCAACCTTAGCTTCCATTAGAGCAGTGCAGCTACCCCTAATGTTAGAATTGAGAGAGTTAGATGCAGAGCTGACAGCAGATAATTCAGGAGCCTTACTAGCAAATTTTAAAGTCAATCCAATGTTGCTTGAGGAAATAAGAGAGGCTCAAGTGCAGGATCCACAATTGCAAAAAGCTAAAGAATTAGTTCAGAGTGGGTCTCAGTCAGAATTTTTAGTTAGAAGTGATGGTATATTGTTATTTAAGAATAGAGTATGTGTGCCAGCAGTAGAATCATTAAAGGAGAAAATTTTGAAGGAAGCCCATAGTTTAGCAGTAGATCATTAGTCATCCAAGATTATCAGAATGATCCCAAAATAATCATCAAATGATCCCAAATGTTTAATGGAGCCATCAAAACTAAATTTGGCCCATTCCCATGTAGCGTTGATATGGACAAAATAGTTGCTAAATTGAAGAACTCTCAATATCATAGCATTAATTTTTTGAATGTTCAATCACTTTTGCATTCACTGAAACCACTAAAATTGATGAACCATATCTTTAGTGGATCCCAAACAAATCTCAAGCTGAGTCTCAAATATTCTAGAAATTGCAGTAGGAATTTTCTTGGCCATGTGAATGTGAATTATGCTCACCTAGTTTAATTTCTGCAAGTAAGATACACTTGCAATCCCCATCATCCTGGAAATGGAAATCTCACAAGTACTATTTTTTAAGAGAAGACAAAAAAGCAAGGAACACAATGGAGCACATTAATGCTCATTTATTATTTCATCCTCTGGATTGTTTGAGTAGCAAATTGAAGTCTATGGCACCCCAACATTTTGTTACATATATGCATTTTCCTCATGCATAAGTTAATTTGTGTCATTTGGTTATATTACACCTATCTAGCTAGGATGAAGTGGGCATTCTGGTATGGCATGCAAGAATGGAATCTAACTTAGAAGATTAATTAATTGATTGAGCAATGATACCTATCTACATTAATATTAATTCAGGCATAAGAATGCTAAAAGTAATTCAAAGAAGGGACTACTTAATGAAATGAAATCTACAAGCTATGTAACTCAATCCTGATCCAAAGAAGAAGGGATCTAATGATTGACGACCCTTAAGACCAAGATGTATACCTTCATATGATCAGACTTAAGAGATTCGGATGGGTTTAATCACCAATGATGAGCACTCACTTTGTTGTTGGAAGGTTATTTTCAGCACTCCATTGAACCGCTACTGGACTTAACGATTATCACCACTAGTATAAGAACTCCATCCATAATGGGTTCCAAGGCAAGGCAACCTCCTCTTTAACTCTGGATTGTAGGAGACCCTTGAGGGCTTGAAGATGATGATGTGGAGAGCTGAAATGAAGAAGACGCCCCTTGGTAGACCAAAGCTTGAAAGATTCCTAAGTTGAACCTCACGCTCATTCCCTCACGAAAGACATTTGCATCACACAAATGAGAAGAAAAATGAAACTAGAATACTTTTCATTTTATTCATTCATAATCTCTATTACAAGGGCTATGGAGAGGTATTTATAGTCCCTCCAAGCTCATTTAAAAATTCAAAATTCATGGAGACTTACATGGAGAAGATAGTGGGGAGTTGAAGAAAATGAAGGGGAGTTACATGATTTATAGAGAAATATATGGGCGGGCCAATTTGAATTTGAATTTAATTGTTGGCGCCCAAGTGGAGAAGATGGAGGGGAGTTACATGATTTATGGAGAAATATGTGGGCAGGCTAATTTAAATTTGAATTTAATTGTTGGCGCCTAAGTGAAGAAGATGGAGGGGAGTTACATGATTTATGGAGAAATATATGGGCGGGCTAATTTGAATTTGAATTTAATTGTTGGTACCCAAGTGGAAGTTGAAATGTTGAAGTAGTATAATTTCTTGAACCGAGTTGGTTCCGATGCTCGAGTCAGATTTTTGGGTTGTGGTTGAGCTGACTCCTATAGCTTCAAATGGCCTGCTTTATAATTCAATCCATAATGAATTTGATCGAAAACATTTATTGGTGCCCGCACCAAATTTTTTGGGGTGGCGAGAACTCGACCCTGTCGAGTATGGGTCAACTTAGTTTTGGTAATGTTCCAATAAGTTCGGATCAATTCATTGCAAGTCCTCCTTAGTGATCTATGAGTTTTCAGATTCTGGTCGCCCTTGCCAACGAACCAGATATCGTTGGTAGTCCTTGTTCATAGTAGTGATAGTCTTATCGTCCAGAATTTGTTTAATTTTGTCTCGCCTCTTTGGAAAAGTGGTTGGTGGACACTCGGGGGCAGGTTCACTCTCAAAAATAGGGTCAGGCCCAAAAGGCTCACTAGGTATCATCATTGGCTCCTTATACTCTATCAAGTCTGAAACATTGAAGGTCGAGCTGATACCTAGGTCAGAAGGTAACTCAAGTACATATGCATTAGGTCCGATCTTCTTTATGATTTTAAATGGGCCTGCACCGCGGGCATGTAATTTTTTAAAGGTTCCAGATGGGAACCTTTCAGGTCTGAGCCTAATCATTACGTGGTCTCCTTCATAGAATTCTTTGATTCTCTTATGTGAATTAGCCATATGTTTATAGGCTTCATTGCTCAAGTTGAGTTTCTTATTGATTTCTTGATGCAAGTCCTTAATATGCTGTGCATAGGATTTAGCAGACTCGGAGATTCGTGCATGTGTGGGTAAAGGGATAAGATCTAAAGGCTTCCTAGGTTTGTAACCATGGACCACCTCAAATGGACTCTTTCCAGTAGATCTATTGATCGAGCTATTGTAAGCAAACTCAGCACGAGGGAGTAAGAGATCCCAATTTCCCACATATCACCAACTAAACATCTTAGCAAATTTCCTAGACTTTGGTTAACTACTTCAGTTTGGCCATCTGTTTGAGGATGGTAGGCTGTGGAGAACTTCAGTTTGGTTCCTAGCATATGCCAAAGGGTCTTCCAAAAATAGCTAGCGAACCTAACATCTCTATCTGATACAATAGTTTTGGGCAAACCATGTAGTCTCACCACCTCGTCAAGAAAAAGTTTGGCCATTTTTGAAGCATCTAGGGTTTGAGAACATGGTATGAAGTGAGCCATCTTAGAAAATCGATCAACTACAACGTAGATGGAATCATGTCTTCTTGAGGTCTTTGGAAGTCCTAGTACAAAGTCCATACTAAGATCCTGCCATGGACAATCAGGGACTGGTAAGGGAGTGTACAAACCTATGTTTTGCTTTTGTTGTTTGGCAATAGCACAAGTTTGACATTGAGCTACAACTTGAGCCACACTCCTTTTGAGGCCTGGCCAAAAGAATTGGTCTTCTACCGCTAAGATGGTCTTGTTTCTACCAAAATGACCTGCTAGGCCTCCAGCATGAACTTCCCAGATCAGAAACTCTCTAATAGAAGTTTGGGGAACACATAGTTGATTTCCTTTGAAAAGAAATCCATCTAGGAGAGTATAGTCACTATGTACACTAGATGGTCCTTGTTGGAGGGATTGATAGATTTCACTAAAGTCTGGACACTTAGGGTATTCCTCTTTCAATTTATCAAACCCTACAACCTCGGTGCTAATTGAGGTCAAAAGCATGGATCGTCGGGTTAATGCATTTGCAACCCTATTTTCAGTGCCAGCACAGTGTTTCAGAACAAAGGTGTATGCCTGAATGAATTCTACCCATTTCTCGTGCCTAGGGTTCAATTTCTTTTGGGAATTAAAGAATCGTAAGGCTTCATGATCGGAATAAAGAACAAACTCTTGCGGTACTAAATAGTGTCTTCAATATCTCAAAGCCTGAACTACCGCATACAATTCCTTATTACACGTTGAGTATCTCATCCTTGCCTCATTCAGTTTCTCACTAAAGAATGCCACTGGATGACTCTCTTGACTCAAAACTCCTCTAATCCCTACTCCAGAGGCATCACAAGCAACCTCAAATACCTTTGAAAAATTGGGTAACCTCAAAATAGGTGCTTGTGTAATTTTCTTCTTTATTTCTAGGAAGGCTCTATCAGCGGGTTTTATCCATTCAAAGGTTCCCTTCCTAATGCAGTCAGTAATGGGTGCCACTATCGTGTTGAATCCTCGAATGAATCTCCTATAGAAGGTGGCTAGACCATGGAAATTACAGACATCATGGATGCTTTTGGGTACAGGCCACTCGACTATGGACTTGACCTTTTTGGGGTCGGCAGACACCCCTTCAGCGATGGCAATAAATCCTAGAAAGATAACTCTATGGGTCATAAAGTCACATTTCTTGAGGTTGGCATAGAGTTTATCCTGTCTAAGGGCTTGGCAAACCTGTTTCAGATGGTTCAAGTGGTCTTCCTTTATTCTACTGTAGATGAGAATGTGATCAAAGTAGACCACTATGAATTTCCTAATGAATGTCCTTAAAACCTGGGTCATGATCCTTATGAAGGTACTAAGTGCGTTGGATAGACTGAAAGGCATTACTACCCACTCATATAAGCCATCTTTGGTTTTGAAAGCAGTTTTCCATTCATCCCCGAGCCTAATTCTTACTTGATGATAGCCACTCTTAAGGTCAATTTTGGAGAAAATTTTGGCTCCCGCCATCATATCCAACATGTCATCCAAATGGGGAATAGGAAAATAATACTTAATGGTGATCTTATTTATGGCTCTGCTATCTACACATATTCTTCATGTGCCATCTTTCTTAGAGGTCAGAAGGGCTGGTACTGCACATGGGCTTAGGCTTTCTCTAATGAATCCTTTTTGGAGAAGTTCTCCAACTTGACGTTGTAACTCAGAGTGTTCTGTAGGATTCATCCTATAATGGGGAAGGTTTGGTAATGTCGATCCTGAGATCAAATCTATGGCATATTGAATGTCTCTCAAGGGTGGAAGATGATTAGGAAGGTCTTTGGGAAAGATGTCTTGAAACTCCTCTAAAAACCTTAACACTTCCTAGGGTTGTTTCTTATGGGGTTGGTCCTAATTTTCCTTAGTTGTTAAAACCCAAATAGGTGAACCATTGCTAAGCTCTTGCTTTAATTCCTTAGTAGTGATCATGTTTATTCCTTGTCTTTTATCCCTCAAATGACTTGACCTTCTCTTAACTTGGTCTTTAGGTAGTGAGGAATTGATTATAATATTCTTCTCATTATGAGTGAAAGAACATGAATTAGAATGGCCATAGAGTATAGCGTCATGATCATACAACCATGGTCGTCCTAATATGATGCTACTAACTCCCATCGGAAGAACATCGCACCAAACCTTTTCTTGGTATGACTGGAACTGGATTGTGACTTGGCACCTAGAATTGATGGGAATCGAGGTTGAATCTATCCAGGATACCTTATAGGGATTAGGATGGGGCACAGTAGGTAATCCTAGGTTCTTGATTGTACTAGTTGATATGGCACTGATACAACTACCACTATCTAAGATGACCTTGCATACCTTTTCTCCTATCTTGATAAAGGTTTGTAGGATACTAGTCCTACGCCAATCTTCTTGCTCCTTGGCCTGGGTCAAGATACATCTCACAACCCCTAGTAGTTCTGATGAGTCAATGATCTCTTCATCCCCTTCATACTCATCAACTAAACTCACACCTGCCTCATACACTTCTTCCTCCTCATTATTTTCTAGGGGTTCAGTTACTTCTCTTCTACTTCCCCTATATGTAATGCTCTAGTGGGACATTGGCTTGCGTAGTGTCCTATCTTGTGGCACATAAAACAATAGATATTTCCTTCTCTTCGAACCTCAGGACTTTTTCCTTTATCTTCTCTTCGAACTAATGGAGTAGTAGGACTGGGTCTATTGGATGTACTTGGGCTTTGACTTGGTCTATTTCCAGAAGAATTAATCCTAATGGGCTCAGGTCGGCGAAATAAAGGTCTCCTTTGGAATCTCTCACAATCCCTAGCAACTTGGTAGGCTTGGTCTAGGTCATGAACTTCTCTCAAAAATAATTCTCTCTGGATTTCCTCATGTAGACCTGCTCTAAACCTAGACAAGGTTGCTGCCTTAGACTTAACTACATTGCATCTCATAACAAACTCATCAAACTTGGTAATATATTCGGACACTGTCTTACTCCCTTGAGTTTAACATTGCCATTGATCCAAGAGTCTCTGTTCATAGGACATTGGTAAATACTTCTCCCTAAGCTTCACCTTCATAGCTCTCCAAGTGGCTATGGGCATGTTACCCCTCTGTTGACTCATGCGTTCAACATTACCCCAATACAATCTAGCCTGACGGACCAATCTAAGTTTGGCAAACTTAAATTTCCTATCTTCTGACATTTCATACCAGTCAAAATATTGGTCCATATCACCTTCCCAATCTATATACACCTTAGGATCCAAGTCTCCATCAAATGTGGGTGCATCTAGATGGATGTTTCTAAGGGCTCTCTCATCTTGGTCAACATAATCATGGTGAGGTCTTCTTGGTTGTGGGTCAGGAGTATATTCCTGGTGTCAGACTCTAGGATGGACAGGTGGCAATCTGGGTGATTGTGGCTCAGTAGGGGTCAAACGGGTCTCTTCAAAGGTTACTATCCTCTCTTCCATTTGATCAAACCTAGTGTTCAATTGATTGAACTGCTCAATCATAGTTCTTATGAAAGCTTCTAGATTGGGGTCCATGGTAGAACTGGGTTGGTCTTGTGAGTGTTGGTAGGGAGTTCCTGATCTAGTAGTCATTCAATACACAGATTCATTCTAGGGTTTGCTAGACCTAGAGATCCAATGTAGAAGGAGTCAGCTAACTTTACAGCCAATTCACCAGTTAATCAATCCACTGGTCAGGTAAGAGGTGGGGTTGTGGGAGGCTCTCCCTACTTTCACAGGGTCCTAATTATGAACCACAAGTCCACTTAGGGCGTTTGCCTTTGGGCCTCTTGCCTAGACACCAGTGTCAAGTAATAACCAATGAGTTGAGTGCACCAGCTTTCCCACTATACCTTGAATCAGACTCATTGGTATCCCTAGCTCACTAGAGCAATTAAGTTGCTACTCAATTTTATTAAAGGCTTGGGTTCGATGCAAAATGTATTTTTTTTTTTTTTTTTTTTTTTTTTTGCCTATGTGCGTCACTTAAGGCCTTGCCTTAAGTCAGCCTTCTTTGTGACGGCTATGCACAGTCCTCTTGATAGCCTACGACACTCTCGAAACATAGGTAGTTGGGTCAAACGCACCAAGGTACTACTGATAGCCTCCCTTATTGGTACGTCCCTGATATCCCTACCAAACGTTCATTGGGTCAAATAGCCCGGGGTACTACCTCTAGCCTCCCCCTTTGGACTATCCCTAAATGAGCACAATAGAAACCAAGAGATGCACCTTTTTTTTTTTTAAAAAAAAAAAATCTAAATCAAGGCACAAGAAATAAGGAATAATAAAATAATGGAAGATAAATCCAAACTTGCCTTGGAACCTAAGCTCTGATACCAAAAATGATGTGGCATGCAAGAATGAAATCTAATATAGAAGATTAATTAATTGATTGAGCAATGATACCCATCTACATTAACATTAATTCAGGCATAAGAATGCTAAAAGTAATTCAAAGAAGGGACTACTTAATGAAATGAAATCTACCAGCTATATAACTCAATCCTGATCCAAAGAAGAAGGGATCTAATGATTGAGGATCCTTAAGACCAAGATGTATACCTTCATATGATCAAACTTAAGAGATTCGGATGGGTTTAATCACCAATGATGAGCACTCACTTTATTGTTGGAAGGTTATTTTCAGCACTCCATTGAACCGCTACTGGACTTAACGATTGTCACCACTAGTATGAGAACTCCATCCATAATGGGTTCTAAGGCAAGGCAACCTCCTCTTTAACTTTGGATTATAGGGGACCCTTGAGGGCTTGAAGATGATGACGTGGAGAGCTGAAATGAAGAAGACGCCCCTTGGTAGACCAAAGCTTGAAAGATACCTAAGTTGAAACTCACGCTCATTCCCTCACGGAAGACATTTGCATCACACAAATGGGAAAAAAAATGGAACTAGAATAGTTTTCATTTTATTCATTCATAATCTTTATTACAAGGGCTATGGAGAGGTATTTATAGTCCCTCCAAGCTCATTTGAAAATTTGAAATTCATGGAGACTTACATGGAGAAGATAGTGGGGAGTTGGAGAAAATGGAGGGGAGTTACATGATTTATGGAGAAATATATGGGCGGGCCAATTTGAATTTGAATTTAATTGTTGGTGCCCAAGTGGAGAAGATGGAGGGGAGTTACATGATTTATGGAGAAATATGTGGGCAGGCTAATTTGAATTTGAATTTAATTGTTGGCACCCAAGTGAAGAAGATGGAGAGAAGTTACATGATTTATGGAGAAATATGTGGGCAGGCACCCAAGTGGAAGCTGAAATATTGAAGTAGTATAATCTCTTGAACTGAGTTGGTTCCGGTGCTCGAGTCAGATTTTTGGGTTGTGGTTGAGCTGACTCCTGTGGCTTCAAATGGCCTGCTTTATAATTCAATCCATAATGAATTTGATCAAAAACATTTGTTGGTGTCCGCACCACATTCTCCCTCCTCTTTGTTGTTGTCTTCATCTCTGTCCCCTTACATGTTGATCAAGCCAATGCAGCTGCAAATATAGTGAAGACCATCAATGTCGATCTCCATGGTAAAGGAGATTTCATAACCATCCAACAAGCCATTGATTCAGTGCCGGCTAAAAACTATCAATGGATACAAATTCATGTCTCGACAGAAGTCTACAGGTAATGTCAACTTATAATTAGCTCAATTAAAATTCAACCTCCTTTTCAATGGGCACAAATTTACAGGTAGGCTTTTGGCAGTGAGAAGGTGTTCATACAAGAAGATAAAGAGTTCATTCTATTAGAAGGAGATGGGCATGAGAACACAAGGATCGAGTGGGGAGACTATTTTGGAGACCAAAGAAATGATAATACTATTACCTCTGCGACATTCACATCGATTGCAAACAATTTTGTTGCCAAAAATATTACTTTTAAGGTTTCTATCACACTCATTAACATTTATAGCTGGCCCATAATTGCTATAAAAATTATAAAAATTTGTTATTTTTCTATACTTTTATATCTACATTTGTTGCAACAATACAAGCGAGTGAGCATGGATATTCTTCAAAAATTATTTATAGTCTTATATAGCATTGCATGTTGAGATGTGTGGGATAGTTATCCTGGATTCAACCACATCAGGCTTTACCTATATGGATGTATCATCTTATTGATGGGGTTTATAATAAATTTATATTTCAAACCATGCAGAATAATAATAAAGGTGGACAATCAGTGGCCGCTTTGATAAGAGGGAACTACTCCGCATTCTA
Source organism: Metroxylon sagu (assembly GCA_017589505.3). Classification (NCBI taxonomy): domain Eukaryota; kingdom Viridiplantae; phylum Streptophyta; class Magnoliopsida; order Arecales; family Arecaceae; genus Metroxylon; species Metroxylon sagu. The sequence continues at coordinate 255,700 of JACVBY030000574.1, read as the reverse complement.
TGGTTGTGGCTTCATTAGCATCCAAGACACACTTATTGATTCACAAGGTCTACACTATTTCAAAGATTGCTATATTGAGGGTGCAATTGACTTCATATTTGGAGCTGGCCAATCCATCTATGAGGTATGGAAAGAATAAACTTTGAGGCTACCTGTCATCAAATAAAAAAAATCTTTGGACCCATGTGAAGTTGCCTTGGTAGTCCATGGTTTGACCAACTTACCATTGCTAATAACCCACCATAAGTATAATTGTTCTAGTTATATCACAAAAGTCTACTAATAATTAATTTCCTTGTTATTAATCATGCAGGGATGCACAATACACACAACTCACCAAGATGGCTGTGTGACGGCTCAAAAAAGGCAAGGCCCCGCTGAGGAGAACGGGTTTGTCTTCAAATACTGTAATGTGTTTGGGACTCAAAAAGCTATTTTAGGGAGAGCTTGGGGATGTTATTCAAGGGTAATATTTTATCAAACCTTTATGTCAGATATTATGAGTTCTGAAGGATGGAATGCTTGGTCTTGTTTGGGCCACGAGTAAGTTAATCCCTCTTAGTATAATAATCTACACATATGATTTTTGAACTACTTTCATTAGTTATCATGAAGGGCATTGATAGCTTCCCTATGAATCTACCTAATTGAGTCATTTAAAATATCCTATCAAAGATACTTTTTCATTTTAACTTGTAGAAATTGAAGTTTGGCTTCATGATGAAAGCCACTAAGCTTCTATGGAGATGTCTATTTTACCTTATTTATAGTTAGGCCTTAACCTTCTCTGGCCATTTTATTTTAAAACTCTATCTCATGTTACTCAGGCAAAGCAAAAATGAGTTAAAAAAAGGCCTAACCATGCATAATGAGCTTAACATAGAATGCTAACCATTCTCAGTCTAACAGGAAAATGCTAGTACCTAGGCATCAAAGCTTCCTTAAAATTTGACCAAATACAACAAGGTTACATATTTTCCTATAAGAATATATTGATTATCTACCCCTTCAATGATCAAGCTGTAGACAAAGATTCTCTAGTTCCTGATGGATGGTATTTGAGACAGACATGTGGAAATTAGGATGTCATTAAATATATAATGAAAAAAAGTATTTCCAATAGGCTTGCAAATATGGTAGCAGTAATCCATTATGTATTCATAGTAGTAGCTATGTAATGATGTATGTATAATAATAATGTTGGAGGACTCATGCATGCATAATTTCAAGAGATCTGTAAATAGGATGAAGAGGAATTATGTAGTCACTACATAGGGTGCATTTGGTATGGATTATAGAGCCTAAAACGTTATTCATATAACTTTTCATCCCCTTTTGAAGGTATCGGGCATAGGGTTAATTTTTTTTTCAAGGGATGATTCACCCCTCCCCTTCCCCTCAGCTATACACACAAACATATATGTATATAATATTATAATATTATATATATAATATAATATATAATATTTCATTTTATATGCAAACAATATATATTATAATGTATTATAGGTATTATAGTATTATATCTATATATATATAGTGATATTTTTATCTCTTTTATATTAACTTTTTTTCAAATACAGTTTATAGTTACATCTGTAATATTTTACCTCCATTCGTAGACATAACTAAACATAGTTATTATGAAAACTTTTTTACCATTAAAATTTACACTAGAAAATATGACTCATGTAACTTTTCATTCCTATTTTTTTGACTCAATACCAAATGCATCCACAAATGTACCTTACTCCCTTGCACTCATATATATATCACTTTTTCCTCTTGGAACCAATTTCTATATTCAAGAAAACTAAGAAGAAAACATTGCTTAGGGGGTTGCATGCTGAACCTTGCTTTATGGGTTCTTTATTATAGTGTTGTTCTTGTTACCATCTTTAAGTTCCCAATTTTCTTTTCTTTTTTTCTATAATGGATACCCAAAAAAGCATGTTGTTATTCTTTTCATTGTTGACGGTCAATTCTCTACCCTATACTATCATTTCATTCACTTTATAAAATTGGTATGGTTATCTACCATTATGCTCCAAATAAAAATAGAACAAAGAAGTAGAGTAGAACACTTGCCTCAATATATAGAATGTAGGGTCAAACAACTCGAGTATCTTATATCCTAGAGATTTTCATGATTACGCTAGGGGCTATTGACATTTATGACATATTTTAGAGTCATTTGATCCTTTCTTCACAATGAAAAGGTCATATCAATTATTGCTTGGCTTCAATGGACCATTCGATAGTTTGTATCTCAATTTCCTTCTCTATAGATGCTATTGAGTTCAACCTTTTTTTTTTTTATTTCTACTAGTTAACTAACTATTATGTATATGCATCATAAACATGCTGATATCAATCTCTTGTTTGTATTTCCTATTTCAATATGTATAAAGATTCATGCTCTTTACCTTTCACTATTGATTAATTTTTGTTTGTATTGATGCAATAGGGGAAACATAACTTATGTGGAATTTGAGTGTATTGGTCTAGGATCAGATACTTCACACCGGGTGAAGTGGATGAAGAAACTAAGTCTTGCTGAGTTACAGAAGTTTACTGACATGTCCTATATTGATAGTGAAGGATGGATCAAAGCACAACCCTAATTTTTATTAGAATCAAACTTGATCAATTAAATGCACTACTTTGGATGTGTAGGACCTTGTGTGGTACTCCAAAGCCTCGATTGGGTAAGGGAAAGCCCAAGGTTTATGATCCATGAGGTGTTCATGGGGATCTAGGGTTGATGTGAGCCCTAGGGTGAAGGATTTCAGCCTTCACGATTTTTAGGTCCATAGGATTAGGACCTAATGTTCTTGAGTCCAAGTAATTAGGTCTTAAGGAGGCTAACCTATCATTGGGCTAGAGTTAGGCCCAAGGTGAGTGAGTCTAATCACATATGGTTTAGTCCAAGGGAGTTTTTTGTTAGGGTTTGGTTTCTATTTGACCATGTATAAATACTTTATGTATGGGCATCTTGTAAGAGGCGGTATGAATGAAAAATCCTTTTCTCCCTAAATTCTTTCTTCTCCTCTCTCTCTCACATGGTTGCCTAGGGTTTCCTAGGGTTTGCAGCTGCCCCTTGCTAAGAAAAGAAAGAAATCAAGGCGTCCATAGAGGAGAAGAAACCCTAGTGGCCTTCTCTTGAAGAATCCTTGTGGAACTAGAATTGCTGCAGCCTATTCCCACTTGGAGTCATTCTCTTTTAGATTTCTGAAATAAATCTAAACTTTCACACCCAAAAGGAGAGGATTCACGTTCTCCTATTACTGCTGGTGAAGAGAAAGAAAGGAAAACTAGTGCCTACATCGATGGGGGTGATTACCAAGAGCAAGATCCGAATCCTGCTACTGCAGAAAATTTCTGCAGCAAGTTCATCTTGTTTCTGCTTCTCCACATAACTTGGCGCTGGTTCATTGTGTGCCACACTCCAAGGGAAGATCGAGGACGTGACCCCCAACATTTGGTATTAGAGCTTGGTTGATTCGGTGGAGAAAAGATTGAACTTTGGCCAAGATCTTGGTAAGGTATTGAAACAGATTTTTTTTCTGTTTTGCTGTTTGTGTTGTTTCTTGTTTGGGTATGGCATCTAGTACTCTAAAGATGGATTTTGAGAAGTATGATGGCAAGGAGAACTTCACCCTATGGCAGCAAAGGGTAAAGGATTTGTTGGTACAACAAAGAATCTATAAGGTCTTGGTGAAGGAAAGACCGGACAGCATAAGTGCTGAAGATTGGGAGGAGTTAGAGGAGATTGCCTTTAGCACGATTCGGATGTGCTTGGCTGATCAAGTCTTGCCAGAGATCTGTATGGAGACCACGGTGAAGGGACTTTGGGAGAGATTAGAGAATATATACATAGGAAAAAGCATGACAAACAAGCTGTGGTTGAAGAAACAGTTATACAACTTACGAATGCTGGAAGAAGGAGATCTTGTCGCTCACATTCAGAAATTCAATCAGGTGTGCTCAGAGGTTATGAGTCTTGATGTGAAGATTGATGAGGAGGATAAGACTCTTATACTGTTGTGTTCACTTCCAAGTTCCTATGATGGTTTGATCACAACCTTGGTGTATGGGAAGGAAACCCTGAATTTTAAAGAGGTTGTGGGTGTTCTTCGGTCAAATCAACAAAGAGAGAAGATCCGCATGGGGAGTTCTAACACAGAGGTTCTTGCTGTAAATGAGAGGCAAGGAAGACCTTGGGAAAAGGTTAGAGACAAGTCCAAAGGCAGATTGAAGTCTTGAGGCAAGCAGAAGGCATGGAAGTGTTACAAATGTCATCAAGTTGGTCATCTGAAGAGGAATTATCCACTTCTGAAAAATGAGAAGGGGAAGGGCATTTCTAAGGGTAGTTCGGCCAGCAATGGTGGTGCAAATTCATTTGAAGATAGTGGGGATGATCTATTAGTAGTTTCAGATGGGACCATGAAGTATGACAGGTATTGGACACTAGATTCAGCATGTTCTCACCACTACACTTCGCATCGGGAGTGGTTTGCAACTTATGAAGAATCTGATGGAGGGAGTGTAAGCCTTAGTGATGATCACCCTTGTAAGGTTGCTGGTGTTGCTACCGTAAGGGTGAGAATGTATGATGGGGTCATAAGGACCTTGACCAATGTCAAACACGTGCCGGAGTTGAAGAAAAATCTGATTTCTTTGGGCTACCTGGAGAAGCATGGTTATGCATTTGGAAGCCAACCGGGCAGCGGGTGTTTGAGGATTACCAAGGGTGCAGCATTAGTGGTGATGAAAGGGAGAAGGTTAGAAAATAATCTCTATCAGATGGAGGGCTCAGTTGTGACAGATGATGCAAAGGTGCTTGCTGCAGCAGAGGAGGAACAGTTGGCATATAAACTGTGGCATTATCGGATGGGACACATGAGCGACAAAGGGCTCACAGAACTTAGTAAAAGAGGTCTGATTCCAGCACTTAAGGAGGGTGATGACCTTTGTGAGCCTTGTATCTATGGCAAACAGCATAGGGTAAAGTTTGCTAGCAGTATCAAGCAAAGTGAAGGCATTCTTGAGCTAGTTCACTCGGATGTATGGGGACCGGCCCCTGTTTCAGCCAGAGGTGGGGCTAGGTATTTTTTGACATTCATTGATGACTTCTCCAGGAAGGTATGGGTGTATCTGATAAGGAAAAAGTCAGAAGTGTTTGCTCGGTTTAAAGCTTGGAGAGTTGAAGTTGAAAAGGAGATAGAGAAACCGGTGAAGTGCCTAAGGTCTGACAATGGAGGGGAGTATAGTAGCAGCAAATTCAGAAGCTACTGTGAGGAGAATGGGATCAAATGCCATTACACAGTGAGGATGACTCCCCAACAAAATGGTGTAGTTGAAAGGATGAACCGAACATTGACAGAGAAGGCTAGAAGCTTGAGGCTGCAGGCATCACTTCCCAAGTCCTTTTGGGGTGATGCAATAATTTTTTCTTGTTTTCTTGTTAACAGTTCCCCTAATCGCAAACTTGATGGAGGCATTCTAGAGGAGATTTGGAGTGGGAAGAAGGTGGAGCTTGGACACCTGAAGATTTTTGGTTGCCCAGCCTATGCATTTGTGGAGGCAACCGAAAGGAGCAAGCTGGACCCAAAATCGCAGAAGTTGATTTTCATTGGATATCCATATGGAATCAAAGGCTACTTGCTATGGAATTCTGATTCTCAGAAGTGTATCATCAGTAGAAACATTATCTTTGATGAGAAGAGCATTTTGAAGAAGTCCGGGATTGCAGATGGGGCTGAGAAGGCTAGACAGGATAGTAGTGGACAACATTCACTGACAGGTGATGAACCTTCTACTTCTACTTTAAAATGTGCTTCTTTTGAGGTGGAGTTTGGTAGACATGTTCTCACACATATGAAGGATCAACTAGGAGAGCCATCAGTCTAGGAGGAGGTGCAGGTAGAGCCACATACTTTAGATTTGGAGGATCGTCAGAGGGGAGTGGCACTGCACAAGCCGAAGCGCAACATCTACAAACCTGTTCGGTATGGCATTGATGAGACCATCTCCTATGCTCTCATCACTGCTAATGGAGATCCGGAGACCTTCAAAGAAGCCATGGAGAGTTTTGAACGGGAATCATGGATGCAGGCCATGATGGAGGAGATGGAGTCACTGGAAAAGAACAAGACATGGCAGCTAATGGATCTACTTAGAGATGCTCGGGCCATTGGTTCAAAATGGGTGTTCACGAAGAAGGAGGCACCTTCAGAGCAAGGTGGAGTCAGATACAAAGCAAGGCTTGTTGCCAAGGGGTTCTCGCAGAGAGAGGGAGTGGATTACACAGAGATATTCTCTCCGGTTGTGCGTTATACATAGAGATATTCTCTCCGGTTCTGGGCAGAGTTGCAAAAAGCTTTAGGCACTAAGTGTAGGACTTTGTGTGGTACTCCAAAGCCTCGATTGGATAAGGGAAAGCCCAAGGTTTATGATCCATGAGGTGTTCATGGGGTTCTAGGGTTGATGTGAGCCCTAGGGTGAAGGATTTTAGCCTTCACAATTTTTAGGTCCATAGGATTAGGACCTAATGTTCTTGAGTCCAAGTAATTGGGTCTTGAGGGGGCTAACCTATCATTGGGCTAGAGTTGGGCCCAAGGTGAGTGAGTCTAATCACATATGGGTTAGTCCAAGGGAGTTTTTTGTTAGGGTTTGGTTTCTATTTGACCATGTATAAATACTTTATGTATGGGCATCTTGTAAGAGGCTGAATGAATGAAAAACCCTTTTCTCCCTAAATTCTTTCTTCTCCTCTCTCTCTCACGTGGTTGCCTAGGGTTTCCTAGGGTTTGCAGCCACCCCTTGCCAAGAAAAGAAAGAAATCAAGGCATCCATAGAGGAGAAGAAACCCTAGTGGCCTTCTCTTGAAGAATCCTTGTGGGACTAGAATTGCTGCAGCCTATTCCCACTTGGAGTCATTCTCTTTTAGATTTCTAAAATAAATCTAGACTTTCACGCCCAAAAGGAGAGGATTCACGTTCTCCTATTGCAGCTAGTGAAGAGAAAGAAAGGAAAACTAGTGCCTACATCGACGGGGGTGATTACTAAGAGCAAGATCCGAATCCTGCTGTTGCAGAAAATTTTTGCAGCAAGTTCATCTTGTTTTCACTTCTCCACATGCCTTGGCGTGGTCCGTTGTGTGCCACACTCCAAGGGAAGATCGAGGACACGACCCCCATAGGATGTCAACCCTAATTGCCTCCTTCATGTCAATTAAATGCACTACTTCAATAAAAGTGCTTGATTTTCAAACTAAGAGTGGTAGAGGAATATGTCTACATATGTGTGTGTTTGTGTGTGTGTGTGTGTCAAATACACTTTCATAATATGCCACTATGTTCCATCTTTTAATATTATATTTTACTTATAAAATGTATAAATATACGTGCCAATATTACTTTCTAAAAAAACTTTTAACATATCTATAGAAAGGCCAACCAAGGAGCTGATTTTCTAACAAATTTGACAATATCAAAAAGAGAAAAAGTTTATTGAACAAAATCTTTTCCTTCACAACTTGTATACATTGTCTCTATAAATGCGCAAGGGATTGTCTTCATAAGATCTTAGACCTTCTTCTCCGTTATTTTTTTTTAAAAAAACTCTTAACAACTCTATTTCCATGCTCGATATGTACTTTAACTTTTTTCTAATCCCAAAAAGCCTCAGAGGCATGGTGGGCTTAACCACATCAGCCCTTCAACTTCCACTGACATGATCTAAACTATGAGTCACCCACTCAGGCATAGTAAATGCATCATAACTTTGAGAAATCCTTCAATGAGGTTAATAAAACCACTAACAATATTTCTTATTCTTTCTTCATATAATACCTTTGCTACCAACTTAGTAGGGATGCTAATGAAGTAGGATAGGATTAGGACCCTAATCCATATACGTATTTTCATTGAAGAAAATAATATCCATCCCCACCCCATCTCTAGAAATTTGTTTCATCCCCATCCCCACCCCATGAGGAATGATAAATCTCTGTTCCCACCTTGTTCCCACCCTACCCTATCACCAATGACATACATCATACATGAATTTTTAGTAAAAATTATATAATTAATAATATAGCTTGAACTTTTTTCTTACTAAACATATTAATAAATTTAACATATATTTCTTAAATTTGCACTTATCACTAAAATAATTAGAAGTTTAAATTAAACAAAGAACTAAATGTCACTCAAATATGTTAGGTTACTATGGTACTTAAGTACAAAGCCAACGAGGTGGGGATAGAAATAAAGTAGAGTGGGATGGAATTATATTATTTCTATCCCCACCTCATCCTCACAAAGATAAAAATAATCTTCATCTCATTCCTATACCCATTCCCATAAAAGATCGAGAATCCCTATCCTGAATATAACGAAGCAAGATGGATTCTTATTTTAATGGTTGAAATAGCCATCCCTACAATTTAGTCAAATATCTAATGACTCCCTCAACTATCTCTTATCATCCTCATCGACTGACTATGAGAGCCTAGAGGAGGAATATTATCATTTATTTAGATTGAGCAAATGATATTAATGGCGACAAGGTGCTAGAAGCACTGTACCCCAAGGATGAACATTAGGGGTGGATGATTGCATAATAAAACTCGAGACTTCTATGTATGCTCAAATTATGGATGTCCATGTATTTTATTTCTATGAGGAATTTCTCATGCATACGATATCTATGCTTGCATTTGTAGATAATCTTTGTACTGATAACTCTATGCATTCCAATGATGCATGTGCGGCCTTAGAGAAGGTGTCTGCATACTAAATTTTGTGAATGCACATCTAAATAAGAATTTTATGCATGCTGTTATACTTACCCATGTACAATTTCTAGGCAGACATGCTTCCATATATTAATTTATGCATATCTGCATTTGTGTTTATATGCTTAATTATTTTTGTGCATGCTTATGAATTTTATGCATTATGCAAAACATAACAAGCAAGTGGAAATCAAATAAGGATGATGTAAGGAAAGAGATGGAGAAGAGAATCTGAGGATCAATTTTACTTAAGTGTTTTTTTTCAAAAAATCTTCGGATTCCTTCATCTTTTGGAGTCCATTTTTATTGGATTGATTTGCATTAGATGTATGATTTGAAAATTTGATCTTTGATTCAAGATAAATATTAAATTTGAATTTTAAATTTTATTAGGCCTTGAAATCATCAAAATATATCTATAAAATAAAGATATACTTTATATACTTAAATACATGATTCAAAATACATCTACTCACCTCAGTCCATGAAAATTTGTGAGTAATCCATAAAAATCCATCAAATTGTAAGGATTGATGATTTGGTTTGAGTGTTTGAATATAAAACAATTCTTTTAATACTGATTTAGTGTAGGCACCAGATTGGGACAGAGGTTTCAGAGTTCCTTATTGATCTCTGATTTATGAGAGTCCTTTTCTTTATTCTTAGAGTCCTTGTCGAGTCCAGTTGTGTTAGTTAGCCTGGTTCATTGTTGGAATCCAGGAGTTGATCAAGTGTCAAGTGTTATTTTCTTTCATTGAGTCCTGTAATAAGTCAAGAGAAGGTTCACCTTGAAGGCCCAAGAGAAGACCCAAGAGAAGACCCATCAACCATGCAATGACACATGTCTTAGACCACTCCAGGACACATGGCATCACCAGAGCAAAGCAAGGAGCTAGCCCACATCAATTTAGGAAGGAATCTAGGTGCCAATACCCTTCTTCCTCATTTCTTCATGCCGCCCACCCTTATATGGAAGCTTTTGGGGGCCCATTGACTTCCACACTTATCATGTGGTCCCCTGGCAAGCATCTATGAAAGAAATTGGCTGCTTCCTCTCTAATTGAAAGATCTTCATGCACCTCAGATGGAAGAAGGTTGCCGCCCAATCAAAGATGGCAGAAGGAATCAAGGGGCGCCCACTCTTTCCCTCTCTCAAGTGGTCCCCCTCCTCTATAAGCTTGGAAGTTGTAGCCACTCTCTTTTTTTGGCCATCCCAGATGAAGCATGCAAAGATCCCTGCCTCCTCAAGAAGAATCACATGCCATACATTATAATCTATATCAACAATGTACTTAAAATGAATGATTTAACTTGTATTGACATGAAAGGGTTATAAAAAGACCTTTCCCTTGTAATAAAAAAAATAGACCATTAATGAGAAAATTCTGAAGTTTTTTTTTTCATTGTTGTGAAGGCTCTGGTACTCTGGGAAGGAGTGGGTATGAAGCCCTTAGTGTTTCCTTTCATCTTCTCTAACCTCCCCCAAACCCAAACCCTAGCCGCCCCCCTCCAAAAACCCTAAAACAACCTTGCCGCCAACCACAGGCCCCCATCTCTTCTTGCTATACTTTGCAGCCCACCGAACCTCCTCCTCGCTGTTGCATGTCCTCCAGAGCAACCCCAACCAGCGAGTCTTCGATTCGAAAGTCCACTTTTCAGAGGTTCCAGCCATCGGAATCAAATCAGCCCCAAAGGGATTCACGAGCCGAAGAGGAAGTCGCCCTTGCCTCTAGAATCGAGATCAGGATACCTTCCAACGAAAGTTAGCCTTCTCATCCAGATTCCGATCTCTAGCTGAGGAATCTCATCGACAGCCTTTCAAGAGAATCATCATTTGGTAAGTTACCATCCCTCCCCTCTTAAGTCCTGATTTAATGAAAGAATAGAGCATGTTCTAACCGAAAGTTTCTTAACTTCCACGATCCTGACTGTCTTGGTTATCTTAAAAGTTCTATCTCTCGTATTGTTGCTTTCATGCCTGTCTAGTCTGTCTAGTCTAGCTTAGTTTTCTCTGAGAGTTACTTTTTTTTTGGATCATTAGCTAACTGAATTTTAGTTCAAAATCATAATTAATCTGCTAAATCCCAGCATCCTCTTTACCTGCATCGTGCTGCATCATGATTGCTATTATCTTAAAATGAGATCTGCTATAAATGGATTTGGTTTGATCTAATTTGAATCAGGTTAAAGTTTAATTTAACAAATCAAGGCCAATTGAATTTGATTTCATATCATTTGGTATTGGACTAAACCCAAATCAAATCAATTGAAATTAATTAAAATGGATCTAAGTCAAGCTAGATCAGAATAATCTCAAATTGATTTTGTTGCTCAGCTATGCAACCCAAGAGGGGGGGGGGGTGAATTGGGTTCTTTTAAAAAATTTTAACAAGAATGTGCAATATTTGCAAAACAATAAATTGTGTGAGAGTGAAGTGTCAAAACACAAGATCAACAGTAGGCACACACACACAAACACAAAGATTTATAGTGGTTCGGTGCTAACCCTTGCACCTACGTCTACTCTCCAAGAACCCCTTAAGAATTTTCTCCACTAATCATTTTCCAATGATTACAACCTAGCTTACTCAGTTAGCTTCTTATTTTTAGGTACAAGGGAGCCTTTACAAATCACCAATTAAGGGTTTGGCACACCCTACACAAGTTTCAACCAAGTTGAAACTCAACAGGATACAAGATGAAATAAATTTAGTAAGTACAGCTCCTTAATGAGCAAATAAAGGCAATAAAGAACACTTTACAGATTTGAAACTTTTCTCCCTTGAATGAGCTTCACTTCTTTGAATGCTTGAGTTAAGAATACTTGATGAAGCTTCTGGAGTGGTTGGTGGGAGCTTTGAATAGGCTTCAATGGATTTTCAAACTTCAGCAACAAGAACTTTTCAAAACTTGAACAGGCTGAAAACTCTCTGGATTTGACTTGATAAATCTCACTTTTTCTCACTTGTAATCCTTCAAAAATCCACTTAATCTCCTGATAATCCATCCTATAATCTTGTATTTATAGTTTGTTGAAGGATTGGACCGTTGGAGTAATCATTTCTGACCGTTGGAATGTCAGAACTAGTCATTGCTGAAGTTCCCAGGGTGTTAGTCGGCTCTGCGATTTTTTCCATCCCAAGCAAGGTTAGTCGGCTCTAGAGCCGACTAACATAGGTAAATTCACTCTGTTTGCCACAGTAGTCGACTCTAGAGCTGACTAACTTGTGGAAGTCCACTGTATGGTCACAGTAGTCGGCTCTAGAGCCGACTAACCCATGAATTTTCTCTATAAAATCTTCTGTGACACATTTTTGACTTAATACCTTGCATGTGGATCGGCTAATGGCTTCAATCTTTTGTTCCAAGTTCCAGTAGTTGCAGTGAGAGTTGACTAACTTCTCCAAAACTTGAAAAATCATTCTACGGATAAGAAAACTCATTGTACCAAGGAGAATAAGTACCATAGCTTTCAAAACTTAGACTTTCTTCATTTGAAAACTTTGCCAAACATTTGAGTTTCACTTAATTTGAGCTTGAATCATCCTTCTCAAATCTTGGAACTCTCTCTCTTGAACCATAGATTCATTTTGAAGCTTGGAATCCATTTATGTGTTCTTGGTGACTCTTGTATCCTTATATGTCATAGTGATTCTTCACCAAAATCATTAGTAACCTACTTAATTGTTTTGTGATCATCAAAATCAATGCGAGGTCAACAGATTTGAATCACATGATTGATCTAAATCATACTTAAAGATAATATGAATCGATGTTTAATCAATTAGAAATAGGCTCAAATTAATATATGATTAGATTCAGTTTGGATCAATCAAGCTCAAATCAGCATCCTTTAGATTGGTTCAAGTCTTGTAATATCCCAAACTTGGAAGTCTTGTAATTTTATTTTAAGCATGCTTATATTTTTAGTTTAGCCTTCTAGTGTGAATGATTTGAGTGGAAATCTTAAAAAAATGTGAAAGCTAAAATTTTAGATGTTACCTTGAGTTTTCTCCTATGATCCTTTTAAAAAGTTAATAAAATCACTTATTTGGGCTTATAATTAAAGTTTTTGTGATGATCTCAATGTTTATTAGTTATTTTTGATCCTTGAGAGAAGTTGGAATGAAGATTTTGAAAGTTGGAATGTGTTAGAATAGTCGTCGACTAATTGGCAGAAATCCTTTATAAAAGTGGTCTAGGACCAATTTTACCTACAGTAGTTGGCTACCTAGTCGACTACTGCGTGAAATCTTTCTGTGAAATTGGTCTGAGACCATAGTCGACTACTGCATGAAATCTTTCTGTGAAATTGGCCTGAGACCAATTTCACTCTCATTAGTCAGCATTTTAGTTGACTAATGAGTGAATTAAGGACTTCTCAGGGGGTCACCCATCGCTCTCACCCAAGCATGCTTAACTGCAGGTTCAGATGGACAAAAATCTTCTATAGAATTGGTTTGAGGCTAATTTCACTCTCATTAGCTAACATCCATGCCGACTAATGGATGGATAACCCCTGTTATTCATCTGATAACGAAAATTTGACCAGGGTGTAACATCCCGAATCTCAAAGCAGTATCATAATTTTGAAGCATAAAATTTAGCATGAATAAAGAGGGCACTTTTAAAATTTTATCAATGTCATTTGAACAATTGGTGAGGGGTATAAAGAGAAAGGATACCAAAGTCATTTGGAAATTTGATTAAGGGTAAAGTGGAAAAAAAGGATCCCGCCGTCATTCGCAAATTTCTCCAAGGGTAAAGAGGAAATTTGTCAAAGGCTTTTTCATGAGTGGAGAAAGGTAAAAATGCATGGTGAAGAGGCATGCCATGTGGACTTTAAAAGGGCATTTTGGGAATTTATTTGAGGGTAAATTGGGGATTTGCTAAGGCATTTAAAAACCCCTTTAATCCTCTCCTTCATCCATCGTAAGAAAAATCAAGAGTGAGGGAGAAGAGGGCGGTGGAAGAGGAGAGAAAATTTCAGCCATGGGGAAGAAGAAGAAGAAGAAGAAGAAAGAAAGAAGAAAAAGGAAAAGAAAGGAAGAAGAAGAAGAAGAAGAAGAAAGGAGGAAGAGAAAGGGAGAAAGCTTGGTGTCTTCTCTTCTTGTCATCCTTAAGGTAAACCCTAAACCTTCTAAGGTTTTAGGTAAATGATAAAATCATGTGTTAGAGAGAAAAGGAAAAGAAATAAGAGAGGATTTCATGTTATGAAAATGATGAGGATTTATGTTTGATGGAAGAAAAGATGGAAAACCTAGTATGTGATGTGTAGAATGAAACCTTTTTTTTATATCATTTTCATATCCAGCTTAAGAGATAACATGATACCATGTAAGGGTGATAAATTCATGTAGTTATGAAACCGAATGATAAGAGGAAAAGGTAAAGAATTTTGGTATGTATTTAAGAGGCATGCATGCATGTTTCATGGAAAAACCTAGGTGTCTGTCGCCTAAATAAATTCATATGTGGTAATATAGGTCAAGGAAATCAAGTAAAGGAGCCTTTTCAAGAGGGGTAGCAACTATGGAAAGGAAGAAATAGCATGTGAGTGGGGTTCTCATCTATCTTGTGAAATGTTTCATAATAGTATAGTGATATTTTGCTACAAAATGAGTAAGTATAGTATCTTCAGAAATCAAATATGGGAAATAAGAAACTGGTTATAATGTTATTATATTTGTAAAGCATGTTTAAAAGCAAGGCATGGGTTTAAAGAATAAGTATGGATTTATAGCATGTTTTAAAGCAAAACATGAGTTTCAGACAAAGTATGAGTTTCAGCAAAGTATAGAGTTTCATAAAAAAGCATTTCTTGGATAAAACATATGTTTTAGTAAAGCATGGAAATTTTCCTTCAGAGTTATATTTCAAAGTAATGCATGGGCATGCATGAATAGAAATGTTTCAAGAAAATATAGCTGATTGTATATTGAATTATAAACTTATACTTGAGTATTTTTACAGCATACATCATAAATAGCATTGGGGCATCTATGGGGCTGATCACCCTGTAGACTGTGCCATAGCATGAGCATTGCACACACTATTATAGCCGGCACCTCCTTGCGACTCGATCATACTATGATCCCTAGGCCAGGGGGGAGTATAAGCTAGATCAGCCTAGTGGGGCAGATTGCAAGCAACCCAGTGGGGCAAAGAATCACAGCTCAGTAAAGAGCTAGGATACTATACGAGCTAAGGTGGCTCAAAGATATTAGCCCAAGGGAGGGGCAACCAGGAGGCCAGGGAAAAGGGGCAAGTTCACACCTGAGGTGAACCGCACATATGAGGGGTGCCATGTGGTGCAGGGATTCTTGGCGCTCAGTACACTCACCCACTGAGAGTACACCTGCAAGAGGGCAACTGTAGGGATGTACCTTAGTGGTAGCACACCCAGCCCATCATCATGGAATTTTGTAAATGTGGTAATTCCTTATTTAAATTATATTATTGGAAGCATAAGCTAACTTATAAGTTAACTTATCTCATTTATAAAAATTTATGAATCGATTGCGATATGTTGCGTTGATATACTTATGAGCTTATAACGTGGTTCTCAACTTCTTTTCATAGTTAGATGATTATCCAACCACTGGGACTTAGGTCTCACCCCTCTTTTGTTCACATTTTTATTTCAGATCAGTGTTAGAAATTCTTCGGGGCTAGCAGCTGAGTTTAAAATATTCAAAGACTAAGCAGGTAGGTTTAGCATCTTAGTTTCAGTACCAAAATTTTTTGTATGTGTTATTAGTGTTTGAAGAAGGAGTTGGTAGATGTAAAGGGGATTGTAAGGTACTTTTGTATGTTAAGAGTGGTGATTGAGATGATGATATATGTATATTTATATCTGTGAAGTTGTAATTATATGATGTAAATATCAGACTTGGTCTGGAGATGAATAGTGATGTGTATGAATAAGATGTTTTTAAATTGATCAGAATCAAGTAAATTAGCTATTGTTATTTGATGACATATGTGATTAAACTGAGCAGGTTAAATGTTATTGACAGGATTATGTATGTTAGGCATGTAACTTATGGGAATTTGATAGGGTTCACTTGTGCCTTATGGTCTATACCATAAGACTAGTAAAACTCTAGCCAAATTTCTATAAGTTGGCATGTGTCAGGGAGAGATCCTGACACAGGGGCATAAATGAAATTTGGTAAAAAATCATTTGAGGGTTTGATCAAGGGCAAGATAGGAAAGAAAATTTGAAGGAGCAAAAATACTTGGTGGAGAAGGGAGCTATATGGGCTTTGAAAAGCGGGACTTAGGAGTAGAGAGGGGCAAAATAGAAATTTTTAGAAGCATTTAAAGCCAATTACCCTTCCTTAGCCCTTAAGCCATCATATGAAAGGAAATAAAAGGGGGAGAAAATGGAAGGAAAATAGGAAGAAAAAGGAGAAAGAGGAGAGGGTTTCAGCCGTGGGAAAGAAGAAGAGAAGAAGAAAAAGAAAAGAAGAGAAGAAGAAGAGAAAAAGAGAAAGAAAAGGAAGGGAAGAAGACTTGGTGGTTTAGCCATCTTTACTAAGGTAAGTCCAAACCTTCCTGAGCTAGAGAATGATGTTAAAATCTCATGATTTAAAGGCAAATGAGGTGATAGCATGTGCATATTGTGAATCTTTGAGTATGTTAGGGATTGAAGAATATTATGCTAGGATATTGAGGCATAGAGCATGCATGCATAGTTTCATGAAACCCTTGGTGCTTGTGACCCTAATAATACATGTATGATGACTTAGGCCAAGAGATTGGTTCCAAGGAGCCAGAATAGGAGAAATAGCAGCCATAGCGGTGTGCTAGCAGCTAAGGTGAGTGGGTTTCTCATTTAGCTTTGTGAACTATTTTATAATAGCATAGTGATATTTTGCTACAAATCAAAGTATGTTATGCTAAATATAGTATCTCAAGTAGTTAAATATGGGAAATGAGAACTCAGTTATGATGTATCTTATTTTTAAAGTTTGTTCTAAAGCAAAGCATGAATTTAAGAACAAGCATTGGTTTACAGTATGTTGTAAAGCAAAGCATGAGTTTAAGAATAAGCATGGGCTTACAGCATGTTTCCAAAGCAAAGCATAAGTTTCAGAAAAAAGTAAGAGTTTTCAGCAAAGCATGAGTTTAAGAAAAGAAAAGGAAACATGGGCTATAGCATGTTTCAAAGCAAAGTATAGAATTTCATGAAAAGTATTGTTTGGATAAAAACATATGTTTCACTAAAGCATGAAATTTACTTTTTAGATTTATGTTTCAAAGTGATGCATGGGCATGCATGAATATTAATGTTTCAAAGAAAGTATAGCTAATTATATATTGGATTATAAACTTATATTTGAGTATTTATAAAGCATACAGCATAAAGAGCATTAGGCCATCTATGGAGCTGATCACCCTGTAGACTGTGTCATAGCATGAGCATTGCACACACTATTTACAGTTGATACCTCCTTGCGATTCAATCGTACTATGATCTCAAAGCCAGGGGGAGTACAAGCTAGATTAGCCTAGTGGGGCAGATTGCAAGCAGCCCAGTGGGGTAAGAATCACAGCTCGATAAAGAGCTAGGTTATTATATAGCTCGAGGGGGCTCAGAGATATTGGCCCATAGAGGGGCAAGCAGGAGGCCTAGGGAAAAGGGGCAAGCTTACACCTGGGGTGAACCGCACATGTGAGGGGTGCCATGTGATGTGGGGATCTTCGGTGCTTAGTACACTCATCCACTGAGAGTACACCTGCATGAGGGCGACTGTAGGGATGTACCTTAGTGGTAGCACACCCAGCCCATCATCATGAGATTTTGTACAAGTGGCATTATCTTATTTAAGTTATATTATTGGAAACATAAGCTAACTTATGAGTTTTCTTATCTCATTTGAAAAGATTTCTACATCTATTGTGATATGTTGTATTAGTATATTTATTGGTTTTAAAATGTGGTTCTCAGTTTTCCCATTGTTAGATGGCTACCCAATCACTGGGACTTAGGTATTACCCCTCTATTGTTAAAATTTTTGGATTTTAGATCAGAGATAGCAGGATGGCTCTTGGATGCATGATTTTGATGTGGGTTGCTAGATGTTGGATGAATTGGTTGATGTCATTAGTTTATGTTACTTGGATTGTATATGTATTTGAAATGGATATGGATTGATGTGTATGACTGTAACCTTATGATGTATTTTGGACTTGGGTGGTTATGAGAAATGACTTTCATTATGGAATAAACTTATGAATATGGTCTTTATAATAGTATAGTGATGAAAGTTATATTGCCTAGAATCATGTGATGAATAGTGTGGAAGTCTTATTTTATCTGAGCAGGGTGAAATAAATTGTGATGTGATCTTGTAAATAGTATGAATGAACTGAGTAGGTCAAAGTTTTTAGTAGATTTAGTATTATTGTGCATGTAACTTATGGCAATTGGATAGGGATTACTTGGGCTTTATGGTACTTAGCATAAAGACAAGCAGATCTCTACCCAATTTTTATAAAAAATCATGCCGTCAGAAAGGGGGCCCAACAGGTTTTTGGTATCATAGCATAGGTTATTAGATCTTAGGGGCATAAGCATGAGTGTAGCATAGTGAGTGTAATTTTGAATGATGAACCTGATCAAATGAATTGTGTCTTGTAGGATGGTTTCTACTAGGACAAGAATGGATGGAGAGTAGTCCTCAAGGAGAGGTAGAGGCAGAGGTAGGGGCAAACCCAGAAAGTTTGATAGGGAAGGCCAACCTAGTAGAGCCTTTTCTAGTGATCCACCATCTGATGGTGTAGGGGTGGAGGTATCTCAGGATCATCTGCATGATTCTCATTCCCATTCTGCTACCTCGGTGCCAGTGGACCCATCCCAGGTACAGACTCAGGGGCCATGATGCAGGACGTGGATGAGACATGAATGCAATGAAATAATATATATATATATATATATATATATATATATATATATATATATATATTATGAGATGGCTAATTACCCAGAAAGATTAAAAACTAATTAAGCTATACTATGCAAGATTGGGGGAAACATACACTGGAACTAGAACTGTTAGGATATTAACGAAGCCAGGAAAGTGAAGGTTAGGAAACCTTCGGTTAGGACATGCTCTCAACATTCACTAAATCAGAGAAAGAGAATTAGGGAAAGGATTTCATATACCAACAGTGATCACTCGAAGATTGAAACAGGAAGATCGCTTTGACAGGTTGAAAGTCCTAGATGAAGAAGCTATCTACCGGAGAGGATCTTCGAAATATGGTTCAGGGGCAAAGACGACTTCCTCTTCGGCTCATGAATCCCTGAGAAAATAGCAAGAGGAGATGGGGGCCTGTGGTTAGTGGCAGGGTTGTTTTAGGGTTTCTAAAGTGGGGGACGGCTAGGGTTTGGGTTTGAGGGAGGTTAGAGAAGATGAAAGGAAACACTAAGGGCTTCACACCCACTCCTTCCCGGAGTACCAGAGCCTTCACAGCAATGGAAAAGAACTTTAGAATTTTCTCATTAATAGTCTTTTTTTTTATTGTAAGGGAAAGGTCTTTTTATAACCCTTTTATGTCAATCATTCATTTTAAGTACATTGTTGACATGAATTGTAATATATGGCATGTGATTCTTTTTGGGAAGGCAGGGATCTCTGCATGCTTCATCTGGGATGGCCAAAAAGGGAGAGTGGCTGCAATTTTCAAGCTTGTAGAGAAGGGGGACCACTTGAGAGAGGGAAAGAGTGGGCGCCCCTTGATTCCTCCTGCCATCTTTGACTGGGCGGCAACCTTCTTCCATCTGGGGCGCATAAAGATCTTCCAATTAGAGAGGGGGCAGCCAATTTCTTCCATAGATGCTTGCCAGGGGACCACATAATAAGTGTGGAAGTCAATGGGCCCCTAAAAGCTTCCATATAAGGGTGGACAGCATGAAGAAATAAGGAAGGAGGGTATTGGCGCCTAGATTCCTTCCTAAATTGATGTGGGCTAGCTCCTTGCTCTACTCTGGTGATGCCATGTGTCTTGGAGTAGTCCAAGACGTGTCATTGCCTGGTTAATGGGTCTTCTCTTGTGTCTTCTCTTGGGCCTTCAAGGTGAACCTTCTATTGACTTATTACAGGATTCAATGAAAGAAAATAACACTTGACACTTGACTAACTCCTGGATTTCAACAATGAATCAGGCTAACTAACACAACTGGACTCGATAAGGACTCTAAGAATAAAGAAAAGGACTCTCATAAGTTAGAGATCCATAAGGAACCCTGAAACCTCTGTCTCAATCTGGTGCCTGCACCAATTCTCTCGGGTTGGGAGGAAGTCGACCCCGTTGAGTAAGGGTCAGTTTGACTTTGGTACTTCTCTAGGAGGTTTGGGTCTATGTGTTGCAGATCTTCCTGGGTAATCCACGAGTCCTCTGATTCTGGCCGACCTTACTAACGAACCAAATATCTTTGATAACCTTTATTGCGGGTCCTGACGCTTGGTCATCTAGAATCTGCTCAATCCTGCCTTTCCTCTCGGGCCAATTTATGGGTGGATACTCAGGTGAGGGCTCACTCTCAAAGGAACGGTCAGGTCCAAAAACTCGCTGGGTCCCTATATTCTACTAAGTCTGAGGTAATGAAAACAGAGCTAATGCCTAACCATGGAGGTAACTTTAACACACAGGCATTGGTTCCTACCTTCTTTAACATTCTAAAAGTACCAGCTCTATGAGCATGTAACTTTCTAACATAACATAGTTTTTCCTTAACAAAATCCTTAACTCGATTTTGGGGATTAGCCAACTTATTATTAATATTCAAGTGAATGCTAATGTCATGATGCAGGTGCTGTGCAATTGACTCTGAGACTCATGTATGGTTGGACAAGTTGAATGGGCAGGTGAACTCAGTAGAATGTGACAAAAGTCCTTATTACTAAGACTTAGATTGATACTTAACTGAAATGCAGACTTACTAAAGCATTCCTATGGAAAGGAATTTTATTGGACTCTCTGGACGTAAACCTAATAGACTACAGACTCTCTAGGTTTGACCCTGGGTTGGTGGATGGCATGGATTCTTAAGAGGTTCCATAGGGTCTTCTGAAAGTATATGGCAAACCGAACTGGGACTAGATCTAAGAGGTGTAGGATATCCCTAAGTAGTGGAAGGTGACTAGATACTCTTTTTGGAAACACCTTATGAAATTCTCCTAAAATCTCCACTACTACCTTTTGGATGTGATCGTAAATTTTTCTAGTCCAAATTGATGATCCCTTACTGATGTCTTGTTCTAAACCCTCAGCAAAAATTACATAAATCTCTTGCTCTAAATCCTTCATGAATTCCACTATTTCTAGGGGTTGCTCTATAGGGCTTAGCTCTTGGACTTCAGCTTCCTCAAGTTGACCATTTTGCTCCTCCATAATCTCTTTAGCTACAAGCAATGGTTCATGTTCAACTAGGATGGTATCAATTTCTTTAGACTCAACCCTTAGATCAGACTCAGTTATATAGACTTCTCTTTCTATCTCTCCAATAGGTGTAGTTTCTTCTTCCTCTAACGTGTCACTGGGCTCAAGCTCAATCTTCTTTCCCTTAGATTCATCAATAGGTTTAGTGGCTTCTTCTCCTAATGGACTAATGGACTCATAAATGTCTACCTTTACATGACTAAGGGACTTGGGACTATCGACCTCTAAATGATTATTGGGCTCAACCTCTTCGTCGTTAAAGCCTTCAATGGGTTCTTCCTCATCCTCTTCGTATTCATCAACTAAACTTGCATCAGCCTTATATACCTCCTCGATACAACCTATAAGGGGTTCTTGATCTCTCTCCTCATCACAGTCAATAGGTTCAGGATTTTCTAGATTGTCAATTTGAGTATGATCTTGAACAACTATGCCTAGGCTGGCCATATCTAGCTTTTCCTCCCTGTGTTCAACTATGGTGGTAGGAATGGGTTGGGCAAACTGATAGATAGGAATGGACCGGATAGTAGGAGTGGATCAACTCATGGGAATAAACGGGGTGGTAGGGAAGGGTGGACTCTGGTGAACACATGGTGCAATAGGGATGGCTGGCTAAATGAGCCTAGATTAGGACTTGACTTATTTCCAGGGATATTAGTCCTATTAAGTGTGGCCTGATGGGTGATGGGCTCCTTATGCCTATAGGACATGGGTAGATATTTCTCCCTAAGTCTAATCTTCATGGCTCTCCATGTTCTAATGGGCATCTCTCTCTTTTGATGACATGCATGCTCAACCTTTTCCCAATATATCCTAGCATGTCGGGTTAGTTTAAGCCTAGCAAATTTTACTTTCTCTTCTTTTGATATTTCTTCTCGATCGAAATACTCATCCATCCTCCTTTTCTAATCAATGTAATCCTCTAGCTCTAGATCACCACCAAAAGTGGGTGCATACGGCTTCACACCCACTCCTTCCTGAAGTACCAAAGCCTTCACAACAATAGAAAAGAACTTCAGAATTTTCTTATTAATGGTCTTTTTTTTAATTACAAGAAAAAAAAGGTCTTTTTATAACCCTTTCATGTCAATCATTCATTTTAAGTACATTGTTGACATGGATTGTAATGAATGGCATGTGATTCTTGTTGGGGAGGCAGGGATCTCTGCACGCTTCATCTAGGATGGCCAAAAAGAGAGAGTAGCTGCAATTTCCAAGCTTGTAGAGGAGGGGGACCACTTGAGAGAGGGAAAGAGTGGGCGCCCCTTGATTCCTCCTGCCATCTTTGACTGGGCGGCAACCTTCTTCCATCTGGGGTGCATGAAGATCTTCCAATTAGAGAGGAGGCAGCCAATTTCTTCCATATATGCTTGCCAGGGGACCACATGATAAGTGTGAAAGTCAATGGGCCCCCAAAAGCTTCCATATAAGGGTGGGCGGCATGAAGAAATGAGGAAAGAGGGTATTGGCGCCTAGATTCCTTCCTAAATTGATGTGGGCTAGCTCCTTGCTCTGCTCTGGTGATGCCATGTGTCCTGGAGTGGCTCAAGACATGTGTCATTGCATGGTTAATGGGTCTTCTCTTGGGTCTTCTCTTGGGCCTTCAAGGTGAACCTTCTCTTGACTTATTACAGGACTCAATGAAAGAAAATAATACTTGACACTTGATCAACTCCTGGATTCCAACAATGAACCAGGCTAACTAACACAACTGGACTTGACAAGGACTCTAAGAATAAAGAAAAGGACTCTCATAAGTCAGAGATCCATAAGGAACCCTGAAACCTCTGTCTCAATCTGGTGCCTGCACCAAGCCGAGTATGCCAGACTTAGTGGGGATGATCACTCAGGCAGTGGTAGCAGTAGTGACCTCTAGTTTTAGCCTTCAGTCTAGAAATCTTGAAGCAGAAAGGAATGTAAAGAGGGCTAGAAAGTTGGGGGCTTTAGAGTTTCAGGGGACCACTGACCCTATTTAGGCTGATGTTTGGTTTTAGAGAATAGAAAGGGTTTTTGAAGTGATGAAGTGCTCTGAAGAGCAAAAGATGAGTATAGCAACTTTCTTGTTAGAAGGTAGAGCATAAAATTGGTGGAGATTTGTTGATAGTAGGCAGCCACAAGAGGTAGAGATGACCTGAGAGAGTTTTAAGGAGTTCTTGTCGGGCCCCCTTCCCGACGGCATGATTTCTTATGAAAATTGAGTAGAGATCTTCTTGTCTTTATGCTAAGTACCATAAAGCCCAAGCGATCCCTATCCAATTGCCATAAGTTACATGCACAAAAATACTGAATCTGCTAAAAACTTTAACCTACTCAGTTCATTCATACTATATACAAGATCACATCACAATTTATTTCATCCTGCTCAGATAACATAAGATTTTTCCACACTATTCATTACATGCTTCTAGACAATATAGCTTTCATCACTATGTTGTTATAAAGACCATATACACAAATTCATTTTACAATTGAAAGTCATTTCTCATAACTACCTAAGTCCAAAATACATCATAGGGTTACAGTTATACACATCCATTCATATCCATTTCAAATACATATACAATCCAAGTCACATAAATCTATGTCATCAATCAATTTATCCACATCTAGCAGCCCATATCAAAATCAGGCATCCAAGAGCCAACCTGCTATCTCTGATCTGAAAATTCAAAAATTTCAACAATAGAGGGGTGAGACTTAAGTCCTAGTGACTGGATAGCCATCTAATAATGGGGAAAACGAAGAACCACATTATAAAACCAATAAATATACTGATACAACATATCACAATAGATATAGAAATCTTTTCAAATGAGATAAGAAAGCTTATAAGTTAGTTTATGCTTCCAATAATGCAATTTAAATAAGATAATGCCACTTTTACAAAATTTCATGATGATGGGCTGAGTGTGCTACCATTAAGGTACATCCCTATAGTCACCCTCCTGCAGGTGTACTCTCAGTGGGTGAGTGTACTAAGCGCCGAAGATCCCCGCACCACATGGCACCCCTCACATGTGCGATTCACCCCAGGTGTGAGCTTGCCCCTTTTCCCTGAGCCTCCTGCTTGCTCCCTCCATGGGCTAATATCTCTGTGCCTCCTTGGGCTATATAGTAACTTAGCTCTTTACCGAGTTGTGATTCTTGCCCCACTAGGCTGCTTGCAATCTGCCCCACTAGGCTGATCTAGCTTGTACTCCCCCTAGCCTCTAGATCATAGTACAATCGAGTCGCAAGTAGGTGCCGATTATAATAGTGTGTGCAATGCTCATGCTATGGCACAGTCTACAGGGTGATCAACCCTATAAATGGCTAATGCTCTTTATGCTGTATGCTGTAGATATACTCAAATATAAGTTTATACTCCAATATATAATCAGCTATACTTTCTTTGAAACATTAATATTCATGCATGCCCATGCATTAATTTGAAACATAAATCTAAAAAGTAAATTTCATGCTTTACTGAAACATATGTTTTTACCCAAACAATACTTTTTATGAAACTCTATATTTTGCTTTGAAACAAGCTATAGCCCATGTTTCCTTTTCTTTTCTTAACTCATGCTTTGCTGAAACTCTTGCTTTTTCTGGAAACTCATGCTTTGTTGAAACTTATACTTTTTCTGAAACTCATGCTTTTTGTTTTGAAACTCATGCTTTGCTTTAGAAACATGCTGTAAGCCCATGCTTGTTTTTAAACTCATGCTTTGCTTTAGAACATGCTGTAAACCCATGCTTGTTCTTAAACTTATGCTTTGCTTTAGAACATGCTTTAAAATAAGATACATCATAACTGAGTTCTGATTTCCCATATTTAACTACTTGAGATACTATACTTAGCATAACATACTCTAATTTGTAGCAAAATATTACTATGCTATCATAAAATATTTCTCAAAGCTAAATGAGAAACCCACTCACCTTAGCTGCTAGCACACTGCTATGGCTGCTATTTTCCTTGTTCTGGCTTCCTGAAACCAATCTCTTGGCCTAAGTTATCATACATGTATTATTAGGGTCACAAGCACCAAGGATTTCATGAAACTATGCATGCATGCTCTATGCCTCAATATCTTAGCATAATACTCTTCAATCCCTAACGTGCTCAAGGATTCACAATATATACATGCTATCACCTCATTTGCCTCTAAATCATGAGATTTTAATATCATTCTCTAGCTTAGAAAGGTTTGGACTTACTTTAGCAAAGATGACTAAACCACCAAGCTTTCTTCCCTTCCTTCTCTTTCTCTTCTTCTCTTCTTCTCTTCTTCTTTCTCTTTTTCTTTTCTTCTTTTCTTTTTCTTCTTCTCTTCTTCTTTCCCATGGCTGAAACCCCTCTCTTTTCTTTCCTTTTCTCCCTATTTTCCTTCCATTTTCTCCCCCCTTTTATTTCCTTTCATACGGTGGCTTAAGGGCTAAGGAAGGGTAGTGGGTTTTAAATGCCCCTTAAAATTCCTATTTTGCCCCTCTCTATTCTTAAGTCACGCTTTTCAAAGCCCATATTGCTCCCTTCTTCATTAAATATTTTCACCTTTCAATTTTTTTCTTATCTTGCCCTTGATCAAATCCTTAAATGACTTTTTATCAAATTTTACTTATACCCTTGATCAAATTTCCGTTAATGCCGCTGGCCAAATTTTCGTTATCAAGTGAATAACAGGGTTAATCTATCCATTAGTCAGCATGGATTGTAGCTAATGAGAGTGAAATTAGCCTAAAACCAATTCAACATAAGATTTTTATCTACCTAAACCTGCAGTTAAGCGTGCTTGGATGAGAGCGATGGGTGACCAATTTCACAGAGAAATTTTCCATAGTAGTTGACTAAGTAGTCGGCTACTGTGGCTAAAATTGATCACAAACCAATTTTACAGAGAGATTTTCCAAAGTACTCAAAGTAGTCGACTACTTTGGGCAGAATTGGTCCCAATTTCATTTTACAGAAAAATTTTCCATAGTAGTCAGCTAACCAGTTAGTCAAGTAGTCAGCCAACGTTCAAAGTTGGCTGACTAAGTAGTCAGCTAACTTCCAAAGTTGGCTGACTAACGACTCAAGTAATCAGCTAACTTTCCTAGTTAGCTGTTTAATGAGTCAACTAAGTTCATATAACCTTTCCAAAAGCCATTCTAATGCATTCCAACTTCCAAAATCTTCATTCTAACTTCTTCCAAGGATCAAAAACAACTAGTAAACATTGAAATCATCACAAAAACTTCGATTTAAAGCCCAAATAAGTGACTTTATTAACTTTTTGAAAGGATCATGGAAGAAAACTCAAAATAACCTCCAAAATTCAACTTTTACATTTTTTTTTTTTTAAGATTTCCACTCAATCATTCACACTATAAGGCTAAACTAAAAATAAAAACATGCTTAAAAATGAAATTACAAGGCTTTCAAGTTTGAGATATTACAGTTCTACCAGCAATATGTAGGACCTTGTGTGGTACTCCAAAGCCTCGATTGGGTAAGGGAAAGCCCAAGGTTTATGATCCATAAGGTGTTCATGGGGTTCTAGGGTTGATGTGAGCCCTAGGGTGAAGGATTTCAGCCTTCATGGTTTTTTAGGTCCATAGGATTAGGACCTAATGTTCTTGAGTCCAAGTAATTGGGCCTTGAGGGGGCTAACCTATCATTGGGCTAGAGTTGGGCCCAAGGTGAGTGAGTCTAATCACATATGGGTTAGTCCAAGGGAGTTTTTTGTTAGGGTTTGGTTTCTATTTGACCATGTATAAATACTTTATGTATTGGCATCTTGTAAGAGGCTGAATGAATGAAAAACCCTTTTCTCCCTAAATTCTTTCTTCTCCTCTCTCTCTCTCACATGGTTGCCTAGGGTTTCCTAGGGTTTGCTGCCACCCCTTGCCAAGAAAAGAAAGAAATCAAGGCATCCATAGAGGAGAAGAAACCCTAGTGGCCTTCTCTTGAAGAATCCTTGTGGGACTAGAATTGCTGCAGCCTATTCCCACTTGGAGTCATTCTCTTTTAGATTTCTGAAACAAATCTAGACTTCCCATGCCCAAAAGGAGAGGATTCACGTTCTTCTATTGCTGCTGGTGAAGAAAAAGAAAGGAAAACTAGTGCCTACATCGATGGGGATAATTACCAAAAGCGAGATCCGAATCCTGCTGCAGCAGAAAATTTCTGCAGCAAGTTCATCTTGTTTCCGCTTCTCCACACGCCTTGGCGCTGGTCCGTTGTGTGCCATGTTCCAAGGGAAGATCGAGGATGTGACCCCCAACACAATATTATTCAGAGATCAGAAGAGGAGAAAATTTCTTAATTTTACCTAGGGAAAGATGTCGGTAGCTGAGTATGAGGCTACCTTTATTGAATTGTCTCGATTTGCTGAAGCCCTAGTAGTGGATGAGAGGGAGAAATGTAGGCTATTTCAGGATGGATTAAATCTCCCAATCAAAGCTAAGACCAGTATGCAGTGTTATACTAGTTATTTTGAGCTGGTGCAAGGGGCTCTTAGGGCAGAGGAGATAGAGAAGGAGTGCCTTAGTAGGAGGTAGGAGAGGTCAAAAAGGGGTGCACCTAGTTTCCCTTCAGGTGCAGGAGGAACTCAACAGTTTAAGAAGCCCTAAAGGGTAGGACAGTTTAGTTCCAGTTATAGAGCTCCTATAGATGTTGGTAGAGGGTTAGCATCTATGTCAGTATCTAGTCCTATATAGAGGAAACCCACCTATGGAGGGATGTCTCAGGCTGTTAGTAATAGGGTGGTAGGAGAGATAAGGGATCAGAGCTGCTCCTTTGGTGGTGGGAAAGCTATACCTCAGTGCAATGTCTGTGAGAAAATGCACTCTGGGGAATGTAATAGGGGTAATAGAGGATGTTATATCTGTGGTCAGATGGATCACTTGAAGAGAGATTGTCCTAAGAGAGTTCAGAGTAGTGATCATCCTCAAGGATCAGCTACACCTAGAGGACAACCTACTAGAAGAGGAGATAGCAGTATCCCAGCTTCAGCTAGTCAGATGAGATCTAGTGCTAATCAGCAAGGGATGATTCCTAGTGTTCCAAGGGCTGAAGCTAGAGTTTTTGCAATGACCAGGCAGGAGGCTTAGGTCAACCCAGATGTGGTGACAAGTATATTACCCATTTGTAACTCTGATGCTTATGTTTTAATTGATTCTGGATTCATGCATTCTTTCATAGCAGTAGATTTCATCAAGCATCTAGATAAAGCTGTGAGTTTGTTGGGTAGTCAATTGGTAGTATCTATGCCAGTAAGGAAACCTTTTATTGCAGATCAGGTGTATAAAGAATGTACCATTTTAGTAGAGGGCCAAGAATTGTTAGCAGATCTGATTCTATTAAATTTAAAAGAATTTGATGCTATCTTAGGGATGGATTGGTTATCAATGCATAGGGCCAAAGTAGACTGTTCAAAGAAGGAAGTAGTATTTCATGCCTTAGATGTTAGAGAGATATGTTTTGTAGGAGAAAATAGAGTGTTGCCCTCAAGTGTGATTTCAGCCTTGACAGCTAGCAGAATGCTGAGAAAGGGGTATGACGCTTATTTAGCTTATGTGGTGAATTTAGAGGATAGTAGTCCAGAGATATCTGATATTCTGATGGTATGTGAATTTCTAGATGTATTTCCAAAGGAGTTGCCAGGGTTGCCACCAGACAGAGAGATAGAGTTCAGTATAGACTTGACCCCTGATACTAGACCTATAGACAAGGCAAACTATAAAATGGCTCCAGCAGAATTAAAAGAATTAAAAGTCCAGCTTTAGGAATTGCTTGATAAAGGGTTCATTAGACCTAGTGTTTCACCTTGGGGTGCACCTGTGTTGTTTGTCAAGAAGAAAGATGGTACCTTGAGGTTATGCATAGACTATAGACAGCTCAACAAAGTAACCATTAGAAATAATTATCCCTTGCCAAGGATAGATGATTTGTTTGATCAACTTCATGGGGCAGCAGTGTTTTCAAAGATTGACCTTAGATCTGGGTATCACTAGTTGAAAATAAAGAAAGAGGATGTACCAAAGATTGCTTTCAGGACTAGATATGGTCATTATGAGTTCTTGGTGATGCCTTTTGGCTTGACCAATGCCCCAGCTGCTTTTATGGGACTGATGAATCAGGTGTTCCAGAAATTTTTAGATAAATTTGTGATAGTGTTCATTGATGATATCCTAATCTATTTTAGAAGCAGAGAGGAGCATGAACAACATTTGAGGATAGTGTTGCAAATCTTGAGGGAGAAGCAATTGTATGCTAAGTTGAGTAAAAGTGAATTTTGGTTAGATGAGGTTAAATTCTTAGGACATGTGATATCAGATAAGGGTATTATGGTAGACCTCCAGAAAATAGAGGCAATAGTGAATTGGGAAGCACCTACAAATCAGATAGAGGTGAGAAGTTTCTTAGGCTTGGCAGGATATTATAGAAGATTTATAGAAAACTTTTCTATTATAGCTTCTCCCATGACCAAGTTGCTAAGAAAGAATTACCCTATCCATGATTTAAAACTAGTAGCAGCAGTATTTGCATTAAAAGTATGGAGACACTATTTGTATGGGATGAAATGCTAGATATTTATAGATCACAAAAGCCTAAAGTATATCTTAAAACAAAAAGAAATGAATCTCAGGCAAAGTTGATGGATATAGTTGATAAAAGATTATGACTATACTATAGAGTATCACCTAGGGAAAGCTAATGTAGTGGCTGATGCTTTGAGTCGAAAGTCTACAGCAGCATTAGCTTCTATTAGAGTAGTGCAGCTATCCCTGATGTTAGAATTGAGAGAGTTAGATGCAGAGCTGGCAGTAGAGAGTTCAGGAGCCTTACTAGCAATTTTCAGAGTCAGACCAATGTTGGTTGAGGAAATAAGAGAGGCTCAAGTGCAGAATCCACAATTGCAAAAAGCTAAAGAGTTAGTTCAGAGTGGGGCCCAGTCAGAATTTTCAGTTAGAAGTGATGGTATATTGTTATTTAAGAGAAGAGTATATGTGTCAGTAGTAGAATCATTAAAAGAATAAATTTTGAAGGAAGCCCATAGTTCAGCCTATGTAATGCACCAAGGAAGCACTAAGATGTATAGAACTATTAAGCAAAATTATTGGTGGCATGGAATGAAATGGGAGATAGCTGAGTTTGTCTCTAAATGTTTAGTATTCCAGTAGATTAAAGCAGAACATCAGAGCCCAGCTGGCAAAATGCAACCACTATTTATACTTGAATGGAAGTGGGAGCACATTACCATGGTTTTGTTGTGGGTCTCCCAAAGACAAGGAGAGGTAATGATTCTATTTGGGTGATAGTAGATAGATTGAAAAAATCTGCCTACTTTTTTGTTGGGGGTCGCATCCTCGATCTTCCCTTGGAGCGTGGCACACAATGGACCAACACCAAGGCATGTGGAGAAGCGGAAACAAGATGAACTTGCTGCAGAAAATTTTTGCAGCAGCAGGATTCAGATCTTGCTCTTGGTAATCACCCCCGTCGATGTAGGCAACTAGTTTTCCTTTCTTTCTCTTCACCAAAAATAAGAGGAGAACGTGAATCCTCTCCTTTTGGGTGTGGGAAGTCTAGATTTGTTTTAGAAATTCAAAAAGAATGATTCCAAGTGGGAATATGCTACAGCAATTCTAGTTCCACAAGGATTCTTCAAGAGAAGGCCACTAGGGTTTCTTCTCCGCTATGGACGCCTTGATTTCTTTCTTTTCTTGGCAAGGGGCAGCAGCAAACCCTAGGAAACCCTAGGCAACCACGTGAGCAACAGAGAGGAGAAGAAAGAATTTAGGGAGAAAAGGGTTTTTCATTCATTCAGCCTTATACAAGATGCCAATACATAAAGTATTTATACATGGTCAAATAGAAACCAAACCCTAACAAAAAAACTCCCTTGGATTAACCCATATGTGATTAGACTCACACACCTTGGGCCCAACTCTAGCCCAATGATAGGTTAGCCCCCTCAAGACCCAATTACTTGGACTCAAGAACATTAGGTCCTAATCCTATGGACCCAAAAAATTGTGAAGGCTGAAATCCTTCACCCTAGGGCTCACATCAGCCCTAGAACCCCATGAACACCTCATGAATCATAAACCTTGGGCTTTTCCTTGCCCAATCAAGGCTTTGGAGTACCACACAAGGTCCTACAATCTCCATCTTGGTGCTCCAAAGCTGTTGCAAAATCTGCATAGTCCTTCAGACCCATCAGTGTCACACATTGGAGAAAACTGTCCTGCGAAAGAATCTTCATAAGTGCATCTGATTGGTTCTTCTTTGTATGAACTTTTACCAGCTCCACCTCACCTTCTACCATTTCTCTGATCCTATGATACCTCACATCTATATGCTTTATGCATGCATGATAGACTGGGTTCTGAACCAACTGTAGGGCACTCTGACTATCACTGTGCAGCACCACTATACCCTGCTTCACCCCCATTTCCACAATGAGTCTCTTCAACCAAAGAGCCTCCTTGGCAGCCTCTGTAATCCCTATATACTCAGCCTCTGTTGTAGATAAGGCCATGATAGGTTGAAGGGTTGATCTCCAAGAAACCGATCCACCATACATGCTAAACACATAACCTATAGTATACCTCCTTGTATCCAGATCACCTGCAAAATTTGCATCAACAAACCCTTCCAATGGACCTAACAACTTACTTGAGATATTGGAGTTCTTCTTAGGTCCTTCATGCTGCCCAAAAAATAGACCAAGCCTTCGAGTTCCCTGAAGATACCGCAAGATCCACTTCAATGCCTTCCAATGCTCCTTTCCTAGGTTTGCCATGTACCTGCTCACCTGGCTCACTGCATGTGCTATGTTTGGCCTACAACACACCATAGCATACATAATGCTGCCCACAGCACTGGCATATGGAACTCTCTCCATCTACTCTTTCTCTTCATCTGTTTGGGGGTTCTGTAGCTTTGAAAGAGACATATGGTTCGCCAAAGGTGTTCCAACCGGTTTGGCTTTATCCATCCCAAACCTCTCCAACACCTTCTGAATGTATCCTCCTAATGACAAGTGGAGAATACCCTTGGTCCTATCTCTCCAAATTTCCATCCCAAGTATCTTCCTCGCTAGACCTAAATCCTTCATCTCAAACTCTGATGACAATGCAATTTTTAGCCAATTCATTGCTTCGACACTCCTGCTGGCAATGAGCATAACATCCACATACAAAAGTAGATATAGTACATCATCCTTATCCACATATTTCACATACACACAATTATCATATTCACATCTAGAAAACCCAAGGCTTAAAACAAAAGTATCAAACCTTTTGTACCATTGACGGGGTGACTGCTTCAAACCATAAAGAGATTTCTTCAGTAGACAAACCTTTTCCTCCAATCCAGACTGTTTGAATCCTTTTGGTTGCTTCATGTAGATTTTCTCCTCTAGACTCCTATCTAAGAAAGCCGTCTTCAGGTCCATCTGCTGCAACTCCATATCAGCTGAGCTGCAAGAGACAACAACAACCGAATCGAAGCATGACGCACAATCAGAGAGAATACCTCTGTGTAATCCACTCCCTCTCTCTGTGAGAACCCCTTAGCAACAAGCCTTGCTTTGTATCTGACTCCACCTTGCTCTGAAGGTGCCTCCTTCTTCGTGAATACCCATTTTGAACCAATGGCCCGAGCATCTCTAGGTAGATCCATTAGCTACCATGTCTTATTCTTTTCCAGTGACTCCATCTCCTCCATCATGGTCTGCATCCATGATTCTCGTTTAGAACTCTCCATGGCTTCTTTAAAGGTCTCTGGATCTCCATTAGTAGTGATGAGAGCATAGGAGATGGTCTCATCAATGCTATACCGAATAGGTTTGTAGATGTTGCACTTCGGCTTGTGCAGTGCCACTCCCCTTTGACGATCTTCCAAATCTAAAGTATGTGGCTCTACCTGCACCTCCTCCTGAACTGATGGCTCTCCTAGCTAATCCTTCATATGTGTGGGAACATGTCTACCAAACTCCACCTCAAAAGAAGCACGTTTTGAAGTAGAAGTAGAAGGTACATCACCTGTTAGTAAATATTATCCACTGCTGTCCTGTCTAGCCTTCTCAGCCCCATCTGCAATCCCAGACTTCTTCAAAATGCTCTTCTCATCAAAGATGATGTTTCTACTTATGACACACTTCTGAGAATCAGAATTCCATAGCAAGTAGCCCTTGATTCTATGTGGATATCCGATGAAAATCAGCTTCTGCGATTTTGGATCCAGCTTGCTCCTTTCGGTTGCCTCCACAAATGCATAGGCTGGGCAACCAAAATCTTTAGGTGTCCAAGCTCCACCTTCTTCCCACTCCAAATCTCTTCTAAAATACCTCCATCAAGTTTACGATCAGGGGACCTTTTAACAAGAAAACAAGAAAAAATTATTGCATCACCCCAAAAGAACTTGGGAAGTGATGCTTGCAGCCTCAAGCTTCTAGCCTTCTCTGTCAATGTTTGGTTCATCCTTTCGGCTACACCATTTTGTTGGGGAGTCATTCTCACTGTGTAATGGCGTTTGATCCCATTCTCCTCACAGTAGCTTTTGAATTCGCTGCTAGTATACTCCCCTCTATTGTCAGACCTTAGGCACTTCACTGGTTTCCCTGTCTCCTTTTCAACTTCAACTCTCCAAGCTTTAAACCGAGGAAACACTTCTGATTTTTCCCTTATCAAATACACTCATACCTTCTTGGAGAAGTCATTAATGAATGTCAAAAAATACCTAGCCCCACCTCTGGCTGAAACAGGGGCCGGTCCCCATACATCCAAGTGAACTAGATCAAGAATGCCTTCACTTTGCTTGGTACTGCTGGCAAACTTTACCCTATGCTGTTTGCCATAGATACAAGGCTCACAAAGGTCATCACCCTCCTTCTTAAGTGCTGAAATTAGACCTCTTTTACTGAGTTCCATGAGCCCTTTGTTGCTCATGTGTCCCATCCGATAGTGCCACAGTTTATATGCCAACTGTTCCTCCTCTGTTGCAGCAAGCACCTTTGCATCATCTGTTACAACTGAGCCCTCCATCTGATAGAGATTATTTTCTAACCTTCTCCCTTTCATCACCACTAATGCACCCTTGGTAATCCTCAAACACCCACTGCCTGGTTGGCTTCCAAATGCATAACCATGCTTCTCCAGGTAGCCCAAAGAAATCAGATTTTTCTTCAACTCCGGCATGTGTTTGACATTGGTCAAGGTCCTTATGACCCCATCATACATTCTCACCCTTACGGTACCAACACCAGCAACCTTACAAGGGTGATCATCACCAAGGCTTACACTCCCTCCATCAGATTCTTCATAAGTTGCAAACCACTCCCGATGCAAAGTGTAGTGGTGAGAACATGCTGAATCTAGTGTCCAATACCTGTCATACTTCATGGTCCCATCTGAAACTACTAGTAGATCATCCCCACTATCTTCAGATGAATTTGCACCACCATTGCTAGCCGAACTACCCTTAGAAATGCCCTTTCCCTTCTCATTTTTCAAAAGTGGACAATTCCTCTTCAGATGACCAACTTGATGACATTTGTAACACTTCCATGCCTTCTGCTTGCCTTGAGACTTCGATCTGCCTTTGGACTTATCTCTAACCTTTTCACAAGGTCTTTCTTACCTCTCATTTACAGCAAGAACCTCTATGTTAGAACTCCCCATGCGGATCTTCTCTCTTTGTTGATTTGATAGAAGAACACCCACAACCTCTTCAAAATTCAGGGTTTCTTTCCCATACACCAAGGTTGTGATCAGACCATCATAGGAACTTGGAAGTGAACACAACAGTATAAGAGTCTTATCCTCCTCATCAATCTTCACATCAAGACTCATAACCTCCGAGCACACTTGATTAAATTTCTGAATGTGAGCGACAAGATCTCCTCCTTTCGGCATCCGCAAGCTGTACAACTATTTCTTCAACGATAGCTTGTGCTTTTTCCCATGTATGTGTTCTCTAATCTCTCCTAGAGCCCCTTCACCGTGGTCTCCATACAGATCTCTAGCAAGACTTGATCAGCCAAGCACATTCGAATTGTGCTAAAGGCAATCTCCTCTAACTCGTCCCAATCTTCAGCACTTATGCTGTCTGGTCTTTCCTTCACCAAGACCTTGTAAATTCTTTATTGTACCAACAAATTCTTCACCCTTCGCTGCCATAGGGTAAAGTTCCCCTTGCTGTCATACTTCTCAAAATCCATATTTAGAGTACTAGATGCCATACCCAAACAAGAAACAACACAAAAAGCAAAATAGAAAAAAAAAAATCTATTTCGATACCTTACCAAGATCTTGGCCAAAGTTCAATCTTTTCTCCACCGAATTAACCAAGCTCTGATACCAAATGTTGGGGGTCACATCCTCGATCTTCCCTTGGAGCATGGCACACAATGGACCAGCACTAAGGCGTGTGGAGAAGCGGAAACAAGATGAACTTGCTGCAGAAAATTTCTGCAGCAGCAGGATTCCGATCTCGCTCTTGGTAATCACTCCCATCGATGTAAGCAACTAGTTTTCCTTTCTTTCTCTTCACCAGCAACAAGAGGAGAACGTGAATCCTCTCCTTTTGGGGGTGGAAAGTCTAGATTTGTTTCAAAAATTCAAAAAGAATGACTCCAAGTGGGAATAGGCTGCAACAATTTTAGTCCCACAAGGATTCTTCAAGAGAAAGCCACTAGGGTTTCTTCTCCGCTATGGATGCCTTAATTTCTTTCTTTTCTTGGCAAGAGGCAGCAGCAAACCCTAGGAAACCCTAGGCAACCACATGAGAGACAGAGAGGAGAAGAAAGAATTTAGGCAGAAAAGGATTTTTCATTCATTCAGCCTTATACAAGATGCCAATACATAAAGTATTTATGCATGGTCAAATAGAAACCAAACCCTAACAAAAAACTCCCTTGGACTAACCCATATGTGATTAGACTCACTCACCTTGGGCCCAACTCTAGCCCAATGATAGGTTAGCCCCCTCAAGATCCAATTACTTGGACTCAAGAACATTAGGTCCTAATCCTATAGACCTAAAAAATCGTGAAGGCTGAAATCCTTCACCCTAGGGCTCACATCAACCCTAGAACCCCATGAACAATTCATAGATCATAAACCTTGGGCTTTTCCTTGCCCAATTCAAGGCTTTGGAGTACCACACAAGGTCCTACATTTTTGACTATTTAGATTTCATTTACCTTGGATAGATTAGCAAAATTGTATGTGAATGAAATTGTAAGTAGACATAGGGTACCGGTATCCATTATATCAGATAGAAATACAAGGTTCACATCTTATTTCTGGGCAGAGTTGCAAAAAGCTTTAGGCACTAAGTGTAGGACCTTGTGTGGTACTCCAAAGCCTCTATTGGGTAAGGGAAAGCCCAAGGTTTATGATCCATGAGGTGTTCATGGGGTTCTAGGGTTGATGTGAGCCCTAGGGTGAAGGATTTCAGCCTTCACGATTTTTAGGTCCATAGGATTATGACCTAATGTTCTTGAGTCCAAGTAATTGGGTTTTGAGGGGGCTAACCTATCATTGGGCTAGAGTTGGGCCTAAGGTGAGTGAGTCTAATCACATATGGGTTAGTCCAAGGGAGTTTTTTGTTAGGGTTTGGTTTCTATTTGACCATGTATAAATACTTTATGTATGGGCATCTTGTAAGAGGTGGAATGAATGAAAAAACCCTTTTCTCCTTAAAATTTTCTTCTCCTCTCTCTCTCTCACGTGGTTGCCTAGGGTTTCCTAGGGTTTGCAGCCGCCCCTTAGATATAAGGCAAGGCTTATTGCCAAGGGGTTCTCGCAGAGAGAGGGAGTGGATTACACAGAGATATTCTCTCCGGTTGTGCATCATGCTTCGATTCGATTGTTGTTGTCTCTTGTAGCTCAGCATGATATGGAGTTGCAGCAGATGGACGTGAAGATGGCTTTCTTACATGGGAGTCTAGAGGAGAAAATCTATATGAAGCAACCAGAAGGATTCAAGCAGTCTGGATTGGAGGAAAAGGTTTGTCTACTGAAGAAATCTCTCTATGGTTTGAAGCAGTCACCCCGTCAATGGTACAAAAGGTTTGATACTTTTGTTTTAAGCCTTGGGTTTTCTAGATGTGAACATGATAATTGTGTGTATGTGAAAGATGTGGATAAGGATGATGCACTATATCTACTTTTGCATGTGGATTATATGCTCATTGCCAGCAGGAGTGTTGAAGCAGTGAATTGGCTAAAAATTGCATTGTCATCAGAGTTTGAGATGAAGGATTTAGGTCCAGTGAGAAAGATACTTGGGATGGAAATTTGGAGAGATAGGACTAAGGGTATTCTCCACTTGTCATTGGGAGGATACATTCAGAAG
Source organism: Metroxylon sagu (assembly GCA_017589505.3). Taxonomy (NCBI): domain Eukaryota; kingdom Viridiplantae; phylum Streptophyta; class Magnoliopsida; order Arecales; family Arecaceae; genus Metroxylon; species Metroxylon sagu. The sequence continues at coordinate 218,105 of JACVBY030000574.1, read as the reverse complement.
GTGTTGGAGAGGTTTGGGATGGATAATGCCAAACTAGTTGGAACACCTTTGGCGAACCATATGTCTCTTTCAAAGCTACAGAACCCCCAAACAGATGAAGAGAAAGAGTACATGGAGAGAGTTTCATATGCCAGTGCTGTGGGCAGCATTATGTATGCTATGGTGTGTTGTAGGCCAAACATAGCATATGCAGTGAGCCAAGTGAGCAGGTACATGGCAAACCCAGGAAAGGAGCACTGGAAGGCACTGAAGTGGATCTTGTGGTATCTTCAGGGAACTCAAAGGCTTGGTCTATATTTTGGGCAGCATGAAGGACCTAAGAAGAACTCCATTATCTCAAGTAAGTTATTAGGTCCATTGGAAGGGTTTGTTGATGCAAATTTTGCAGGTGATCTGGATACAAGGAGGTCTACTATAGGTTATGTGTTTAGCATGTATGGTGGACCAGTTTCTTGGAGATCAACCCTTCAACCTATCACGGCTTTATCTATAATAGAGGCTGAGTATATAGGGATTATAGAGGCTACCAAGGAGGCTCTTTGGTTGAAGAGACTTATTGAGGAAATGGGGGTGAAGCAGGGTACAGTGGTGCTACACAGTGATAGTCAGAGTGCTCTATAGTTGGTTCAGAACACAGTCTATCATGCACACACAAAGCATATAGATGTAAGGTATCATAGGATTAGAGAGCTGGTGGAACAAGGTGAGGTGGAGCTGGTGAAAGTTCATACAAAGAAGAACCAGTCAGATGTACTTATAAAGATTCTTCCGCGGGACAGTTTTCTCTCATGTGTGACACTGATGGGTTTGAAGGACTATGCAGATTTTGCAACGGCTTTAGAGCACTAAGGTGGAGATTGTAGGACCTTGTGTGGTACTCCAAAGCCTCGATTGGGTAAGGGAAAGCCCAAGGTTTATGATCCATGAGGTGTTCATGGGGTTCTAGGGTTGATGTGAGCCCTAGGGTGAAGGATTTCAGCGTTCAAGATTTTTAGGTCCATAGGATTATGACCTAATGTTCTTGAGTCCAAGTAATTGGGTCTTGAGGGCGCTAACCTATCATTGGGCTAGAGTTGGGCCCAAGGTGAGTGAGTCTAATCACATATGGGTTAGTCCAAGGGAGTTTTTTGTTAGGGTTTGGTTTCTATTTGACCATGTATAAATACTTTATGTATGGGCATCTTGTAAGAGGTGGAATGAATGAAAAAACCCTTTTCTCCCTAAAATTTTCTTCTCCTCTCTCTCTCTCACGTGGTTGCCTAGGGTTTCCTAGGGTTTGCAGCTGCCCCTTGCCAAGAAAAGAAAGAAATCAAGGCGTCCATAGAGGAGAAGAAACCCTAGTGGCCTTCTCTTGAAGAATCCTTATGGGACTAGAATTGCTGCAGCCTATTCTCACTTGGAGTCATTCTTTTCTAGATTTCTGAAATAAATCTAGACTTTCACGCCCAAAAGGAGAGGATTCACGTTCTCCTATTGCTGTTGGTGAAGAGAAAGAAAGGAAAACTAGTGCCTACATCGACGGGGGTGATTACCAAGAGCGAGATCCGAATCCTGCTGCTGCAGAAAATTTTTGCAGCAAGTTCATCTTGTTTCTGCTTCTCCACATGCCTTGGCGCTGGTCCGTTGTGTGCCATGCTCCAAGGGAAGATCGAGGATGCGACCCCCAACACTAAGTTGAGATTTAGTATAGCATTTCATCCTCAAACTGATGAGCAATCTGAGAGAATTATCCAAACACTGGAGGATATCCCGAGAGCATGTGTTATTAAATTTTTAGGTAGCTGGGATGAGCACTTGCCATTGATTGAGTTTGTATATAATAACAGTTATCATTCTAGCATTGATATGACACCTTATGAAGCCTTATATAGAAGAAAATGTAAAACTCTAGTATGCTGGGATGAGGAAGGTGAAGGAGGCTGCTAGGCCCAGAGTTGGTACAGCTCACAGCAGATCAGGTTATAATTATTAGAGCTAAATTAAAGGCAGCACAAGATAGACAGAAGAGATATGCAGATAAGAAACATAGAGATGTGAAATTTGAAGTAGGAGATAAAGTATTCTTGAAGGTATCTCCTTGGAAGGGTATCATGAGATTTGGGAGGAAAGAAAAGTTAAGTCCCCGATACACTGGACCTTATGAGATTATTGAGAAGGTGGGGATACTTGCATGTAGATGGACCTTGCCACCATAACTCTCTCAGATCCATAATGTGGTTCATGTATCAATGCTTAGGAAGTATGTGTCAGATTCCTCTCATGTGCTTCACTTAGAGCCAATAGAATTACAAAAAGATTTATCTTATGTTGTAGAGCCAGTGTAAATTTTGAGCAAGGAGGTTAAACAACTTCGTAGCAAAAAAATTTCTTTAGTTAAAATGCAATGACAGAATCATCAGAGAGAGGAAGCTACATGGGAGAGAGAGGATGAGATGAGATTGAAGTACCCTCATTTGTTCCAAGTTGAAGGTAGCTAAATTTCGGGGACGAAATTTTCTAAAGGGGGGAAGATTGTAATATCCCAAATTTGAAAGTCTTGTAATTTCATTTTAAGCATGGTTATATTTTTAGTTTAGCCTTCTAGTGTGAATGATTTGAGTGGAAATCTTAAAAAAATGTAAAAACTAAAATTTTGGATGTTACATTGAGTTTTCTCCCATGATCCTTCTAAAAAGTTAATAAAGTCACTTATTTGGGCTTATAATTGAAGTTTTTGTGATGATTTTAATGTTTACTAGTTGTTTTTGATCCTTGAGAGAAGTTGGAATGAAGATTTTGGAAGTTAGAATGTGTTAGAATAGCCTTTGAAAAGGTTATATGAAGTTAGTTGACTCATTTGTTAGCTAACAGGGGGAAATAGCTGACTATTGTGAAAGTAGTCGACTAAGTAGTCGACTACTTACCACTATTGTGAAAGTAGTTTACTAAGTAATCGACTATTTGGTAAGTAGTCGACTACTTGGTAAGTAGTTGACTAGTTAGTCTACTAATTGGCAGAAACCCTTTGTAAAAGTGGTTTGCAACCAATTTTACCCATAGTAGTCGACTACCGAGTCGACTACTGTATGAAATCTTTCTATGAAATTGGTTTGAGACCAATTTTACTCTCATTAGTCGGCATTTTAGCCGTTAATGAGTGAATTAAGGACTTCTCAGGGGGTCACCCATCGCTCTCACCCAAGCACGCTTAACTGCAGGTTCAGATGGACCAAAATCTTCTGTGGAATTAGTTGAGGCTAATTTTACTCTCATTAGCTAACATCCATGCTGACTAATGGATGGACTGATAACAAAAATTTAATTAGGGGCATAAGTGAAATTTGATAAAAAATTATTTGAGGGTTTGATCAAGGGCAAGATAGGAAAGAAAATTTGAATGGGCAAAAATACTTGGTAGAGAAGGAAGCCATGTGGGCTTTGAAAAGCGCGACTTAAGAGTAGAGAGGGGCAAAATAGAAATTTTTAGGAGCATTTAAAGCCCATTACCCTTCCTTACCCTTAAGCCATCGTATGAAAGGAAATAAAAGGGAGATAAAATAAAAGGAAAATAGGAAGAAAAAGGAGAAAGAGAAGAGGGTTTCAGCCGTGGGAAAGAAGAGAAAAAGAAAAAGAAAAGAAGAAAAGAAGAAGAGAAGAAAAAGAGAAAAAGAGGAAGACAAGGAATGGAAGAAGACTTGGTGGTTTAGCCATCTTTGCTAAGGTAAGTCCAAACCTTCCTAAGCTAGAGAATGATGTTAAAATCTCATGATTTAGAGGCAAATGAGGTGATAGCATGTGTATATTGTGAATCTTTGAGTATGTTAGGGATTAAAGAATATTATGCTAGAATATTGAGGCATAGAGCATGCATGCATAGTTTCATGAAACCCTTGGTGCTTGTGACCCTAATAATACATGTATGATCACTTAGGCCAAGAGATTGGTTCCAAGGAGTCAGAACAGGAAAAATAGCAGCCATAGCGGTGTGCTAGCAGCTAAGGTGAGTGGGTTTCTCATATAGCTTTGTAAACATTTTATAATAGCATAGTGATATTTTGCTACAAATCAGAGTATGTTATGCTAAGTATAGTATCTCAAGTAGTTAAATATGGGAAATGAGAACCTAGTTATGATGTATCTTATTTTTAAAGCATGTTCTAAAGCAAAACATAAATTTAAGAACAAGCATGGGTTTACAGCATGTTGTAAAGCAAAGCATGAGTTTAAGAACAAGTATGGGCTTACAATATGTTTCCAAAGCAAAGCATAAGTTTTAGAAAAAAGTAAGAGTTTCCAGCAAAGCATGAGTTTAAGAAAAGAAAAGGAAACATGGGCTATAGCATGTTTCAAAGCAAAGTATAGAGTTTCATGAAAAGTATTGTTTGGATAAAAACATATGTTTCAGTAAAGCATGAAATTTATTTTTCAGATTTATGTTTCAAAGTGATGCATGGGCATTCATAAATATTAATGTTTCAGAGAAAGTATAGCTGATTATATATTGGATTATAAACTTATATTTGAGTATTTATGTAGCATACAACATAAAGAGCATTGGGCCATCTATGGGGCTAGTCACCTTGTAGACTGTACCATATCATGAGCATTGCACATACTATTTATAGCCGACACCTTCTTGCAATTTGATCGTATTATGATCTCGAGGCCAGGGGTAGTACAAGCTAGATCAGCCCAGTGGGGCAGATTGCAAGCAGCCCAGTGGGGCAAGAATCACAACTCGATAAAGAGCTAGGTTACTATATAGCTCGAGAGGGCTCAGAGATATTGGCCCATGGAGGGGGCAAGCAGGAGGCCCAGGGAAAAGGGGCAAGCTCACACCTGGGGTGAACCGCACATGTAAGGGGTGCCATGTGGTGCGGGGATCCTTGGCTCTCAGTACACTCACCCACTAAGAGTACACCTACAAGAGGGTGACTGTAAGGATGTACCTTAGTGGTAGCACACCCAGCCCATCATCATGAGATTTTGTAAAAGTGACATTATCCTATTTAAGTTATATTAATGGAAGCATAAGCTAACTTATGAGTTTTTGTATCTCATTTGAAAAGATTTCTACATTTATTGTGATATGTTGTATTAGCATATTTATTGGTTTTAAAATGTGATTCTCAGTTTTCTCATTGTTAGATGGCTACCCAGTCACTGGGACTTAGGTTTCACCCCTCTATTGTTGAAATTTTTGGATTTTAGATCAGAGATAGCAGGATGGCTCTTGGATGCATGATTTTGATGTGGGTTGCTAGATGTTGAATGAATTGGTTGATGTCATTAGTTTATGGTACTTGGATTATATATGTATTTGAAATGGATATGGATTGATATGTATGACTGTAACCCTATGATGTATTTTGGACTTGGGTGGTTATAAAAAATGACTTTCATTGTGGAATGAACTGAATATGGTCTTTATAACAGTATAGTGATGAAAGTTATATTGCCTAGAATCATGTGATGAATAGTGTGAAAGTCTTATTTTATCTGAGCAGGGTCAAATAAATTGTGATGTGAACTTGTAAATAGTATGAATGAACTGAGCAGGTCAAAGTTTTTAGCAGATTTAGTATTATTGTGCATGTAACTTATAGCAATTAGATAGGGATCGCTTGGGCTTTATGGTACTTAGCATAAAGACAAGCAGATCTCTACCCAATTTTCATAAGAAATTATGCCATCAGGAAGGGGGCTCAACAAGTCTAATTTAATTTGATTCAAACCAACTGGGTCTAGTTTGGATCAAATCAATTTTGGTTTTGGTCGGTTGCAAATCAAACTTATATCAAAATAGAATCATGTTGACTTAAACCCTTTGGGTTGACTTGAATTAGAATTTAAAATGGGTTGATTAAATCTTAAATCAATCTAGATTAGATATAGGCTTGGCTTGTTGGGCCCACTTTCTGACGGCATGATTTTTTATGAAAATTGGGTAGAGATCTACTAGTCTTTATGCTAAGTACCATAAAGCCCAAGCGATCCATATCCAATTAACATAAGTTACATGCACAAAAATACTAAATCCGCTAAAAACATTTGACCTGCTCATTTCATTCATACTATTTACAAGATCACATCACAATCTACTTCACCCTGTTCAAATAAAATAAAATTTTCACACTATTCATCACATGATTCTAGGCAATATAACTTTCATCACTATGTCGTTATAAAGACCATATATACTAATTCATTTTACAACAAAAGTCATTTCTCATAACCATTCCAAGTCCAAAATACATCATAGGATTACAGTTATACACATCCATCCATATCCATTTCAAATACATATACAATCCAAGTCACATAAATCTATGTCATCAACCAATTTATCCACATCTAGCAGCCCATATCAAAATCAGGCATCCAAGAGCCAACCTACTATCTCTGATCTGAAAATCCAAAAAAATTTCAACAATAGATGGGTGAGACCTAAGTCCCAGTGACTGGATAGCCATCTAACAATGGAGAAAACTGAGAACCACATTACAAAACCAATAAATATATTGATACAACATATCACAATAGATATAGAAATCTTTTCAAATGAGATAAGAAAGCTCATAAGTTAGCTTATGCTTCCAATAATGCAACTTAAATAAGATAATGCCACTTTTACAAAATTTCATGATGATGGGCTGGGTGTGCTACCACTAAGGTACATCTCTATAGTCGCCCTCCTACAGGTGTACTCTCAGTGGGTGAGTGTACTGAGCGCCGAGGATCCCCGCACCACATGGCACCCCTCACATGTGCGGTTCACCCCAGGTGTGAGCTTGCTCCTTTTCCCTAGGCGTCCTGCTTGTCCCCTCCATGGGCCAATATGGTGCAGGCACCAGATTGAGACAGAGGTTTCAGGGTTCCTTATGGATCTCTGATTTATGAGAGTCCTTTTCTTTATTCTTAGAGTCCTTGTCGAGTCCAGTTGTGTTAGTTAGCCTGGTTCATTATGGAATCCAGGAGTTGGTAAGTGTCAAGTGTTATTTTCTTTCATTGAGTCCTGTAATAAGTCAAGAGAAGGTTCACCTTGAAGACCCAAGAGAAGACCCAAGAGAAGACCCATCAACCATGCAATGACACATGTCTTGGACCATTCCGGGACACATGGCATCACCAGAGCAGAGCAAGGAGCCGGCCCACATCAATTTAGGAAGGAATCTAGGTGCCAACATCCTCCTTCCTCATTTCTTCATGCCACCCACCCTTATATGGAAGCTTTTTGGGCATCCATTGCCTTCCACACTTATCATGTGGTCCCCTGGCAAACATCTATGGAAGAAATTGGCTGCCCCTCTCTAATTGAAAGATCTTCATGCGCCCCAGATGGAAGAAGGTTGCCGCCCAGTCAAAGATGGCAGGAGAAATCAAGGGGCGCCCATTCTTTCCCTTTCTCAAGTGGTCCCCCTCCTCTACAAGCTTGAAAATTGTAGCCACTCTCTCTTTTTGGCCGTTCCAGATAAAGCATGCAGAGATCCCTGCCTCCTCAAGAAGAATCACATGCTATACATTACAATCCATGTCAATTATGTACTTAAAATGAATTATTTAACTTGTATTGACATGAAAGGGTTATAAATAGACCTTTCTCTTATAAATGAAAGGAGCAATTAATGAGAAAATTTCTAAAGTTCTTTTCCATTGCTGTGAAGGCTCTGGTACTTCAGGAAGGAGTGGGTATGAAGCCCTTATTGTTTCTTTTCATCTTCTCTAATCTCCCCAAATCCAAACCCTAGCCGTCCTTGCCTCTAGAATTGAGATCAGGATACCTTCTAGCGAAAGTTAGCCTCATCATCCAGATTTCGATCTCTAGCTGAGGGATCTCATCGACAGCCTTTCAAGAGAATCATCGTCTGGTAAGTTACCATCCCTCTCCTCTTAAGTTCTGATTTAATGAAAGAGTAGAGTATGTTCTAACCGGAAGTTTCTCAACTTCCACGATTCTGACTGTCTTGGGTATCTTAAAAGTTCTATCTCTCGTATTGTTGCTTTCATGCCTGTCTAGTCTGTCTAGTCTAGCTCAGTCTTTTTTTCTCTGAGAGTTCTTTTTTTTGGGATCATTAGCCAACTGCATTTTAATTAAAAAATCATAATTAATCTACTAAATCCCAACATCCTCTTTACCTGCATTATGTTGCATCAGTTTTGGTATCAGAGCAGGTTGTTAGGACTTGTTCTTGCATCATATTAGGAAAGTAGCTTTGCATAGGTGCTGAAAATTTCAGCTTGCTAAAATTTCTGCACACCTCCTATATTTGCTTATTTTCCTTGCATATAAAAAAAATTTCAAAAAAAAAAAAAAAAGATGCATCTCTTGGTTTCTATTGTGCTCATTTAGGGATAGTCCAAAGGGAGAGGTTAGAGGTAGTACCTCGGGCTATTTGATCCAACGGACGTTTGGTAGGGATATTAGGGATGTACCAATAAGGGAGGCTATCAGTAGTACCTTGGTGCGTTTGACCCAACTACCTACATTCCGAGAGTGCCGTAGGCTATCAAGAGGACTGTGCATAGCCATCACAGAGGAGGCTGACTTGAGGCAAGGCCTTAAGTGACGCACATAGGCAAAAAAAAATAAAAAAATAAAAAAAAATCAAACACATTTTGCATCGAACCCAAGCCTTTAATAAAATTGAGTAGCAACTTAATTGCTCTAGTGAGCTAGGGACACCAACGAGTCTGATTCAAGGTATAGTGGGAAAGCTGGTACACTCAACTCATTGGTTATTACTTGACACTGGTGTCTAGGCAAGAGGTCCAGAGGCAAACGCCCTAAGTAGACTTGTGGTTCATAATTAGGACCCTGTGAAAGCAGGGGGAGCCTCCCATAACCCTACCTCTTACCTGGCCAGTGGATTGATTAACTGGTGAATTGGCTATAAAGTTAGCTGACTCCTTCTACATTGGATCTCTAGGTCTAGCAAACCCTATAACGAATCCTTTGTGTGCTTGTTTGCATGTCTACTAGGTTAGGAGTTTCATATCAACCAAGTCAGTCCCAACCTGAGGTAACCATGGAGGCTAATTACAAAGCCATGCTAAGGACCATAACCAAGAAGTTGGACCAATTGAATGATAGATTTGATCGGATTAATGAACGTGCCAGAACCTTTGAAAAGGCCCTTCGGACCTATACTGTGCCTAGATCTACGTCATACAATCCTAGAGCCCATCAGTATGATCCCACCCCAGAACCATATCCTAGGTGTTCACCCTATGACTATGCTGAACTTGACAAAGCCATTAGATTTGACAGGGCCCTTAGGAGCAGTAATACTAAGCCATATCCACATGATCAATACCTTGAGCCTAGGAGAGCCCAATGCTATGACCCAGTCTTAGAACTCCATCAGGGGAGATCCAATTATGACCATGTGAACCAATCTCAGAGAGCCACCAAGAACCAAGATTTAGAGGCACCTACTTTTAGTGGCAATCGTGATCCTTATGTGTACCTTGATTGGGAAATTAAGATGGATCAATACTTTGATTGGGATAAAATGTTCAAGAATTGCAAAGTTAGGTTTGCCCAAAGGAGATTACTAGATCAAGCCAGGATATATTGGAACCATGTTCTAGCAAAAACATATTGGGATAACCCTATTAGGACCTGGAAGTGGATAAAGGATAAGTTACGTGAAGAGTATCTACTTGTGTCCTACCAAATGACCCCACACTATGAGAGATCCTTAAGGCATGTGAAACCCTTCAACCGATCCAAGCTTCCTAGGTCAAAACAATTAAGCATAAATCAGACCACTTTAAGACCTAGCTTGAACCATATTGACCCGATATCTAGTGTGACCTAGTCTTTTGTTGGTCAGCCCTCACCTGCATCACCTCCAGCCCAGATCAACATTAAACCTGAGAAACCACTAGAGGAGGCAAAGTTTGAATTGATCGAGGTAGAAGATCCTGAAACCATTTTGGAAGGTCAATTAGAAAGTGAAGACCTTGAGGAAGAAGTATATGAGGATGACCCAGACTTAGTTGATAAGTATGAAAGGAAAAATTATGATGAATATAAGGAGATTAATCAGGCTGAATCCATTTTTAGAGAACAGTTAGAGGGAGACAACCATGAGGAGAATAATACTGGGATCTTACTTGAGGAAATATTAAAGAATAATCCAATCATAGAACATAGTCCTGAACTTCAAGAGCAACCAAAAATTAGTGAAAACTTGGTTCCATCAATTGAGTACCCTTAGGAAGAATTCTTACCTTTAGTTCTCTATAAAGACTCCTTTCTTGAAATGGTTGATTCACCCATCCATAAGGTAGACCCTTTTTCACCTGTTGACATAAATTAAGGGTTAAACCTTAAGGTCAGCCACACTTACCAAAGCCCAATCCTGATTAGATTCCAGATCTACCGAAATAGAGTTTGACATGATGTATTACCCATAGAGGTTGGTAGGACTATCCTTGATAAATTTTTCCTTGATCAACATGTTGCATTCCATGATCAAACCCATAGCCATACATTTATGAGCCCTAGCAGAAATACCAATCTACATCTTTTACCTCCCCGAGCCATTAAGGAACTGGAATCAGATCACAAGATAGAATGTAGGTTCCCCAAAATGGCCCATCCCTATTTCCTATCTTTTTCTAAGGCTCCCAAGACCATCCAGTTACACTTTGATGAGGTCATTAAGTTACATAAATTCTTTGAGCATATTAAGTTTGCGACCTATTTTTGGAAGACCCTTCGGCATAAGTTAAGGACCAAGTTAAAAATTTTCACCTCTTATCACCCCCAGACCGATGGCTAGACCGACATAGTGAATCGTAGCCTGAGAAATTTACTGAGATGCCTTGTAGGTGAGAACACAAGAAATTAGGATTTACTGTTATCTAGAGCAGAGTTCGCCTACAACTGTTTGGTCAATAGGTCCACTGGCAAGAGCCCTTTTGAAATTGTCCATGGATACAAGCCCAACAAACCACTTGACCTAATCCCACTTCCTGTTCACATACGAGTCTCCGAGTCTACAGAATCCTTTGCACAACATGTTCAAAATTTGTATAAGAAAATTAGCGACAAGATTAATCTAAGTAATGAAACATATAAAAGGTTGGCTGATTCCAAAAGAAGAGTCAAAGAGTTTGTTGAGGGAGACTATGTCATGATTAGGATAAGGCCTGAACGATTTCCTCCCAGAGCCGTTAGAAAGTTGCATGCTTGTGGAGCTGGTCCTTTTAGGGTGATCAAGAAAGTAGGATCCAATGCCTATGTACTAGAGTTACCTTCTGAGTTAGGCATTAGCTCTACTTTCAATATTTCAGACCTTGTTGAGTATAGAGAGCCAGCGATGATACCCAATGAGCCGTTTGGACCTGACCCTTCCTTTGAGAGCGAACCCACCCCTGAGTGTCCACCTATTAATTGGCCTGAGAGGAAGGATAGGATTGAGAGGATTCTGGATGACCAAGCTGTCACGACCCGCAATAAAGGTTACCAAAGATATTTGGTTCATTGGCAAGGTCAGTCGGAATCAGAGGACTCGTGGATTACCCGGGAAGATCTGCAACACATAGACCCATACCTCTTAGAGAAATACTAAAGTCAAACTAACCCTTACTCGACGGGGTCGAGTTCTTCCCAGCCCGGGAGAATTGGTGCAGGCACCAGATTGAGATAGAGGTTTCAGAGTTCCTTATGAATCTCTAATTTATGAGAGTCCTTTTCTTTATTCTTAGTCCTTGTCGAGTCAGTTGTGTTAGTTAGCCTGGTTCATTGTGGAATTCAGGAGTTGGTAAGTGTCAAGTGTTATTTTCTTTCATTGAGTCCTATAATAAGTCAAGAGAAGGTTCACCTTGAAGACCCAAGAGAAGACCCAAGAGAAGACACATCAACCATGCAATGACACATGTCTTGGACCATTCCGGGACACATGGCATCACTAGAGCAGAGCAAGGAGCCAGCCCACATCAATTTAGAAAGGAATCTAGGCGCCAACATCCTCCTTCCTCATTTCTTCATGCCACCCTCCCTCTTATGGAAGCTTTTTGGGCACCCATTGCCTTCCACACTTATCATGTGGTCCCCTGGCAAACATCTATGGAAGAAATTGGCTGCCCCTCTCTAATTAGAAGATCTTCATGCACCCCAGATGGAAGAAGGTTGCCGCCCAGTCAAAGATGGATGGAGAAATCAAGGGGCGCCCATTCTTTCCCTTTCTCAAGTAGTCCCCCTCCTCTATAAGCTTGGAAATTGTAGCCACTCTCTTTTTTTGGCCGTCCCAGATAAAGCATGCAGAGATCCCTGCCTCCTCAAGAAGAATCATATGCCATACATTACAATCCATGTCAATTATGTACTTAAAATTAATGATTTAACTTGTATTGATATGAAAGGGTTATAAATAGACCTTTCTCTTGTAAATGAAAGGAGCAATTAATGAGAAAATTTCTAAAGTTCTTTTCCATTGCTGTAAAGGCTCTGGTACTCCGGGAAGGAGTAGGTGTGAAGCCCTTATTATTTCCTTTCATCTTCTCTAATCTCTCCAAATCCAAACCCTAGCCGTCCTTGCCTCCAGAATCGAGATCAGGATACCTTCTAGCGAAAGTTAGCCTCGTCATCCAGATTTCGATCTCTAGCTGAGGGATCTCATCGACAGCCTTTCAAGAGAATCATCGTCTGGTAAGTTACCATCTCTCTCCTCTTAAGTTCTGATTTAATGAAAGAGTAGAGCATGTTCTAACCGGAAGTTTCTCAACTTCCACGATCCTGACCGTTTTGGTTATCTTAAAAGTTCTATCTTTCGTATTGTTGCTTTCATGCCTGTCTAGTCTGTCTAGTCTAGCTCAGTCTTTTTTTCTCTGAGAGTTCTTTTTTTTGGGATCATTAGCCAACTACATTTTAGTTAAAAAATCATAATTAATCTGCTAAATCCCAGCATCCTCTTTACCTGTATCGTGCTGCATCACAATATCTCTGAGCCCCCTCAGGCTATATTGTAACCTAGCTCTTTACCGAGCTGTGATTCTTACCCCACTGGACTGCTTGCAATCTGCCCCACTGGGCTGATCTAGCTTGTACTCCCCCCTGGCCTTGGGATCATAGTACGATCGAATCGCAAGGAGGTGCCGGCTATAATAGTATGTGCAATGCTCATGCTATGGCACAGTCTACAAGGTGATGAGCCCCATAGATAGCCCAATGCTCTTTATGCTGTATGCTATAGAAATATTCAAATATATGTTTATACTCTAATATATAATTAACTATACTTTCTTTAAAACATTGATATTCATGCATGCCCATGCATCACTTTGAAACATGAATCTGAAAGGTAAATTCCATGCTTTTTTGAAATATATTTTTATCCAATAATACTTTTCATGAAACTCTACACTTTGCTTTGAAACATGCTATAGCCCATGTTTCCTTTTCTTTTCTTAAACTCATGCTTTGCTGAAACTCTTGCTTTTTTTAAAACTCATGCTTTGCTAAAGCTCATGCTTTTTCTGAAACTTATGCTAATCTAAAACTCATGCCTTTTTTTTGAAACTCATGCTTTGCTTTGAAAATATGCTGTAAGCTCATGCTTGTTCTTAAACTCATACTTTGCTTTAGAACATGCTGTAAACCCATGCTTGTTCTTAAACTCATACTTTGCTTTAGAACATGCTTTAAAATAATATACATTATAACTGGGTTCTCATTTCCCATATTTAACTACTTGAGATACTATACTTAGTAATACATACCCTGATTTATAGCAAAATATTACTATGCTATTATAAAACATTTCTCAAAGCTAGATAAGAAACTCACTCACCTTAGTAGTTAGCACACTTCTATAGTTGCTATTTCTCCTTTTCTGGCTCCCTTGAACCAATCTCTTGGCCTAAATCATCATACATGTATTATTAGGGTCACAAGCACTAAGGGTTTTATGAAACTATGCATGCATGCTCTATGCCTCAATATCTTAGCATAATACTCTTCAATCCCTAACATGCTCAAGGATTTATAATATACACATGCTATCACCTCATTTGCCTCTAAATCATGAGATTTTAATATCATTCTCTAGCTTAAGAAGGTTTGGACTTACCTTAGCAAAGATGGCTAAACCACCAATCTTTCTTCCCTTCCTTTTCTTCCTCTTCTTCTTTTCTTCTCTTCTTCTTTCTCTTTTTTTTTTCTTCTTTTCTTTTTCTTCTTTTCTTCTTCTTTCCCACGGCTGAAACCCCTATCTTTTCTTTCCTTTTTCTCCCTATTTTCCTTCCATTTTTTCTCCCTTTTATTTCCTTTCATGATGTGGTTTAAGGGCTAAGGAAGGGTAGTGGGTTTTAAATGCTCCTTAAAATTCCTATTTTGCCCCTCTCTACTCTTAAGTCACGCTTTTCAAAGTCCACGGCTTCCCTTCTCTACCAAATATTTTTTCCCTTTAATTTTTCTTTCCTATCTTATCCTTGATCAAATATTCAAATGACTTTTTACTAAATTTTACTTTTGCCCCTAGTCAAACTTCGGTTATCAGATGAATAACAAGGGTTATTCATCCATTAGTCAGCATGGATGCTAGCTACTGAGAGTAAAATTAGCCTCAAACCAATTCCACAAAAGATTTTTGTCCACTTGAACCCGTAGTTAAGCGTGCTTAGGTGAGAGTGATGGGTGACCTCCTGGAAAGTCCCCATTCCACTCATTAGTTGACTAAAATACCGACTAATGAAAGTAAAATTGGTCTCAGACCAATTCCACAGAGAGATTTTACACAGTAGTTGACTAGGTAGTCGACTACTGTAGGCAAAATTGGTTCCAAACTACTTTTACAGAGAGATTCTGCCAGTTAGTTGACTTAGTCGACTACTTTCACAATAGCCAACCATTTTCGCAAGTTAGCTGACTCTAGAGTCAGCTAACTTCATAAATCCCTTCCAAAAGCCATTTTAATTCATTCCAACTTCCAAAATTTCCATTCTAACTTCCAAAATTTTCATTCCAACTTCTCCCAAGGATCAAAAACAACTAGTAAACATTGAAATCATCACAAAAACTTCAATTACAAGCCCAAATAATTGACTTTATTAAATCTTTGGAAGGATCATGGAAGAAACCTCAAGGAAACATTCAAAATTTCAACTTTCACATTCTTTTAAGATTTTCACTCAAATCATTCACACTAGAAGGCTAAACTAAAAATATAAGCATGCTTAAAATAAAATTACAAGACTTCCAAGTTTAGGATATTACATGGCTTGGCTTTGATTTAATAAGCCCAAATCAATCGATATAAATTAATTTTGATATCAATCATGACTTAGGTTGATTGAGTCTATTTGGATGAACATAGATTAGAATGTATGACTAGGGATTGATTCAAATCAGTCTTGAATTTAAGCCATTTGGATCAAAATCAATTTGTCAACTAGTTTGATTGAAATACTTTGATTTGGTTACCCCATATTAGCCTAAACCTAGATAGATTAGATTTAGATTCAAGTTTAACATCTAAACTCAATAAATCATTAAGATTATCTTAACCCAATTGATCACACCTAGACCTATATTGATCAGCATTAACTGGAAGAATTTGATTCAAATCAAGATATTAATTAACTTGAACTAAGTGATCTGGTTCAATTCATAAGCTAAAGAGATTTGGTTCAAATCAATTGAGTTCAAATCAAAAGATATAGGCTTAGATCATTGCTTTAATGACTTAATGAATCAAATCAGGTCCTTGCCAATTAGATCAAACAGATTCACTAGTTTTGATTGAGCGGAGATTGATTATAATTTTGGTTCAATAAATCAAACCTAATCTAGATTTTGTTTCATGATGTGTTTACATTGATTCAAATCACTGGTCCATGATCGTGGTTCACAAGATTGATTTCTTCACTCTACCTGTGGGCTATGGGCCCACTACTCTTCTGCTGCGCCACTCTGATGTATTGCTGCTTTTCTTCCATCTGCTGCTGTTGCTGCTTCAAGTCTTCAAATGTTCCTACAAATAAACAAAATCCTAAGATAACATCTTCCTAGCTCTAGAGGCTAGTCTGCCCACACTCCCTAAGGGTGTAAAGCCTAAGCTCTAATTCAGCTCTTAAGTCACTACTACTAACCAAGAGCTCTGATACCATTATATGTCACAACCCCCAATTCTGAACTCGGTCCAGGGGCACCGCGATATGGCCGCGTACTCTTAAACCAAACCTCAAGAGCACGCAAGGCCTCCTAAACCTCAACATATGTAAAGCGCAATTGCGGAAGCTAAATTTAAATATATATTACTTTTCATATCAAGTATCAATCCTTTACCTTCCTTTTTAATTGATCAATACAAAATGAGAAGAAACCTCTAACTATCCTCACTCCTGGAGACCATCCTAAAATTCTGATTTATCAAATAAATATCCTCCTCATCAGCTGCAAAAAAAAATAAGATATAATGGTATGAGCTAAAAAGCTCAGTAGAACTTCTACACTTACCATCATGAATATGCCAAATAAATAGTTTAGTGTATCCAAAATACATTTGAATAAAAGATATCATAATATATATAATCATCCAAAAAGCCAATGAAATGCATACCAGGAAAGTATCCAAAACCATCCTAATAACCATACCCATAACCAAACCAACAAAATCTAAATACTAACACCAAGGAAAGTAACCATACCAAAGCACCAAAAATAACCACCGCACCTTGATACCCACCACCATACCAAACCAACCCAAACCAACTATAATATCCATAACCATCACCACCTAACCTATCCATATAACCATTACCATAGCCATACCAGTCACCGCATCTAAATAACCATATCTATTACCAAACCATCCATATAACCACCACTATAGCAATGCTAGCCACGACATCTAGATAGCCATATCCATTATCAAACCATCCATGCACCCGTAAGCATGGCATCACAAAGGAAGTCACCCTCACTTGTATGCAATACGCCCACTGGCCCCCCTTGCCACATTACGTAAGGCATCCCCCAAGTGAGCCTCTTCCTTAGTAAGCATGCATCATGAGGCATTACTGCTAGTACATACTGTCACAGTCTAGCGCCAGTATTACCTATAAACAACCTAACCTGGCGATACTTCTCCCACTCAGGTTGGTTTATATACTAGTGCCCCGCGTAACTGAACTCAGTCAGGTCCTATACCATGACTTTGTTATACACTGGCCTTCCTCAAGCCTACCCCCTTCCCTAGTGCCGCTAGTCTAGGAAAGAGAGGGTACCAACTCCCTCTGCCAGAACTAGTATCATGTACCAGCAGTATCCATCCCATTTCCATAATGCCATCCCATCTCATCTCCAAAAACTATACCATATCATATCTGGAAAACACAAAATCCATAATCCCAAATTAAACCCAAAATAGTTTATAACAAAATATCATACCATCATATATAGATATACATAAATCCATAATAATCCATGATGTTTATTCTAAATCATGCAAAGAAAACTAACCATATATGATATATGCAAGCATGCAAGTTATGAAAACATATTACATAACAATAAAGTGTAGAACTCCTACCTCAGATCGTTACTTCAATAACTCCTCAATACAACATGTGTGGTTATTGATCACCTATAATCCCACATAAATAATTAATTTATCAAAATCCATAACCAAGAAAAATTACCATTTTACCCCTCTAGCCCAAAATCTAAAAATAACTCTTTTACCCCTCTCACTCAATGTCTAGCAACCCCCTACTTACTACTTTTTATCCAAAATTTAATTATTTTCTAATTTTACAAGTTTTCACTAACTTTGTAGTATTTACAAAAATGCCCCTACTTTCATTGACAAATTTTCCTATGATTACCTTGGTCGTTATTCAATTTAAACATCATTACTAAAACTAGACTCATTTCTAATCATAATGGTTCAGTTCACAGGGTCAAATTTGATCAATATAATTTTAAATAAATGTGTTTCGTCAGACTCATTCAAATCATTTTATTTTAACTCAACATGAACTATATGATTTTAGGTAAAATAGAGATCAAATTATGCACCTCTAAGCCCAGATCTAAATCTACAAAGTGAGTTTAGCCAATCCCTATGAATTCTATAATCAAATCCTAATATTTTCTTCCTATTTTTAATTTAAAAACTAGCCCCAAGATTTAATTTTTTTTGTTCACTGGTTTAGGCCCAACCCAATAAGAAGGCTGCAACCTTCTTCCTCACGTGCTCACCCCAATCACCTCGATGCGAGTGCCACCTCTCTTCTTTTTCTTCTCCCACTCTCTCTCTGTTCTCTCTCCTGTCTTCCTCCCTCTCTCTACTTTCTCTAGTCTCTCCCTCTCTCTGCTCTCTCTCTCTCGCACGTCACTTTTCCTCTCTCTCGTCTCTCTCTCTCTCTCTCTCGCATCTCTCTCCCTCTCTCTCGTCTCCCTCCCTCTCTCTGCTCTCTTTCTCTCATCTCTCTCTCATATCTCTCTCGCACATGCCACCTCGCCTTCGGCCACCATGGTGGCGACGGCAGCGACACCCCTCCCCGGCGAGCACTCCAGCAACGACCAACCCATGGATCATCCAAAAATCCCATCGATTTCTTAGCTAACCCAGAAAACAGAAGAAGGAAAAGTTTACCTCCGCCTTGCCGAAGTTGCCAGCAACGATTTGAGCTTCCTCGGATGATCCTCTAGCTCTCATAATCCTTCCCTACTCTTTAATTAGAAGATATCTCACCCTATCAGCTGAAATTGAGGAAATTGTTAAGAAACAGAGGAATGAAAAACAAAACAGAAAATAACATGACATTTTTTTGGCCTCCCTACAGCATTAACTTCAGCTCCAACGATGCTCCACGATGAAGGGGTTCAAAACTGCACCCTCCAATGGTGGTTCACCGACCGAGATATCGAGAAAACAGAAGGAAGAAGGAAAGGAGAGGAAAATACGAAGATAAATGATGATAAAAAGAGATGAAAATAGGTGGTCCAGCTTCCCACTCTCTCTTCCCATTAGCAATCGCCCTCACTAAATTTCCTCTCTCCATCCACCACAGAACATTCACGAAGGCGGAAGGAAAAAAAATCAGTTTAACGAGTGAGTTTTAATTAAGGTTTAATCTAACTTAATTTGCCTTAATCCTTATTCTTTAATCATCACATTTGTATTTAAAAAAATAAAAAGGGGCATAAAAAAAAAAGAAGCAGAAAAATAAAAGGAGCATATAAAAAAGAGAAACAAAAAAAAAGAAAGGAAAACAGGAAAAAAAAGGAGCATACAAAAAGAGAAAAAAGATAAAAAAAGAAAAAAGAAAAGAAAAAAAAGATATGCATAAAAACAATAAAAAAAAGATATGCAGAAAAATGATATGAAAAAAGAAAAAGAAAAAAAAAGGTGATAAGAAAAAAGAAAAAAGAAAAAAAAGGCAACCAAGCTCGCAAAAAAAAAAAGTGCACAAGCCTCTTCCCTGATCTACCGTCCTGCGAATCCACGATGTTCATCTGAGACCATCTAGAACCCCGGACTCCACCAAAAATCCATTGGAAAACACCTTATTAGTCCATCTCTCCCTTCCTCCCCAAATCATGATGTTCATCTGAGACCATTTAGAACCCCGGGCTCCACCAAAAATCCATCGAAAAACACCCTATTACTCTATCTCTCCCTTCCTCCCCAAATCCTTCACCGTACTCCTTTCACCCCCCCCATCTCTCACTTCCTTTCCAAATCCCTCCCCCTCTCCTGATTTCCAAATCCTCCCCCTCTCCTAAAACTTTAATTCTAATAGGATTCCTTTGGTTTGAAGGATCTTCTGATCTTAAACAATGATTTATTTTCTCAATTATGCATTAGTTCCATTAATTGTATTTAGCTTTCCTTAATTAGGGTTTTAACCTTATAAATATGTAACAACTTTCTGGCTTATCATGGTGAAATAATATTATTGGTTCTTTTTGTTTGGAGGCTTAACCCCCTCGAAGTGGTTTTCAGGGTTTAAGTTTTGACTTGATGCTCTTCTATTCTCCACCTTATTTCTTCTATTTTCTTCCATCTATTTAAAACACCCAAAATTGTCTAGCTCCTATTAAAAAAAGAAAATTCTTGCTTCTTGTTGCTACTCCCAAAACCGATTCAGATCCTATCACAAAAAAAAAAAAAAACTCAGCCTTATTTTCTACTTTTCCCTATCTGCACAAAAATAAAAAAACCTAGTCTTCTTCTTCTTTTCAGTGGCTCCCCTTTCTATCAACATCGATCTTTCCTATCAAAATCTAGTTGAAAAAAAAAAAAGAGAAAAGGAGGGAGAAAAACCAAAGAAAAAAAAAAGAAAGAGAAAAAAGAGAGAGAAAGAAAGAAAAAAAAAAGAAGAGAAGAAAAAAAGGAAGAGAGAGAAAAAAGGGGAAGAGAAATTTGGAAAAAAAGGAGAAGAAAAAAAAGGAAAGAGAGAGAAAAGTTATTTCTTATTTTTAAGGAGGTTTGTTGCCAAGATCTATAAAGATATGACAAAAGGAACTTATCGACAACAGTAGAAGAAGCGTATGGAAAGAGATATAAAAAGTTTAAGAGAAACGATAGAAGCATCTATATTTGAGTTACGAGAATCTAACAAGTAGCTAATTGATACTTTGGCTGATTTAAAAAAGATGATTATGGGTATGAGAAAAGAAAATTTTGGTGAATCTTCAAGTAGCAGCCACCAGATCTAACAACAAGGATTTGATCACTATACAAAAATAGAAAGAATGATCTAATCCCAAACCTCATGCCATGAAGTTTCCTATTCTGATGGAGAACTCATCAAATTGTGCCAAACCTTTATGGTGCATAAGTATCAATCCCAATTTGAACAATTCATTAATAATACTATAGGGTTAACTAAAGAATTTTCTGTAAGCTGCTTTGTTAATGGACTTAAAGAAGAAATCAAGCATGCAATTCATATGTTCCAGCCAACTAATATGATTGAAGCTATTAGGTTGGCTAGGCTCAAGGAAGAGCAACTGCTTACTTTATGTAAGAAAAAAGATAGCTATTATAGTACAGAGAAGCAAGTTGGCTCTAAACTTAAATCTAAAGAGACACACATAATTTTGACATTTAAAAAAAATCAGCAGTGCTTCAGCAACACGTACAAGACTTTTAATTCTTTTTTTGGTACAAAATCTGCTCCTTTACAAGCATCAATTAATGCAACAACTTCTTCTCAAATAGCTGTCTTAGGGAGTTTGACATCATCATCTAAACCTCATCAGTCCTCACAAGTTACATGAAGCCATTAGAAGCATGCCAAGCTAATATGCCACAAAACAATCATTTGTTATTACAAGGTTCTCTAATGCATGATGGTGCTGGTCTTATATAATTGGGTGATACTTCTAGTTTAATACAAGCAACAGATTGGTTCTCACATGGATTTACTTTTGATCCTGTTTCGCAAAAGCTATTGTATCATCTAATGGTGACCTCACAAACTTTATATATATTGTTCATGGTTGGACCTCAGTGGATACATATAGACCAAGGTTCTATTTTAATGGAGTTGCAAATAAGGACAATGGAAGAGACCACGTGTGAGTACTTCGACAAGCAATAGAAGAAGTTTCTTGATTTCCAACTTTAAAGACAAGGTTGATTTTAAAGAGGGTGGAATGATAATATTCCCTTAATTTGAGGGATCTAGTTATTAAAGAAAACTCCTAATCTTAGACAATGATTTATTTCCTCAATTATGTATTAGTTTGATTAAAAGATTTCTTTACATAATTATATTTAGCTTTTCTTGAATAATTAGGGTTTTAACCCTATAAATATGTAACAGCTCTTCTGGCTTATCATAATGAAATAATATCATTGATTCCTTTTGTTTGAAGGCTCAATTCCTACGAAGTAATTATCAAAAGATTTGATTCCCTTAAAGTGAATCATTTGAAGATGTAATTTTTTATTCTATCTCTTATTGTGATCAAGGTTCGCAATAAATTTCTTTTCTAAATCCCACTTCGAATGCTCTGCTAAAAAGCCCAGCATCTCCCAGCATTCTGGCAGGCTGTCAACATCCCGCTGGCTAGCTCTCGCAGCTGCGTCATTTGAAACTACCGCTCCTTCGACAATGTCACGAATCTTAGTCTCCTCCGATCTGCTTCCGCACCCCTCACATCCTTCAGGTCCCGGACCGTGAGGTGCCGCCTGCTTTCAAGTTGGATCCTTTTGATAGTGATAGCAATCTTGAACCCGACGATATGAAGTTTGCACTAGAGAGAGAAAAAAAAAAAGGGAAAAGCAACGCCTCTACAGCCATTGACAACAGTGCAACGAATTTATATTGGCAGGTTGATTGAGAAGTATGGCGGTGACTACCAGGCAATGTTCATATATACAAAGCTGAAAGCCACACTAAATTCAGCTGCGACACCAAAGAAGCTATGCCAATGATATTATCTTATCAAAGGCCTACAAGGGGACGCAACCTGGAGCAACACAAAATTCTAGGACCATGTTGATGAAAGAGTTATGCCCTAAAAGCCAATTGCAATCTGTATTGCGATAGGGTTTCTTTTGTTCTTTCAAATAATGTACATAACATTTTGGTTGTAAATAAAATGCATTATGTTTCATCATTTGCTGCTTTTTATAATTATGATGAACCCCATAGATTAGGGCAATGGTTTTAGGACTATGATGAGATCATATCAGTGAGACATAAAACCCTAAAACCCTAATCTAAAACATTTACAGTCATTGGTACATTGAGTCGGGGATCAATGTACCCGAAAAGACTAGCACATCTTATGTATACTCGATGCAGAGGGTGATTGATCTCATAATCACTTGTGTGAGACACTAACACAAAGATGTGGGTACTTTTAGAGGAATAAGTTCATTGAATTGACCTACCAAGAGAACATTTTATGAATGATTACTTATTTATCAAAAGATGATTCTCTAAGTGGGAGTTGTGCAAGTGATCCTTAGACCTGAGATCACCATAGTATCTTATGCACATAAATCCATGTTTTGGTTTACACTTATTCATGACATTAAGTTGTAAACAAGGTATTCTAGATATGGTGGATTGTGTATGAAGATTGTGAGACAAGGAATCAATTACTTCTAGTACGAGAAGACCACATCCTATTTGCTCTAATCTTATGATGATTCAGGAAGTCTTTGATCAAAGCAAAATGAAAAATTAGAAAGAGTTTCTAATATTTCATTACTTGAATTATCATTAGAAGATTAAGAAAGACATGAATAAGTAATTGAGTTTGACATTGATCCATACTTATATACTTATTTGGGATGCAGTATGATTGAAGGATTGAATTACACGATAACTTGCCACTGAAGGGTATGTTTGGTATATCCACCAAATTTCATATCTTCTGGGTAGACATGATATGTTGCTAGACGTCAATCTTGTCTTATAGGTTTGATTTGGTGTGGACACCAACAAATGCTTTCAATCAAATTCATTGTGGATTGAATTATAAAGCAAGCCATTTGAAGCCACAGGAGTCAGCTCAATCACAACCCAAAGATCCGACTCAAGCACTGGAACCAATTTAGTTCAAGAGATTCTACTACTTCAACATTTCAGCAATTCCATATTTATTCTGCTACTTGCTTATTCTGCCACTTGGAATAACATTAGCTCTCTGAAATAACTCAGCAATTGGGATAAAATCAGCAAAGAAACTACCTTGGAGTAACTTCCCAACTTCTAATCCAAATTGGATTGCCACATCACCCAGCTTAGATGGCAGCCATGCCAACATTGAGGACACCTTACACCAGCTTCCACTTGGGCGCCAACAATTAAATTCAAATTCAAATTGGCCGGCCCACATATTTCTCCATAAATCATGTAACTCACCTCCATATTCTCCAACTCCCCACTATCTTCTCCATGTAAATCTCCATGAATTTCAAATTTTCAAATGAGCTTGGAAGGTCTATAAATACCTCTCCATAGCCCCTTGTAATGGAGGTTATTAAGGAATAAAATGAAAACTATTCTAGTTCCACTTTTTTTCCCATTTGTGTGTTGCAAATGCCTTCCATGATGGAATGAGCGTGAGGCTCAACTTAGGTATCTTTCATGCTTTGGTCTACCAAGGGGCGTCTTCTTCATTTCAGCTCTCAATGTCATCATCTTCAAGCCCTCAAGGTCACCATCTTCAATGAAGCCATCAACATCAACCCCTCAAAGTGCCAATCATTCCACCTTCCAAGCATGATAAGGAGTCAATCTATTCCAGGGACACTAGCTTCTTCCCCTCCAAGATCTCTTCTATCCAACATAAAAGAGCCATTACTCCATCCTTCATCTTGATTCCTTTATCAATTGCCTTCCACATTAGCATGTCTCTAATGTCTTTCTTGCAGGGTCCCCTACAATCCAGAGTTAAAGAAGAGGTTGCATTGCCTTGGAACCAATTATGGATGGAGTTCTCATACTAGTGGTGACAATCTTTAAGTTCAGTAGTGGTTCAATGGAGTGCTGAAATTAACCTTCCATCAATAAAGTGAGTGCTCATCATTGGTGATTAAACCCATTCGAATCTCTTAAGTCTGATCATATAAAGGTATACATCTTGGTCTTAAGGGTCCCCCCCAATCATTAGATCCTTTCTTCTTTGGATTAGGATTGAGTTATATAGCTAGTAGGTTTCATTTCATTAAGTAGTCCCTTCTTGGAATTACTTTTAGCATTCTTATGCTTGAATTAATGCTAATGTAGGTAGGTATCATTGCTCAATCAATTAATTAATCTTTTAAGTTAGATTTCATTCTTGCATGCCACACTAAATTTTGGTATCAGAGCCTAGTTTTGATCTAAGATTCATGCCTCCTGTGCGGGTGTACACTAGTACACTGTCACGACCCATGGGAATAATGAGCCACGGTCGGATGTGAATCCTTAGGTTGAAGTTTTGGTATTTGAATTCCCTTGCACGTTTAATTTCTGTTTGCTAATTTCTGTGTTAAGGACTGAAACCTAGGACTGTTTCCCCATCAAGCTTTCACTATTTTCCCTTGATTTTTGCATCGATTAATCTCCACTTAATCCACTATTTACTGTAATTTTTCTGAGATTTTACTGATTCAAAAACAGAGTGATATCTATCTAAGAAAATAACCCTAGATAAGTTTCTGCTTAATAAATCTGCAATGATAGTCTGAACTTAACTCTGATTCACCAACCAATCTCTACTATTTTCATCTAATTTTTTGCACTGTTTGCTCTCTGATTAGTTTTTTTAATTTCTGTCATTTTTGTCTGATTTTTTGAATTAAAAAAAAATACATTTTGCATCGAACCCAAGCCTTTTAATAAAATTGAGTAGCAACCTAATTGCTCTAGTGAGCTAGGGACATCAACGAGTCTGATTCAAAGTATAGTGGGAAAGTTGGTGCACTCAACTCATTGGTTATTACTTGACACTGGTGTCTAGGCAAGAGGTCCAAAGGCAAACGCCCTAAGTGGACTTGTGGTTCATAATTAGGACCCTGCGAAAGCAGGGGAGCCTCCCACAGCCCCACCTCTTACCTGGCCAGTGGATTGATTAACTGGTGAATTGGCTGTAAAGTTAGCTGACTCCTTCTATATTGGATCTCTAGGTCTAGCAAACCCTAGAGTGAATCTGTATATTGAATGACTACTAGATCAGGAACTCCCTACCAACACTCACAAGACCAACCCAGTTCTACCATGGACCCCAATCTAGAAGCTTTCATGAGAATTATGATTGAGCAATTCAATCAATTGAACACTAAGTTTGATAAAATGGAAGAGAGAATAGTAACCCTTGAAGAGACCTCTTTGACCCCTACTGAGCCACAATCACCCAGATTGCCACCTGTCCATCCTAGAGTCCGACGCCAGGAATATACTCCTGACCCACAACCAAGAAGACCCCACCATGATTATGTTGACAAGGATGAGAGAGCCCTTAGAAACATCCGTCTAGATGCACCCACATTTGATGGAAACTTAGATCCTAAAGTGTATATAGATTGGGAAGGTGATATGGACCAATATTTTGACTGGTATGAAATGTCAGAAGATAGGAAATTTAAGTTTGTCAAACTTGGATTGGTCCGCCAGGCTAGATTGTATTGGGGTAATGTTGAATGCATGAGTCAACAGAGGGGTGACATGCCCATAGCCACTTGGAGAGCTATGAAGGTGAAGCTTAGGGAGAAGTATTTACCAATGTCCTATGAACAGAGACTTTTGGATCAATGGCAATGATTAACTCAAGGGAATAAGACAATGTCCGAATATATTGCCAAGTTTGATGAGTTCGTTATAAGATGCAGTGTAGTTGAGTCTGAGGCAACAACCTTATCTAGGTTTAGAGCAAGTCTACATGAGGAAATCCAAAGAGAATTATTTTTGAGAGAAGTCCATGACCTAGACCAAGCCTACCAAGTTGCTAGGGACTGTGAGAGATTTTAGAGGAGACCTTTATTTTTGTCGACCTGAGCCCACTAGGATTAATCCTCCTGGAAATAGACCAAGTCCTAGCCTAAGTACAGCCAATAGACCCAGTCCTGCTACCCATTAGTTCGAAGAGAAGATAAAGGAAAAAGTCCTGAGGTTCGAAGAGAAGGAAATGTCCATTGTTTTAGGTGCCACAAGATAGGACACTACGCAAGCCAATGTCCCACAAGAGCATTACACATAGGGGAAGTAGAAGAGGAAGTAACTAAACTCCTAGAAAATAATGAGGAGGAGGAAGTGTATGAGGCAGGTGTGAGTTTAGCTGATGAGTATGAAGGGGATGAAGAGATCATTGACTCATCAAAACTACTAGGGGTTGTGAGATATATCTTGACCCAGGCCAAGGAGCAAGAAGATTGGCGTAGGACTAGTATCCTACAAACCTTTATCAAGATAGGAGAAAAGGTATGCAAGGTCATCTTAGATAGTGGTAGTTGTGTCAATGCCATATCAACCAATACAATCAAGAACCTAGGATTACCTACTGTGCCCCATCCTAATCTCTATAAGGTATCCTGGATAGATTCAACCTCAATTCCCATTAATTCTAGGTGCTAAGTCACAATCTAGATCTAGTCATACCAAGAAAAGGTTTGGTGCGATGTTCTTCCGATGGGAGTTAGTAGCATCATATTAGGTCAACCATGATTGTATGATCATAATGCTATACTCTATGGCTGTTCTAATTCATGTTCTTTCACTCACAATGGGAAGAAGATTGTAATCAATTCCTCACCACCTAAGGACCAAGTTAAGAGAGGATCAAGTCACTTGAGGGATAATAGACAAGGAATAAACATGATCACTGCTAAGGAATTAGAGGAAGAGCTTATCAATGGTTCACCTGTTTGGGTTTTAACAACTAAGAAAAATTAGGACCAACCCCATAAGAAACAACCCTAGGAAGTGTTAAGGTTTTTAGAGGAGTTTCAAGACATCTTTCCGAAAGACCTTCCTAATCACCTTCCACCCTTGAGAGACATTCAACATGCCATAAATTTGATCCCAGAATCGATGTTACCGAACCTTCCCCATTATAGGATGAATCCTATAGAACACTCTGAGTTACAATGTCAAGTTGGAGAACTTCTCCAAAAGGGATTCATTAGAGAAAGCCTAAGCCCATGTGCAGTACTAGCCCTTCTGACCCCTAAGAAAGATGGCACATGGAGAATGTGTGTAGATAGTAGAGCCATAAATAAGATCACCATTAAGTATCATTTTTTTATTCCTCGTTTGGATGACATGTTGGATATGATGGCCGGAGCCAAAATTTTCTCCAAAATTGACCTTAAGAGTGGCTATCATCAAGTAAGAATTAGGCCTGAGGACGAATGGAAAACTGCTTTCAAAACCAAAGATGGCTTATATGAGTGGGTAGTAATGCCTTTCGGTCTGTCCAACGCACCTAGTACCTTCATGAGGATCATGACCCAAGTTTTAAGGACATTCATTGGGAAATTCGTAGTGGTCTACTTTGATGACATTCTCATCTACAGTAGAACAAAGGAAGACCACTTGAACCATCTGAAACAGGTTTGCCAAGCCTTAGACAAGATAAACTCTATGCCAACCTCAAGAAATATGACTTTATGACCCATAGAGTTATCTTTCTAGGATTTGTTGTCACCGCTGAAGGGGTGTCTGCCGACCCTGAAAAGGTCAAGTCCATAGTCGAGTGGCTCGTACCCAAAACCATCCATGATGTCCGTAGTTTTCACGGTTTAGCCACCTTCTATAGGAGATTCATTCGAGAATTTAGCACGATAGTGGCACCCATTACTGATTGCATTAGGAAGGGAACCTTTGAATGGACAAAACCCGCTGATAGAGCCTTCCTAGAAATAAAGAAGAAAATGACACAAGCACCTATTTTGAGTTTACCCGATTTTTCAAAGGTATTTGAGGTTGCTTGTGATGCCTCTGGAGTAGGGATTAGAGGAGTTTTGAGTCAAGAGAGTCATCTAGTGGCATTCTTTAGTGAGAAACTGAATGAGGCAAGGATGAGATACTCGACATATGATAAGGAATTGTATGCAGTAGTTCAGGCTTTGAGATATTGGAGATACTATTTACTACCGCATGAGTTTATTTTTTATTCTGATCATGAAGCCTTATGATTCCTTAATTCCCAAAAGAAATTGAACCCTAGGCACGGGAAATGGGTAGAATTCATTCAAGCATACACCTTTGTTCTGAAACACCGTGCTGGCACTGAAAATAGGGTTGCAGATGCATTAAGCCGACGATCCATGCTTTTGACCTCAGTTAGCACCGAGGTTGTAGGGTTTGATAGATTGAAAGAGGAATACCTTAATGTAGGACCTTGTGTGGTACTCCAAAGCCTCGATTGGGTAAGGAAAAGCCCAAGGTTTATGATCCATGAGGTGTTCATGGGGTTCTAGGGTTGATGTGAGCCCTAGGATGAAGGATTTCAGCTTTCACATTTTTTAGGTCCATAGGATTATGACCTAATGTTCTTGAGTCCAAGTAATTGGGTCTTGAGGGGGCTAACCTATCATTGGGCTAGAGTTGGGCCCAAGGTGAGTGAGTCTAATAACATATGGGTTAGTCCAAGGGAGTTTTTTGTTAGGGTTTGGTTTCTATTTGACCATGTATAAATACTTTATGTTTGGGCATCTTGTAAGAGGTGGTATGAATGAAAAACCCTTTTCTCCCTAAATTCTTTCTTCTCCTCTCTCTCTCTCTCACGTGGTTGCCTAGGGTTTCCTAGGGTTTGCTGCTGCCTCTTGCCAAGAAAAGAAAGAAATCAAGGCATTCAAAGAGAAGAAGAAACCCTAGTGGCCTTCTCTTGAAGAATTCTTGTGGGACTAGGTTTGTTGCAGCCTATTCCTACTTGGAGTCATTTTCTTTTAGATTTCTAAAATAAATCTAGACTTTCCATGCCCAAAAGGAGAGGATTCACATTCTCCTATTGCTACTAGTGAAGAGAAAGAAAGGAAAACTAGTGCCTACATCGACGGGGGGTGATTACCAAGAGCGAGATCCGAATCCTACTGCTGCAGAAAATTTCTGCAGCAAGTTCATCTTGTTTTCACTTCTTCACATGCCTTCGTGCTAGTCCGTTGTGTGCCACGCTCCAAGGGAAGATCAAGAATGCAACCCCCAACATCTGGTATCAAAGCTTGGTTGATTCGATGGAGAAAAGATTAAACTTTGGTCAGGATCTTGGTAAGGTATTGAAACAGATTTTTTTTTCTATTTTGCTGTTTGTGTTGTTTCTTGTTTGGGTATGGCATCTAGTACTCTAAAGATGGATTTTGAGAAGTATGACGGCAAGGGAAACTTCACCCTATGGCAGCAAAGGGTGAAGGATTTATTGGTACAACAAAGAATCTATAAGGTCTTGGTGAAGGAAAGACCGGACAGCATAAGTGCTGAAGATTGGGAGGAGTTAGAGGAGATTGCCTTTAGCACGATTCGGATGTGCTTGGCTGATCAAGTCTTGCTAGAGATCTTTATGGAGACCACGGCGAAGGGGCTTTGGGAGAGATTAGAGAATACATACATGGGGTATTTTTTGACATTCATTGATGACTTCTCCAGGAAGGTATGGGTGTATCTGATAAGGAAAAAGTCAAAAGTGTTTGCTCAGTTTAAAGCTTGGAGAGTTGAAGTTGAAAAGGAGATAGAGAAACCGGTGAAGTGCCTAAGGTCTGACAATGGAGGGGAGTATACTAGCAGTGAATTCAGAAGCTACTGTGAGGAGAATGGGATCAAATGCCATTACACAGTGAGGATGACTCCCCAACAAAATGGTGTAGCCGAAAGGATGAACCGAACATTGATAGAGAAGGCTAGAAGCTTGAGGCTGCAGGCATCACTTCCCAAGTTCTTTTGGGGTGATGCAATAATTTTTTCTTGTTTTCTTGTTAATAGGTCCCCTAATCGCAAACTTGATAGAGGCATTCCAGAGGAGATTTGGAGTGGAAAGAAGGTGGAGCTTGGACACCTGAAGATTTTTGGTTGCCCAGCCTATGCATTTATGGAGGCAACCGAAAGGAGCAAGCTGGACCCAAAATCACAGAAGCTGATTTTCATCGGATATCCACATGGAATCAAAGGCTGCTGTGGAATTCTGATTCTCAGAAGTGTATCATCAGTAGAAACATCATCTTTGATGAGAAGAGCATTTTGAAGAAGTCTGAGATTGCAGATGGGGCTGAGAAGGCTAGACAGGACAGTAGTAGACAACATTCACTGACAGGTGATGTACCTTCTACTTCTACTTCAAAACGTGCTTCTTTTGAGATGGAGTTTGGTAGACATGTTCCCACACATATGAAGGATCAGCTAGGAGAGCCATCAGTCCAAGAGGAGGTGCAGGTAGAGCCACATACTTTAGATTTGGAGGATCGTCAAAGGGGAGTGGCATTGCACAAGCCGAAGCGCAACATCTACAAACCTGTTCGGTATGGCATTGATGAGACTATCTCCTATGCTCTCATCACTGCTAATGGAGATCTGGAGACCTTCAAAGAAGCCATGGAGAGTTCTGAACGAGAATCATGGATGCAGGCCATGATGGAGGAGATGGAGTCACTGGAAAAGAACAAGACATGGCAGCTAATGGATCTACCTAGAGATGCTCGGGCCATTGGTTCAAAATGGGTGTTCACGAAGAAGGAGGCACCTTCAGAGCAAGGTGGAGTCAGATACAAAGCAAGGCTTGTTGCCAAGGGGTTCTCGCAGAGAGAGGGAGTGGATTACACAGAGATATTCTCTCCGGTTGTGCGTCATACTTCGATTCGGTTGTTGTTGTCTCTTGTAGCTCAGCATGATATGGAGTTACAGCAGATGGACGTGAAAACGACTTTCTTACATGGGAGTCTAGAGGAGAAAATCTATACGAAGCAACTAGAAGGATTCAAGCAGTCTGGATTGGAGGACAAGGTTTATCTACTGAAGAAATCTCTCTATGGTTTGAAGCAGTCACCCGTCAATGGTACAAAAGGTTTGATACTTTTGTTTTAAGCCTTGGGTTTTCTAGATGTGAACATGATAATTGTGTGTATGTGAAAGATGTGGATAAGGATGATGCATTATATCTACTTTTGCATGTGGATGATATGCTCATTGCCAGCAGGAGTGTCAAAGCAGTGAATTGGCTAAAAATTACATTGTCATCAGAGTTTGAGATGAAGGATTTAGGTCCAGTGAGGAAGATACTTGGGATGGAAATTTGGAGAGATAGGACTAAGGGTATTCTCCACTTGTCATTGGGAGGATACATTCAGAAGGTGTTGGAGAGGTTTGGGATGGATAATGCCAAACTAGTTGGAACACCTTTGACGAACGATATGTCTCTTTCAAAGCTACAGAACCTCCAAACAGATGAAGAGAAAGAGTACATGGAGAGAGTTTCATATGCCAGTGCTGTGGGAAGCATTATGTATGCTATGGTGTGTTGTAGGCCAGACATAGCATATGCAGTGAGCCAGGTGAGTAGGTACATGGCAAACCCAGGAAAGGAGCACTGGAAGGCACTGAAGTGGATCTTGCAGTATCTTCAAGGAACTCGAAGGCTTGGTCTATTTTTTGGGCAGCATGAAGGACCTAAGAAGAACTCCAATATCTCAAGTAAGTTATTAGGTCCATTGGAAGGGTTTGTTGATGCAAATTTTGCAGGTGATTTGGATACAAGGAGGTCTACTACAGGTTATGTGTTTAGCATGTATGGTGGACCAGTTTCTTAGAGATCAACCCTTCAACCTATCACGGCCTTATATACAACAGAGGCTGAGTATATAGGGATTACAGAGGCTGCCAAGGAGGCTCTTTGGTTGAAGAGACTCATTGAGAAAATGGGGGTGAAACAAGGTACAGTGGTGCTACACAGTGATAGTCAGAGTGCTCTGCAGTTGGTTCAGAACCTAGTCTATCATGCACGCACAAAGCATATAGATGTAAGGTATCATAGGATCAAAGAGCTGGTGGAAGAAGGTGAGGTGGAGCTGGTGAAAGTTCATACAAAGAAGAACCAGTCAGATGTACTTACGAAGATTCTTCCGCAAAACAGTTTTCTCTCATGTGTGACACTGATGGGTCTGAAGGACTATGCAGATTTTGCAACGGCTTTAGAGCACCAAGGTGGAGATTGTAGGACCTTGTGTGGTACTCCAAAGCCTCGATTGGATAAGGGAAAGCCCAAGGTTTATGATCCATGAGGTGTTCATGGGGTTCTAGGGTTGATGTGAGCCCTAGGGTGAAGGATTTCAGCCTTCACATTTTTTAGGTCCATAGGATTAGGACCTAATGTTCTTGAGTCCAAGTAATTGGGTCTTGAGGGGGCTAACCTATCATTGGGCTAGAGTTGGGCCTAAGGTGAGTGAGTCTAATTACATATGGGTTAGTCCAAGGGAGTTTTTTGTTAGGGTTTGGTTTCTATTTGACCATGTATAAATACTTTATGTTTGGGCATCTTGTAAGAGGTGGTATGAATGAAAAACCCTTTTCTCCCTAAATTCTTTCTTCTCCTCTCTCTCTCTCATGTGGTTGCCTAGGGTTTCCTAGGGTTTTCTGCTGCCGCTTGCCAAGAAAAGAAAGAAATCAAGGCGTCCAAAGAGGAGAAGAAACCCTAGTGGCCTTCTCTTGAAGAATCCTTGTGGGACTAGGTTTGTTGCAGCCTATTCCCACTTGGAGTCATTTTCTTTTAGATTTCTGAAATAAATCTAGACTTTGCACACCCAAAAGGAGAGGATTCACGTTCTCCTATTGCTACTGGTGAAGAGAAAGAAAGGAAAACTAGTGCCTACATCGATGGGGGGTGATTACCTAGAGCGAGATCTGAATCCTACTGCTGCAGAAAATTTTTGCAGCAAGTTCATCTTGTTTCCGCTTCTCCACATGCCTTGGCGCAGGTCCGTTGTGTGCCACGCTCCAACTGAAGATCGAGGATGCAACCCCCAACACTTAAGTGTCCAAACTTTAGTGAAATCTATCAATCCCTCCAACAAGGACCATCTAGTGCACATAGTAACTATACTCTCCTAGATGGATTCCTTTTCAAAGGAAATCAATTGTGTGTTCCCCGAACTTCTATTAGAGAGTTTCTAATCTGGGAAGTTCATGCTGGAGGCCTAGCAGGTCATTTTGGTAGAAACAAGACCATCTTAGCGGTAGAAGACCAATTCTTTTAGCCAGGCCTCAAAAGGAGTGTGGCCCAAGTTGTAGTTCAATGTCGAATTTGTGTTGTTGCCAAACAACAAAAGCAAAACACTGGTCTGTACACTCCCTTACCAGTCCCTGATTGTCCATGGCAGGATCTTAGTATGGACTTTGTACTAGGACTTCCAAAGACCTCAAGAAGACATGATTCTGTCTACGTTGTAGTTGATCGATTTTCTAAGATGGCTCACTTCATCCCATGTTCTCAAACCCTAGATGCTTCAAAAATGGCCAAACTTTTTTTTGACGAGGTGGTGAGACTACATGGTTTGCCCAAAACCATTGTATCAGATAGAGATGTTAGGTTCACTAGCTATTTTTGGAAGACCCTTTGGCATATTCTAGGAACCAAACTGAAGTTCTCCACAACCTACCATCCTCAAATAGATGGCCAAACTGAAGTAGTTAACCGAAGTTTAGGAAATTTGCTAAGATATTTAGTTGGTGATAGTGTGGGAAATTAGAATCTCTTACTCCCTCGTGTTGTGTTTGCTTACAATAGCTCAGTCAATAGATATACTGAAAAGAGTCCATTTGAGGTGGTCCATGGTTACAAACCTAGGAAGCCCTTAGATCTTATTCCTTTACCTACACATGCACGAATTTTTGAGTCTCCTGAATCCTATGCACAGCATATTAAGGACTTACATCAAGAGATCAATAAGAAACTCAACTTGAGCAATGAAGCCTATAAACATATGGCTAATTCATGTAAGAGAATCAAAGAATTCTATGAAGGAGACCACGTAATGATTAGGCTTAGACCTGAAAGGTTTCCATCTGGAACCTTTAAAAAATTACATGCCCGTGGTGCAGGCCCATTTAAAATCATAAAGAAGATCGGACCTAATGCATATATACTTAAGTTACCTTCTGACCTAGGTATCAGCTCGACCTTCAATATTTCAGACTTGATAGAGTATAAAGAGCCAATGATGATACCTAGTGAGCCTTTTGGGTCTGACCCTATTTTTGAGAGTGAACCTGCCCCCGAGTATCCACCAATCACTTTTCTAAAGAGGTGAGACAAAATTAAACAAATTCTGGATGATAAGACTGTCACTATTAAGAACAAGGACTACCAACGATATCTGGTTCATTGGCAAGGGCGACCAGAATCTGAAAACTCATGGATCACTAAGGAGGACCTGCAACAAATTGACCCGAACTTATTGGAACATTACCAAAACCAAGTTCATCCATACTCGATAGGGTCGAGTTCTTGCCACCTCGAAAAATTTGGTGCGGATGCCAACAAATGCTTTCAATCAAATTCATTGTGGATTGAATTATAAAGCAAGCCATTTGAAGCCACAGGAGTCAGCTCAACCACAACCCAAAGATCCAACTTGAGCACTGGAACCAACTCAGTTCAAGAGATTCTACTACTTTAACATTTCAGCAATTCCGTATTTATTTTGCTGCCTGCTTATTCTGCCACTTGGAATAACATCAGCTCACTGGAATAACTCAGCAATTGGGATAAAATCAGCAAAGCAACTACCTTGGAGTAACTTTCCAACCTCTAATCTAAATTGGATTGCCACATCACCTAGCTTAGATGGCAGCCATGCCAATATGGAGGACACCTCACACCAGCTTCCACTTGGGCGCCAACAATTAAATTCAAATTCAAATTGGCCGGCCCATATATTTTTCTATAAATCATGTAACTTTCCTCCATCTTCTCCAACTCCCCACTATCTTCTCTTTGTAAATCTTCATGAATTTCAAATTTTCAAATGAGCTTGGAAGGTCTATAAATACCTCTCCATAGCCCCTTGTAATGGAGGTTATGAAGGAATAAAATGAAAACTATTCTAGTTCCACTTTTTTTCCCATTTGTGTGTTGCAAATGCCTTGCGTGAGGGAATGAGTGTGAGGCTCAACTTAGGTATCTTTCAAGCTTTGGTCTATCAAGGGGCGTCTTCTTCATTTTAGCTCTCAACGTCATCATCTTCAAGTCCTCAAGGTCACCATCTTTAATGAAGCCATCAACATCAACCCTTCAAAGTGCCAATCATACCAACTTCCAAGCATGATAAGGAGTCAATCTATTCCAGGGACGCTAGCTTCTTCCCCTTCGAGATCTCTTCTATCCAACATAAAAGAGCCATTACTCCATCCTTCATCTTGATTCCTTTATCAATTGCCTTCCACATTAGCATGTCTCTAATGTCTTTCTTGCAGGGTCCCCTACAATCCAGAGTTAAAGAGGAGGTTGCATTGCCTTAGAACCAATTATGGATGGAGTTCTCATACTAGTGGTGACAATCTTTAAGTCCGGTAGCGGTTCAATGGAGTGCTGAAATTAACCTTCCATCAACAAAGTGAGTGCTCATTATTGGTGATTAAATCCATTCGAATCTCTTAAGTTTGATCATATGAAGGTATACATCTTGGTCTTAAGGGTCCCCCCCAATCATTAGATCCCTTCTTCTTTGGATCAGGATTGAGTTACATAGCTGGTAGGTTTCATTTCATTAAGTAGTCCCTTCTTTGAATTACTTTTAGTATTCTTATGCTTGAATTAATGCTAATATAGGTAGGTATCATTGCTCAATCAATTAATTAATCTTCTAAGTTAGATTTCATTCTTGCATGCCACACCATGATTGAATTAAAGAGTTTAATTTGATCAACAATTAGAAAGGGTTCTAATTATCAAGTTCGGGATCGCACTGATTGGACCTATAAGGATTAGAAATGTTCTAATAATGATAGGTCAACTTGCACCCATACTACTGCTGGCTAGATGTGGAACCCAATGGGTCACACACAAAAGGAACTGATCAAGGGTCTAATTGGATTAGATCATGTTTGCAGGATAGACATGCTAGCACATGTTGCAAACCTTAGCTCCTGATTCAAATTGGATTTGAATCTGATTCTTATATTAGGTTAATCTAATATGATTAGATCATGACCTAATGTGGGTTGGCCAAGAGTTGGAACCTAATTGGCTTTATTTGGACCATTGGATGGCTCTTTGAATAATGGATCTAGACTATTGGTCAGTGGCTCGATCTGGACCATTAGATGGCTTCCTGGATGAGAGACCTGGATCATTGGTTATTGCTTGAATCTGAACCATTGGTTGGTGCCTAAATCTGGATCATTAGTGATGGCACCTTGCTTCTGGATCATTAGATGGCGCCTTAATTTGGACCATTGGATTATCATAAAATAAGTGTGGGGTGAGGTTATCAGCCTGAGAAGGCCGATAGCGCATGGATAAGGCGTATCGGATAATTTTTTGAGTGGATACATCTTTCCGCTCTCTTTGAGATGCCCTCTTCCCTTAGCGCCTTATCATGATGAGGTGCTACCCTTGGAACATGCCTCATCATTATAGGGTGTGTGGATGGGATGTAGTGATGCATCCCTCTGCCTCTTATAAATAGGAGTGCATCCCAGGCTTCAAATATATACAAGAATCCATCCAAAGAGAAATCAATCCCCTCTCTTTCTTATTTTATTTCTCTTATATGTCTTGTCCTAAACCAAGACAAGGAGGTCTTCTTCAGGACAAGAGGTTGTCTTGTCCTAAACCAAGACAAGGAGGTCTTCTTTAGGACAAAGAGGTCTTCTTTAGGACAAGAGGCTTTGAAGGGTTTTTTTTGTAAGAGAAAGAAAATTAGAAGGGAAAGAAAGCAAGCCAATCAAATCCTTTGAAAGGATTAAGCATCAAGGATCAAAGTTTTGTAGGAGCTAGAGTCTTGCACCCAGTTCCTGTGTGGATCAACGTTGAAGGGTGAACACTTGGGCACCTTATGGATATTCCAACATATTGGATTTAGTGTTACAGGTAATCTTCTTATCCTACATTTACTATTTATTCATTTAATTATTACCATTAAGGAGATCTTGGCTATTAAGGGTTTTATATAAATAGATCTCATTAAGAAATTTATGAAACCTATGCACTTCCACTGCACTCTTAGGCATGCATAAGAAACCCTAAAGTGGTATCAGAGCCATCCTTAACTGGTGCAATCAAATGATGATGCATGTTGTAGGATCCATAAATGCTATGTGATAGCAATATTAGATATCATGATGTGAAGCATGTTCATTAAAATGCTATGTGATAGCAATATTAGATATGAAGCATGTTCATTAAAATGCTATATATGTCTATAGAAATTTGTTATATGATAGCAATAATATATTCAAATATCTTGATATAAATTTTATATAAGATATGATCAAGCATGTTCGTATTCTTTGATATGCTTGCTTCTTGCATAAGAAATGCAAAGTATATGGAATGTGCTAAGAGACCAAAAAGCCCTCACATAAAATAATATTTAGTCATAGTGTTATAAAATCATAATGCAAATCCATTTAGGATTTGATTGATCATTTGGTGTCTAGGAAAGTGGTTATGGGAAGGTAAAGAGAACGTGGTTTATAATTGGGTCCATTGCTTACCTGGCCAAACTTTTGATGTCTAAGGCAAGCACGGAGGGCCTCCCACCTCTCTCCCACTTACCTGGCCAATTGGATAGATTTAGACTTTGAAATGCTAAATGATTGAAATAGTAAATGCCTTCCTTCATGCTAAGCCAAATTCAAGTCAAAAACTATAGTAGGTTAGTTGTGTAACACAAGGCCTAATCTAGGGTTTGATATGAAATTTGTCATCGTGCATTTAATGCTTTATAGCATGATTGATGGTGTTGCTTTGTTGTGTAACACAAGGGCAACATTATTCAAATGTGACTATATAGAAATGAGGGATCTGACTAAACTAAGATATTATAGTTTGTTGTGCAACATAAGGCTGTAAGTGTTTTAGAGGTAGCTGTTATGTTGAGAGTTGCATGGGTTGCAATTGGAAAAGGGAATTTCCTAACCTTAAACTCATGAATATTTGTTGTGTAACACAAGGCATTTATGAGGAATTAGGATCTCAACCCCACTAAGAAAAATTAGTATTTTTTCTTGATTATCATGGGAGAGGGCTATGATAAGTTGATAAAATAGTGAAAGTAACAATTAGATAAAAGTCCTTGTCTAATTGTATACGTGCCATTGGTGCAGGCACTAGATTGTGACAGAGGTTTCAGGGTTCCTTATGGATCTCTAGTTTATGAGAGTTCTTTTCTTTATTCTTAGAGTCCTTGTCGAGTCCAGTTGTGTTAGTTAGCCTGGTTCATTGTTGGAATTTAGAAATTGGTCAAGTGTCAAGTGTTATTTTCTTTCATTGAGTCCTGTAATAAGTCAAGAGAAGGTTCACCTTGAAGGCCCAAAAGAAGACCAAGAGAAGACCCATCAACCATGCAATGACACATGTCTTGGACCACTCCAGGACACATGGCATCACCTGAGCAGAGAAAGGAACCAGCCCACATCAATTTAGGAAGGAATCTAGGTGCCAATACCCTCCTTCCTCATTTCTTCATGTCACCCACCCTTATATAGAAGCTTTTGAGGGCCCATTGACTTCCACACTTATCATGTGGCCCCCTGGCAAGCATCTATGGAAGAAATTGGCTGCCCTCTCTCTAATTAAAAGATCTTTATGCACCCTAGATGGAAGAAGGTTGCCGCCTAGTCAAAGATAGCAAGAGGAATCAAGGGGCGCCCACTCTTTTTCTCTCTCAAGTGGTCCTCCTCCTCTACAAGCTTGGAAATTGCAGCCACTCTCTTTCTTTGGCCATCCCAGATGAAGCATGTAGAGATCCCTACTTCCTAAAGAAGAATCACATGCCATACATTACAATCCATGTCAACAATGTACTTAAAATGAATGATTTAACTTGTATTGACATGAAAGGGTTATAAAAAGATCTTTCCCTTGTAAAAAAAAAAGACCATTAATGAGAAAATTATGAAGTTTTTTTTTTTCCATTGCTATGAAGGCTCTAGTACTCTGAGAAGGAGTGGGTGTGAAGCCCTTAGTGTTTCCTTTCATCTAATCCTCCCCCAAACCCAAACCCTAGCTGCCCCCACTCCAGAAACCCTAAAACAACCCTGCCACCTCGTTGTTGCACGCCCTCCCAAGCAACCCTGACCAGCGAGTCTTCGATCCGAAAGTCCACCTTTCAAGGGTTCCAGCCGCCAGAATCCAATCAGCCCCAAAGGGCACGAGCCGAAGAGGAAGTCTCCCTTGCCTCTAGAATCAACATCAGGATACCTTCCAGTGAAAGTTAGCCTCGTCATCCAGATTTCGATCTCTAGCTGAGGAATCTCATCGGCAGCCTTTCAAGAGAATCATCGTCTGGTAAGTTACCATCCCTTCCCTCTTAAGTCCTGATTTAATGAAAGAATAGAGCATGTTCTAACTGAAAGTTTCTTAACTTCCATGATCCTGACTGTCTTGGTTATCTTAAAAGTTCTATCTCTCGTATTGTTGCTTTCATGCCTGTCTAGTCTGTCTAGTCTAGCTCAGTTTTTTCTCTGAGAGTTCCTTTTTTTTTGGATCATTAGCCAACTGAATTTTAGTTCAAAATCATAATTAATCTGCTAAATCCTAGCATCCTCTTTACCTGCATCGTGCTGCATCAATTTTGGTGTTAGAGCCAGGTTGTTAGGACTTGTTCTTGCATCATATTAGGAAAGTAGTTTTGCATAGGTGCTAAAAATTTCAGCTTGCTAAAATTTTTGCACACTTTCCATGTTTGCTTATTTTCCTTGCATATAAAAAAATTCTAAAAAAAAAATAATAATAAAAATATTTTAATTACTGCTATTAATTAGTTTCATATCTGAAAAAAAAAAAAAATTGTATTGCTGCATCCTTTAACCCTAAAATGTCACGCCTCCTAAGTGGTTATACGCAAGTATAACTCTTGTCCCAAGGGAGTAATGAACTATGGTCGGACGTGATCCTTTTTGGTTAGAGACCCAATATGTTAACTCAAGTCTTTAGTGTTCCATCATCTCTGCATTAAATTGACTTAAGGGCACCATTATCTTAGATCAGGTGGGGATTTCATTACCCTTCCTAAGCCCAGAAAACCATCAACCTGTATACGAGCCCAAACCTCCCAATTTTAAAATCCAGTAGACATAATTGAGCATTAGGGACACCCATGGTTGGGTTCACATATTTTGTCAAAACTGGTGTGAGTCTTTCTCCATTTACGATTGGGACCTGCTGTCTAAGGTTGAGGTCAAATATCAAACGACTTAAGCGGAGTGACGGGGTTACTCTAATTAGGCCCCTGCGTTAAGCAGAAAGAACCTTCCCCCCCTCTCACTTGCTACCTGGCCAGCTATAGGATACTTAGTGATTGATTAGCATTTAGTTAACACACTTTATTTGAGCTCTAGATTTAAGAGACACTAGTATGAATCCTTTGTGTGCTTGTTTGCATGTCTACTAGGTCAGGAGTTCCATATCAACCGAGTCAGTCCCAACCTGAGTTAACCATGGACAACAATTTTGGAGCCATGCTAGGGGCCATAACCGAAAAGTTAGACCGATTGAGTGAGCATGTCCAAAACCTAGAGGAGACCCGTATAGCTCCTACTGAGTTAGAGTCACTGAGGCCTAGACCCCATC
This sequence comes from Metroxylon sagu, assembly GCA_017589505.3. Lineage (NCBI taxonomy): Eukaryota > Viridiplantae > Streptophyta > Magnoliopsida > Arecales > Arecaceae > Metroxylon > Metroxylon sagu. The sequence goes on along the minus strand of JACVBY030000574.1, from coordinate 176,944 downwards.
GCCCAGACCCAACCCTAGATCCTGACCTTGATACACCCCGACCGGTCCCATGCCAAGAGCCTAGGAGAGCCCAGTATCGTACCCCAGAGTACAACCCTAGGAGACCTAACCCTGATATCATGGACCATGATGATAGAATCATTAGAAACGTCAGGTTAGATGCACCCACTTTTAATGGATCCCTAGACTCGAAGGTGTATATCGATTAGAAAGGCGAAATGGAACAATATTTTAAGTGGTACGAGATGATCGAGGATTGTCAATATAAGTTTGCCAAAATCCAATTAGTTCGACAGGCTATATTATATTGGGGGAATATTGAGTTGTGGATTCAACGATGAGGGGTTGTGGTGCAGGCACTAGATTGGGACAAAGGTTTCAGGGTTCCTTATGGATATCTGATTTATGAGAGTCCTTTTCTTAGAGTCCTTATCGAGTCCAGTTATGTTAGTTAGCCTGGTTCAATGTTGGAATCCAGGAGTTGGTCAAGTGTCAAGTGTTATTTTCTTTCAATGAGTCCTCTAATAAGTCAAGAGAAGGTCCACTTTGAAGGCCCAAGAGAAGACCCAAGAGAAGACCCATCAACCATGCAATGACACATGTCTTGGACCACTCCAGGACACATGGCATCACCAGAGTAGAGAAAGGAGCCAGCCCACATCAATTTAGGAAGGAATCTAGGCACCAATACCCTCCTTCCTCATTTCTTCATGCCGCCCACCCTTATATGGAAGCTTTTGGGGGCCCATTGACTTCCACACTTATCATGTGGTCCCTTGGCAAGCATCTATGGAAGAAATTGGCTGCCCCCTCTCTAATTGGAAGATCTTCATGCACCCCAGATGGAAGAAGGTTGCCGCCCAGTCAAAGATGGCAGGAGGAATCAAGGGCCGCCCACTCTTTCCCTCTCTCAAGTGGTCCCCTCCTCTACAAGCTTGGAAATTATAGCCACTCTCTCTTTTTGGCCATCCCAGATGAAGCATGCAGAGATCCCTGCCTCCCCAAGAAGAATCACATGCCATACATTACAATCTATGCCAACAATGTACTTAAAATGAATGATTTAACTTGTATTGACATGAAAGGGTTATAAAAAGACTTTTCCCTTGTAATAAAAAAAAAGACCTTTAATGAGAAAATTCTGAAGTTCTTTTCCATTGCTGTGAAGGCTTTGGTACTCCGGGAAGGAGTGGGTGTGAAGCCCTTAGTGTTTCCTTTCATCTTCTTTAACCTCCCTCAAACCCAAACCCTAACCGTCCCTCCCTTCAGAAACCCTAAAACAACCCTGCCGCCAACAATAGGCCCCCATCTCCTCTTGCTATTTTCTCAGGAATTCATGAGCTGAAGAGGAAGTTGTCTTTGCCCCTGAACCATATTTCAAAGATCCTCTCTAGTAGACAGCTTCTTCATCCAGGACTTTCAACCTATCAGAGCGATCTTCCTGTTTCAATCTTCAAGTGATGACTGTTGGCATATGAAATCCTTTCTCTAATTCTCTTTCTCTGATTTAGTGAATGTTGAGAGTGCTGGGTTTTGGTTGCGTAGCGGAAGACCAAATTTTAAAATTTTTAAACTTTGAAACCCTAGTCAACCAAAACCCTAGACCCAGGACCCTTTGATTATATCAACTAACAAGGCAATATATTAAGTTATTGAAGAATACCTGTAACGCTAATATCCTTTATTCCACTAGGCACACAAGTGTATGCCCTCCAGAGGTGATCCACATAAGAACTGGGTTCAAGACTCTATCTCCTTCAAAACTTTGATCCTTGTTGCTTAATCCTTCCAAAGGATTTAATTGGCTTGCTTTCTTTTCCTTCTAATTTTTTCTTTCTCTTACAAAAAAAAACTTCAAAGCCTCTTGTCCTAAAGAGGACCTTCTTGTCCTGGTTTAGGTCTTGTCCTAAAGAAGACCTCCTTATCTTGGTTTAGGACAAGATAACCTCTTGTCCTGAAGAAGACCTCCTTGTCTTGGTTTAGGACAAGAGATATAAGAGAAATAAAATAAGAAAGAGAGGGATTTTCATATATCATAAAACCCCGAGATGCACTCCTATTTATAAGAGGCGGAGGGATGCATTACCAAGGGATGCATCCCATCCATATGCCTTACCATGATGAGGCGTGTCCTAAGGGTATCGCCTCATCATGATAAGGCACTAAGGGAGGGGCGCATCTAAAAGAGAGTGAAAAGATGTATCCGCTCAAAAAAATTAGCCTTCTCACGCTGATAACTTCACTCCACACTTATTTCATGATAACCCAATGGTCTAGATTAAGGCACTATCTAATGGTCCAGATTAAGGCACCATCTAATGGTCCAAAAGCAAGGCACCATCACCAATGGTCCAGATTCAGATGCCAACTAATGGTCCAAATTCAGGCACCAACCAATGGTCCAGGTCCTCCATCTAGGGAGCCATCCAATGGTCTAGATCGAGCCGCTGACCAATGGTCCAGATCCATTATTCAAAGAGATATCCAATGGTCTAAATAAAGCCAATTGGGTTTCAACTCTTGGCTAACCCACACTAGGTCATGATCTAATCATATTAGATTAACCTAATACAAGAATCAGATCGAATCCAATTCGAATCAGGAGCTAAGGTTTGCAACACGTGCTAGCATGTGTATCTTGCAAACTTAATCTAATCCAATTAGACCCTTGATTAGTTTCTTTTGTGTGTGACCCTTTTGGTTCCTCATCAAGCTAGCAGTAGGTCTAGGCTTATATCGATTTATTTTGATTAGAAATCAACTAATCAAATTAGGTCAAATCGAGCTATCCCTAGTCATCAATTTGAACCATCTTTCAAATTGACTCATGAATTCAATCAATTTAATTCATGAAAACCTACAAGACATGATTGACGTCTAGCAATGTATCATGCCTACCCAGAAGATGAGGAATTTGATAAAAATTACCAAAATACCCTTCAGTGGCAAGTTACCATGCAATTCAATCCTTCGATCCCCTTTTATCCCAAATAAGCGATGGGTATGGAAAATTGTCAAACCCTAATACTTTATTCATTTGAATCTCAAATCACTAATGAAGACTCGACCGATAAAAGATTAGAAACCATTTTTAATATCATCATGCTTTGGTCAAAGACTTCCTGAGTTATCATTTGATGAGATTACATAGGATAAATACTCCTCTTACTAGGAGTGATCGATTCCTTGTTGACCTACTCACAATCTTCATACACAATTCACCATATCCATGAACACCCCGTACATGGCTAAGTCATGAATGAGTATGAACCAAAACATGGATTCATGTGTACAAGATTCCATGGTGATCTCAGGTCTAAGGATTATTTGCACAACTCCCACTAAGAAAATCATCTTTCGACAAGTAAGTAAGACTTTCATAAGATGTTCTCATTACGGATCAATTCAGTGAACTCCTACATTGATGAGCACCCACATCCTTGTATTAGTGTCCCTACACAAGTGATCGTGAGACCAACCACTTTCTCCATTGAGCATACATAGAATGTGCCAGCCTTTCTGGAAACATCGATCTCCTACTCGATGATCCTTCGACTAGAAATATTCTAGATTAGGGTTTATAAGATCTTAGGTCTCACTGTTATGAACTTCATCATAACCATAAATCCATTGCCCTAATCTATGGGGTTCATCATAATCTTAAAATAAAAAGTTATAAGACACAGCATATGATGAATCAAAATGCCTTTTATCAATATCATTCATGAGTCAGAAGAATTTTACAGAAATGCCCTTGTTACATCAGAAATATGATTGGCTTTCAGAGCACTATTCTTTCAGAGAGCATGTCCAAATCAAAGGTTTCCTAACCTTCACTTTCTTGGCTTCGTTAATATCCTAATAGTTCTAGTTCCAGTGTATGCTTTCGCCTGTCTTGCATAGTATAGCTTAACTAGTTTTTGATCTTTTTGGGTAATTAGCCATCTCATAAATATATATATATATATATATATATATATATATAATATATTATTTCATTGTATTCATGTCTCATCCATATTCTGCATCAGTTTTGGTATCAGAGCAGGTTGTTAGGACTTGTTCTTGCATCATATTAGAAAAGTAGTTTTGCATAGGTGCTGAAAATTTTAGCTTGCTAAAATTTCTGCACACCTCCCATATTTGCTTATTTTTCTTGCATATAAAAAAAATTTGAAAAAAAAAAAAGAGCATATCTTGGTCTCAACTATGCTCATTTAGGGATAGTCCAAAGGGGGAGGCTAGAGGTAGTACCGGGCTATTTGATCCAACGGGCGTTTGGTAGGGATATCAGGAATGTACCAATAAAGGAGGCTATCGTAGTACTATGGTACGTTTGACCCAACTACCTACGTTCCAGGAGTGCCGTAGGCTACCAAGAGGGCTGTACATAGCCATCGCAAGAAAGGCTGACTTGAGGCAAGGCCTTAAGTGACACACATAGGTGAAAAAAAAAATAATTAAAATATTTTAATTACTGCTATTAATTAGTTTCATAACTGAAATTTTTTTTTTAAAAAAAATTCTATATTGCTGCATCCTTTTGGTTAGAGACCCGACTTGTTAACTTAAGTATTTAGTGTTCCATCATCTCTATATTAAATTGACTTAAGGGTCAGATCAGGTGGGAATTTCATCGCCCTTCCTAGGCTCAGAAAACCATCAACTTGCATACGAGCCCAAACCTCCCAATTTTAAAATCCAGTAGACATAATTGAGCATTAGGGACACCCAAGGTTAGGTTCACATATTTTGTTGAAACTGGTGTGAGTCTTTCTCCATTTATGACTAAAACCTGGTGTCTAAGGGTGGAGGTCAAATGTCAAATGACTTAAGCGGAGTGACGGGGTTACTCTAATTAGGCCCCTGCGTTAAGCAGGAAGAGCCTCCCCCCTCCCACCTGCTACCTGGCCAGCTACAGGGTATTTGGTGATTGACTAGCATTTAGTTGACACACTTTATTTGAGCTCTAGGTCTAAGAGACACTAGTACGAATCCTTTGTATGCTTATTTGCATGTCTACTAGGTCAGGAGTTCAATATCAACCGAGTCAGTCCCAACCTGAGTTAACCATGGACAATGACATTGGAGCTATGCTTAGGACCATTACTAAACGATTAACCCAATTGAATGATCAAGTGAGCTCCCTAGAAGAAAATTGTAAGACCAGGACTAAGCCTAAGTTAGACCCTCGTCTACCTACCCCACATCCTGACCCTAGGAGAGCCTATCACTATGATTTTACCCCTGAGTATCACCCTAGAAGCTTATACCCATACTTAGTGGACTTAGAGGAAAGATCCATTAGGAGCACCCGGCCCTATGCACCCACTTTTGGTGGTGATCTAGAGCTAGAGGATTATATTGATTGGGAAAGAAGAATGGATGAGTATTTCAATCGGAAAGAAATGTCAGAAGAAGGGAAGGTAAAATTTGCTAGGCTTAAACTAACCCGACATGCTAGGATATATTGGGAAAAGGTTGAACACGCATGTCGTCAAAAGAGGGAGATGCCCATTAGAACATGGAGAGCCATGAAGATTAGACTTAGGGAGAAATACCTACCCATACCCTATAGGCATAAGGAGCCCATCACCCATCAGGCCACACTTAATAGGACTAATATCCTTGGAAATAAGTCAAGTCCTAATCTATGCTCATTTAGCCAGTCTATCCCTATTGCACCATGTGTTCACCAGAGTCCACCCTTCCCTACCACCCCATTTATTTCCATGAGTCGACCCACTCCTATTCCCCCACTTGCCCCACCCACTCCTACTATCTGGCCCATTCCTATCTATCAGTTTGCCGAACCCATTCCTGCCACCATAGTTGAACACAGGGAGGAAAAGCTAGACATGGCCAGCCTAGGCATAGTTGTTCAAGATCCTATTCAAATTGACAATCTAGAAAACTCTGAACCTATTGACTGTGATGAGGAGAGAGATCAAGAACCCCTTATACGTTGTGTCAAGGAGGTATATGAGGCTGACGCAAGTTTAGTTGATGAATATGAAGAGGATGATGAAGAACCCATTGAAGGCTTTAGGGACGAGAGGTTGAGCCCAATAATCATTTAGAGGTCGATAATCCCGAGTCCCTTAGTCATGTAGAGGTAGACATTTGTGAGTCCATTAGTCCATTAGGAGAAGAAGCCACTAAGCCTATTGATGAATCTAAGGGAAAGGAGATTGAGCTTGAGCCCAGTGACACGTTAGAGGAAGAAGAAACTACACCTATTGGAGAGACAGAAAGAGAAGTCAATAGAACTGAGTCTGATCTAAGGATTGAGTCTAAAGAAATTGATACCATTCTAGTTGAACATGAACCATTGCTTGTAGCTAAAGAGATTATGGAGGAGCAAAATGGTCAACTTAAGGAAGTTGAAGTCCAAGAGTTAAGCCCTATAGAGCAACCCCTAGAAATAGTGGAATTCATGAAGGATTTAGAGCAAGAGATTTATGTAATTTTTGCTGAGGGTTTACAACAAGACATCAGTAAGGGGTCATCAATTTGGACTAAAAAAATTCACGATCACATCCAAAAGGTAGTAGTAGAGATTTTAGGAGAATTTCATAAGGTGTTTCAAAAAAGAATATCTAGTCACCTTCCACTACTTAGGGATATCCTACACCTCTTAGATCTAGTCTCAGTTCGGTTTGCCACATACTTTCAAAAGACCCTATGGAACCTCTTAAGAATCTATGCCATCCACCAACCCAGGGTCAAACCTAGAGAGTCTGTAGTCTGTTAGGTTTAGGTCCAAAGAGTCCAATAAAATTTCTTTCCATAGGAATGCCTTTGTAAGTCTGCATTTCAGTTAAGTGTTAATCCAAGTCTTAGTAATAAGGACTTTTGTCACATTCTACTGAGTTCACCTGCCCATTCAACTTGACCAACCATACACGAATCTCAGAGTCAATTGCACAGCACCTGCATCATGACATTAGCATTCACTTGAATATTGATAATAAGTTGGCTAATCCCCAGAATCAAGTCAAGGATTTTGTTAAGGGAAAACTATGTCATGTTAGAAAGTTACATGCTCGTGGAGCTGGTCCTTTTAGAATGTTTAAGAAGGTAGGAACCAATGCTGTGTTAAAGTTACCTCCATGGTTAGGTATTAGCTCTATATTCATTATCTCAGGCTTAGTAGAATATAGGGACCCAGCAGTGGTACCCAGCAAGTTTTTGGACCTGATCGTTCCTTTGAGAGTGAGCCCTCACCTGAGTGTCCACCCATAAATTGGCCCGAGAAGAAAGGCAGGATTAAGCAGATTCTGGATGACCAAGCTGTCACGACCTACAATAAAGGTCACCAAAGATATTTGGTTTGTTGGAAAGGTCGGTTGGAATCAGAGGACTCGTGGATTACCCGGAAAGATCTGCAGCACATAGACCTAGACCTCCTAGAGAAGTACCAAAGTCAAACTGACCCTTACTTGACAAGGTCGAGTTCCTCCCAGCCCGGGAGAATTGGTGCAGGCACCAGATTGGGACAGAGGTTTCAGGGTTCCTTACAGATCTCTGATTTATGAGAGTCCTTTTCTTAAAGTCCTTGTTGAGTCTAGTTGTGTTAGTTAGCCTGGTTCATTGTTGGAATCCAGGAGTTGGTCAAGTGTCAAGTATTATTTTCTTTCATTGAGTCTTGTAATAAGTCAAGAGAAGGTTCACTTTGAAGGCCCAAGAGAAGACCCAAGAGAAGACCCATCAACCATGCAATGACACATGTCTTGGACCACTCTAGGAGACATGGCATCACCAGAGCAGAGCAAGGAGGTGGCCCACATCAATTTAGGAAGGAATCTAGGCGCCAATACCCTCCTTTATCATTTCTTCATGCCGCCTACCCTTATATGGAAGCTTTTGGGGGCCCATTGACTTCCACACTTATCATGTGGTCCCCTGGCAAGCAACTATGGAAGAAATTGGCTTCCCCCTCTCTAATTGGAAGATCCTCATGCGCCCCAGATGGAAGAAGGTTGCCGCCCAGTCAAAGATGGCAGGAGGAATCAAGGGCCGCCCACTCTTTCCCTCTCTCAAGTGGTCCCCCTCCTCTACAAGCTTGAAAATTGTAGCCACTCTTTCTTTTTGGCCATCCCAGATGAAGCATGTAGAGATCCCTGCCTCCCCAAGAAGAATCACATGCCATACATTACAATCCATGTCAACAATGTACTTAAAATGAATGATTTAACTTGTATTGACATGAAAGGGTTATAAAAAGACTTTTCCCTTGTAATAAAAAAAAGACCATTAATGAGAAAATTCTGAAGTTCTTTTCCATTGCTGTGAAGGCTCTGGTACTCTGGGAAGGAGTGGGTGTGAAGCCCTTAGTGTTTCCTTTCATCTTCTTTAACCTCCCTCAAACCCAAACCCTAACGTCCCTCCCTTCAAAAACCCTAAAACAACCCTGCCGTCAACAACAGGCCCCCATCTCCTCTTGCTGTTTTCTCAGGAATTCATGAGCCGAAGAGGAAGTCATCTTTGCCCTTGAACCATATTTCGAAGATCCTCTCTAGTAGACAGCTTTTTCATCCAGGACTTTCAACCTGTCAGAGCGATCTTCCTGTTTCAATCTTCGAGTGATCACTGTTGGTATATGAAATCCTTTCCCTAATTCTCTTTCTCTGATTTAGTGAATGTTGAGAGTGCTGGGTTTTGGTTGCGTAGCGAAAGACCAAATTTTAAAATTTTTAAACTTTGAAAACCTAGTCAACCAAAACCCTAGACCCAGGACCCTTTGATTATATCAACTAACAAGGCAATATATTAAGTTATTGAAGAATACCTGTAACGCTAATATCCTTTATTCCACTAGGCACACAAGTGTATGCCCTCCAAAGGTGATCCACACAGGAACTGGGTTCAAGACTCTAGCTCCTTCAAAACTTTGATCCTTTTTGCTTAATCCTTCCAAAGGATTTAATTGGCTTGCTTTCTTTCCCTTCTAATTTTTTCTTTCTCTTACAAAAAAAAACTTCAAAGCCTCTTGTCCTAAAGAGGACCTTCTTGTCCTGGTTTAGTTCTTGTCCTAAAGAAGACCTCCTTGTCTTGGTTTAGGACAAGATAACCTCTTGTCCTGAAGAAGACCTCCTTGTCTTGGTTTAGGACAAGAGATATAAGAGAAATAAAATAAGAAAGAGAGGGATTTTCATATATCATAAAACCCCGGGATGCACTCCAATTTATAAGAGGCGGAGGGATGCATTACCAGGGATGCATCCCATCCACATGCCTTACCATGATGAGGCATGTCCCAAGGGTAGCACCTCATTATGATACGACGCTAAGGGAGGGGCACATCTAAAAGAGAGCGAAAAGACGTATCCGCTCAAAAAAATTAGCCTTCTCATGCTGATAACTTCACTCCACACTTATTTCATGATAACCCAATGGTGTAGATTAAGGCACTATCTAATGGTCCAGATTAAGGCACCATCTAATGGTCCAAAAGCAAGGCACCATCACCAATGGTCCAGATTCAGATGCCAACTAATGGTCCAAATTCAGGCACCAACCAATGGTCCAGGTCCTTCATTTAGGGAGCCATCCAATGGTCCAGATCGAGCCGCTGACCAATGGTCCAGATCCATTATTCAAAGAGATATCCAATGGTCTAAATAAAGCCAATTGGGTTTCAACTCTTGGCTAACCCACATTAGGTCATCATCTAATCATATTAGATTAATCTAATACAAGAATCAGATTTGAATCTAATTCGAATCAGGAGCTAAGGTTTGCAACACGTGCTAGCATGTGTATCTTGCAAACTTAATCTAATCCAATTAGACCCTTGATCAATTTCTTTTGTGTGTGACCCTTTGGGTTCCTCATCAAGTCAGTAGTAGGTCTAGGCTTATATCGATTTATTTTGATTAGAAATCAACTAATCGAATTAGGTCAAATCGAGCTATCCCTAGTCGTCAATTTGAACCATCTTTCAAATTGACTCATGAATTCAATCAATTTAATTCATGAAAACCTACAAGACATGATTGACATCTAGCAACGTATCATGCCTACCCAGAAGATGAGGAATTTAGTAAAAATTACCAAAATACCCTTCAGTGGCAAGTTACCATGCAATTCAATCCTTCGATCCCCTTTTATCCTGAATAAGCGATGGGTATGGAAAATTGTCAAACCCTAATACTTTATTCATTCGAATCTCAAATGACTAATGAAGACTCGACCAATGAAAGATTAGAAACCATTTCTAATATCATCATGCTTTGATCAAAGACTTCCTGAGTTATCATTTGATGAGATTACATAGGATAAATACTCCTCTTACTAGGAGTGATCGATTCCTTGTTGACCTACTCACAATCTTCATACACAATTCACCATATCCATGAACACCCCGTACATGGCTAAGTCATGAATGAGTATGAACCAAAACATGGATTCATGTGTACAAGATTCCATGGTGATCTCAGGTCTAAGGATTATTTGCACAACTCCCACTAAGAAAATCATCTTTTGACAAGTAAGTAAGACTTTCATAAGATGTTCTCATTACGGATCAATTCAGTGAGCTCATACATTGATGAGCACCCACATCCTTGTATTAGTGTCCCTACACAGGTGATCGTGAGACCAACCACTTTCTCCATTGAGCATACATAGAATGTGCCAGCCTTTCTGGAAACATCGATCCCCTACTCGATGATCCTTCGACTAGGAATATTCTAGATTAGGGTTTATAAGATCTTAGGCCTCACTGTTATGAACTTCATCATAACCATAAATCCATTGCCCTAATCTATGGGGTTCATCATAATCTTAAAACAAAAAGTTATAAGACACAGCATATGATGAATCAAAATGCCTTTTATCAATATCATTCATGAGTCAAAAGAATTTTATAGAAATGCCCTTGTTACATAAGAAATATGATTGGCTTTCAGAGCACTATTCTTTCAGAGAGCATGTCCTAACCAAAGGTTTCCTAACCTTCACTTTCTTGGCTTCGTTAATATCCTAACAGTTCTAGTTCCAGTGTATGCTTCCGCTTGTCTTGCATAGTATAGCTTAACTAGTTTTTGATCTTTTTGGGTAATTAGCCATTTATAAATATATATATATATATATATAATATATTATTTCATTACATTCGTGTCTCATCCATATTCTGCATCAGTTTTGGTATCAGAGAGGTTGTTAGGACTTGTTCTTGCATCATATTAGGAAAGTAGTTTTGCATAGGTGCTGAAAATTTCAGCTTGCTAAAATTTCTACACACCTCCCATATTTGCTTATTTTCCTTGCATATAAAAAAGATTTCAAAAAAAAAAGAAGAGCATATCTTGGTCTCTACTATGCTCATTTAGGGATAGTCCAAAGGGGAAGGCTAGAGGTAGTACCCCGGGCTATTTGACCCAACGGACGTTTGGTAGGGATATTAGGAATGTACCAATAAAGGAGGCTACGGTAGTACCTAGGTACGTTTGACCCAACTACCTACGTTCTAGGAGTGCCGTAGGCTACCAAGAGGGCTGTGCATAGCCGTCGCAAGAAAGGCTGACTTGAAGCAAGGCCTTAAGTGACACACATAGGTGAAAAAAAAAAATAATTAAAACATTTTAATTACTGCTATTAATTAGTTTCATAACTGAAAATTAAAAAAAAAAAAAATTCTATATTGCTGCATCCTTTTGGTTAGAGACCCGACTTGTTAACTTAAGTATTTAGTGTTCCATCATCTCTATATTAAATTGACTTAAGGGTACCGCCATCTCAGATCAGGTAGGGATTTCATCGCCCTTCCTGGGCTCAGAAAACCATCAACTTGCATACGAGCCCAAACCTCCCAATTTTAAAATCCAGTAGACATAATTGAGCATTAGGGACACACAAGGTTAGGTTAACATATTTTGTTAAAACTGGTGTGAGTCTTTCTCCATTTATGACTGAAACCTGGTGTCTAAGGGTGGAGGTCAAATGTCAAATGACTTAAGTGGAGTGACGGGGTTACTCTAATTAGGCCCCTGCATGAAGCAGGAAGAGCCTCCGCCCCTCCCACCTGCTACCTGGCCAGCTACAGGGTATTTGGTTATTGACTAGCATTTAGTTGACACACTTTATTTGAGTTCTAGGTCTAAGAGACACTAGTACGAATCCTTTGTATGCTTATTTGCATGTCTACTAGCTCAGGAGTTCAATATCAACCGAGTCAGTCCCAACCTGGGTTAACCATGGACAATGACATTGGAGCTATGCTTAGGACCATTACTAAATGATTAACCCAATTGAATGATCAAGTGAGCTCCCTAGAAGAAAATTGTAAGACCAGGACTGAGCCTAAGTTAGATCCTCGTCTACCTACCCCACATCCTAACCCTAGGAGAGCCTATCACTATGATTTTACCCCTAAGTATCACCCTAGAAGCTCATACCCATACTTAGTGGACTCAGAGGAAAGATCCATTAGGAGCACCCGGCCCTATGCACCCACTTTTGGTGGTGATCTAGAGCTAGAGGATTACATTGATTGGGAAAGAAGGATGGATGAGTATTTCGATCGAAAAGAAATGTCAGAAGAAGGGAAGGTAAAATTTGCTAGGCTTAAACTAACCCAACATGCTAGGATATATTGGGAAAAGGTTGAGTACACATGTCATCAAAAGAGGGAGATGCCCATTAGAACATGGAGAGCCATGAAGATTAGACTTAGGGAGAAATACCTACCCATATCCTATAGGCATAAGGAGCCCATCACCCATCAGGCCACACTTAATAGGACTAATATCCCTGGAAATAAGTCAAGTCTTAATCTAGGCTCATTTAGCCAGTCTATCCCTATTGCACCATGTGTTCACCAAAGTCCACCCTTCCCTCCCACCCCATTTATTCGCATGAGTCGACCCACTCCTATTCCCCCACTTGCCCCACCCACTCCTACTATCTGGCCCATTCCTATCTATCAGTTTGCCCAACCCATTCCTACCACCATCGTTGAACACAGGGAGGAAAAGCTAGACATGGCCAGCCTAGGCATAGTTGTTCAAGATCCTACTCAAATTGACAATCTAGAAAACTCTGAACCTATTGACTGTGATGAGGAGAGAGATCAAGAACCCCTTATACATTGTGTCAAGGAGGTATATGAGGCTGACGCAAGTTTAGTTGATGAATACGAAGAGGATAAGGAAGAACCCATTGAAGGCTTTAGGGATGAGAGGTTGAGCCCAATAATCATTTAGAGGTCGATAGTCCCGAGTCCCTTAGTCATGTAGAGGTAGACATTTGTGAGTCCATTAGTCCATCAGGAGAAGAAGCCACTAAGCCTATTGATGAATCTAAGGGAAAGGAGATTGAGCTTGAGCCTAGTGACACGTTAGAGGAAGAAGAAACTACACCTATTGGAGAGATAGAAAGAGAAGTCAATAGAACTGAGTCTGATCTAAGGATTGAGTCTAAAGAAATTGATACCATTCTAGTTGAACATGAACCATTGCTTGTAGCTAAAGAGATTATGGAGGAGCAAAATGGTCAACTTGAGGAAGTTGAAGTCCAAGAGTTAAGCCCTATAGAGCAACCCCTAGAAATAGTGGAATTCATGAAGGATTTAGAGCAAGAGATTTATGTAATTTTTGCTGAGGGTTTACAACAAGACATCAGTAAGGGGTCATCAATTTGGACTAAAAAAATTCACGATCACATCCAAAAGGTAGTAGTGAAGATTTTAGGAGAATTTCATAAGGTGTTTCAAAAAAGAATATCTAGTCACCTTCCACTACTTAGGGATATCCTACACCTCTTAGATCTAGTCTCAGTTCGGTTTGCCATATACTTTCAAAAGACCCTATGGAACCTCTTAAGAATCTATGCCATCCACCAACCCAGGGTCAAACCTAGAGTGTCTGTAGTCTGTTAGGTTTAGGTCCAAAGAGTCCAATAAAATTTCTTTCCATAGGAATGCCTTTGTAAGTCTGCATTTCAGTTAAGTGTTAATCCAAGTCTTAGTAATAAGGACTTTTGTCACATTCTACTGAGTTCACCTGCCCATTCAACTTGTCCAACCATACACGAGTCTCAGAGTCAATTGCACAGTACCTGCATCATGACATTAGCATTCTCTTGAATATTGATAATAAGTTGGCTAATCCCCAGAATCATGTCAAGGATTTTGTTAAGGGAAAACTATGTCATGTTAGAAAGTTACATGCTCGTGGAGCTGGTCCTTTTAGAATGTTAAAGAAGGTAAGAACCAATGCCTGTGTGTTAAAGTTACCTCCATGGTTAGTCATTAGCTCTATTTTCATTACCTCAGACTTAGTAGAATATAGGGACCCAGCAGTGGTACCGAGCAAGTTTTTGGACCTGACAGTTCCTTTGAGAGTGAGCCCTCACCTGAGTGTCCACCCACAAATTGGCCCGAGAGGAAAGGCAGAATTAAGCAGATTCTGGATGACCAAGCTGTCACAACCCGCAATAAAGGTTACCAAAGATATTTGGTTCGTTGGCAAGGTCGGTCAGAATCAGAGGACTCATGGATTACCCGGAAAGATTTGCAGCACATAGACCCAGACCTCCTAGAGAAGTACCAAAGTCAAACTGACCCTTGACAAGGTCGAGTTCCACCAGCCTGGGAGAATTGGTGCAGGCACTAAATTGGGACAGAGGTTTCAGGGTTCCTTATGGATCTCTGATTTATGAGAGTCCTTTTCTTAGAGTCCTTGTTAGGTCCAGTTGTGTTAGTTAGCCTGGTTCATTGTTGGAATCCAGAAGTTGGTCAAGTGTCAAGTGTTATTTTCTTTCATTGAGTCCTGTAATAAGTCAAGAAAAGGTTCACTTTGAAGGCCCAAGAGAAGACCCAAGAGAAGACCCATCAACCATGCAATGACACATGTCTTGGACCACTCCAGGACACATGGCATCACTAGAGCAGAGCAAGGAGCTGGCCCACATCAATTTAGGAAGGAATCTAGGCACCAATACCCTCCTTCCTCATTTCTTCATGCCGCCTACCCTTATATGGAAGCTTTTGGGGGCCCATTGACTTCCACACTTATCATGTGGTCCCCTGGCAAGCATCTATGGAAGAAATTGACTGCCCCCTCTCTAATTGGAAGATCTTCATGCACCCTAGATGGAAGAAGGTTGCCGCCCAGTCAGAGATGGCAGGAGGAATCAAGGGCCGCCCACTCTTTCCCTCTCTCAAGTGGTCCCCCTCCTCTAAAAGCTTGGAAATTGCAGCCACTCTCTCTTTTTGGCCATCCCAGATGATGCATGCAGAGATCCCTGCCTTCCCAAGAAGAATCACATGACATACATTACAATCCATGTCAACAATGTACTTAAAATGAATGATTTAACTTGTATTGACATGAAAGGGTTATAAAAAGACCTTTTCCTTGTAATAAAAAAAAAGACCATTAATGAGAAAATTCTGAAGTTCTTTTCCATTGCTATGAAGGCTCTGGTATTCCAGGAAGGACTGGGTGTGAAGCTCTTAGTGTTTCCTTTCATCTTTTCTAACCTCCCTCAAACCCAAACCCTAGCCGTCCCTCCCTCTAGAAACCCTAAAATAACCCTGCCGCCAACCATAGGCCCCCGTCTCCTCTTGCTATTTTCTCAGGGATTCACGAGCCGAAGAGGAAGTCATCTTTGCCCCTGAACCATATTTCAAAGATCCTCTCTAGTAGACAGCTTCTTCATCCAGGACTTTCAACCTGTCAGAGCGATCTTTCTGTTTCAATCTTCGAGTGATCACTGTTGGTATATGAAATCCTTTCCCTAATTCTCTTTCTCTGATTTAGTGAATGTTGAGAGCATATCCTAACCGAGGGTTTCCTAACCTTCACTTTCCTGGCTTCGTTAATATCCTAATAGTTCTAGTTCCAGTGTATGCTTCTGCCTGTCTTACATAGTATAGCTTAACTAGTTTTTGATCTTTCTGGATAATTAGCAATCTTATAAATATATATATATATATATATTATTTCATTACATTCATGTCTCATCCACGTTCTGCATCAGGCTGAACCTATAACCACCTGGAGAGACATGAAAATTAGGCTAAGGAGTAAGTATGTCCCTATATCTTATAAACAGAAGCTCCTAGATCAGTGGCAAAGGTTAAGTCAAGGTAATAGACCCGTTTTAGATTACATTGCAAGATTTGACGAGTTTGTCATGAGATGCCACATAGTCAAGTTTGAGGAAGTAACTCTATCGAGATTTTGGGCTGGTCTGAGAGAGGACATCCAGAGGGAACTATATTTCAGAGAGGTCAATGGCTTAGAGCAAGCTTACCAGCTTGCTAGGAATGCTGAGAGATTTCAAAGAGGACCCATGTCTACTAGAACTAGTACACCACCTCAGAGACCAGGATATAGTCAAGTTTATCCTAGCATACCCAATCCTAGCATCCCAGTGGCTAGATCATGTGCCAAGGGTAAGGCACCAGAAACCCAAAGGACCCCTATTCTCAAAACAGTGTGCTTTAGGTGTCAGAAGGTAGGACATTTTGCTAGTAAGTGCCCCACTATGTCTCTACACATAGGTGAATTAGGAGAAGAGGACCAAGAACCCAGTGAGGATTGTAATGAAGAGACTTATGAGGCTGAACCAAGTCTTGTAGATGAGTATGAGGAAGAAGAGATGCCCATAGAGCCTGACCTATTAGGAGTGGTGAGATGCATCCTATCCCAAACCAAGATTCAAGAAGACTAGCGTAGGACTAACATCCTATAGACTTTTGTCAAACTAGGGGATAAGGCTTGCAAGATCATAATTGATAGTGGGAGTTGTGTTAACGCCATCTCAACTAATGCAGTTAAAACCTTAGGCTTAGCACCGGTTCCCCACCTCAACCCCTATAAGGTGTCTTGGATAGATTCAACCTCCATACCCATTAAGTCTATATGCCAATCCAAATCCAATTCTAATCTTATCAGGAAAGGGTGTGGTGCGATGTATTACCTATGGGAGTGAGTAGCATTATTCTAGGCAGACCATGGCTTTTCGATCATGATGCTACTTTGTTCGAAAAATCTAATTCATGTTCATTCACCAACCATGGGAAGAAAATTGTGGTTTACCCTACCCCACCTAAGGACCCCACCAAGAGAGGATCTAGCAGCCTTAAGGAAAAGAAGCCTGGATTGAACCTAATTAATGATAAGGAATTAGAGCAAGAGATCAAGAGAGGTTCAGCCATCTGGATGTTGACTGTTAGGAAGACCTAGGATCCAACCCCAGTAGAGCACCATCAAGAGGTTAGGAAAGTCTTAGATGAGTTCAAAGTGTTTTCCCTAAAGATTTACCAAACCACCTTCCACCTCTTAGGGACATTCAGCATGCCATAGACTTAGTGTTGGGTTTCTTGTGCATGCCTAAGAGTGCAGTGGAAGCGCATAGATTTCATAAATTTCTTAATGAGATCTATTTACATGAAACCCTTAATAGCCAAGATCTCCTTAATGGTAACAATCAAATGAATAAATAGTAAATATAGGATAAGAAGAATACCTGTAACGCTAAATCCAATATGTTGGAATATCTACAAGGTACCCAAGTGTTCACCCTCCAATGTTGATCCACACAGGAACTGGGTTCAAGACTCTAACTCCTTCAAAACTTTGATCCTTGATGCTTAATCCTTCTAAAGGATTTGATTGGCTTTCTTTCTTTCCCTTCTAATTTTCTTTCTCTTACAAAAAACCCTTCAAAGCCTCTTATCCTAAAAAAGACCTCCTTGTCCTGGTTTAGGTCTTGTCCTAAAGAAGACCTCCTTGTCCTAGTTTAGGTCTTGTCCTGAAGAAGACCTCCTTGTCTTGGTTTAGGATAAGACAACCTTTTGTCTTGAAGAAGACTTCCTTGTCTTGGTTTAGGATAAGACATATAAGAGAAATAATATAAGAAAGAGAGGGAATTGATTTCTCTTCGGATGGATTCATGTATATTTTTGAACCCAATATACACTCCTATTTATAAGAGACGGAGGGATGCATCACCAAGGGATGCAACGCATCCACATGGCTTATCATGATGAGGCATGTCCCAAGGGTAGCGCCTCATCATGATGAGGCGTGTCCCAAGGGTAGTGCCTCATCATGATGAGGCGCTAAGGGGAGGGGCGCATCTAAGAGAGCGGAAAGATGTATCCGCTCGCCTTATCCATGCGCTATCAGCCTTCTCACGCTGATAACCTCACCCCACACTTATTTCATGATAATCCAATGGTCCAGATTAAGACACCATCCAATGGTCCAAAAGCAAGGCGCCATCACCCATGGTCCAGATTCAGGCACCAACTAATGGTCCAGATTCAGGCAACAACCAATGGTCCAGGTCCTTCATCCAGGGAGCCATCCAATGGTCCAGATCGAGCCGCTGACCAATGGTCCAGATCCATTATTCAAAGAGCCATCCAATGGTCCAAATAAAGCCAATTGGGTTTCAACTCTTGGCCAACCCATATTAGGTTATGATCCAATCATATTAGATTAACCTAATACAAGAATCAGATTCGAATCTAATTCGAATCAGGAGCTAGGGTTTGCAACATGTGCTAGCATGTTTATCCTGCAAACATGATCTAATCCAATTAGACCCTTGATCAGTTCCTTTTATGTGTGACCCATTGGGCTCCACATCTAGCCAACAGTAGGTGTGGATGCAAGTTGACCTATCATGATTAGAACATTTCTAATCCTTATAGGTCCAATCAGTGCGATCCCAAACTTGACAATTAGAACCCTTTCTAATTGTTGATCAAATTAAACTCTTTAATTCAATCAAACCTACAAGACAAGATTGACATCTAGCAATGTATCATGTCTATCTGGAAGATATGAAATTTGGTGGATATACCAAATATACCCTTCAGTGGCAAGTTACCATGCAATTCAATCCTTCAATCATACTGCATCCTGAATAAGTATATGAGTATGGATTAATGTCAAACTTAATTACTTATTCATGTCTCTCTTAATCTTCTAATGATAATTCAATTAATGAAACATTAGAAACTCTTTCTAATTTTTCATTCTGCTTTGATCAAAGACTTCCTAAATCATCATAAGATTAGAGCAAGTAGGATGTGGTCTTCCCTTACTAGAAGTGATTGATTCCTTGTTGATCTACTCACAATCTTCATACACAATCCACCATATCCAGAATACCTCGTACACAACTTAATGTCGTGAATGAGTGTAAACCAAAACATGGATTCATGTGCATAAGATACTATGGTGATCTCAGGTCTAAGGATCACTTGCACAACTCCCACTTAAAGAATCATCTTTTGATAAATAAGTAAGTATCCATAAGATGTTCTCTTGGTAGGTCAATTTAGTAAACTCATTCCTCTAATGAGCACCCACATCTTTGTATTAGTGTCTCACACAAGTGATTGTGAGATCAATCACCCTCTGCATCGAGCATACATAAGATGTGCCAGTCTTTCCGATAACATTGATCCCCGACTTAATGTACCAATGACTGGGAATGTTTTAGATTAGGGTTTTAGGGTTTTAGGTATCACTGGCATGATCTCATCATAGCCCTAAAACCATTGCCCTAATCTATGGGGTTCATCATAATTATAAAAAGCAGCAAATGATGAAACATAATTCCTTCTATTTATAACCAAAATGTCATGTATATGATTTGGAAGAATAAAAGAGACCCTATCACAATACAGATTATGATTGGCTTTTAGGGCATAACTCTTTCATTCTCCCACTTGCACTAAAGCCAATCGCTCTCATACTTTAACCCCATACAATTGAGGTAGCGATCAAATTGCTGCTAGGTGAAGCTTTAATGAATGGGTCTGCTATATTGTTCTTTGTATCTACTCATTCAATCTTGATGTCTTTCCTTTCAACAATCTCATGAACGAGGTGAAAGTGTCTTAGAATGTGCTTAGATCTATGATGAGACCTTGGTTCCTTTGCTTGTGCAATAGCTCCAGTGTTATCACAATAAACTGGTACTAGTTCAGCAATCTTAGGAACCACACCCAACTCTATGATAAACTTTTTCATTCAAACAGCTTCGTTAGCCGCTTCACTTATAGCAATGTACTTTGGCTCAGTAACTGAGTCAGCTACAGTCTGTTGCTTGAAACTCTTTCAGCTCACTACTCTATCATTCAGAGTAAAGATATATCCTGAAATGGACTTGCTATCATCTGGATCTGATTGAAAACTAGAATCCGAATAACTTTCTAGTTTTAATTATGATCCTCCATATACTAGAAAAACATCTTTAGTTCTTTTCAAGTACTTAAAAATACTTTTCAATGTTTTCCAATGATCCTCCCCTGGATCAACCTGAAACTACTTGTTATGCTCAAGGCATAAGCAATGTTAGGCCTGATACATAGCATAGCATACATTATCGACCGTACTGCCGATGCATATGAATAGTATTCATTCTATTCCTCTCTTTAGGCATCTTAGGAGACATCTTCTTAGAGAGATATATGCCATGACCTATGGGTAAGTAACCTCTTTTACTCCCATCCATGCTGAATCTTTTCAGCACTTTATCTATGTACCTTAATTTGGATAAGCCTAGTATCCTTTTAGATCTATCCCTATAAATCTTTATACCCAGTATATAGGATTCTTCACCCAAGTCTTTCATGGAAAACATTTTTGATAGCCAAGTCTTGACCGATTGCAACATTGGAACATCATTTTCAATGAGAAGTATGTCATCTACATATAATACTAAGAAGACAATAGCACTCCCACTTGTCTTCTTATACACGCAAGGTTCATCCATATTTTTGATAAAGCCAAACTCTTTGACTGCCATATCAAAATGGATATTCCAACTCCTCGATACTTGCTTTAAGCCATAAATGGATTTCTTAAGCTTGCATACTTGATTTGTTCTCCCACTTGAGACAAATCCTTCTGGTTGAGTCATATAAACCTCTTCCTCAAGATGACCATTAAAGAAAACGGTTTTGACATCCATCTACCAGATTTCATAATCATAATATGCAGCTATTGCAAGCATAATCCGAATAGACTTGAGCATAGCTACTGGTGAAAAAGTTTCATCATAGTCAATTCTTTGTTTTTGTCTGAAACCTTTTGCCACAGTCTGGCCTTATATGTATCTACTTGGCCATCAGCTCCAATCTTTTTCTTATATACCCATTTGTAACCTATAGGGCTTACACCCTCAGGTGCATCTACCAAAGTCCACACTTGGTTGGTATACATAGAATCTATTTCAAATTTCATGGCCTCCAGCCATTTATCAGAGTCCCTACTCATGACAACTTTCGAATAGGTCAGTAGATGATCGTTCTCAATAATGTGGGCTTCATCATTCTTTATGATAAACCCATATCTCTCAGGTGCTCTTCGCACTCTATCTAACCTTTGGAAAGGATATGTGTGTTGTGGTTGTACCTTATCTATGGGTACATCTGGTTGAGGAATATCATTTGTCTCAATTTGTAGGTCATAAACTTCTTTAAGTTCAATTCTTCTATCCTTGCCCTTTTCAAGGAAAAACTCTTTCTCTATGAAAATAGCATGCCTACCAACAAAAATCTTGTGTTCAGTAGGATTATAGAAGATATATCCTATACTATTTTTAGGTTAACCTACAAATATATATCTATCTGATCTAGCACTTAGCTTATATCCAAAATTTCTTTTGACATAAGCTTGACAGCCCCATATCTTAAGATATTTAAGATTTGGTTTCTTTCCTCTCCATATCTCATATGGAGTGCTAGGTACAGACTTAAAAGGTATCCTATTCAAAATATATGCAATAGTCTCTAGGGCAAATCCCTAGAAGGAAATAGGAAGAGTCGTAAAGCACATCATGGATTGTACCATATCTAATAGAGTACAATTCCACCTTTAGATCAGCCTGAAGGGACTCTCCTTCAGCGCCGAATAGCTTGAAGTCACCTTTATTCAAACATCTAATTTTCTGTAGTCCATGCAATGACTTGCATATGTGGAAACCACAACTGGTATCCAATACCCAAGAATTAGAATTTTGAAGAATTGGCATGTAACACAAACATACCTTTTGATGCAACTCTTGTATCAGGCTTTACAGCTGTAAGTAAACTCTTGCAATTCCTTTTCCAATGGTCTTCTTTGCTACAGTGGAAACAGGTACCGAGTCCAGAGATCTTCTTTCCTTTCCTTTTCTTGATGCTTCTTTTAGGATTTAGCCTCTTCTTAGAACCCTTACTGCCCGACTTTCTTTTAGAGCCCCCATTAACAAGAAGGATCGAACCCTTTCCTTCTTGATGTGGGTTTCAACTGTCTTCAACATATTTAACAGCTCAGGCAAGGAGGTATTTAGCTTGTTCATGTGATAATTCATAACAAATTGAGAGAATAACTCAAAAAGTGATTACAAGATCAAATCCTGACTGAGTTCACTATCTATAGCAAAACCCAATTGACTCAATCGAGTAATCAAGTCTATAATCATAAGAACATGGTCTTGCATGGATGTCCCTTCATTCATTTTAGCATGAAATAATTGCTTAGATATCTCATATCTAGCAGTTCTACTTTGCTCTCCATATAATTCTTTCAAATTAAGAAGTATGGAGTGAGTGTCCATGCTTTCATGTTTCCTTTATAACTCGTTACTCATAGAGGCCAGCATGATACACTTGACAGTCAAACTATCATTTTTCCACATCTATATGTGGCAACCTCCTCTTCAGTAGCATCATCCCTAACTGACGCTAAGTCAGGGGTTTCAAGTATATAGGAAAGTTTCTCTTGTGTGAGAACAATCTTAAGATTCCTCAACCAGTCCACATAATTCAGGCCGGTCAACTTGTTAGCATCTAAGATGCCTCTCAATGATAGTGAAGAAGCCATTTAATACATAAACAAAGAACAAAACTAACATAAACAGACCAATCATGATGACATGTATACAATTAGATAAGAACTTTTATTTAATTGTTACTTTCACTATTTTATCAACTTATCATAGCCCCCTCCTATGATAAATGAGAAAAATGCTAATTTTTCTTAGTGGGGTTGAGATCCTAATTCCTCATTAATGCCTTGTATTACACAACAAACATTCATGAGTTCAAAGGTAGGAAATTTCCCTTTCCAATTGCAACCCATGCAACTCTCAACATAACAACTGCCTCTAAGACACTTACAGCCTTGTGTTACACAACAAACTATAATGTCTTAGTTTAGTCAGATCCTTCATTTCTATATAGTCACATTTGAATAATGTTGCCCTTGTGTTACACAACAAAGCAACACCATCAATCATGCTATAAAGCATTAGATGCACCATGAAAAATTTCATATCAAACCCTAGATTAGGCCTTATGTTACACAATAAACCTACTATAGTTTTTGACTTGAATTTGGCTTAGCATGAAGGAAGACATTTAGTGTTTCAATCATTTAGCATTTCCAATTCAAGGTCTAAATCTATCCAATTAGCCAGGTAAGTGGGAGAGAGGTGGGAGGCCCCCTGTGCTTGCCTTAGACACCAAAAGTTTGGCCAGGTAAGCAACGAACCAAATTATAAACCACGTTATCTTTAGCTTCCCAGAACCACTTTTCTAGACACCAATTGATCAATCAAACCCTAAATGGATTTGCATTATGATTTTATAACACTATGACTAAATATAATTTTATGTGAGGGCTTTTTGGTCTCTTAGCACATTCCATATACTTTGCATTTCTTATGCAAAAAGCAAGCATATCAAGGAATACGAACATGCTTGATCATATCTTATATAAAATTCATATTAAGATATGTGAATATCTTACTGCTATGACATAACAAATTTCTATAGACATATATAGCATTTTAATGAACATGCTTCATATCTAATATTGCTATCAATAGCATTTTAATGAACATGCTTCATATCTAATATTGCTATCACATAGCATTTTAATGAACATGCTTCATATCATGATATCTAATATTGCTATCACATAGCATTTGATGAACATGCTTCATTTATTGCACTAGTTAAGAATGGCTCTGATACCACTGTTGGGTTTCTTGTACATGCCTAAGAGTGCAGTGGAAGCGCATAGATTTCA
This sequence comes from Metroxylon sagu, assembly GCA_017589505.3. Lineage (NCBI taxonomy): Eukaryota > Viridiplantae > Streptophyta > Magnoliopsida > Arecales > Arecaceae > Metroxylon > Metroxylon sagu. The sequence goes on along the minus strand of JACVBY030000574.1, from coordinate 152,894 downwards.
TAAATTTCTTAATGAGATCTATTTACATGAAACCCTTAATAGCCAAGATCTCCTTAATGGTAACAATCAAATGAATAAATAGTAAATATAGGATAAGAAAGAATACCTATAATGCTAAATCCAATATGTTGGAATATCTATAAGGTACCCAAGTGTTTATCCTCCAACATTGATCCACACAGGAACTGGGTTCAAGACTCTAACTCCTTCAAAACTTTGATCCTTGATGCTTAATCCTTCCAAAGGATTTGATTGGCTTGATTTCTTTCCCTTCTAATTTTCTTTCTCTTACAAAAAACCCTTCAAAGCCTCTTGTCCTAAAGAAGACCTCCTTGTCCTGGTTTAGGCCTTGTCCTGAAGAAGACCTCCTTGTCTTGGTTTAGGACAAGACAGCCTCTTGTCCTGAAGAAGACTTCCTTGTCTTGGTTTAGGACAAGACATATAAGAGAAATAAAATAAGAAAGAGAGGGAATTGATTTCTCTTCGGATGGATTCATGTATATTTTTGAACCCGAGATGCACTCCTATTTATAAGAGGCGGAGGGATGCATCACCAAGGGATGCATCGCATCCACACAGCTTATCATGATGAGGCGTGTCCCAAGGGTAGCGCCACATAATGATGAGGCGCTAAGGGTAGGGGTGCATCTAAGAGAGCAAAAAAATGTATCCGCTCGCCTTATCCATGCGCTATCAGCCTTCTCATGCTGATAACCTCACCCCACACTTATTTCATGATAATCCAATGGTCCAGATTAAGACACCATCCAATGGTTCAAAAGCAAGGCGCCATCACCCATGGTCCAGATTTAGGCACCAACTAATGGTCCAGATTCAGGCATCAACTAATGGTCCAGATTTAGGCAACAACCAATGGTTCAGGTCCTTCATCCAGGGAGCCATCCAATGGTCCAGATCGAGCCGCTGACCAATGGTCCAGATCCATTATTCAAAGAGCCATCCAATGGTCCAAATAAAGCCAATTGGGTTTCAACTCTTGGCCAACCCACATTAGGTTATGATCCAATCATATTAGATTAACCTAATACAAGAATCAGATTCGAATCTAATTCGAATCAGGAGCTAGGGTTTGCAACATGTGCTAGCATGTTTATCTTGCAAACATGATCTAATCCAATTAGACCCTTGATCAGTTCCTTTTGTGTGTGACCCATTGAGTTCCACATCTAGCCAGCAGTAGGTGTGGGTGCAAGTTGACCTATCATGATTAGAACATTTCTAATCCTTATAGGTCCAATCAGTGCAATCCCGAACTTGACAATTAGAACCCTTTCTAATTGTTGATCAAATTAAACTCTTTAATTCAATCAAACTTACAAGACAAGATTGACGTCGAGCAATGTATCATGTCTACCCAGAAGATATGAAATTTGGTAGATATACCAAACATACCCTTCAGTGGCAAGTTACCGTGCAATTTAATCCTTCAATCATACTGCATCCTGAATAAGTATATGAGTATGGATTAATGTCAAACTTAATTACTTATTCATGTCTCTCTTAATCTTCTAATGATAATTCAATTAATGAAACATTAGAAACTCTTTCTAATTTTTCATTCTGCTTTGATCAAAGACTTCCTGAATCATCATAAGATTAGAGCAAGTAGGATGTGGTCTTCTCTTACTAGAAGTGATTGATTCCTTGTTGATCTACTCACAATCTTCATACACAATTCACCATATCCAAAATACCTCATACACAACTTAATGTCGTAAATGAGTGTAAACCAAAACATGGATTCATGTGCATAAGATACTATGGTGATCTCAGGTCTAAGGATCACTTGCACAACTTCTGCTTAGAGAATCATCTTTTGATAAATAAGTATCCATAAGATGTTCTCTTGGTAGGTCAATTCAGTGAACTCATTTCTCTAATGAGCACCCACATCTTTGTGTTAATGTCTCACACAAGTGATTGTGAGATCAATCACCCTCTGCATCGAGCATACATAAGATGTGCCAGTCTTTCCGATAATATTAATCCCTGACTTAATGTACCAACAACTGGGAATGTTTTAGATTAGGATTTTAGGGTTTTAGGTCTAACTGGCATGATCTCATCATAGCCCTAAAACCATTGCCCTAATCTATGGGGTTCATCATAATTATAAAAAGCAGCAAATGATGAAACATAATTCCTTCTATTTATAACCAAAATGTCATGTATATGATTTGGAAGAATAAAAGAGACCCTATCACAATATAGATTATGATTGGCTTTTAGGGCATAACTCTTTCACTTAGTCCCTGGAGCAACCTTACCGAATTTGCCCCACTATAGGATGAAACTATCAGAACATTTAGAATTGCAAAAGCAAGTTAGCGAGCTGTTGAGGAAATGGTTTATTAGAGAGAGTTTGAGTCCTTGTGCTGTTCCAGCCCTATTAACCCCTAAGAAAGATGGCACATCGAGGATGTGTGTAGACAGTCGAGCCATCAACAAAATCACCATCAAGTGTAGGTTTCCCATACCCCGATTAGATGACATGTTAGACATGATGGCAGGTGTAACCATATTTTCAAAGATTGACCTTAAGAGTGGTTACCACCAGGTTAGGATTAGACCCGGGGATGAGTGGAAGACTACATTCAAGACTAAGGATGGTCTATATGAATGGGTAGTCATGCCTTTTGGATTGCCAATGCCCCTAGTACATTTATGAGGATCATGACTCAAGCCCTTAGGATGTTCATAGGTAAATTTGTTGTAGTCTATTTCGATGACATCCTGATTTATAGTAAAACCAGGGAAGACCATTTAGATCACCTTAGACAAGTCTGCCAAATCCTTAGGAAGGATAGCCTCTTTGCTAAACTCAAGAAATGCGAATTCATGACCCGTAGAGTTATCGTCTTAGGATTTGTGGTTACCCCTGATGGAGTGTTAGCTGACCCTGAAAAGATCCGATCCATAGTTGAGTGGCCAGTGCCCACTAGCGTTCATAAAGTTCGTAGCTTCCATGGCCTAGCTACCTTCTATAGGAGATTTATTAGAGGGTTTAGTACGATAGTAGCACCCATTACAGACTGTATTAGGAAGGGATAATTTGAATGGACCAGAGCTACCAATAGAGCCTTCCTAGAGCTTAAGGATAAGATGACTCAGGTGCCTATTTTGAGGTTGCCTGATTTTTCCAAGGTGTTTGAGGTTGCATGTGATGCCTCAGGTGTAGGAATAGGAGGAGTCCTAAGCCAAGAGAACGACCCTGTAGCATTCTTTAGTGAGAAGCTGAATGATGCTAAGCTTAGGTACTCTACCTATGACAAAGAGTTTTATGCGGTAGTACAAGCTTTAAGGTACTGGAGACACTACTTACTGCCGTAAGAATTTGTACTGTTTTCTGACCATGAGGCACTTAGATTCCTTAATTCCCAAAAGAAGCTGAACCCTAGGTACGCAAAGTGGGTAGAATACATTCAGGCCTACACATTTGTGTTGAAGCATAGAGCCAAAACTAAGAATAAGGTAGCCGATGCCCTTAGTCGTCAATCCCTGCTCTTAAATACCGTTAGGACTGAAGTTTTAGGGTTTGAGCAAATCAAGGAGGAATATGAGTCATGCCCAGATTTTAAGGAGATTTATTAGACTTTGACCCAAGGACCATCTAGCAAGTTTAGTGAGTACACCCTCTTAGATGGTTATCTATTTTGAAACAATAGGCTGTGCATCCCTAGAGCATCCTTAAGAGAATTTTTAGTTTGGGAGACCCATGCGGGAGGATTAGCTGGTCACTTTGGTAAGGATAAGATAATTTTAGCGGTAGAAGGCCAGTTCTTTTGGCCCAGCCTTAAGAGGGATGTAGCTCAGATAGTGGCTAGGTGTAGAACGTGCGCTGTTGCAAAATAGAAGAAATAAAATACTGGCTTATATACCCCTCTGCCCATCCTGATCGCCCCTGGCAAGACTTGAGCATGGACTTCGTGTTAGGACTACCTAAGACCCAAAGGAAACATGATTCGATTTGTGTAGTGGTCGATAGGTTCTCTAAGATGGCCCATTTCTTGCCCTGTTCCCAAACTTTTGATGCATCTAAGGTAGCCCAACTGTTCTTTGATGAGGTAGTTAGACTCCATGGCTTACCTAAGACTATAGTTTCTGATAGGGATGTCCGGTTCACCAGTTACTTTTGGAAGACCCTCTAGCATAAGTTAGGGACCAAGTTGAATTTTTTCACCTCTTATCACCCCCAGACCGATGGCCAAACCGAGGTAGTGAATCGTAGCCTGGGAAATTTACTGAGATGCCTTGTAGGTGAGAACACAAGAAATTGGGATTTACTGTTACCTAGAGCAGAGTTCGCCTACAACTGTTCGATCAATCGGTCCACTGGCAAGAGCCCTTTTAAAATTGTCCATGGGTACAAGCCCAAAAAACCACTTGACTAATCCCACTTCCTGTTCACATACGAGTCTCCAAGTCTGCAGAGTCCTTTGCACAGCATGTTCAAAATTTGCATAAGGAAATTAGCGACATGATTAATCTAAGTAATGAGACATATAAAAGGTTGGCTAATTCCAAAAGACGAATCAAAGAGTTTGTTAAGGGAGACTATGTCATGATTAGGTTAAGGCCTGAACGGTTTCCTCCTGGAACCGTTAGAAAGTTATGTGCTCATGGAGTTGGTCCTTTTAGGGTGATAAAGAAAGTAGGATCCAATGCCTATGTACTAGAGTTACCTTCTAAGTTAGGCATTAGCTCTACTTTCAATATTTCAAACCTTGTTGAGTATAGGGAGCCAACGATGATACCCAGTGAGCCGTTTGGACCTGACCCTTCCTTTAAGAGCAAACCCATCCTTAAGTGTCCACCTATTAATTGGCCTGAGAGGAAGGATAGGATTGAGAGAATTCTGGATGACCAAGCTGTCATGACTCGCAATAAAGGTTACCAAAGATATTTGGTTCGTTGGCAAGGTCGGTCAGAATCAGAGGACTCGTGGATTACCCGGGAAGATCTGCAACACATAGACCTAGACCTCCTAGAGAAGTACCAAAGTCAAATTGCCCCTTACTCGATGGGGTCGAGTACCTTCCAGCTTGGGAGGATTGGTGTAGGCACTAGATTGGGACAGAGGTTTTAAGGTTCCTTATGGATCTCTGATTTATGAGAGTCCTTTTCTTTATTCTTAGAGTCCTTGTCGAGTCCAGTTGTGTTAGTTAGCTTGGTTCATTATTGGAATCTAGGAGTTGGTCAAGTGTCAAGTGTTATTTTCTTTCATTGAGTCCTATAATAAGTCAAGAGAAGGTTCACCTTGAAGGCCCAAGAGAAGTCCCAAGAGAAGACCCATCAACCATGCAATGACACATGTCTTGGACCACTCCAGGACACATGGCATCACTAGAGAAGAGCAAGGAGTCAGCCCACATCAATTTAGGAAGGAATCTAGGTGCTAATACCCTCCTTCCTTATTTCTTCATGCTGCCCACCCTTATATGGAAGCTTTTGGGGGCCCATTGACTTTTACACTTATCATGTGATCCCCTGGCAAGCATCTATGGAAGAAATTAGCTGCCCTCTCTCTAATTGGAAGATCTTCATGCACCCTAGATGGAAGAAGGTTGCCGCCCAGTCAAAGATAGCAGGAGGAATCAAGGGGCGCCCACTCTTTCCCTCTCTCAAGTGGTCCCCCTCCTCTACAAGCTTAAAAATTGCAGCCACTCTTTTTTTTTGGCCATCCCAGATGAAGCATGCAGAGATCCCTACCTCTCCAAGAAGAATCACATGCCATACATTACAATCCATGTCAATAATGTACTTAAAATGAATGATTTAACTTGTATTGACATGAAAGGGTTATAAAAAGACCTTTCCCTTGTAAAAAAAAAAAAAGACCATTAATAAGAAAATTCTGAAGTTTTTTTTTTTTCATTGCTGTGAAGGCTCTGGTACTCCAGGAAGGAGTTAGTGTGAAGCCCTTAGTGTTTCCTTTCATCTTCTCTAACCTCCCCCAAACCCAAACCCTAGCTGCCCCCCTCCAGAAACCCTAAAACAATCCTGCCACCAACCATAGGCCCCCATCTCCTCTTGCTACACTTTGCAGCCCATCGAACCTCCTCCTCACTATTGCACGCCCTCCAGAGCAACCCTGACCAGTGAGTCTTTGATCTGGAAGTCCACCTTTCAGGGGTTCCAGCTGTCGAAATCAAATCAGCCCCAAAGGGATCACGAGCCAAAGAGGAAGTTGCCCTTGCCTCCAGAATCGAGATCAGGATACCTTCCAGCGAAATTTAGCCTCGTCATCCAGATTTCGATCTCTAGCTGAGAAATCTCATCGACAGCCTTTCAAGAGAATCATCGTTTGGTAAGTTACCATCCCTTCCCTCTTAAGTCCTGATTTAATGAAAGAATAGAGAATGTTCTAACCGGAAGTTTCTCAACTTCCATGATCTTGACTGTCTTAGTTATCTTAAAAGTTCTATCTCTCGTATTGTTGCTTTCATGCCTGTCTAGTCCGTCTAGTCTAGCTCAGTTTTTTCTCTGAGAGTTCTTTTTTTTTGGATCATTAGCCAACTGAATTTTAGTTCAAAATCATAATTAATCTGCTAAATCCCAGCATCCTCTTTACCTGCATCATGCTGCATCAGTCATCATGATTGGTCTGCTTATGTTAGTTTAGTTCTTTGTTTATGTAGAATTAAATCTGTATTAAATGGCTTCTTCACTACCACTAAGAGGCATATTAGATGCCAACAAGTTGACCAGTCTGAATTATGTGGACTAGTTGAGGAACCTTAAGATTATTCTCACACAAGAGAAACTTTCCTATATACTTAAAACCCCTGACCTAGCGTCAGCTAGGATGATGCTACTAAAAATGAGGTTGCCACATACAGAATGTGAAAAAATGATAGTTTGACTGTTAAGTGTATCATGCTGGCCTCTATGAGTAATGAGTTACAAAGGCAACATGAAAGCGTGGACACTCACTCCATACTTCTTAATTTGAAGGAATTATATGGAGAACAAAGTAGGACTGTTAGATATGAGATATCTAAGTAGTTGTTCCATGCTAGAACAAATGAAGGGACATCCGTGCAAGACCATGTTCTTATGGTTATAAACTTGATCACTCAATTGAGTCAACTGGATTTTGTTATGGATAGTGAACTCAGTCAGGATTTGATCCTGCAATCACTTCCTGAGTCATTCTCTTAATTTGTCGTGAATTATCACATGAACAAGTAAATACCTCCTTGTCTGAGCTATTAAATATGTTGAAGACAGCTAAAACCCACATCAAGAAGGAAAAGGGTATGATCCTTCTTGTTGGTGGGGCTCTAAAAGAAAGTCAGATAGTAAGGGTTCTAAGAAGAGGCTGAAACCTAAATGAAGCATCAAGAAAAGGAAAGGAAAGAAGATCTTTGGACCCAGTACCTGTTTCCACTATGGCAAGGAAGGCCATTGGAAAAGGAATTGCAAGAGTTTTCTTGCAATTATGAAGCCTGATGCAAGAGTTGCATCAAAAGATATGTTTGTGTTACATGCCAACTTGTCATTAAATTCTTCAAATTCTAATTCTTCGGTATTGAATAGCGATTATGGTTCTCACATATGCAAGTCATTATATGGACTACAAAAAATTAGAAGTTTGAAGAAAGGTGACTTCGAGCTGTTCGGTGCTGGAGGAGATTCCCTTCAGGCTGATCCAAAGGAGGAATCATACTTTATTAGATATGGTACGATCCATGATGTGCTTTATGGATCTTCCTATTTCCTTTTAGGTATTTGCCTTAAAGACTGCTACATATATTTTGAATAGGGTACCTTCTAAGTCTGTACCTAGCACTCCATATGAGATATGGAGAGGAAAGAAGCCAAATCTTAAGATCTTAAGATATGGGGCTGTCAAGCTTATGTGAAAAGAAATTTTGGACATAAGCTAAGTGCTAGATCAGATAAGTATATATTTGTAGATTACCCTAAAAATAATATAGGATATATCTTCTATAATCCTACTGAACACAAGATTTTTGTTAGTAGGCATGTTATTTTCATGAAGAAAGAGTTTTTCCTTGAAAAGGGCAAGGATAGAAGAATTGAACTTAAAGAAGTTCGTGACCTACAAATTGAGACAAATGATATTCCTTAACCATATGTACCCATAGATGAGGTACAACCACAACACATATCTCCTTTCTGAAGGTTAGATAGAATGATGAAACCCACATCATTGAGAACGATGATCCCCACATCATTGAGAATGATGATCCACTGACCTATTCGGAAGCTGTCATGAGTAGGGACTCTAACAAATGGCTAGAGGCCATGAAATCCGAAATAGATTTTATGTATACCAAGCAAGTGTGGACTTTGATTGATGCACCTGAGGGTGTAACCCCTATAGGTTGCAAATGGGTATATAAGAAAAAGATTAGAGCTAATGGCCAAGTGGATACATATAAGGCTAGGCCAGTGGCAAAAAGTTTTAGACAAAAACAAGGAATTGACTATGATGAAACTTTTTCACCAGTAGCTATGCTTAAGTCTATTCTTATTATGCTTGCAATAGCTGCATATTATGATTATGAAATATGGCAGATGGATGTCAAAATCACATTCCTTAATGGTTATCTTAAGGAAGAGGTTTATATGACTCAGCCAGAAGGATTTGTCTCAAGTGGGAGAACAAATCAAGTATGCAGGCTTAAGAAATCCATTTATGGATTAAAGCAAGTATCGAGGAGTTAGAATATCCATTTTGATATGACAGTCAAAGAGTTTGGCTTTATCAAAAATGTGGATGAACCTTGTGTGTATAAGAAGACAAGTGGGAATGCTATTGTCTTCTTAGTATTGTATATAGATGACATACTTCTCATTAGAAATGATGTTCCAATGTTGCAATTGGTCAACTCTTTAAAAGAGTTCTCATGCTACTCTTCTTCTTTCAAGTGTAACGGATCGGATCGAACAATCACGGCCCAGAGTGCTCATTGAGCCTTGGCTATCAAAATGGTTTTTCATGAAAGACTTGGGAGAAGAATCCTATATACTGGGTATAAAGATCTATAGGGATAGATCTAAAAGGATGCTAGGCTTATCCCAGTCAAGGTACATAGATAAAGTACTGAAAAGATTTAGTATGGATGGAAGTAAAAGAGGTTACTTACCCATAAGTCATGGTATACATCTCTCTAAGAAGATGTCTCCTAATCCACCTGAAGAGAGGAATAGAATGAGTACTATTCCATATGCATCGCAGTAGGGTCAATAATGTATGCTATGCTATGTACTAGGCCTGACGTTGCTTATGCCTTGGGCATAACAAGAAGGTTTCAAGCTGATCTAGGAGAGGATCATTGAAAAACAGTGAAAAGCATTCTTAAGTACTTGAGAAGGACTAAAGATATTTTTCTAGTATATGGAGGATCAGAATTAAAACTAGAAGGTTATTCATATTCTAGTTTTTAGTCAGATCCAGATGATAGCAAGTCCATTTCAGGATATGTCTTTACTCTGAATGGTGGAGCAGTGAGCTGGAAGAGTTCCGAGCAGCAAACTGTAGCTGACTCAGTTATTGAGGCAGAGTACATTGCTGTAAGTGAAGTAGCTAAGGAAGCTGTCTAGATGAAGAAGTTCATCACAGAGTTGGGTGTGGTACCTGAGATTGCTGAACCAGTACCAGTTTATTATGATAACACTGAAGCTGTTGCACAAGCAAAGGAACCAAGGTCTCATCATAGATCCAAGCATATTCTAAGACACTTCCACCTTGTTCATGAGATTGTTGAAAGGAAAGACATCAAGATTGAACGAGTAGATACAAAGAACAATCTAGTAGACCCATTCACTAAAGCTTTACCTCAGCAACAGTTTGATCACCACTTCGATTGCATGGGGTTAAAGTATAAGACAATTAGCTTTAGTGCAAGAGGGAGAATGAAAGAGTTGTGCCCTAAAAGCCAATCGTAATATGTATTGTGATAGGGTTTCTTTTGTTCTTTCAAATCATGTTCATGACATTTTGGTTATAAATAAAAGGCATTATGTTTCATCATTTGCTACTTCTTATAATTATGATGAACCCCATAGATTAGGGCAATGGTTTTAGGGCTATGATGAGATCATACCAGTGAGACCTAAAACCCTAAAACCCTAATCTAAAACATTCGTAGTCGTTGGTACATTGAGTCAAGGATCAATGTTACAGGAAAGACTGTCACATCTTATGTATACTCGATGCAGAGGATGATTGATCTCACAATCACTTGTGTGAGACACTAATACAAAGATGTGGGTGCTCATTAGAGGAATGAGTTCACTGAATTGACCTACCAAGAGGATATTTTATGGCTGCTTACTTATTTATCAAAAGATGATTCTCTAAGTGGGAGTTGTGCAAGTGATCCTTAGACTTAAGATCACCATAGTATCTTATGCATATGAATCCATGTTTTGGTTTACACTCATTCATGACATTAAGTCGTATACGAGGTATTTTGGATATAGTGGATTGTGTATGAAGATTGTGAGTAGATCAATAAGGAATCAATCACTTCTAGTAAAAGAAGACTACATCCTATTTGCTCTAATCTTATGATGATTCAAGAAGTCTTTGATCAAAGCAGAATGAAAAATTAGAAAGATTTCTAATGTTTTATTAATTGAATTATCATTAGAAGATTAAGAGAGACATGAATAAGTAATTGAGTTTGGCATTGATCCATACTTATATACTTATTCGAGATATAGTATGATTGAAGGATTGAATTACACGGTAACTTGCCACTGAAGGGTATGTTTGATATATCCACCAAATTTCATATCTTTCAGGTAGGCATGATACGTTGCTAGACGTCAATCTTGTCTTGTAGGTTTGATTGAATTAAAGAGTTTAATTTGATCAACAATTAGAAAGGGTTCTAATTATCAAGTTTGGAATCGCACTGATTGGACTTATAAGGATTAGAAATGTTCTAATAATGATAGGTCAACTTGCACCCATACCTACTGCTGGCTAGATACGGAACCCAATGGGTCACATACAAAAAGAACTGATCAAGGGTCTAATTGGATTAGATCATATTTGCAGGATAGACATGCTAGCACATATTGTAAACCCTAGCTCCTGATTAGAATTGGATTCGAATCTGATTCTTGTATTAGGTTAATCTAATATGATTAGATCATGACCTAATGTGGGTTGGCCAAGAGTTGGAACTCAATTGGCTTTATTTGGACCATTGGATGGCTCTTTGAATAATGGATCTGGACCATTGGTCAGTGGCTTGATTTGAACCATTGGATGGCTTCCTGGATGAAGGATCTGGACCATTGGTTGTTGCCTGAATCTGGACCATTAGTTGGCGCCTGAATCTAGACCATTGATTGGTGCCTAAATCTGGACCATTAGATGGTGCCTTAATCTGGACCATTGGATTATCATAAAATAAGTGTGGGGTGAGGTTATCAGCATGAGAAGGCCGATAGTGCATGGATAAGGTGGATAATTTTTTGAGCTTATTTGCTCTCTTTGAGATGCGCCCCTCCCCTTAGCGCCTTATCATGATGAGGCACTACCCTTGGGACACGCCTCATCATTATAGGGCGTGTGGATGGGATGCATTCCTTGGTAATACATCCCTCCACCTCTTATAAATAGGAGTGCGTCGGCGGGTTCAAATATATACAAGAATCCATCCGAAGAGAAATCAATCCCCTCTCTTTCTTATTTTATTTCTCTTATATGTCTTATCCTAAACCAAGACAAGGAGGTCTTCTTTAGGATAAGAGGTTGTCTTGTCCTAAACCAAGACAAGGAGGTCTTCTTCAGGATAAGACTTAAACTAGGACAAGGAGGTCTTCTTTAGGACAAGAGGCTTTGAAGAGTTTTTTTTTTTTTTTGTAAAAGAAAGAAAATTAGAAGGGAAAGAAAGCAAGCCAATCAAATCATTTAGAAGGATTAAGCATCAAGGATTAAATTTTTGAAGGAGCTAGAGCCTTGAACTCAGTTCCTGTGTGGATCAACATTGGAGGGTGACCACTTGGGCACCTTGTGGGTATTCCAACATATTGGATTTAGCATTACAGGTACTCTTCTTATCCTACATTTACTATTTATTCATTTGATTATTACCATTAAGGAGATTATGGCTATTAAGTGTTTCATATAAATAGATCTCATTAAGAAATTTATGAAATCTATGCGCTTCCACTGCACTCTTAGGTATGCACAAGAAACCCTAACAGTTGATTATGTCAATAGCCAAAGGGTGAGGTTTGAGCATCCCTCAAAGGCTAATACCTCAAAATCCTGCTAAGCCCCAACTTCCCCATGCAAAAAGGAAAATTCTCAAGCTTTTTTTTTTTTTTTTTCCTTTCTCTCTTCTGGTATTTTGAGCCTTATGGCTGTTGTACAAGTTTTGTTTGCTTATCTTACAAAATACAAAATGTAGCCTTGATAAAGAGAAGAAAAAGAAGAAGAAAATAAGAAAAGAAAAAGAAAAGAAGAGGAAGAGATAAAAATAAAAAAATAAAAGAAGAAAGCAAAGTGAAAGAAAAAAAACAGAGTATAGAGTAGTGGGTGTCATTGCTAATGCATCAAAGGAGAAATTGGTTAATGGTGTGCAGCATCATTTTCTTTCTCAGCAATTGGATGAGATGCATATTATTGTAAGTTATTAAATTTAATAAATGGAGCATTGCTTCGAAGTTAAATTTAGCCTCAATGGAGTATTGCTCTAAAATCAAGTGCATCTACATAGAACATTACTCTAAAGTCTCTAATGAAGTTTTACTCCATCTCTTTCAAAAGTATTGCTCCTTCTAATGATTTTCTAGAGCATTGCTCTACCTATGCCAAGAGTATCACTCCAACCAATATTGGTAGAATTGCTTCTCTTAATGAAAGTATTGCTTCATTTAAAATATTGCTCAAAATAAGCTAAAAAGTTGTTATAGTCTGTAGCAATCTTTAACCTATAGACCAAACATCAAACTGGTATCTAAATCATAATTCTTCATGTGGAGTATTTTTCCAAGTCCCTAATGAAGCTTTGCTCTATCTCTTCTAAGAACATTGCTCCTTTTAATGATTTTTTGGAGTATTACTCCATTTATGTTAGAAGCATTGCTCCACCAATATTGGGACTATTATTCCTCTCAATTGAAGCATTACTTCCTTTAAAAGATTGCTCCTTCTGATGATGTTTTTCATCAAGCTTAGAACCAATATCCTGAGGCCTTACTCCATTATCTTTAGAAATATTACTTCTTTCAATGGTATTCTTCATCGACCCTTAAGGCTAAAACTTAGAGCCTTGCTCCATTATTTCTAGGAGCATTACTTATTATGATGGCATTCTTCACCAAACTCAAAGACTGGTGTTCTATAGTATTCCTCTAATTCTTTCTTCAAAAGCATTGTTCAAAAAATGAACCCAAGTTCATTAAATGGAGTATTACTCCTAATGTTTGATTAATCGAAAATCAAATAGAGCATTGCTCAAAAAAAAAAAAAATCAAATTCAACTCGAAATGGAGCATTGCATCAAAGTCAATTAAATGGAGCATTGCTCCAAAATAAAGCATTGCTAAAAAAAATCAAATGAAGCATTGCTCCAAAATAGAGCATCGCTTTAAGAAAAGTTAAATGGAGCATTGCTATATATATATATATATATAATCAAATAGAGCATTGCTCCAAAAATTCAAATTTAGCCCAAATGGAGTATTTCCCCAAAAATCAAATGCATCTAAATGGAGCATTGGTCCAAAACTAAGTGCACTCTCATGGAGCATTGCTTTAAAAATCAAATTTAATTAATGGAGCATTGCTCCAAAATTAAATTTAACGAAGCTTTGCTCCATCTCTTCTAGGAGCATTGCTCCTCTTAATGATTTTTTGGAGTATTGCTCCATTTATGTTAGAAGCATTGCTCCACCAATATTGGGAGTATTATTCCTCTCAATGGAAGCATTGCTTCCTTTAAAAGATTGCTCCTTCTAATGATGTTTTTCATCAAGCTTGGAACCAGTGTCCTGAGGCCTTGCTCCATTCTCTTCAGAAGTATTGCTCCTTTCAATGGTATTCTTCACCGACCCTTAAGGCTAAAACTTAGAGCCTTACTCCATTATTTCCAGGAGCATTACTCATTACAATGGCATTCTTCACCAAACTCAAAGATTGTTGTCCTACAGCATTGCTTTAATCCTTTCTTCAAAAGCATTGCTCCAAAAATTAACCCAAGTTTGTTAAATGGAGTATTGCTCCTAATGTCACATGAACCGAAAATCAAATGGAGCATTGCTCAAAAAAAAAAATCAAATTTAACTCGAAATGGAGCATTGCTTCAAAGTCAATTAAATAGAGCATTGCTCCAAAACAGAGCATTGCTAAAAAAAAAAATCAAATGAAGCATTGCTCTAAAATAGAGCATTGCTTTAAGAAAAATCAAATGGAGCATTGTTATATATATATATATATATAATTCAAATAGAGCATTGCTCTAAAATCAAATGGAGCATTGCTCCAAAAATTCAAATTTAGCCTAATTGGACCATTTCTCCAAAAATCAAATGCACCTAAATAAAGCATTGATCCAAAACTAAGTGCACTCTCATGGAGTATTGCTTTAAAAATCAAATTTAATTAATGGAGCATTGCTCCAAAATTAAATTTAACAAATGAAGCATTGCACCAAAAGCCAAATTAAATCAATGAAGCACTGCTTCAAAATTAAGTGCACCCGTTTAGGGCTCTGCTCCAAATCAAGATTAATTTAAAGTATTGCTCCAAGATTGTACTAGACCTAACCCAGATCAAGTCTAAATCAAGCTTAAAGAGGAGCTATGCTCCTAATTCAAGTCAAAGAGGAGCCATGCTCCTAATTCAAATCAAATTCAAGTAAATAGGGGCAAAAGCTTCTAATCAATTTAAAGAGAAGCCATGCTTTCTAACTCAAGTTAAATATGATACATGCTTTTAATCCAAGCTAGAGTAAAGTTTTGCTCCATTAAAGTCCTAGAGCTTTGCTCCATCAAAAACTTTAGAGTGCTACTTCACTAAAAAACTCTAGAGCTTTGCTCTATTAAAAACTGAAGCCTTATTTCATTAAAGTCTTGGAGCCTTGCTTTATTAAAAACTTGGATTCTTTCTTCATTGAGATTAGAATCTTGCTCTATTAAAAACTTAGAGCCTTGTTCCATCAAAACTTTGGAGCCCTACTCCATTAAAGATTGAAGTCTTGCTCCATTAAAAACTTGGAGCTTACCCCATTAGAAACCAAAGCTTTGCTTCATGAAAGACTTGAAGTTTTGCTCCATTAAAATTTCTAAAGCCCTGCTCTACTAAAAACTTAAAGCCTTACTAATTGAAGCTAAAACTTAAAAAGAAGAAATAAATATGGAGGCAAAAGGAAGACATGAAGGAGGACAAATATGTGATATTAAATCATAATAATGTCACTTTGAACTTTAGAGCCTAAAATAAATATAAATAATAATAATAAAGTTCTATGTTTGCATCTATATTATAAGGCTAACAATGACTGTGATCTCTTAATCGAAAGTTTTCAGTCCCTAAGGTGGGAGTAATTAATACTGAGGGCTTGTGCTTATTGAAAATTCAGACTCCACATCACTTAAAAAGAAGTCATTACTAAGAAGGAACAAAGTATAAAACAAAAACCTTCTTGCGGCGCATATTATCCATACTGAGGCGATCCTACCAAGGTGAAGGATGGTACAGAGGTTGACAAACCCGACTTGATTTATATTTAGAGACTCATGGGTTGGGTCAAATTTGAAAATTTGATCCAATCTAAATTACAGGTAAGGTTCGGATCTTATATTTCTTGACTCAACCTAATCCAAACCTAATTTATCCCTATCCATAAATCTTAATTATATAAATTTTATTTTTCTTTACTCAATTATGTTTATAAATTTATTGAATGAACTCTAATTAAACTAATTCTTTTTTTAATCTTAACAACTCAATCTCTTCCCATATTTTTTTCTCTAATTATACCTAAATATTTATATTTTTTTATATATTTTGGTGGATTCTTGTTTATAATGTCTTTAATTATATCAATAAATATTTTAAATATCATAATTTATAAACATAAGGGTAATCCTTTACTTGGATAGAATTAAGAATTTTTGAATAAGAAGTTTAAGTTGATTCTTTTTAATTTTATTTAAATTTTTTAATGGATTTATATTTGTTATCAATTACTAGATTTTAGCAAAAAAAAAGTTATATACTTGATTTAAATGTAATATTTTGGATTGGACCGAAATAGACCTAAATGACCCATTAGATCTAAAATTCCTTTTATGGATCTGGTCCAACCTGATTCGCATAGCAAATGGGTTGGATTCGAATCCAAAATTAAGATCTAAATATAAAATCAAATTGCATTGAGATCAAGCTTGATTCGATTCGACCCAACCTTTTTGCAACCCTAGCTGCATTGTGCAATTTGCTAAGAAAAAACTAAATACTTGCATGAACTCTTAATATTTTCTTCAACAGTTGGAGAAGGAAGATAATAAACTTACACATGCCCCAAGTTGATGAAATCAAGCCAATCTAAAGCATGGCTACAAAGAATAGAGGAGTGGATATGTGCTGAGGATGGTTTGGACTAGGATATTTAGTTATGCTAGATAAAGTATAAGGATTTTTTGGTAGTCTTTGGTTAGGAATTTTTTTTCATATTTATTTTATTGTTTTCCTAGTTGAATATCTATTTTAATGAGTATGTACAAAAGAAAGAAGCCTTGGAGTTGAATTATCAAGTAATGTTTTTCCTTTTTTATGAGAATTGTTTCCACACCTCTTGCTCTTCATGGACTTCCTTTGTTTTTGAAGCAAATGATCTAGATTTACTCTTTTAACTGGTCATAACTGTTAGTAGATTGAGAAGAACAACAAATATTATTATTGAAGAACAAAATAAAACAACAAATATGATTACAACCTCAAGAATGAGAATATTATGAAGCAGAAACTGAAAGCTGAGGTACGTGAAACCATGCTTTCCTTAAAGTAGATTTGCTCCCTCTACATCAACAGTGCTTAAGGAAACGTGAGCAATGGCTTCACAGAATATAACGACTATCGAGTCAAATAAGGGCACCACCACGTTGACTCTGGCGAACTCGAATGATGCCTTTACTTTATCACCAGAAAATACTCAAGAAAATAGGCAAAAAAAATTTTGAAAAAACTCGACACTTATGATTGTGCTCTTGTGTGAATTTCTTTTTTCTTTTCAGTGTTTAACAAAGAAGAGAAAGCCTCCTTATATAGGCATCATAGAGGGAGGTTAACAGGCTTGGAATTAATAGATATTAATCCAAATCAATAAGTATGAGACGTTCAAAATTCCATTGGAAACTTTCCAGAGTTAAGTGTCACTAACGCACCTTTCAAAATTTAAAGAATTAAGTGTCATTAATCAATTTCTCATTCATCCCAAAATAACTTTTATTATGGTTTTACAACCATTTTTTCCAACAATCCCCCACATGAATGAAATTGATTAATGTCAAGAAAACGACATGACTCGACACGACTTACTGATAGAGTTCTTGAAAGAGTTGTGACCTAAAAGCCAATCGCAATCTATATTGCGATAGAGTTTCTTTTATCCTTCCAAATCATGCACATGACATTTTGGTTATAAATAAAAGGTATTATGTTTCATCATTTGTTACTTCTTATAATTATGATGAATCCCACAGATTAGGGCAATGGTTTTAGGGCTATGATGAGATCATGCCAGTGAGACCTAAAACGTTAAAACCATAATCTAAAACATTCCTAGTCATTGGTACATTGAGTCGGGGATCAATGTTATCGAAAAGACTGGCACATCTTATGTATACTCGATGCAGAGGGTGATTGATCTCACAATCACTTGTATGAGATACTAATACAAAGATGTGGGTGCTCATTAGAGGAATGAGTTCACTGAATTGACCTACCAAGAGAACATCTTATGGATACTTACTTATTTATCAAAAGATGATTCTCTAAATGGGAGTTGTGCAAGTGATCCTTAGACCTGAGATCACCATAGTATCTTATGCATATGAATCCATGTTTTGGTTTACACTCATTCACGACATTAAGTTGTGTACGAGGTATTCTGGATATGGTGGATTGTATATGAAGATTATGAGTAGATCAACAAGGAATCAATCACTTCTAGTAAGAGAAGACCACATCCTATTTGATCTAATCTTATGATGATTCAGGAAGTCTTTGATCAAAGCAGAATGAAAAATTAGAAAGAGTTTCTAATGTTTTATTAATTGAATTATCATTAGAAGATTAAAAGAGACATGAATAAGTAATTGAGTTTGACATTGATCCATACCATATACTTATTCGGGATGCAGTATGATTAAAGGATTGAATTGCACGGCAACTTGCCATTGAAGGGTATGTTTGGTATGTCCACCAAATTTCATATCTTTCATGTAGACATGATATGTTGCTAGATGTCAATCTTGTCTTGTAAGTTTGATTGAATTAAAGAGTTTAATTTGATCAACAATTAGAAAGGGTTCTAATTGTCAAGTTTGGGATCGCACTGATTGGACGTATAAGGATTAGAAATGTTCTAATCATGATAGGTCAACTTGCACCCACACCTACTGCTGGCTAGATGTGGAACCCAATGGGTCACACACAAAAGGAACTGATCAAGGGTCTAATTGGATTAGATCATGTTTGCAGGATAGACATGCTAGCACGTGTTGCAAACCCTAGCTCCTGATTTGAATTGGATTCAAATTTGATTCTTGTATTAGATTAATCTAATATGATTAGATCATAACCTAATGTAGGTTGGCCAAGAGTTGGAACCCAATTGGCTTTATTTGGACCATTGGATGACTCTTTGAATAATTGATCTGGACCATTAGTCAGCAGCTCGATCTGGACCATTGGATGGCTTCCTAGATGAAGGACCTGGACCATTGGTTATTGCCTGAATCTGGACCATTGGTTGGTGCCTGAATCTGGACCATTGGTGATGGCACCTTACTTCTAGACCATTGGATAATGCCTTAATCTAGACCATTGGATTATCGTCAAATAAGTATGGGTCAGGTTATCAGCGTGAGAAGCCCGATAGTGCATGGATAAGGCTTATCGAATAATTTTTTGAGCGGATACATCTTTCCACTCTCTCTAAGATGCGCCCCTTCTCTTAACGCCTTATCATGATGAAGCGCTACCCTTGGAACATGCCTCATCATGATAGGGCATGTGGATGGCATGCATCCCTTGGTGATGCATCCCTCTGCTTCTTATAAATAGGAGTGCATTCTGGGGTTCAAAGCTATACATGAATCCATTGAAGAGAAATCAATTCCCTCTCTTTCTTATTTTATTTCTCTTATATGTCTTGTCCTAAACTAAGACAAGGAGGTCTTGTTTAGGACAAGAGGTTGTCTTGTCCTAAACGAAGATAAGGAGGTCTTCAAGACAAGACCTAAACCAAGACAAGGAGGTCTTCTTTAAGACAAGAGGCCTTGAAGGGTTTTTTTTTGTAAGAGAAAGAAAATTAGAAGGGAAAGAAAGCAAGCCAATCAAATCCTTTGGAAGGATTAAGCATCGAGGACCAAAGTTTTGAAGGAGATAGAGTCTTGAACCCAGTTCCTGTGTGGATTAACGATGGAGGGTGAACACTTGGGCACCTTGTGGATATTCCAACATATTGAATTAATGTTACAGGTACTCTTCTTATCCTAATTTACTATTTATTCATTTGATTGTTACCATTAAGGGATCTTGGCTATTAAAGGTTTCATGTAATTAAATCTCATTAAGAAATATATGAAATCTATTCACTTCCACTGCACTCTTAGGCATGCACAAGAAACCCTAATAGTGGTATCAGAGCCATCCTTAACTGGTGCAATCAAATGATCATGCATATTATAGGATCATTAAAATACTATGTGATAGCAATATTAGTATCATGATATTTAGCATATTCATAAAAATGCTATGTGATAGCAATATTATATATCATGATATGTAGCATATTCATTAAAATGCTATGTGATAGCAATATTAGATATCATGATATGAAGTATGTTCATTAAAATGCTATGTGATAGCAATATTAGATATAAAGCATGTTTATTAAAATGCTATATACATCTATAGAAATTTGTTATGTGATAGCAATAATATATTCAAATATCTTGATATGAATTTTATATAAGATATGATCAAGCATGTTTGTATTCCTTGATATGCTTACTTCTTTTATAAGAAATGCAAAGTATATGGAATGTGCTAAGAGACCAGAAAGCTCTCACATAAAATATATTAAGTCGCAGTGTTAAAATATTTTGAGTTGACCCATTCTAGAACAATTGACTGAGTTGGTGTCTAGGAAAGCACTCAAGGTGGTTACTTAATTAGGACCTTACTCTCTGAGCAAGGGGAGCCTCCTACCTGCTTACCTGGCCAACTATTTGATTGTCTTTTATGGATAAGCTTAATATTGATAAAACACTACTCTGAGCCTTCCTTCATGCCTAGACATTATTTTGTCAAGATCCATGCTAGTTTGTTGTGTACCCACTGTTAGGATTTCTTGTGCATGCCTAAGAGTACAGTGGAAGTGAATAGATTTCATAAATTTCTTAATGAGATCAATTTACATGAAACCCTTAATAGTCAAGATCTCCTTAATGGCAATAATCAAATGAATAAATAGTAAATATAGGATAAGAAGAGTACTTGTAACGCTAAATCCAATATGTTGGAATATCCACAAGGTGCCTAAGTATTCACCCTCCAACGTTGATCCACATAGGAACTGGGTTCAAGACTCTATCTCCTTCAAAACTTTGATCCTTGATGCTTAATCCTTCCAAAGGATTTGATTAGCTTACTTTCTTTCCCTTCTAATTTTCTTTCTCTTACAAAAACTCTTCAAAGCCTCTTGTCCTAAAGAAGGCTTCCTTGTCCTGGTTTAGGTCTTGTCCTAAAGAAGACATCCTTGTCTTAGTTTAGGACAAGACAATCTCTTGTCCTAAATAAGACCTCCTTGTCTTAGTTTAGGATAAGACATATAAAAGAAATAAAATAAGAAAGAGAGGGAATTGATTTCTCTTCGATGGATTCATCTATAATCTTTGAACTCGAGATGCACTCCTATTTATAAGAGGTGAAGGGATGCATCACCAAGGGATGCATCGCATCCACATGGCTCATCATGATGAGGCGTGTCCCAAGGATGGCGCCTCATCATGATGAGGCGCTAAGGGGAGGGGCGCATCTAAGAGAGCGGAAAGATGTATCTACTCGCCTTATCCATGCGCTATCAGCCTTCTCACACTCATAACCTTACCCCATACTTATTTTATGATAATCCAATGGTCCAGATTAAGACACCATCCAATGGTCCAAAAGCAAGGCACCCATCACCCATGGTCCAGATTCAGGTACTAACTAATGATCCAGATTTAAGCAACAACCAATGATCCAGGTCCTTCATCCAGGGAGCCATCCAATGGTCCAAATAAAGCCAATTGGGTTTCAACTCTTGGTCAACCCACATTAGGTTATGATCCAATCATATTAGATTAACCTAATACAAGAATCAGATTCGAATCTAATTCGAATCAGGAGCTAGGGTTTGCAACACGTGCTAGCATATTTATCCTGCAAACATAATCTAATCCAATTAGACCCTTGATCAGTTCCTTTTGTGTATGACCCATTGAGTCCACATCTAGCCAGCAGTAGGTGTGGGTGCAAGTTGACCTATCATGATTAGAATATTTCTAATCCTTATAGGTTCAATCAGTGCAATCCCGAACTTGATAATTAGAACCCTTTCTAATTATTGATCAAATTAAACTCTTTAATTCAATCAAATCTACAAGACAAGATTGATGTCTAGCAATGTATCATGTCTACCCGAAAGATATGGAATTTGGTGGATATACCAAACATACCCTTCAGTGGTAAGTTACCGTGCAATTCAATCCTTCAATCATACTGTATCCTGAATAAGTATATGAGTATGGATCAATGTCAAACTTAATTACTTATTTATATCTCTCTTAATCTTCTAATGATAATTCAATTAATGAAACATTAGAAACTCTTTCTAATTTTTCATTCTGCTTTGATCAAAGACTTCCTGAATCATCATAAGATTAGAGCAAGTAGGATGTGGTCTTCTCTTACTAGAAGTGATTGCTTCCTTATTGATCTACTGACAATCTTCATATACAATCCACCATATCCAGAATACCTCATACACAACTTAATGTCGTGAATGAGTGTAAACCAAAACATGGATTCATGTGCATAAGATACTATGGTGATCTCAGGTCTAAGGATCACTTGCACAACTCCCACTTAGAGAATCATCTTTTGAGAAATAAGTAAGTATCCATAAGATGTTCTCTTGGTAGGTCATTTCAGTGAACTCATTTCTCTAATGAGCACCCACATCTTTGTATTAGTGTCTCACACAAGTGATTGTGAGATCAATCACCCTCTGCATCGAGCATACATTGGATGTGCCAGTCTTTCCTGTAACATTGATCCCTGACTTAATGTACCAACGACTAAGAATGTTTTAGATTAGGGTTTTAGGGTTTTAGGTCTCACTAGCATGATCTTATCATAGCCCTAAAACCATTGCCCTAATCTATAGGGTTCATCATAATTATAAAAAGCAGCAAATGATGAAACATAATGCCTTCTATTTATAGCCAAAATGTCATGTACATGATTTGGAAGAACAAAAGAAACCCTATCGCAATACAGATTGCGATTGGCTTTTAGGGCACAACTCTTTCACCCACAAGGCTAGCTATGGGGACTGATATAATATTATCGTGGTACATAAAGATGCTTACGACATATTTTAATATGTTGCTTTGTTGTGTACTTACAAGGGCAGCATTATTCAAATATGATTGTATGAACATGAAGGGTCTGACTTAACTAAAACATTATCGTTTGCTATGTACCCACAAGGCTATAAATATTTTAGAGGATAAGATAAAGTTGAGAATTGCATGAGATGCAATTGGAAAGAGTTTCCTACCTCTGAACTCATAAAGGTTTGTTGTGTACCCACAAGGCTTTTATGAGGAATTAGGATCTCAACCCCACTAGAAAAATTAGTATTTTTCTTGTTTATCATAGGAGAGAGCTATGATAAGTCGATAAAATAGTGAAAGTAACAATTAGATAGTAGTCCTTTTTTAATTGTATACATATCATCATGATCGGTTTGCTTATGTTAGTTTTGTTCTTGTTTATGTAGAATTAAATTTGTATTAAATGGCTTCTTCACTATCACTGAGAGGC
The DNA here is from genome assembly GCA_017589505.3 of Metroxylon sagu. Lineage (NCBI taxonomy): Eukaryota > Viridiplantae > Streptophyta > Magnoliopsida > Arecales > Arecaceae > Metroxylon > Metroxylon sagu. Next base: position 129,556 of record JACVBY030000574.1, on the reverse strand, counting down.
ATCTTAGATGCTAACAAGTTGATCGGTTCGAATTATGTAGACTGGTTGAGGAATCTTAAGATTGTTCTCACATAAGAGAAACTTTCCTATATACTTGAAGCCCCTGACCTAGCATCAGCTGGGGATGATACTACTGAAGAGGAGGTTGCTACATACAGAATGTGGAAAAATGATAGTTTCACTGTCAAGTGTATCATGCTGGCCTTTATGAGTAACAAGTTACAAAGGCAACATGAAAGCATGGACACTCACTCCATACTTCTTAATTTGAAGGAATTATATGGAGAGCAAAGTAGGACTGCTAGATATGAGATATTTAAGCAGTTGTTTCGTGCTAAAATGAATGAAGGGACATCCGTGTAAGACCATGTTCTTATGGTTATAGACTTGATTATTCGATTGAGTCAATTGGGTTTTGGATAATAAACTCAGTCAGAATTTGATCCTACAATCACTTCTCGAGTCATTCTCTAAGTTTGTTTGTTGTGAATTATCACATGAACAAGCTGAATACCTCCTTGTTTGAGCTGTTATATGTTGAAGACAGCTGAAACCCACATCAAGAAGGAAAAGGGTCTGATCCTTCTTATTGGCGGGGGCTCTAAAATAAAGTCAGGCAGTAAGGGTTCTAAGAAGAGGCTAAATCCTAAAAGAAACATCAAGAAAAGGAAAGGAAAGAAGATCTTTGGACCCGGTACCTATTTTCATTATGGTAAGGAAGGCCATTGGAAAAGGAATTGCAAGAGTTTACTTGTAGCTGTGAAGCCTAATGCAAGAGCTGCATCAAAAGGTATGTTTGTGTTACATGCCTAGTTGTCATTAAATTCTTCAAATTCTAATTCTTGGGTATTGGATACCGGCTGTGGTTCTCACATATGCAAGTCATTGCATGGACTACAGAAAATTAGAAGTTTGAAGAAAGGTGACTTCGAGCTGTTCGGCGCTGGAGGAGAGTCCCTTCAAGTAGAAGCTGTTGGAACCTACATCTTGGAGTTGCCATCCAGCAAGCTCCTGGAACTAAAAAATTGTTACTATATGCCAAAAATCATTAGAAATATAATTTCTATTCCTTTGTTGTTAAAGAAAGGTTTTGAAATTAATGAAAAGAGCAATGGTTGCTCTATTTCTTTTTCTAATGAATTCTATTGCAAAGGCATTATGGAAAATGGTCTTCTAGTTTTATCTCTTAATGACAATGTGTTTCATGTTGGTGAAAGTAACAATAGAAAGAGAGAGGATGTTAATAATATCTTCCTTTGGCATTGCCGACTTGGTCATATTAGTTAGTTAAGATTACACAAGTTATACAAAGAAGAGTTCTTTGATCCTTATGATTTTGAATCATTAGGAACTTGTGAATCTTGTCTTATGGGTAAAATGATCAAATCTCCATTCTCAGGACATGGAGAAAGGGCAAATGAGTTGTTAGGACTTGTGCATACAGATGTGTGTGGTCCTATGACAACTCCAGCTAGAGGTGGATACTCTTACTTTATCACATTCACTGATGATCTATCAAGGTATGGACATGTGTATCTTTTGAAACATAAGTTTGAAGCTTTTGATAAGTTTAAAGAGTATTAAAGTATGGTCGAAAAACAAACTGGGAAGTGTATTAAAATCCTTCGATCTGATCGAGGAGGAGAACATCTTTCTAGTGAGTTTTTAGACTATCTTAAAGAAAAGGGTATTTTCTCTGAATGGACACCTCCGCATATGCCACAATTAAATGGTATAGCAGAAAGGAGGAATCATACTTTATTAAATATGGTACAGTCCATGATGTGCTTTACGGACCTTCCTATTTCCTTCTGAGGATTTGCCTTAGAAACTGCTACATATATTTTGAACAGGTTACCTTCTAAGTCTGTACCTAGCACTCCATATAAGATATGGAGAGGAAAGAAACAAAATCTTAAGTATCTTAAGATATGGGGCTGTCAAGTTTATGTCAAAAGAAATTTTGGACATAAACTAAGTGCTAGATCAGATAGGTGTATATTTGTAGGTTATCCTAAAAACAGTATAGAATATATCTTCTATAATCCTACTAAACACAAGATTTTTGTTGGTAGGCATGCCATTTTCATAGAGAAAGAGTTTGTTGGTAGGCATGCCATTTTCATAGAGAAAGAGTTTTTCCTTGAAAAGGGCAAAGATAGAAGAAATGAACTCAAAGAAGTTAATAACCTACAAATTGAGACAAATGATATTCCTCAACCAGATGTACCCATAGATGAGGTACAACCACAACACACATCTCCTCTCCAAAGGTCAGATAGAGAACGAAGAGCACCTGAGAGATATGGGTTTATCATAGAGAATGATGAAGCCCACATCATTGAGAATGATGATCCATTGACCTATTCGGAAGCTGTCATGAGTAAGGACTCTGACAAATGGCTGGAGGCCATAAAATTTGAAATAGATTCTATATATACCAACCAAGTGTGGACTTTGGTTGATGCACTTAAGGGTGTAACCCCTCTAGGTTGCAAATGGGTATATAAGAAAAAGATTGGAGCCGATGGCCAAGTAGATACATATAAGGCCAGGCTAGTGGCAAAAGGTTTTAGACAAAAATAAGGAATTGACTATGATGAAACTTTTTCGCCAGTAGCTATGCTCAAGTCTATTTGGATTATGCTTGCAATAGCTGCATATTATGATTATGAAATCTGGTAGATGGATGTCAAAATTGCATTCCTTAATGGTCATCTTGAGGAAGAGGTTTATATGACTCAGCCAGAAGGATTTGTGTCAAGTGGGAGAATAAATTAAGTATGCAGGCTTAAGAAATCTATTTATGGATTAAAGCAAGCATCAAGGAGTTGGAACATCCATTTTGATATGATAGTCAAAGAATTTGGCTTTATCAAAAATATGGATGAACCTTGTGTGTATAAGAAGACAAGTGGGAGTGCTATTGTCTTCTTAGTATTATATGTAGACAACATACTTCTCACTTGAAATGATGTTCTAATGTTGCAATCGGTCAAGACTTGGCTATCAAAAAGGTTTTTCATGAAAGACTTGGGTGAAGCATCCTATATACTGGGTATAAAGATCTATAAGGATATATTTTAAAAGGATGCTAGGCTTATCCCAGTCAAGGTACATAGATAAAGTGCTGAAAAGATTCAGCATGGATGGGAGTAAAAGAGGTTACTTACCCATAGGTCATGGCATACATCTCTCTAAGAAGATGTCTCTTAAGACACCTGAAGAGAGGAATAGAATGAGTACTATTCCATATGCATCGACAGTAGGGTCGATAATGTATGCTATGCTATGTACCAGGCCTAATGTTGCTTATGCCTTAGGCATAACAAGTAGGTTTCAGGCTGATCCAGGATAGGATCATTCGAAAACAGTGAAAAGCATTCTTAAGTACTTGAGAAGGACTAAAGATGTTATTCTAGTATATGGAGGATCAGAATTGAAACTAGAAGGTTATTTAGATTCTAGTTTTCAGTTAGATCCAGATGATAGCAAGTCTATTTTAGGATATATTTTTACTCTGAATGATGGAGCAGTGAGCTGGAAGAGTTCCAAATAGCAGACTGTAGCTGACTCAGTTACTGAGGTAGTACATTGCTATAGGTGAAGCAGCCAAGGAAGCTATCTGAATGAAGAAGTTCATCACAGAGTTGGGTGTGGTTCTTGAGCTTGCTGAACCAATACCAATATATTGTGATAACACTGGAGCTGTTGCACAAGCAAAGGAACCAAGGTCTCATCATAGATCCAAGCACATTCTAAGACGCTTTCACCTCGTTCGTGAGATTGTTGAAAGGAAAGACATCAAGATTGAACGAGTAGATACAAAGAACAACATAGCAGACCCATTCACTAAAGCTTTACCTCAGCAGCAGTTTGGTCACCACCTCGATTGTATGGGGTTAAAGTATAAGAGCAATTGGCTTTAGTGCAAGTGGGAGAATGAAAGAGTTGTGCCCTAAAAGATAATCACAATCTGTATTGCGATAAAGTTTCTTTTGTTCTTCTAAATCATGTACATGACATTTTGGTTATAAATAAAAGGCATTATGTTTCATCATTTGTTGCTTCTTATAATTTTGATAAACCCCATAGATTAGGGCAATGGTTTTAGGGCTATGATGAGATCATACCAGTGAAACCTAAAACCTTAAAACCATAATCTAAAACATTCCCAGTCGTTGGTACATTGAGTCGGGGATCAATGTTACCGGAAAGACTGGCACATCTTATGTATGCTCGATGCAGAGGATGATTGATCTCACAATCACTTGTGTGAGACACTAATAAAAAGATGTGGATGCTCATTAGAGGAATGAGTTCACAGAAATGACCTACCAAGAGAACATCTTATGGATACTTACTTATTTGTCAAAAGATGGTTCTCTAAGTGGGAGTTGTGCAAGTGATCCTTAGACCTAAGATCACCATAGTATCTTATGCACATGAACCTATGGTTTGGTTTACACTCATTCACGACATTAAGTTGTGTACGAGGTATTCTGGATATGGTGGATTGTGTATGAAGATTGTGAGTAGATCAACAAGGAATCAATCACTTCTAGTAAGAGAAGACCACATCCTATTTGCTCAATCTTATGATGATTCAGAAAGTCTTTGATCAAAGTAGAATGTAAAATTAAAAAGAGTTTCTAATGTTTGATTAATTGAATTATCATTAAAAAGAGACATGAATAAGTAATTGAGTTTGACATTGATCCATACTCATATACTTATTTGGGATGCAGTATGATTGAAGGATTAAATTACATGGTAACTTGCCACTAAAGGGTATGTTTGGTATGTCCACCAAATTCCATATCTTTCGGGTAGACTTGATACATTGCTAGATGTCAATCTTGTCTTGTAGGTTTGATTGAATTAAAGAGTTTAATTTGATCAACAATTAGAAAGGGTTCTAATTATCAAGTTCGGGACTGCACTGATTGGACCTATAAGGATTAGAAATGTTCTAATCATAATAGGTCAACTTGCACCCATACCTACTGCTGGCTAAATGTGAAACCCAATGGGTCACACACAAAAGGAACTGATCAAGGGTCTAATTGGATTAGATCATGTTTGCAGGATAGACATGCTAGCACGTGTTGCAAACCCTAGCTCCTGATTTGAATTGGATTAGAATTTGATTCTTGTATTAGGTTAATGTAATATGATTAGATCATGACCTAATGTGGGTTGGCCAAGAGTTGAAACCCAATTGGCTTTATTTGGACCATTGGATGACTCTTTGAATAATGGATCTGGACCATTGGTCAATGGCTCGATTTGGACCATAGGATGGCTCCCTAGATGAAGGACCTAGACCATTGGTTGTTGCATGAATCTGGACCATTAGTTGGTGCCTGAATCTGGACCATTGGTGATGGTGCCTTACTTCTGGGCCATTAGATAACGCCTTAATCTAGACCATTGGATTATCATCAAATAAGTATGGGGTCAGGTTATCAGCATGAGAAGGCCAATAGTGCATGGATAAGGCGTATCGAATAATTTTTTGAGCGGATACGTCTTTCCGCTCTCTCTGAGATGCGCCCCTTCCTTTAGCGCCTTATCATGATGAGGCACTACCCTTGAGACACGCCTCATAATGATAGGGCGTGTGGATGGGATGCATCCCTTGGTGATGCATCCCTCCACCTCTTATAAATAGGAGCGCATTCTAGGGTTCAAAGATATACATAAATCCATCCAAGAGAAATCAATTCCCTCTCTTTCTTATTTTATTTCTCTTATATGTCTTGTCCTAAACTAAGACAAGGAGGTCTTATTTAGGACAAGAGGTTGTCTTGTCCTAAACCAAGACAAGAAGGTCTTCTTTAGGACAAGACCTAAACCAAGACAATGAGGTCTTCTTTAGAACAAGAGGCCTTGAAGGGTTTTTTTGCGCAAGAGAAAGAAAATTAGAAGGGAAAGAAAGCAAGCCAATCAAATCCTTTGGAAGGATTAAGCATCAAGGATTAAAGTTTTGAAGGAGATAGAGTCTTGAACCCAATTCCTGTGTGGATTAACATTGGAGGGTGAACACTTGGGCACCTTGTGGATATTCCAACATATTGGATTTAGCGTTATAGGTACTCTTCTTATCCTACATTTACTATTTATTCATTTAATTATTACCATTAAGGAGATCTTGGCTATTAAAGGTTTCATGTAAATAAATCTCATTAAAAAATTTATGAAATTTATTCACTTCCACTGCACTCTTAGGCATGCACAAGAAACCCTAACAGTTTTGTGGTTGATACCTGCATAGGAGAGGTAGGCATTAACCTTTGAACCTTCCCTCATGAGAATATATTTACTATACTGGCTGTTCAGTAGATGCGATGTCCTTGAACTGCTCTGCCATTTATGTAAATGATGATATATCTCACATAGATATCTTCTTGGCACAATTTCGGTTCTGATGGTTATGTTCATTTTTGGCCATGAACATCTGACTGGTTCTGCAAGAGTTTTTAGAGAATTAAGCCCTCATAATTCTCCTTCGAAGCGGCCTCACTTCTCTCTCACATAGGTGATTTCTTATCTAAGAGTAACCCGCATTATTTTGCTTGGATTTTCGATGAATAAGGATAATTAAAAGCTTATAGCTTAACCTTTTTCTATGGGCATCACTGTTCCATCATAGGAATGGGTATGGTTGACCCCCACAGTGATCCTACTCGGTCTCTATAATTAGGTTGTCTCATTGAACCTAGATCTTGGGATCTCCAGTCAACTAGGTTGGGTTTTCCTTCATATCGACCTTATTAATCCTTGGGCTTAAGTCCCATTCCTTTCGATGTCTTTTCAACTTGATCTCTATTTAACCCTTTGGTTAGCGGATCCATAATGTTATCCTTTGACCTCACATAGTCAATAGTGATAACTCCTGTTGAGATCAATTATCTAACGGTATTATGTCGACGACATAGATGTCTAACGGTATTATGCTGATGACGTAGATGTCTTGACTTACCGTTATACATTACATTCTGTGCTCTACCAATTATAGATTGATTATCACAATATATACATATTGGTGGCACAGATTTTTTCCATTTAGGAATGTCCTCCAAGAAATTATGTAGCCATTCAGCTTCTTTGCCACATTTATCCAAAGCTACAAACTCAGATTCCATCATGGATCTGGTTATTATAGTTTGCTTGAAAGATTTCCATGAAATAGCTGCACTAGCTAATGTGAATACATATCCACTAGTAGCTTTTGAGTCTTGTATATCAGATATCCAACTTGTATCAGTATAACCTTCAAGAACAGCTAGATCTTTGGTGTAGGGCAGCCTATAATCATGAGTATACCTTAAGTACCTAAGTACTCTGACAATTGCTTTCCAATGTTCATGGCTTAGATTACTCATGAAACGACTCAAGTAACTCAAAGTGTAGGCTATGTCCGGTCTCGTACAACTCATTAAATACATTAGACTACCTATCGCTTGTGCAAACTCTACCTGAGCAACACTTTGATCTCTATTCTTGGACAGATGTTGACTTATATCAATTGGAGTTTTAGAAATACCAGAATCATCTTTGTTAAATTTGTCAAGAATCTTGTCCACATAGTGTGATTGACTTAGTATGAGACCATCGAACATTCTTGTAATCTTTATTCCCAAAATTACATTAGCTAGTCCCATATCCTTCATGTCAAACCTTGAGTTCAACATGTCCTTGGTAGCTTTTATCATTCATTCATTGCTACCTACAATGAGAATGTCATCCACATACAGACAGAGAATTATGTAACCCTCTTCTGTAGTTTTAATACGAACACACTTGTCACACTCATTGATTTTAAAATCATTTGTCATCATGACATTATCAAATTTCTCATGCTACTGTTTTGGCACTTGCTTCAGTCCATAAAGGGACTTTACCAATTTGTAGACTTTCTTTTCTTGTCCTAGAACTACACAACCCTCAGGTTGTTCCATGTAGATTTCTTCTTCAAGATCTCCATTAAGAAAGGCTATTTTTACGTCCATTTGATGGACCTCCAGATTTCGCAATGCAGCAATTGCCAAAGTCATTCTTATAGAATTTATTCTCGTCATAGGAGAATATGTATCAAAGTAGTCATGGCCTTCTACTTGTTTGTAACCTTTAATTACAAGTCTGGCCTTGTACTTATCAATCATTCCATCTGCCTTTATTTTCCATTTGAAAATCCACTTTGATCCTAATGGTTTGCATCTAGAAGGGAGATCTACCACTTCCCAAGTGTGATTTTGCATGATGGAATTGATTTCACTCTTTATTGCCTATTTCCAGAGAGGACCCTCTATAGAACTTATAGCTTCTCTATAAGTTCGAGCTTCAGTCTCAAGCATATAGGTTAGAAAATCTAGTCCAAAAGATTTCTCTACTCTTGCTCTTTTGCTTTGTCTAGGTTCCACTTGAACCTCTTCATCTTCATCATCTTGTTCTTGGTTCTGATTGTTCTCATCAATAGTCTCAAAAGTTTGTTTTGCTGAACTTAATTCATCCCTTTGGATTTGCAATGAAACACATGTTCAAAGAATGATGCATTCCTAGATTCCATTATCGTATTCTTATGAATTTCAAGGTTTTTGGATTCATACACAAGGAAACGATATGCATTGCTATTTTGTGCATAGCCAATGAAAATATAATCAACCATTTTTGGACCTATTTTTATTTTTTTTGGCAAAGGCACCACTACCTTAGCTAGACACCCACACACTTTCAAGTGTTTGTAAGAAGGTTTTCTACCTTTCCACAACTCATAGGGCATCCTTTCTTGTTTCTTTTTGGGGACCTTATTCAAAAGGTAATTAGCCGACAAAATAGCTTCACCCCACATGTTTTTTGGCAAACCAGAACTTATCAACATGGCATGCAATATATCTTTTAGAGTGTGATTTTTTCATTCTGCCACTCCATTTGATTGAGGAGAATAAGGTGGTGTGACCTCATGAATAATTTTATGTTGTGCACAAAATTCACCAAATGATTCTACATATTCACCACCATGGTCACTTCTTACCATCTTAATTTTTCTATTAAGTTTGTTTTCTGCCTCATGCTTATAAAGAACAAATAGCTTCATCTTTACTTTTAAGTAAATATACATAATAATATTTTGTACTATCATCAATGAAAGTAACAAAATATTTATTTTCACCTTTAGTTTGAACAAATTTTAAATCACAAACATCACTGTGAATTAAATCAAGGGATTCAGTATTTCTTTCAACTATTTTGAATGATGATCTAGTCAATTTTGCCTCCACACAAGTTTTACACTTATTTTTGGAATTTGTATTAAATGCGGGTATATGATTCAAGTTAATTAATCTACGTAATGTATCATAATTAACATGTTCTAATCTACCATGCCATAAAGTAGAGGACTCAAGCAAATAAACAGAAGAGGTACTAGCATTCTTTGGCTTTACAACCATTACATTCATTTTCCACATTCCCTCTTTTACATACCCTTTCCCAATTGGAACACTTTGTTTGGACAGAATAATTTTTTGAGACTCAAAAACCATTTTGAATCCATTAACACTCAACAGTATTCTAGAAATTAAATTCTTTTGAATGTCAAGCATGTACAGCACATTCTTCAGCTTAAACTCTTTCCCAGAGGTTATCTTTAGATATACTATTCCTTGGCCCTTGATTTCAGAGGTGGCCGACTTGTCCATATATAATTTCTCCCCAGATTCTAATGAAACCAAATTAGAGAAAGCGGACTTGTTCGCACAGATATATCGTGTGGCTCCAGTGTCAAGCCACCATTCCTTCGGATTTAAGTTCACCAAGTTAACTTCAGAGACTATAGCAAAGAGACTCATGTCAAACACCTCCTGGGAAATGGCATCCACAGCATTGGCCTCTCTTATCTCTTTTCCCTTGTCCCTTTTCGGCGCTTTGCAATCTGCCAACTTGTGTCCTGTCTTGTTGCAATTGAAGCATTTCCCTTGGAATTTTGGCTTCTTGGACACTCCTCCTTTAGGTCCTAGTTTAGACCCCGGCTTAGGTCTTGGCGTAAGCTTCCTGTTTTTGAAGCCTTTCTCGTGCTCCACCATATTGGCCTTAATAGCATATGAATTTGAGGACCGCTTATCCGTACCTTTGTTGTCCTCCTCAATGCAAAGCCTGAGAATGAGATCTTCAACACTCATCTCCTTTTGCTTGTGCTTCAAGTAGTTCTTTAAGTCTTTCCACGCAGGGGGTAGCTTCTCAATAATAGCAGCCACTTGGAAAGACTCACTTAAGACCTTCCCTCAGCATGAATTTCATGAATGATCAATTGAAGCTCTTGCACTTGACTTATAATGGTTTTATTGTCCACCATGTTGAAGTTCAAGAATTGTTTGACTAAGAATTTCTTAGCCCCCGCATCTTTGGATTTGTATTTGTAGTCCAAAGACTCCCACAATTCCTTAGCGGTTTTCTTCACACTATAAACATTATATAGTGCATCAGACAGACCGTTCGAAATATAGTTGCGGCACAAAAAGTCAAAGTGCTTCCAAGCCTCAACTGCGTTGAAGGCTTGAGCATCAACTTCATCCTCTCTAACAATAGGAGGATCCTCTTTCAAGAATCTTGAAAGATTCAGAGTTGTCAAATAGAAAAACATCTTTTACTGCCATGTTTTGAAATTCAGCCCATTAAAATTTTTGGGCTTATCATTGTGGTGCACAGGGACCGTCATAGGCAGCGATTGGGTTGGGATCGGAGCATGCACTTGGGGGAACGGCAACGGTGCCTCGCTAGTTCTTACAGCTGGGACAACATTCATGTTTTCAGCCATATTTGAAAAACTCAAAGATTCATAAATTAGAACCAAGTTTAGAATAAAACAAGACTATATGCCTTAACTAAGTTTTATATTTCAAACTATTTTCTTTCTCCAACTTGTTCATCTTCTAAAGCAAATCTGCTTTAAGAATGTTAGTAGGTTGAGAAGAAGAATAAATAATAATATTGAAGAACAAATGAAAACAACAAATACGATTACAACCTCAAGAATGAGAATATTATGAAGTAGAAATTGGAAGCCGAGGCATGTGAAACCATGCTTTCCTTAAAGCAGATTTGCTCCCTCTACATCAACAGTGCTTGAGGAAACATGAGCAACTGCTTCCCAGGATACAACGACTATCGAGTCAAACAAGAGCATTACCACATCGACTCCGGCGAACTCGAACGATGCCTTCACTTTATCACCAGAAAATACTCAAGAAAATAGACAAAAAAAATTTTGGAAAAACTTGACACTTATGATTGTGCTCTTGTGTGAATTTCTTTTTCTTTTCAGTGTTTAACAAAAAAGAGAAAGCCTCCTTATATAGGCATCATAGAGGGAGGTTAACAGGCTTGGAATTAATGGATATTAATCCAAATCAATAAGTATGAGACATTCAAAATTCCATTCAAAACTTTCAAGAGTTAAGTGTCACTAACACACCTTTCAAAATTTAAAGAATTAAGTGTCATCAATCAATATCTCATTCATCCCAAAATAGTATTTATAATGGTTTTACAACCATTTTTTCTAATAGTAACTAGCTAAAAGTACCTGACTATTAGTGTCTAGTTTATTGACATGCTTAATTATGGATACATGAAAATGCTATGTATGTTACTCGTTTGTATGCACATGTTCATGCATAAATTAAACGTCCTCTTGATATCTCAGAATAACATGTTTTCATGCCATATTAACACCATTTTTATGTCATATTAGCATAACCTTGGATTGTGACATATGCCTACTTTTAATTGTCGGACAATTTAAAATATGTAGAGCATAACTAGTCTTGAATTATTGTAACAAAAGACAACAATTTGCATAAATTTGACAATCAGGACCTCCTTTTCAAAGAGCTAGGAAATCCACTTATTTTGTAGATAGATGTAGAGGTAATGAACCTGACCCAACCTATGCATCCAACCCAAAAAAATTTACTCTTTTTGCTTCGAATCCAAAATGAGTCAAAATTTTAGGGTCAGATTGAGTCAGGTTATGGATAACCCAAAATGATCCAAAAATAGTGTTTGCTAAAAAATGCTTAAGCTTTGATCACCACTCATAGTTGATTGTTTATATATAAGGATAAGATATATTTTTTATTTTATTTATTTTGAATTTTAGAATTTTATCTAGATGGCATTATGTAATTTTATGAATTATCAATTAGATCGTTTATATGGTTAATATTTTAATATTTTATATTTTTTAATATATAATATATAGCTGATGCTAATATGACTTAATATATAATGATATTAAGTGCACTTTTCAGATTGAGTGTTATTCAAGGATTAATATCAACATCTTCAAACACCATTGAGGAGAAGATGGAAGATTAGAATTTGGCATGATTTTACTCTTTTTTTATTTATGGGTTAAGCACATTTCCAGCATTTGCTCATTTTGCTTAGTAATTTTATTAACAATTTGATATTAATATTTATTTAATTTTAAAAGCATTCTTTTATAGAATTTTTCTTAATTATATTATTTTAATATTTTATAAATTTATAACTATTATTTTCATTGGTGTCTAATTATAATATAATTTTGTGTTTATTTGCCTTAACATTTAGAGTAACAAAATAGGTAAAGGAAGAAAGAGAGGATTGAATTGTTCATTGATAAATTACCTAAAAAGAATAAAGAACAAAAAGCATATATTGAATACTTAAAAAAAAAAAATCTAAGCTAATCCAAAATGACTCATGGGTTGACCCTAGCCCGATGATTTAGGGTTAGAGTTTAGCTTTAATGATCCGAACTAAAAAGCGAGCCAAACCCAAAAATGATCCTAATCCAAAATGATTAGATCCAAAATAACCCAATCTGACCTGAGCAATGTGTGTCAAAGATATACACCTAGTCAAATAATTATTCATGAACTTATCAAACAGGTTCAATTGAAGATAATATCACTTCCCTAGTCAAATGAAGAAGAGAGAGAGTGTGTGTCAAAGATAACCACATCAAAGCAGGAACATAAAAGTTCTCCCATAATAATTGCTAAAAATAGTCTTTTCTTGACCATTTCATGGTGTCAGGCAATGTCAACACTAATCAAAAGCAATCAGAAGTTGAAAACTATTCACATTTTTATTTTTTAAAAATAATAATTAGTTGTTGGCAATCATTCCTTGGAAACAAATATCATTCCATGATGCAAACATGGTTATCAAAGTACTAAGTCTGATTTTTATCATGCGTACTTGGCAAAACTTGGATGATAATGAAGAGAAATTGATATATATATATATAGACACACATATGAAACCTGATAAGAGGTACTTCAAGCACCATGCCACTCGATTCAATATATTTCGATAAAACCATACAGATTAGGAATTCAAGATCTCTGTAGATTTATTACAAATATTGCATCCTATTATAGCATACAATTTAGTTCTAACAAGAAGCAAATTAAATTATAACTGCATTCTCACCAGCAACTATGATGGCATCCTAATTAGCCTTCCCATCTTTCCTGAACTACTTCAAATCCCACATCTTTCTAACCCATCATGGACTTTGGAAATTTTGCCTTCGCTGCATTGTCATTAAAGTCCCAAGGACTCTCCTCCATTTTTCTTTCTCCTCTAACTTCTTTGCTCCATCATCTATGGAGAATCTTGTGACAAATAAGGAGAGATTTCTCTTGGGTGGAAGGAGAGAAGTGGGCTTTGTGACACATAAGGAGAGGGCAATCGGAAGGGGGGAGAGAATAAGGCCATGTGTTTCACTGATGCTTGCAAAATGGACATCTCCTACTTAATAATGTTAATCTTGCCATTTATGAGCCCTAGAAAGATAAGCTTAGCTATCAACAGATTGGGATATGACTATCTAAGAAAGGCCTATTCTAAGAGGTAGTTAAATGCCATATGAAAATAGAAAGAAACTTTCTTTCTACTTCCACTTATACATACATACATATATACATATACATACATATGTATATATCATGCAAGCTATTGATTTTGCACAAGTAAGACTTTCATTTGCTTCTTTGCTATTTTACTAAATATTTGAGTGGTATTTAGTACATCCCTTAACCATGCTTGTAGTTTAACACATAGCTAAGTGTAGAAAAATACTATATCTATTAGACTAAAATATGATATAATTTCATATTTTTGATGTTCTACTTTAATGGCTAAGAAATGAATCCATTTCAAGAATTCTCTTTTTAAGTTTCCCAGTAGGGCATATATTGCAAAAATGAGAGCTTAAAGGGACTTGTGTGAAGACAAAATTAATTTATGCTAAGATAGTGTAATATACCAAACTTGAAAGTCTTGTAATTTTATTTTAAGCATGTTTTTATTCTTAGTTTAGCCTTATAGTGTGAATGATTTGAGTGGAAATCTTAAAGAAATTGTGAAAGTTGAAATTTTGGAAGTTATCTTGAGTTTCTCCCATGATTCTTCCAAAAAGTTAATAAAGTCACTTATTTGGGCTTATAATTGAAGTTTTTGTGATGATTTCAATGTTTACTGATTGTTTTTGATCCTTGGAAGAAGTTGGAATGAAGATTTTGAAAGTTGGAATGCATTAGAATGGCCTTTGAAAAGGTTATATGATGTTAATTGACTCATTAGTCAACTAACTGGGAAAGTTAGCCGACTACTTGACTAAGTAGTCAGCTAACTGTCCAGTTAGCTGACTACTTAGTCGGCTAATTGCTTGAGGCTCTTTGTAAAATTGGTCTGAGACCAATTTTACCTACAGTAGTCGACTACTATGTGAAAATTCTCTGTGAAATTGGTCTGAGACCAATTTCACTCTCATTAGTCGGTCTAACTAATGAGTGAATAGAGGACTTCCCACTCTCATTAGTCGGTCCGACTAATGAGTGAATAGAGGACTTTCCAGGAGGTCACCCATTGCTCTCACCTAAGCACGCTTAACTACGGGTTTAGGTGGACAAAAATCTTCTATGGAATTAGTTTGAGGCTAATTTCACTCTCATTAGCTAGCATCTATGCCGACTAATAGATGGATAACTCCTGTTATTCATCTGATAACGAAAATTTGGCCAGGGGCAAACGTAGAATTTGATAAAAAGTCATTTGAGGGTTTGATTAAGGGCAAGATAGAAAAGAAAATTGAAGGACAAAAATATTTGATGAAGAAGGGAGCCATATGGGCTTTGAATAGTGTGACTTAAGAGTAGAGAGGGGCAAAATAGGAATTTCTAGGAACATTTAAAACCCACTACCCTTCCTTAGCCCTTAAGCCACCGTATGAAAGAAAATAAAAGGGGGAGAAAATAAAAGAAAAATAGGAAGAAAAAGGAGAAAGAGGAGAGGATTCAGCCAAGGAGGAAAAAAGGAAGGGAAGAAGACTAGGTGGGTTGCTATCTTTTCTAAGGTAAGTTCAAACTTTTCTAAGCTAGAGAATGATATTAAAATCTCATGATTTAGAAACAAATGAGGTGATAGCATGTATATATTGTGAATCCTTGAGTATGTTAGGGATTGAAGAGTATTATGCTAAGATATTAAGGCATAGAGCATGCATGCATAGTTTCATGAAACCCTTGGTGCTTGTGACCCTAATAATGCATATATGATGACTTAGGCCAAGAGATTGGTTCCAAGAAGCCAGAACAGGAGAAATAATAGCCATAGCCGTGTGCTAAGCAGCTAAGGTGAGTGGGTTTCTCATCTAGCTTTGTAAACTATTTTATAATAGCATAGTAATATTTTGCTACAAATCAAAGTATGTTATGCTAAGTATAGTATCTCAAGTAGTTAAATCTAGGAAATAAGAACCCAGTTATGATGTATCTTATTTTTAAAGCAGGTTCTAAAGCAAAGCATGAGTTTAAGAACAAGCATGGGTTTACAGCATGTTCTAAAGCAAAGCATGAGTTTAAGAATAAGCATGGGTTTACAGCATGTTCTAAAGCAAAGCATGAGTTTAAAAACAAGCATGGGCTTACAGCATGTTTCCAAAGTAAAGCTTGAGTTTCAAAATAAAGTAAGAGTTTCCAGCAAAGCATGAGTTTAAGAAAAGAAAAGGAAACATGGGCTATAGCATGTTTTAAAGCAAAGTATAGAGTTTCATGAAAAGTATTGTTTGGATAAAAACATATGTTTCAGTAAAGCATGTAATTTACTTTTCAAATTTATGTTTCTAAGTGATGCATAGGCATGCATGAATATTAATGTTTCAAAGAAAGTATAGCTGATTATATATTGGATTATAAACTTATACTTGAGTTTTTCTATAGCATACAACATAAAGAGCATTGGGCCATCTATGGGGCTGATCATCCTGTAGACTGTGCCACAGCATGAGCATTGTATACACTATTTATAGCCGACACCTCCTTGCGATTCGATCGCACTATGATCCTGAGGCAAAGGGGAGTACAAGCTAGATCAGCCTAGTGGGGCAGATTGCAAGCAGCTCAGTGGGGTAAGAATCACAGCTTGGTAAAGAGTTAGGTTATTATATAGCCCATGGGGGCTCAGAGATATTGGCCCATGGAGGGGACAAGCAAGAGGCCTAGGGAAAAGGGGCAAGCTCACACCTGGGGTGAACCACACATGTGAGGGGTTCCATATGGTGCGGGGATCCTCGGCGCTCAGTACACTCACCCACTGAGAGTACACCTACAGAAGGGCGACTGTAGGGATGTACCTTAGTGGTAGCACACCCAGCTCATCATCATGAGATTTTGTAAAAGTGGCATTATCTTATTTAAGTTATATTATTGGAAGCATAAGCTAACTTATGAGTTTTCTTATCTCATTTAAAAAGATTTCTATATCTATTATGATATGTTGTATCAGTATATTTATTGGTTTTAAAATGTGGTTCTCAGTTTTTCCTATTGTTAGATGGCTATCCAGTCACTAGGACTTAGGTCTCACCCCTCTATTGTTGAAATTTTTGGATTTTAGATTAGAGATAGCAGGATGGCTCTTGGATGCATGATTTTGATATGGGTTGCTGGATGTGGATAAATTTGTTGATGACATAGATTTATGTTACTTGGATTGTATATATATTTGAAATGGATATGGATGGATGTGTATAACTGTAACCCTATGATGTATTTTGGACTTGGGTGGTTATGAGAAATGACTTTTATTGAGGAATGAATTTGTGAATATGTTCTTTATAGCAATGTCATGATAAAAGTTATATTGCCTAGAATCATGTGATGAATAGTGTGGAAATCTTATTTTATCTTAGCAGGGTGAAATAAATTGTGATGTGATCTTGTAAATAGTATAAATGAATTGAGCAGGTCAAGTTTTTAGCAGATTCAATATTTTTGTGCATGTAACTTATGGCAATTGGATAGGGATCACTTGGGCTTTATGGTACTTAGCATAAAGACTAGTAGATCTCTACCCAATTTTCATAAGAACCCATGCCGTCAGGAAGGGGGCCCGATAGGTTTTTGGTATCAGAGCATAGGTTATTAGATCTTAGGGGCATAAGCATGAGTCTAGCATAGTGAGTATAGTTTTGAATGATGAACCTGATCAAATGAATTGTGTCTTGTAGGATGGTTTCTATTAGGACAAGAATGGATGGAGAGCAGTCCTTAAGGAGAGGTAGAGGCAAGGGTCGGGGTAGACCCAGAAAGTCTGATAGAGAAGGCCAACCTAGTAGAGCCTTTTCTAGTGATCCACCATCTGATGGTGCAGGGGTGGAAGTATCTCAGGAGCACCTGCATGATTCTCATTCCCATCCTGCTACCCCGATGCCAGTGGACCCATCCCAAGCACAGGCTCAGGGGTCGAGTATGCTAGACTTGGTAGGGATGATCACTCAGGCAGTGGTGTAGCAATGACCTCTAGTTCCAGCCTTAAGTCTAGAAATCTTGAAGTAGAAAGGAATGTAGAGAGGGCTAGAAAGTTGGGGGCTTTATAGTTCTAGGGGACCATTGACCCTATTCAGGCTGATGTTTGGCTTCAGAGAATAGAAAGGGTCTTTGAAGTGATGAAGTGCTTTGAGGAACAAAAATTAAGTATAGCAACCTTCTTGTTGGAAGGTAGAGCACAAAATTGGTGGAGATCTATTAGTAGTAGGCAGCCACAAGGGGTGGAAGTAACCTGAGAGAATTTTAAGGAGTTCTACCAGCAATATCATTCAGAGGTGTATAGAGATCAAAAAATGAGGGAATTTCTTAATTTAACCCAAGGAAAGATGTTGGTAGCTGAGTATGAGGCTACCTTTATTGACTTGTCTCGATTTGCTGAAGCCCTAGTAGTGGATGAAAGGGAGAAATGTAGGCTGTTTCAGGATGGATTAAATCTCCTAATCAAGGCTAAGACCAGTATGCAATGTTATAGTAGTTATTCTGAGCTGGTGCAAGGGGCTCTCAGGGTAGAGGAGATAGAGGAGTTCCTTAGTAGGAGGCAGGAGAGGTCAAAAAGGAGTGCACCTATTTTCCTTCAGGTGCAAGAGGAACTCAGCAGTTCAAGAGGCCCCAGAGGGCAGGACAGTTTAGTTCCAGTCACAGAGCTCTTGTAGATGTTGGTAGAGGGTCAGCATCTGTGTTAGTATCTAGTCTTGTCAAGAGGAAGCCCGCATATGAAGGGATGTCTCAGGCTGCTAGTAGTAGGGTGGCAGGAGAGATAAGAGATCAAAGCCGCTCCTTTGGTGGTAGGAGAGCTCTACCCTAGTGCAATGTCTGTAGGAAGATGCACTCTGGGGAATGTAAGAGGGGTAACAGAGGATGTTATATCTGTGGTCAGATGGACCACTTGAAGAGAGATTGTCCCAAGAGAGTGCAAAGTAGCGATCATCCTTAAGGATCAGCTGTACCTAGAGGATAGCCTGCTAGGAGAGGAGATAGCAGTATCCCAGCTTCAGCCAGTTAGATTAGGTCTAGTGCTAATTAGCAAGGGATGATTCCTAGTGTTCTAAGGGCTGAAGCTAGAGTTTTTGCAATGGCCAAGCAGGAGGCTCAGGTCAACCCAGATGTGGTGACAGGTATATTACCCATTTGTAATTCTGATGCTTATGTTTTAATTGATTCTAGATCTACACTTTCATTTATAGAAGTAGATTTCATCAAGCATCTAGATAAAGCTATGAGTTTGTTGGGTAGTCAGTTGGTAGTATCTATGCTAGTAGGGAAACCTTTCATTGCAAACCATGTGTATAAAGATTATGCCATTTTAGTAGAGGGCCAAGAATTATTAGCAGATTTAATTCCATTAAATCTAAAAGAATTTGATGCTATCTTGGGGATGGATTGGTTATCAATGCACAGGGCTAAAGTAGATTGTTCAAAGAAGGAAGTAGTATTTCATGCCTCAGATGGTAGAGAGATCTATTTTGTAGGAGAAAAGAGAGTGTTGCCCTCAAGTGTGATTTCAGCCTTGACAGCTAGCAGAATGCTGAGAAAGGGGTATGAAGCTTATTTAGCTTATGTGGTGAATTTAGAGGATAGTAGTCCAGAGATATTTGATATTTCGGTGGTATGTGAATTTCCAGATGTATTTCCTGAGGAGTTGCCAGGGTTGCCACCAGATAGAGAAATAGAGTTCAGTATAGACTTAACCCCAGATACTAGACCTATAGCCAGGGCACCCTATAGAATGGCTCCAGCAGAATTGAAAGAATTAAAAGTCCAGTTTCAAGAATTGCTTGATAAAGTATTCATTAGACCTAGTGTTTCACCTTGGGGTGTACTTATGCTGTTTGTAAAGAAGAAAGATGGTACCTTAAGGTTATGCATAGACTATAGATAGCTCAACAAGGTAACCATTAGAAATAATTATCCTTTGCCGAGGATAGATGATTTATTTGATTAGCTTCAGGGGGTAGTAGTGTTTTCAAAGATTGACCTTAGATTTGGGTATTACCAATTGAAAATAAAGAAAGAGGATGTACCAAAGACTGCTTTCAGGACTAGATATGGTCATTATGAGTTCTTGGTGATGCCTTTTGGCTTGACCAATGCCCCAGTTGCTTTTATGGGACTGATGAATCAGGTGTTCCAAAAATTTTTAGATAAATTTGTGATAGTGTTCATTGATGATATTTTAATCTATTCTAGAAGTAGAGAGGAGCATAAGCAGCATTTGAGGATAGTGTTGCAGATCTTGAGGGAAAAGCAATTGTATGCTAAGTTGAGTAAAAATGAATTTTGGCTAGATGATGTTAAATTCTTGGGGCATGTGATATCAGCTAAGGGTATTATGGTAGACCCCCAGAAAATAGATGCAATAGTGAATTGGGAAGTGCCTACAAATCAAACAGAGGTGAGAAGTTTCTTGGGCTTAGCAGGATACTATAGAAGATTTATAGAAAACTTTTCTATTATAGCTTCTCCCATGACCAAGCTGCTAAGAAAGAATACCAAATTTGAATGGTCTAGTGAATGTCAGGAAAGTATGGATGAGTTGAAGAGAAGATTGACCTCAGCTCCAGTCCTTACCCTCCCAAATAGTAGCAATGATTATGTGATATATAGTGATGCATCTTTCAAAGGTTTGGGGTGTGTATTGATGCAAAATGGTAAGGTGATTGCCTTCATCTCTAGACAGTTAAGGTCCCATGAAAAGAATTACCCTACCCATGATTTAGAACTAGCAGTAGTAGTATTTGCATTAAAAGTATGGAGACACTATTTGTATGGGATGAAATACCAGATATTTATAGATCACAAAAGCCTAAAGTATATCCTAACATAAAAAGAATTGAATCTCAAGCAAAGGAGATGGATAAAGTTGATAAAAGATTATGACTGCACTATAGAGTATCACACAGGAAAAGCGAATGTAGTGGCTGATGCATTGAGTCAGAAGTTTACAGCAACCTTAGCTTCCATTAGAGCAGTGCAGTTACCCCTGATGTTAGAATTGAGAGAGTTAGATGCAGAGCTGGCAGCAGATAGTTTAGGAGCCTTACTAGCAAATTTCAGAGTCAGACCAATGTTGCTTGAGGAAATAAAAGAGGCTCAAGTGCAAGATCCACAATTACAAAAAGCTAAAGAATTAGTTCAGAGTAGGTCCCAATCAAAATTTTCAGTTAGAAGTTATGGTATATTGTTATTTAAGAGTAGAGTATGTGTGCCAGCAATAGAATCATTAAAGGAGCAAATTTTGAGGGAAGCCCATAGTTCAGCCTATTAAATGCACCTAGGGAGCACTAAGATGTATAGAACTATTAAGCAAAATTATTGGTGGCATGGAATAGAAAAGGAGATAGTTGAGTTTGTCTCTAAGTGTTTGGTATGCCAGCAAATTAAAGTAGAATATCAGAGCCCAGCTGCCTAAATGCAGCCACTATTTATACCTGAATGGAAATGGGAGCACATTACCATGGATTTTGTTATGGGTCTCCCAAAGACAAGGAGAGGTAATGATTCTATTTGGGTGATAGTAGATAGATTGACAAAATCTATCCACTTTTTGCCTATCCAAATTTCATTTACCTTGGACAGATTAGCAAAATTGTATGTGAATGAAATTGTAAGTAGACATGGGGTACCAGTATGTATTGTATCAGATAGAGATCCAAGGTTCACATCTCATTTCTGGGCAGAGTTGCAGAAAGCTTTAGGCACTAAGTTAAGATTTAGTACAACATTTCATCCTCAAACTGATGGGCAATCTGAGAGAACTATCCAGACACTGGAGGATATGTTGAGAGCATGTGTTATTGAATTTTTAGGTAGTTGGGATGAGCACTTGCCATTGATTGAGTTTGCATATAATAACAGTTATCATTCTAGCATTGATATGACACCTTATGAAGCTTTATATAGAAGAAAATATAGAACTCCAATGTGTTGGGATGAGGAAGGTGAAAGGAGGCTGCTAAGCCCAGAGTTGGTACAACTCACAGCAGATCAGGTTAGAATTATTAGAGCTAAATTAAAGGCAGCCCAAGATAGATAGAAGAGATATGCAGATAAGAAGCATAGAGATGTGAAATTTGAAGTAGGAGATAAGGTATTCTTGAAGGTATCTCCTGGGAAGGGTATCATGATATTTGGAAAGAAAGGAAAATTAAATCCCCGATACATTGGACCTTATGAGATTATTGAGAAGGTTGGGATACTTGCATATAGATTGTCCTTGCTACCACAACTCTCTCAGATCCATAATGTGTTTCATGTATCAATGCTTAGGAAGTATGTGCCAGATTCCTCTCATGTGCTTTAGTCAGAGCCAATAGAATTACAGAAAGATTTATCTTATGTAATAGAGCTAGTGCAAATTTTGAGCAGGGAGGTTAAACAACTCTGTAGTAAAAAGATTCCTTTAGTTAAAGTGCAGTGGCAGAATCATCAGAGAGAGGAAGCTACATGGGAGAGAGAGGATGAGATGAGATTAAAGTATCCTCATTTGTTTCAAGCTGAAGGTAGCTAAATTTTGGGAACAAAATTTTCTAAAGGGAGGAAGATTGTAATATCCCAAACTTGGAAGTCTTGTAATTTTATTTTAAGCATGTTTTTATTCTTAATTTAGCCTTATAGTGTGAATGATTTGAGTGGAAATCTTAAAAAAATGTGAAAGTTGAAATTTTGGAAGTTATCTTGAGTTTCTCCCATAATCCTTTGAAAAAGTTAATAAAGTCACTTATTTGGGCTTATAATTGAAGTTTTTGTGATGATTTCAATGTCTACTAGTTGTTTTTGATCCTTGGGAGAAGTTGGAATGAAGATTTTGGAAGTTGGAATGCATTAGAATGGCCTTTGGAAAGGTTATATAATGTTAATTGACTCATTAGTCAGCTAACTGGGAAAGTTAGCTGACTACTTAGTCAGCTAACTTTGAAAGTTAGCCAACTACTTGACTAAGTAGTCAGCTAACTGTCCACTTAGCTAACTACTTAGTTGGCTAATTGCTTGAGGCTCTCTGTAAAATTGGTCTGAGACCAATTTTACCCACAGTAGTCGACTACTGTGTGGAAACTTTTTGTGAAATTGGTCTGAGACCTATTTCACTCTCATTAGTCGGCATTTTAGCTGACTAATGAGTGAATAGAGGACTTCCTAGGAAGTCATCCATCACTCTCACTCAAGCACGCTTAACTGCGGGTTCAGGTAAATAAAAATCTTCTGTGGAATTGGTTTGAGGCAAATTTTACTCTCATTAGCTAGCATCCATGCCGACTAATGGATGGATAACCCCTGTTATTCATCTGATAAAGGAAATTTGGCCAGGGGTATAAGTGAAATTTGATAAAAAGTCATTTGAGGGTTTGATCAAGGGCAAAATAGGAAAGAAAATTAAAGGGCAAAAATATTTGGTGGAGAAAGGAGCCATGTAAGCTTTGAAAAGTGTGACTTAAGAGTAGAGAGGGGCAAAATAGGAATTTTAAGGAGCATTTAAAATCCATTTCCTTTCCTTAGCCTTTAAGCCACCGTATGAAAGGAAATAAAAGGGGGAGAAAATGGAAGAAAAATAGGAAGAAAAAGGGGAAAGAGGAGAGGGTTTAGCCATGGGAAAGAAGAAGAGAAGAAGAAAAAGAAAAGAAGAAGAGAAGAAGAAGAGAAAAAGAGGAAGAAAGGAAGGGAAGATGACTTGGTGAGTTGCTATCTTTTCTGAGGTAAGTTCAAACCTTCCTAAGCTAGAGAATGATATTAAAATCTCATGATTTAGAAGCAAATGAGGTGATAGCATGTATATATTGTGAATCCTTGAGTATGTTAGGGATTGAAGAGTATTATGCTAAGATATTAAGGCATAGAGCATGCATGCATAGTTCCATAAAACTCTTGGTGCTTGTGACCCTAATAATGCATATATGATGACTTAGGCCAAGAGATTGGTTCTAGAAAATTAGAACAGGAGAAATAGCAGCCATAGCCGTGTGCTAAGCAGCTAAGGTGAGTGGGTTTCTCATCTAGCTTTGTGAACTATTTTATAATAGTATAGTGATATTTTGCTACAAATCAGAGTATGTTATGCTAAGTATAGTATTTCAAATAGTTAAATATGGGAAATGAGAACCCAGTTATGATGTATCTTATTTTTAAAGCATGTTCTAAAGCAAAGCATGAGTTTAAGAACAAGCATGGGTTTACAGCATGTTCTAAAGCAAAGCATGAGTTTAAGAACAAGCATGGGCTTACAGCATGTTTCCAAAGTAAAGCTTGAGTTTTAGAAAAAAGTAAGAGTTTCCAGCAAAGCATGAGCTTAAGAAAAGAAAAGGAAACATGGGCTATAGCATGTTTCAAAGCAAAGTATAGAGTTTCATGAAAAGTATTATTTGGATAAAAACATATGTTTTAGTAAAGCATGGAATTTACTTTTCAGATTTATGTTTCAAAGTGATGCATAGGCATGCATGATATTAATGTTTTAAAGAAAGTATAGCTGATTATATATTGGATTATAAACTTATATTTGAGTATTTTTACAGCATACAGCATAAAGAGCATTGGGCCATCTATAGGGCTGATCATCCTGTAAACTATGCCATAGCATGAGCATTGCACACACTATTTACAGTCGGCACCTCCTTGCGATTCGATCGTACTATGATCCCAAGGCTAGGGGGAGTACAAGCTAGATCAGCCTAGTGGGGCAGATTGCAAGCAGCCCAGTGGTGCAAGAATCATAGCTCGGTAGAGAGCTAGGTTACTATATAGCCCATGGGGGCTCAAAGATATTGGCCCATGGAGGGGGCAAGCAGAAGGCCTAAGGAAAAGGGGCAAGCTCACACTGGGGTGAATCGCACATGTGAGGGGTGCCATATGGTGCGAGGATTCTCAGTGCTCAGTACACTCACCCACTGAGAGTACACCTGCAGGAGGATGACTGTAGGGATGTACCTTAGTGGTAGCACACCCAGTCCATCATCATGAGATTTTATAAAAGTGACATTATCTTATTTAAGTTATATTAGTGGAAGCATAAGCTAACTTATGAGCTTTCTTATCTTATTTGAAAAGATTTTTGTATCTATTATAATATATTGTATCAGTATATTTATTGGTTTTAAAATGTGGTTCTCAGTTTTCTCCATTATTAGATGGCTATCCAGTTACTAGGACTTAGGTCTCACCCCTTTATTGTTGAAATTTTTGGATTTCAGATCAGAGATAGCAGGATGGCTCTTAGATGCATGATTTTGATATGGGTTGTGTAATGTCCTAAACTTGAAAGTCTTGTAATTTCATTTTAAGCATGTTTTTATTGTTAGTTTAGCCTTCTAATGTAAATGATTTGAGTGGAAATCTTAAAAGAATGTGAAAGCTGAAATTTTAGATGTTTCCTTAAGTTTTCTTCCATGATCCTTTCAAAAGTTTAATAAAGTCAATTATTTGGGCTTGTAATTAAAGTTTTTGTAATGATTTCAATGTCTACTAGTTGCTTTTATTCTTTGGGAGAGGTTGGAATGAAAATTTTAGAGGTTGGAATGCATTAAAATGGCTTTTGGAAAGAAAATTATGAAGTTAGCTGACTCTAGAGTCAGCTAACTTGTGAAAAAGGGCTTTTGGAAGGAAGATTTATGAAGTTAGCTGACTCTGGAGTATACAGGGGCACGTAAACTTTAAAAAGCAAGACTTAAGAGTAGAGAGGGGAAAAATAGAAATTTTAAGGGCATTAAAAACCCACTTTCTTTACTTAGCCCATAAGCCACTTTCTTTCCTTAGCCCATAAGCCACCGTATGAAAAGAGAAAGAAAAGAGGGAGAAAAGGGAAAGAAAGAGGAGAGAGTTCAGCCGTGGGAAAGAAGAAACAAAAAGAAAGGAAAAAGAGAAGAAGAAGATGAGAAGAAGAAGAGAAAAAAGAGGAAGAGAAGGAAAGAAGGAAGGCCTGGTGGTTTAGTCGTCTTTGTTAAAGTAAGTCCAAATCTTCCTAAGCTAGAGAATGATGTTAAAATCTCATGATTTAGAGACAAATGAAGTAATAGCATGTATATATTATGAATCTTTGAGTATGTTAGGGATTGAAGAATATTATACTAAAATGTTAAGGCATATAGCATGCATGCATGTTTCATGAAAACTTAGGTATATGTCGCCTAAATAAATTCATATGTGGTAATATAGGTCAAGAAAATCAAGCAAGGAAACTTTTCAAGAGGGGTAGCAAACGTGGAAAAGAGAAAATAGCAAAAAGGTGAGTGGGTTTCTCATCTAGCTTTGAAGGGGGTTTTATATAATGTATGATGTAATTTAGTTACCAAACCAAACAAATGCTATGTTCCATGAAATGTTTCGATAGTCTATGTATAGGAAATGAGAACCAAGTTTTATAGTGGGTTTAAAACATGTATTCATAGTTAAGAATATTTTTTAAGAGTAAAGCATATGTAGTAAGAGAAGGTGTTTTGAAAAGTGAGCATAGATTTCATAAAATAAATGTTTCAAGTGGAACTATGGGTTTTAAGCAAAAAGGCATCAAAGCAAAGCATGTATTCAAAGTTTAAGCATGAGTTTAAAGTTAAAAGCATAGATTTTGTCTTTCCAATATATGTTTGCATGGGCATACATGAATAGAAATGTTTTAAAGAAAGTATAGCATTTTGTAGTGGGATTATAAACTACATTCTGAAGTATTTTAATAACATACAACATTAAAGCATTGGGCCATTTATAGGGCTGATCACCCTGTAGACTGTGCCCTATCATAAGCATTTCACACACTATTTACAGTCGGCACCTCCTTGCGATTCGATCGTACTATGATCCTGAGGCCAGAGGTAGTACAAGCTAGATCAGCCCAGTGAGGCAGATTGCAAGCAATCCAGTGGGGCAAGAATCACAGCTCAGTAAAGAGCTAGGTTATTATATAGCCCGAGGGGGCACAGAGATATTGGCCTATGGAGAGGGCAAGCAGGAGGCCCAAGAAGAAGGGGCAAGCTCATACCTAGGGTGAACCGCACATGTGAGGGGTGCCATGTTGTGCGGAGATCCTCGGCGTTCAGCTCACTCACCCACTGAGAGTATATGGTGCAGGCACCAGATTGAGACAGAGGTTTCAGGGTTCCTTATGGATCTCTGATTTATGAGAGTCCTTTCTTTATTCTTAGAGTCCTTGTCGAGTCCAGTTGTGTTAGTTAGCCTGGTTCATTGTTGGAATCCAGGAGTTGGTCAAGTGTCAAGTGTTATTTTTTTTCATTGAGTCCTGTAATAAGTCAAGAGAAGGTTCACCTTGAAGACCCAAGAGAAGACCCATCAACCATGAAATGACACGTCTTGGACCATTTCGGGACACATGGCATCACCAGAGCAGAGCAAGGAGCCGACCCACATCAATTTAGGAAGGAATCTAGGCACCAACATCCTCCTTCCTCATTTCTTCATGCCACCCACCCTTATATGGAAGCTTTTTGGGTGCCCATTGACTTCCACACTTATCATGTGGTCCCCTGGCAAACATCTATGGAAGAAATTGGCTGCCTCTCTCTAATTGGAAGATCTTCATGCGCCCTAGATGGAAGAAGGTTGCCGCCCAGTCAAAGATGGTAGGAGAAATCAAGGGGTGCCCATTCTTTCCATCTCTCAAGTGGTCTCCCTCCTCTACAAGCTTGGAAATTGCAGCCACTCTCTCTTTTTGGCCATCCCAGATAAAGCATGCAGAGATCCCTGCCTCCTCAAGAAGAATCACATGCCATACATAACAATCCATGTCAATTATGTACTTAAAATGAATGATTTAACTTGTATTGACATGAAAGGGTTATAAAAAGACCTTTCTTTTGTAAATGAGAGGAGCAATATTAATGAGAAAATTTTGAAGTTCTTTTCTATTGCTGTGAAGGCTCTGGTACTCCGGGAAGGAGTGGGTATGAAGCCCTTAGTGTTTCCTTTCATCTTCTCTAACCTCCCTCAAACCCAAACCCTAACCATCCCCCCTCTAAAAACCCTAAAACAACCCTACCGCCAACCACAGGCCCCCTTCTCCTCTTACTATTTTCTCAAGGATTCACGAGCCGAAGAGGAAGTCGTCTTTGTCCCTGAAGCATAATTCGAATATCCTCTCCGGTAGATAGCTTCTTCATCCAGGACTTTCAACCGTCAGAGCGATCTTCCTGTTTCAATCTTTGAGTGATCACTATTGGTATATGAAATCCTTTCTCTAATCCTCTTTCTCTAATTTAGTGAATGTTGAGAGCATGTCCTAACCGAGGGTTTTCTAACCTTCACTTTCCTGATTTCATTAATATTCTAACAGTTCTAGTTCCAGTGTATGCTTCCGCCTGTCTTGCATAGTATAGCTTAACTAGTTTTTTTATCTTTCTGGGTAATTAGCCATCTCATAAATATATATATATATATATATATATAATATTATTTTATTGCATTTATGTCTCATCCACGTTCTGCATCAATTTTAGTATCAGAACTGGTTGTTAGGACTTATTCTTGCATCATATTAGAAAAGTAGCTTTGCATAGGTGTTGAAAATTTTAGCTTGCTAAAATTTCTGCACACCTCCCATATTTTCTTATTTTTCTTGCATATAAAAAAAAATAAAAAAAAAAGAGAGCATATCTTGGTCTCTACTGTGCTCATTTAGGGATAGTCCAAAGGGGGAGGCTAGAGGTAGTACCCCGGGCTATTTGACCCAACGGGCATTTGGTAGGGATATCAGGGATGTACCAATAAGGGAGGCTACCGGTAGTACCTTGGTATGTTTGACCCAACTACCTACATTCCAAGAGTGTCGTAGGCTACTAAGAGGACTGTGCATAACCATCGCAAGAAAGGCTGACTTGAGGCAAGGCCTTAAGTGACACACATAGGCAAAATAAAATAAAATAAAATAATTAAAACATTTTAATTACTGCTATTAATTAGTTTCATAACTAAAAATTAAAAAAAAAAAAAATTCTGTATTGCTGCATCCTTTTGGTTAGAGACCCAACTTGTTAACTTAAGTATTTAGTGTTCCATCATCTTTGTATTAAATCGACTTAAGGGTACCGCTATCTCAGATCAGATGGGGATTTCATCACCCTTACTGGGCCCAGAAAACCATCAACCTGCATACGAGCCCAAACCTTCCAATTTTAAAATCCAGTAGACATAATTGAGTAGTAGGGACACCCACAGTTCGGTTCACATATTTTGTTAAAACTAGTGTGAGTCTTTCTCCATTTACGATTGGAACCTGATGTCTAAGGCTGGAGGTTAAATGTCAAACGACTTAAGCGGAGTGACGGGGTTACTCTAACTAGGCCCCTGCATTAAGCAGGAAGAGCCTCCCCCCCTCCCACCTGCTACCTGGCCAGCTACAGGGTATTTGGTGATTGACTAGCATTTAGTTGATACACTTTATTTGAGCTCTAGGTCTAGGAGACACTAGTACAAATCCTTTGTGTGCTTGTTTGCATGTCTACTAGGTCAGCAGTTTAATATCAACCAAGTCGTCCCAACCTGAGTTAACCATGGACAATGACATTGGAGCTATGCTTAGGACCATTA
Organism: Metroxylon sagu; assembly: GCA_017589505.3. NCBI lineage: Eukaryota > Viridiplantae > Streptophyta > Magnoliopsida > Arecales > Arecaceae > Metroxylon > Metroxylon sagu. The sequence continues at coordinate 100,148 of JACVBY030000574.1, read as the reverse complement.
CTAAATGATTGACTCAATTGAATGATAAAGTAAGCTCCCTAGAAGAAAGTCATAAGACCAGGACTGAGCCTAAGTTAGACCCTCATCTACCTACCCCACATCCTGACCCTAGGAGAGCCTATCACTATGATTTTACCCCTGAGTATCACCCTAGAAGCTCATACCCATACTTAGTAGACTCAGAGGAAAGATCCATTAGGAGCACCCGGGCCTATGCACCCACTTTTGGTGGTGATCTAGAGTTAGAGGAATACATTGATTAGGAAAGGAGGATGGATGAGTATTTCGATCGGGAAGAAATGTCAGAAGAAGGGAAGGTAAAATTTGCTAGGCTTAAATTAACCTGACATGCTAGGATATATTGGAAAAAGGTTGAGCACGCATGTCGTCAAATGAGGGAGATGCCCATTAGAACATGGAGAGCCATGAAGATTAGACTTAGGGAGAAATATCTACCCATGTCCTATAGACATAAGGAGCCCATCACCCATCAGGCCACACTTAATAGGACTAATATCCCTGGAAATAAGTCAAGTCCTAATCTAGGCCCATTTAGCCAGTCCATCCCTATTGCCCCATGTGTTCACCAGAGTCCACCCTTCCTTACCACCTCGTTTATTCCCATGAGTCGACTCACTCCTATTCTCCCACTTGCCCCACCCACTCCTACTATCCGGTCCATTCCTATCTATCAGTTTGCCCAACCCATTCCTACCATCATAGTTGAACACAGGGAGGAAAAGCTAGACATGGCCAGCCTAGGCATAGTTGTTCAGGATCCTACTCAAATTGACAATCTAGAAAACCTTGAACCTATTGACTGTGATAAGGAGAGAGATCAAGAACCCCTTATAGGTTGTATCGAGGAGGTATATGAGGCTGACGCAAGTTTAGTTGATGAATACGAAGAGGATGAGGAAGAACCCATTGAAGGCTTTAAGGACGAAGAGGTTGAGCCCAATAATCATTTAGAGGTCGATAGTCCTGAGTCCCTTAGTCATGTAGAGGTAGACATTTGTGAATCCATTAGTCTATTAGGAGAAGAAGCCACTAAGCCTATTGATGAATCTAAGGGAAAGGAGATTGAGCTTGAGCCCAGTGACACGTTAGAGGAAGAAGAAACTAAAAGAATTGTGCCCTAAAAGCCAATCGCAATCTGTATTGCGATAGGGTTTCTTTTGTTCTTCCAAATCATATACATGACATTTTGGTTATAAATAGAAGGCATTATGTTTCATCATTTACTGCTTTTTATAATTATGATGAACCCCATAGATTAGGGCAATGGTTTTAGGGCTATGATGAAATCATGCCAGTGATACCTAAAACCCTAAAACCCTAATCTAAAACATTCCCAGTCATTGGTACATTAAGTCGGGGATCAATGTTACCAGAAAGACTGGCACATCTTATGTATGCTCGATGCAGAGGGTGATTGATCTCACAATCACTTGTGTGAGACACTAATACAAAGATGTGGGTGCTCATTAGAGGAATGAGTTCACTGAATTGACCTACCAAGAGAACATCTTATGGATACTTACTTATTTGTCAAAAGATGATTCTTTAAGTGGGAGTTATGCAAGTGATCCTTAGACCTGAGATCACCATAGTATCTTATGCACATGAATCCATGTTTTGGTTTACACTCATTCACGATATTAAGTTGTGTACAAGGTATTCTGGATATGGTGGATTGTGTATGAAGATTATGAGTAGATCAATAAGGAATCAATTACTTCTAGTAAAAGAAGACCACATCCTACTTGCTCTAATCTTATGATGATTTAGGAAGTCTTTGATTAAAGCAGAATGAAAAATTAGAAAGAGTTTCTAATGTTTCATTAATTGAATTATCATTAGAAGATTAAGAGAGACATGAATAAGTAATTAAGTTTGACATTGATCCATATTCATATACTTATTCAGGATACAGTATGATTGAAGGATTGAATTGCATGGTAACTTGCCACTGAAGGGTATGTTTGGTATATCCACCAAATTTCATATCTTCCGGGTAGACATGATACGTTGCTAGACGTCAATCTTGTCTTGTAGGTTTGATTGAATTAAAGAGTTTAATTTGATCAATAATTGGAAAGGGTTCTAATTATCAAGTTTGGGATCGCACTGATTGGACCTATAAGGATTAGAAATATTCTAATCATGATAGGTCAACTTGCACCCACACCTACTGCTGGCTAGATGTGAAACCCAATGGGTCACACACAAAAGAAACTGATCAAGGGTCTAATTGGATTAGATCATGTTTGCAGGATAAACATGCTAGCACATGTTGCAAACCCTAGCTCCTGATTCGAATTAGATTCGAATTTGATTCTTGTATTAGGTTAATCTAATATGATTGGATCATAACCTAATGTGGGTTGGCCAAAAGTTGGAACCCAATTGGCTTTATTTGGACCATTGGATGGCTCCTTGAATAATAGATTTGGACCATTGGTCAGCAGCTCGATCTGGACCATTGGATGGCTCCCTGGATGAAGGACCTGGACCATTAGTTGGTGCCTGAATCTGGACCATGGGTGATGGCGCCTTGCTTTTGGACCATTGGATGGTGTCTTAATCTGGACCATTGGATTATCATGAAATAAGTGTGGGTGAGGTTATCAGTGTGAGAAGGCTGATAGCACATGGATAAGGCGAGCGGATACATCTTTCCGCTCTCTTAGATGCGCCCCTCCCCTTGGCGCCTCATCATGATGAGGCGCTACCCTTGGGACATGCTGATGAGCCGTGTGGATGTGATGCATCCCTTGGTGATGCATCCCTCCGCCTCCTATAAATGGAGTGCATCTTGGGTTCAAAAATAAATAGATGAATCCATCAAAGAGAAATCAATTCTCTCTCTTTCTTATTTTATTTCTCTTATATGTCTTGTCCTAAACTAAGACAAGGAGGTCTTGTTCAGGATAAGAGGTTGTCTTGTCCTAAACTAAGACAAGGATGTCTTCTTCAGGATAAGACCTAAACCAGGACAAGGAAGCCTTCTTTAGGACAAGAGGCTTTGAAGAGTTTTTGTAAGAGAAAGAAAATTAGAAGGAAAAGAAAGCAAGCCAATCAAATCCTTTAAAAGGATTAAGCATCAATGATCAAAGTTTTGAAGGAGATAGAGTCTTGAACCCAGTTCCTGTGTGGATCAACATTGGAGGGTGAACACTTGGGCACCTTGTGAATATTCCAACATATTGGATTTAGCATTACAGGTAATTCATTCATTTGATTGTTACCATTAAGGAGATCTTAGCTAAAGGGTTTCATGTAAATAGATCTCATTAAGAAATTTATGAAATCTATTCGCTTCCACTGCACTCTTAGGCATGCACATGAAACCCTAACAGTGGTATGAGAGCCATCCTTAACTGATGCAATCAAATGATCATGCATGTTGTAGGATCCATTAAAATGCTATGTGATAGTAATATTAGATATCATGATATGAAGCATATTCATCAAATGCTATGTGATAGCAATATTAGATATCATGATATGAAGCATATTCATCAAATGCTATGTGATAGCAATATTAGATATCATCATATGAAGCATATTCATCAAATGCTATGTGATAGCAATATTAGATATCATCATATGAAGCATATTCATCAAATGCTATGTGATAGCAATATTAGATATTATGATATGAAGCATATTCATCAAATGCTATGTGATAGCAATATTAGATATTATGATATGGAGCATATTCATCAAATGCTATGTGATAGCAATATTAGATATCATAATATGAAGCATATTCATCAAATGCTATGTGATAGCAATATTAGATATCATGATATGAAGCATGTTCATCAAATGCTATGTGATAGCAATATTAGATATCATGATATAAAGCATGTTCATTAAAATGCTATGTGATAGCAATATTAGATACGAAGCATGTTCATTAAAATGCTATATATGTTTATAGAAATTTGTTATGTCATAGAAATAAGATATTCACATATCTTAATATGAATTTTATATAAGATATGATCAAGCATGTTCGTATTCCTTGATATGCTTACTTTTTGCATAAGAAATGCAAAGTATATGGAATGTGCTAAGAGACCAGAAAGCCCTCACATAAAATTATATTTAGTCATAGTGTTATAAAATCATAATGCAAATCCATTTAGGGTTTGATTGATCAATTGGTGTCTAAAAAAGTGGTTCTGGGAAGGGAAAGAGAACGTGGTTTATAATTAGGTCCGTTGCTTACCTAGCCAAACTTTTGGTGTCTAAGGCAAGCACGGGGGGCCTCCCACCTCTCTCCCACTTACCTGGCCAATTGGATAGATTTAGACCTTGAATTGGAAATGCTAAATGATTGAAATACTAAATGCCCTCCTTCATGCTAAGCCAAATTCAAGTTAAAAACTATAGTAGGTTTGTTGTGTAACACAAGGCATAATCTAGGATTTGATATGAAATTTGTCATGGTGCATCTAATTCTTTATAGCATGATTGATGGTGTTACTTTGTTGTGTAACACAAGGGCGACATTATTCAAACGTGACTATATAGAAATGAAGGATCTGACTAAACTAAGACATTATAGTTTGTTGTGTAACAGAAGGCTGTAAGTGTCTTAGAGGCAACTGTTATGTTGAGAGTTGCATGGGTTGCAATTGGAAAGGAAAATTTCCTACCTTTGAACTCATGAATGTTTGTTGTGTAATACAAGGCATTAATGAGGAATTAAGATCTTAACCCTACTAAGAAAAATTAGTATTTTTCTCGTTTATCATAGGAGGGGGCTATGATAAGTCGATAAAATAGTGGAAGTAATAATTAGATAAAAGTCCTTGTCTAATTGTATACATGTCATCATGATTGATCTGCTTATGTTAGTTTTGTTCTTTATTTATGTAGAATTAAATCTGTATTAAATGGCTTCTTCACTATCACTAAGAGGCATCTTAGATGCCAACAAGTTGACCGGCCCGAATTGTGTGGATTGGTTGAGGAATCTTAAGATTGTTCTCACACAAGAGAAACTTTCCTATATACTTGAAACCCCTGACTTAGCGTCAGCTGGAGATGATGCTACTGAAGAGGAGGTTGCCACATATAGATGTGAAAAAATGATAGTTTGACTGTCAAGTGTATCATGCTGGCCTCTATGAGTAACAAGTTACAAAGGTAACATGAAAGCATGAACACTCACTCCATACTTCTTAATTTGAAGGAATTATATGGAGAGCAAAATAGGACTGCTAGATATGAGATATCTAAGCAATTATTCCATGCTAAAATGAATGAAGGGACATCCATGTATGACCATGTTCTTATGATTATAGACCTGATTACTCGATTGAGTCAATTGGGTTTTGCTATAGATAGTGAACTCAGTCAAGATTTGATCCTGCAATCACTTTCTGAGTCATTCTCTTAGTTTGCTGTGAATTATCACATGAACAAGCTGAATACCTCCTTGCCTGAGCTGTTAAATATGTTGAAGACAGCTGAAACCCACATCAAGAAGGAAAGGGTCCGATCCTTCTTGTTGGTGGGGGCTCTAAAAGAAAGTCAGGCAGTAAGGGTTCTAAGAAGAGGCTAAATCCTAAAAGAAGCATCAAGAAAAAGAAAGGAAAGAAGATCTCTGGACCCGGTACCTATTTCCACTACAGCAAAGAAGACCACTGGAAAAGGAATTGCAAGAGTTTACTTGCAGCTGTGAAGCCTGATACAAGAGTTGCATCAAAAGGTATGTTTGTGTTACATGCCAATTCTTCAAAATTCTAATTCTTGGGTATTGGATACCAGCTGTGGTTTCCACATATGCAAGTCATTGCATGGACTATAGAAAATTAGAAGTTTGAAGAAAGGTGACTTCAAGCTGTTCGGCGCTGGAGGAGAGTCCCTTCAGGCTAATCCAAAGGTAGAATCGTACTCTATTAGATATGGTACGGTCCATAATGTGCTTTACTGCTCTTCCTATTTCCTTCTAGGGATTTGCCCTAGAGACTATTGCATATATTTTGAACAGGGTACCTTTTAAGTCTATACCTAGCACTCCATATGAGATATGGAGAGGAAAGAAACCAAATCTTAAATATCTTAAGATATGGGGCTGTCAAGCTTATGTCAAAAGAAATTTTGGATATAAGCTAAGTGCTAGATCAGATAGATATATATTTGTAGGTTATCCTAAAAATAGTATAGGATATATCTTCTATAATCCTACTGAACATAAGATTTTTGTTGGTAGGCATGCTATTTTCATAGAGAAAGAGTTTTTCCTTGAAAAGGGCAAGGATAGAAGAATTAAACTTAAAGAAGTTTATGACCTACAAATTGAGACAAATGATATTCCTCAACCAGATGTACCCATAGATGAGGTACAACCACAACACACATCTCCTCTTCGAAGGTTAGATAGAGTGCGAAGAGCACCTGAGAGATATGGGTTTATCATAAAGAATGATGAAGCCCACATCATTGAGAACGATGATCTACTGACTTATTCAGAAGTTGTCATGAGTAGGGACTCTGATAAATGGCTAGAGGCCATGAAATTCGAAATAGATTCTATGTATACCAACCAAGTGTGGACTTTGGCAGATGCACCTGAGGGTGTAAGACCTATAGGTTGCAAATGGATATATAAGAAAAAGATTGGAGCTGATGGCCAAGTAGATACATATAAGGCCAAGCTAGTGGCAAAAGGTTTCAGACAAAAATAAGGAATTGACTATGATGAAACTTTTTCACCAATAGCTATGCTCAAGTCTATTCGGATTATGCTTGCAATAACGGCATATTATGATTATGAAATCTGGTAGATGGATGTCAAAACTGTATTCTTTAATGGTCATCTTGAGGAAGAGGTTTATATGACTCAGCCAGAAGGATTTGTTTCAAGTAGGAGAACAAATCAAGTATGCAGGCTTAAGAAATCCATTTATAGATTAAAGCAAGTATCGAGGAGTTGGAATATCCATTTTGATATGACAGTCAAAGAGTTTGGCTTTATCAAAAATGTGGATGAACCTTGTGTGTATAAGAAGACAAGTGGGAGTGCTATTATCTTCTTAGTATTGTATGTAGATGACATACTTCTCATTGAAAATGATGTTCTAATGTTGCAATCGGTCAAGACTTGGCTATCAAATATGTTTTCCATGAAAGACTTGGGTGAAGCATCCTATATACTGGGTATAAAGATCTATAGGGATAGATCTAAAAGGATACTAGGCTTATCCCAATTAAGGTACATAGATAAAGTGTTGAAAAGATTCAGCATGGATGGGAGTAAAAGAGGTTACTTACCCATAGCTCATGGCATATATCTCTCTAAGAAGATGTCTCCTAAGACACCTATGTTGGGGGTTGCATCCTCGATCTTCCCTTAGAGCGTGGCACACAACGGACCAGTGCCAAGGCATGTGGAGAAGCGGAAACAAGATGAACTTGCTGCAGAAATTTTCTGCAGCAGCAGGATTCGGATCTCGCTCTTGGTAATCACCCCCTATCGATGTAGGCACTAGTTTTCTTTCTTTCTCTTCACCAGCAGCAATAGGAGAACGTGAATCCTCTCCTTTTGGGTGTGGAAAGTCTAGATTTATTTCAGAAATCTAAAAGAGAATGACTCCAAGTGGGAATAGGCTGCAGCAAACCTAGTCCCACAAGGATTCTTCAAGAGAAGGCCACTAGGGTTTCTTCTCCTCTTTGGATGCCTTGATTTCTTTCTTTTCTTGGCAAGGGGTGGCAGCAAACCCTAGGAAACCCTAGGCAACCACGTGAGAGAGAGAGAGGAGAAGAAAGAATTTAGGGAGAAAAGGGTTTTTCATTCATACCGCCTCTTACAAGATGCCCATACATAAAGTATTTATACATGGTCAAATAGAAACCAAACCCTAACAAAAAACTCCCTTGGACTAACCCATATGTGATTAGACTCACTCACCTTGGGCCCAACTCTAGCCCAATGATAGGTTAGCCCCCTCAAGACCCAATTACTTGGACTCAAGAACATTAGGTCCTAACCCTATGGACCTAAAAATCATGAAGGCTGAAATCCTTCACCCTAGGGCTCACATCAACCCTAGAACCCCATGAACACATCATGGATCATAAACCTTGGGCTTCCCTTACCCAATCAAGGCTTTGGAGTACCACACAAGGTCCTACAATCTTCACCTTGGTGCTCTAAAGCTGTTGCAAAATCTGCATAGTCCTTCGACCCATTAGTGTCACACATGAGAGAAAACTGTTCCGCGGAAGAATCTTCGTAAGTACATCTGACTGGTTCTTCTTTGTATGAACTTTCACCAGCTCCACCTCACCTTTTTCCACTAACTCTCTGATCCTATGATACCTTACATCTATATGCTTTGTGCGTGCATGATAGACTGGGTTCTGAACCAACTACAGAGCACTCTGACTATCACTGTGTACCACCATTGTACCCTGCTTCACCCCCATTTCCTCAATGAGTCTCTTCAACCAAAAAGCCTCCTTGGCAGCCTCTGTAATCCCTATATACTCAGCCTCTATTGTAGATAAGGCCGTGATAGGTTGAAGGGTTGATCTCCAAGAACTGGTCCACCATACATGCTAAACATATAACCTGTAGTAGACTTCCTTGTATCCAGATCACCTGCAAAATTTGCATCAACAAACCCTTCCAATGGACTTAATAACTTACTTGAGATATTGGAGTTCTTCTTAGGTCCTTCATGCTGCCCAAAAAATAGACCAAGCCTTCGAGTTCCCTAAAGATACCGCAAGATCCACTTCAGTGCCTTCCAGTGCTCCTTTCCTAGGTTTGCCATGTACCTGCTCACCTGGCTCACTGCATATGCTATGTCTGGCCTACAACACACCATAGCATACATAATGCTACCCACAACACTGGCATATGGAGCTCTCTCCATGTACTCTTTCTCTTCATCTGTTTGGGGGTTCTGTAGCTTTGAAACAAACATATGGTTCGCCAAAGGTGTTCCAACCAGTTTGGCTTTATCCATCCCAAACCTCTCCAACACCTTCTGAATGTATCCTCCCAATGACAAGTGGAGAATACCCTTAGTTCTATCTCTCCAAATTTCCATCCCAAGTATCTTCCTTGCTAGACCTAAATCCTTCATCTCAAACTCTGACGTTAATGCAATTTTTAGCCAATTCACTGCTTCGACACTCCTGCTGGCAATGAGCATATCATCCACATACAAAAGTAGATATAGTGCATCATCCTTATCCACATCTTTCACATACACACAATTATCATGTTCATATCTAGAAAATCTAAGGCTTAAAACAAAAGTATCAAACCTTTTGTACCATTGACGGGGTGACTGCTTCAAACCATAGAGAGATTTCTTCAGTAGACAAACCTTTTCCTCCAATCCAGACTGCTTGAATCCTTCTGGTTGCTTCATATAGATTTTCTCCTCTAGACTCCCATGTAAGAAAGTCATCTTCACGTCCATCTGCTGCAACTCCATATCATGCTGAGCTACAAGAGACAATAACAATCGAATCGAAGCATGACGCACAACCGGAGAGAATATCTCTGTGTAATCCACTCCCTCTCTCTGCGAGAACCCCTTGGCAACAAGCCTTGCTTTGTATCTAACTCCACCTTGCTCTGAAGGTGCCTCCTTCTTCGTGAACACCCATTTTGAACCAATGGCCCGAGCATCTCTAGGTAGATCCATTAGCTACCATGTCTTGTTCTTTTCCAGTGACTCCATCTCCTCCATCATGGCCTGCATCCATGATTCCCATTCAGAACTCTCCATGGCTTCTTTGAAGGTCTCCGGATCTCCATTAGCAGTGATGAGAGCATAAGAGATGGTCTCATCAATGCCATACCGAACAGGTTTGTAGATGTTGCACTTTGGCTTGTGCAGTGCCACTCCCCTTTAACGATCCTCCAAATCTAAAGTATGTGGCTCTACCTGCACCTCCTCCTAGACTGATGGCTCTCCTAGCTGATCCTTCATATGTGTGAGAACATGTCTACTAAACTCCACCTCAAAAGAAGCACATTTTGAAGTAGAAGTAGAAGGTACATCACCTGTCAGTGAATGTTGTCCACTGTTGTCCACTACTGTCCTATCTAGCCTTCTCAGCCTCATCTGCAATCCTGGACTTCTTCAAAATGCTCTTCTCATCAAAGATGATGTTTCTACTGATGATACACTTCTGAGAATCAGAATTCCACAGCAAGTAGCCTTTGATTCCATGTGGATATCTGATGAAAATCAGCTTCTGCGATTTTGGGTCCAGCTTGCTCCTTTCGGTTGCCTCCACAAATGCATAGGCTGGGCAACCAAAAATCATTAGGTGTCCAAGCTCCACCTTCTTCCCACTCCAAATCTCCTCTGGAATGCCTCCATCAAGTTTGCAATTAGGGGACCTGTTAACAAGAAAACGATAAAAAAATATTGCATCACCCCAAAAGAACTTGGGAAGTGATGCTTGCAGCCTCAAGCTTCTAGCCTTCTCTATCAATGTTTGGTTCATTCTTTCAGCTACACCATTTTGTTGGAGAGTAATCCTCACTGTATAATGGCATTTGATCCCATTCTTCTCACAGTAGCTTCTGAATTCACTGCTAGTATACTCCCCTCCATTGTCAAACCTTAGGCACTTCACTGGTTTCTCTATCTCCTTTTCAACTTCAACTCTCCAAGCTTTAAACTGAGAAAACACTTCTGACTTTTCCCTTATCAGATACAGCCATACCTTCCTGAAGAAGTCATCAATGAATTTCAAAAAATACCTAGCTCCACCTCTGGCTGAAACAGGGGCCGGTCCCCATACATCCGAGTGAACTAGCTCAAGAATGCCTTCACTTTGCTTGGTACTGCTAGCAAACTTTACCCTATGCTGTTTGTCATAGATACAAGGCTCACAAAGGTCATCACCCTCCTTCTTAAGTGCTAGAATCAGACCTCTTTTACTAAGTTCCATGAGCCCTTTGTCGCTCATGTGTCCCATCCGATAATGCCACAGTTTATATGCCAACTGTTCCTCCTCTGCTGCAGCAAGCACATTTGCATCATCTGTCACAACTGAGCCCTTCATCTGATAGAGATTATTTTCTAACCTTCTCCCTTTCATCACCACTAATGCACCCTTGGTAATCCTCAAACACCCGCTGCCCGGTTGGCTTCCAAATGCATAACCATACTTCTCCAGGTAGCCCAAAGAAATCAGATTTTTCTTCAACTTCGGCACATGTTTGACATTGGTCAAGGTCCTTATGACCCCATCATACATTCTCACCCTTATGGTACCAACACCAGCGACCTTACAAGGGTGATCATCACCAAGGCTTACACTCCCTCCATCAGATTCTTCATAAGTTGCAAACCACTCCCGATGCGAAGTGTAGTGGTGAGAACATGCTGAATCTAGTGTCCAATACCTGTCATACTTCATGGTCTCATCTGAAACTACTAGTAGATCATCCCCACTATCTTCAGATGAATTTGCACCGCCATTGCTAGCCGAACTACCCTTAGAAATGCCCTTCCCCTTCTCATTTTTCAGAAGTGGACAATTCCTCTTCAGATGACCAACTTGATGACATTTGTAACACTTCCATGCCTTCTGCTTGCCTCGAGACTTCAATCTGCCATTGGACTTGTCTCTAACCTTTTCCCAAGGTCTTCCTTACCTCTCATTTACAGAAAGAACCTCTGTGTTAGAACTCCCCATGCAGATCTTCTCTCTTTGTTGATTTGATCGAAGAACACCCACAACCTCTTCAAAATTCAGGGTTTCCTTCCCATACACCAAGGTTGTGATTAGACCATCATATGAACTTGGAAGTGAACACAATAGTATAAGAGTCTTATCCTCCTCATCAATCTTCACATCAAGACTCATAACCTCTGAGCACACCTGATTGAATTTCTGAATGTGAGCGACAAGATCTCCTCCTTCCGGCATTCGTAAGCTGTACAACTATTTCTTCAACCATAGCTTGTTTGTCATGCTTTTTTCCATGTATGTATTCTCTAATCTCTCCCAAAGCCCCTTCATCGTGGTCTCCATACAGATCTCTGGCAAGACTTGATCAGCCAAGCACATCCGAATCTTGCTAAAGGCAATCTCCTCTAACTCCTCTCAATCTTCAGCACTTATGTTGTCCGGTCTTTCCTTCACCAAGACCTTATAGATTCTTTGTTGTACCAACAAATCCTTCATCCTTTGCTACCATAGGGTGAAGTTCTCCTTACCGTCATACTTCTAAAAATCCATCTTTAGAGTACTAGATGCCATACCTAAACAAGAAACAATACAAACAACAAAATAGAAAAAAAAAAATCTGTTTCAATACCTTACCAAGATCCCGGCCAAAGTTCAATCTTTTCTCCACCGAATCAAGCAAGCTCTAATACCAGATGTTGGGGGTTGCATACTCGATCTTCCCTTGGAGCGTGGCACACAACGGACCAGCTCCAAGGCATGTGGAGAAGAGGAAACAAGATGAACTTGCTGCAGAAATTTTCTGCAGCAGTAGGATTCGGATCTCGCTCTTGGTAATCACCCCTCGTCGATCTAGGCACTAGTTTTCTTTCTTTCTCTTCACCAGCAGCAATAGGAGAACGTGAATCCTCTCCTTTTGGGCATGGAAAGTCTAGATTTATTTCAGAAATCTAAAAGAGAATGACTCCAAGTGGGAATAGGCTGCAGCAAACCTAGTCCCACAAGGATTCTTCAAGAGAAGGCCACTAGGGTTTCTTCTCCTATTTGGACACCTTGATTTCTTTCTTTTCTTGGCAAGAGGCGGCAGCAAACCCTAGGAAACCCTAGGCAACCACGTGAGAGAGAGAGAGGAGAAGAAAGAATTTAGGAAGAAAAAGGTTTTTCATTCATACCGCCTCTTACAAGATGCCCATACATAAAGTATTTATACATGGTCAAATAGAAACCAAACCCTAACAAAAAACTCCCTTGGACTAACCCATATGTGATTAGACTCACTCACCTTGGGCCCAACTCTAGCCCAATGATAGGTTAACCCCCTCAAGACCCAATTACTTGGACTCAAGAACATTAGGTCCTAATCCTATGGACCTAAAAATCGTGAAGGTTGAAATCCTTCACCCTAGGGCTCACATCAACCCTAGAACCCCATGAACACCTCATGGATCATAAACCTTGGGCTTTCCCTTACCCAATCAAGGCTTTAGAGTACCACACAAGGTCCTACAACCTAAAGAGAGGAATAGAATGAGTACTATTCATATGCATCGGCAGTAGGATCGATAATGTATGCTATGTTATGTATCAGGCCTGACGTTGCTTATGCCTTGAGCATAATAAGTAGGTTTCAGGCTGATCCAGGGGAGGATCACTAGAAAACAGTGAAAAGCATTCTTAAGTACTTGAAAAGGACTAAAGATGTTTTTCTAGTATATGGAGGATCAAAATTAAAACTAGAAGGTTATTCGGATTCTAGTTTTTAATCAGATCCAGATAATAGCAAGTCTATTTCAGGATATGTCTTTACTCTGAATGATAGAGTAGTGAGCTGAAAGAGTTTCAAGCAACAGATTGTAGCTGACTCTGTTATTGAGCCAGAGTACATTGCTATAAGTGAAGCACCTAAGGAAGCTGTTTGGATGAAAAAGTTTATCATAGAGTTGAGTGTGGTTCCTAAGATTGCTGAACTAGTACCAGTTTATTGTAATAACACTGGAGCTATTGCACAAGGAAAGGAACCAAGGTCTCATCATAGATCCAAGCACATTCTAAGACACTTTCATCTCGTTCATGAGATTATCGAAAGGAAAGACATCAAGATTGAATGAGTAAATGCAAAGAACAACGTAGCAGACCCATTCACTAAAGCTTTACCTAGTAGCAATTTGATTGCCACCTCAATTATATGGGGTTAAAGTATAAGAGCGATTAGCTTTAGTGCAAGTGGGAGAATGAAAGAGTTGTGCCCTAAAAGTCAATCGCAATCTATATTGCGATACGGTTTCTTTTGTTCTTCCAAATCATGTACATGACATTTTGGTTATAAATAGAAGGCATTATGTTTCATCATTTGCTGCTTTTTATAATTATGATGAACCCCATAGATTAGAGCAATGGTTTTAGGGCTATAATGAGATCATGCCAGTGAGACCTAAAACCCTAAAACCCTAATCTAAAACATTTTCAGTCGTTGGTACATTAAGTCGGCGATCAATGTTACCGAAAAGACTGGCACATCTTATGTATGCTTGATGCAGAGGGTGATTGGTCTCACAATCACTTGTGTGAGACACTAATACAAAGATGTGGATGTTCATTAGAGGAATGAGTTCACTGAATTGACCTACCAAGAGAACATCTTATGGATGGATACTTACTTATTTGTCAAAAGATGATTCTCTAAGTGGGAGTTGTGCAAGTGATCCTTAGACCTACCTGAGATCACCATAGTATCTTATGCACATGAACCCATGTTTTGGTTTACACTCATTCATGACATTAAGTTGTATACAAGGTATTCTGGATATGGTGGATTGTGTTTGAAGATTGTGAGTAGATCAACAAGGAATCAATCACCTCTAGTAAGAGAAGACCACATACTACTTGCTCTAATATTATGATGATTCAGGAAGTCTTTGATCAAAGCAGAATGAAAAATTAGAAAGAGTTTCTAATGTTTCATTAATTGAATTATCATTAGAAGATTAAGAGAGACATGAATAAGTAATTAAGTTTAACATTGATCCATACTCATATACTTATTCAGAATACAATATGATTGAAAGATTGAATTGCACGATAACTTGCCACTGAAAGGTATGTTTGGTATATCCACCAAATTCCATATCTTTCGGGTAGACATGATACGTTGCTAGACGTCAATCTTGTCTTGTAGGTTTGATTGAATTAAAGAGTTTAATTTGATTAATAATTAGAAAGGGTTCTAATTATTAAGTTCGGGATCGCACTGATTGGACCTATAAGGATTAGAAATATTCTAATCATGATAGGTCAACTTGCACCCACACCTACTACTGGCTAGATGTGGAACCCAATAGGTCACACACAAAAGGAGTTGATCAAGGGTCTAATTGGATTAGATCATGTTTGCAGGATAAACATGCTAGCACGTGTTGCAAACCCTAGCTCCTTATTCGAATTAGATTCTAATCTGATTCTTGTATTAGGTTAATCTAATATGATTGGATCATAACCTAATATGGGTTAGCCAAGAGTTGGAACCCAATTGGCTTTATTTGGACCATTGGATGGCTCTTTGAATAATGGATCTGGACCATTGATCAGCAGCTTGATCTGAACCATTGGATGGCTCCCTGGATGAAGGACCTGGACCATTAGTTGGTGCCTGAATCTAGACCATGGGTGATGGTGCCTTGCTTTTGGACCATTGGATGGTGTCTTAATCTGGACCATTGGATTATCATGAAATAAGTGTGGGTGAGGTTATTAGCGTGAGAAGGCTAATAGTGCATGGATAAGGCAAGCGGATACGTCTTTCCGCTCTCTTAGATGCGCCCCTCCTTTTACCGCCTCATCATGATGAGGCGCTACCCTTGGGATATGCCTCATCATGATGAAGCACTACCCTTGGAACATGCTGATGAGTCGTGTGGATATGATGCATCCCTTGGTGATGCATCCCTCTGCCTCTTATAAATAGGAGTGCATCTCGGGTTCAAAAATAAATACATGAATCCATCGAAAAGAAATCAATTCCCTCTCTTTCTTATTTTATTTCTCTTATATGTCTTGTCCTAAACTAAGACAAGGAGGTCTTGTTCAGGACAAGAGGTTGTCTTGGCCCAAACTAAGACAAGGATGTCTTCTTTAGGACAAGACCTAAACTAGGACAAGGAAACCTTCTTTAGGACAAGAGGCTTTGAAGAGTTTTTGTAAGAGAAAGAAAATTAGAAGGGAAAGAAAGCAAGCCAATCAAATCCTTTGGAAGGATTAAGCATCAAGGATCAAAGTTTTGAAGGAGATAGAGTCTTGAACCCAGTTCCTGTGTGGATCAACATTGGAGGGTGAACACTTCGGCACCTTATGAATATTCCAACATATTGGATTTAGCGTTATAGGTACTCTTCTTATCCTACATTTACTATTTATTCATTTAATTGTTACCGTTAAGGAGATTTTGGCTAAAGGGTTTCATGTAAATAGATCTCATTAAGAAATTTATGAAATCTATTCGCTTCCACTGCACTCTTAGGCATGCATATGAAACCCTAACAGAAACTATACCTATTGGAGAGATAGAAAGAGAAGTTTATAGAACTGAGTCTGATCTAAGGGTTGAGTCTAAAGAAATTGATACCATCCTAGTTGAACATGAACCATTGCTTGTAGCTAAAGAGATTATGGAGGAGCGAAATGGTCAACTTGAGGAAGCTAAAGTTTAAGACCTAAGCCCTATAGAGCAACCCCTAAAAATAGTGGAATTCATGAAGGATTTAGAGCAAGAGATTTATGTAATTTTTGCTGAGGGTTTAGAACAAGACATCAATAAGGGGTCATCAATTTGGACTAGAAAAATTCACGATCACATCCAAGAGGTAGTAGTGGAGATTTTAGAAGAATTTCATAAGGTGTTTCCAAAAAGAATATCTAGTCACCTTCCACTACTTAGGGATATCCTACACCTCTTAGATCTAGTCCTAGTTCGGTTTGGCACATACTTCCAGAAGACCCTATGGAACCTCTTAAGAATCCATGCCATCCACCAACCGAAGGTCAAACCTAGAGAGTCTGCAGTCTGTTAGGTTTAGGTCCAGAGAGTTCAATAAAATTTCTTTCCATAGGAATGCCTTAGTAAGTCTACATTTCAGTTAGGTGTCAATCCAAGTCTTAGTAATAAGGACTTTTGTCACATTCTACTAAGTTCACCTGCCCATTCAACTTGTCCAACCTTACACAAGTCTCAGAGTCAATTGCACAGCACCTGCATCATGACATTAGCATTCACTTAAATATTGATATTAAGTTGGCTAATCCCCAGAATCAAGTCAAGGATTTTGTTAAGGAAAAACTATGTCATATTAGAAAGTTACATGCTCATGGAACTGGTCCTTTTAGAATGTTAAAGAAGGTAGGAACCAATGCCTATGTGTTAAAGTTACCTCCATGGTTAGGCATTAGCTCTATTTTCACTACCTCAGACTTAGTAGAATATAGGGACCCAACAATGATACCCAGTGAGTTTTTGGACCTGACCATTCCTTTGAGAGTGAGCCCTCACCTGGGTGTCCACCTATTAATTGGCCTGAGAGGAAGGATAGGATTGAGAGGATTCTGGATGACCAAGCTATCATGACCCGCAATAAAGGTTACCAAAGATATTTGGTTCGTTGGCAAGGTCGGCCGGAATCAGAGGACTCATGGATTACTCGGAAAGATCTGCAACACATAGACCTAGACCTCTTAGAGAAATACCAAAGTCAAACTGACCCTTACTCGACGGGGTCGAGTTCCCCCCAGCTCGGGAGAATTGGTGCAGGCACCAGATTGAGACAGAGGTTTCAGGGTTCCTTATGGATCTCTGATTTATGAGAGTCATTTTCTTTATTCTTAGAGTCCTTATCGAGTCTAGTTGTGTTAGTTAGCCTGGTTTATTGTTGGAATCCAGGAGTTGGTCAAGTGTCAAATGTTATTTTCTTTCATTGAGTCCTGTAATAAGTCAAGAGAAGGTTCACCTTGAAGACTCAAGAGAAGACCCATCAACCATGCAATGACACATGTCTTGGACCATTCCGGGATACATGGCATCACCAAAGCAAAGCAAGGAGCCGACCCACATCAATTTAGGAAGGAATCTAGGTGCCAACATCATTCTTCCTCATTTCTTCATGCCACCCGCCCTTATATGGAAGCTCCCGCCCTTATATGGAAGCTCCCACCCTTATATGGAAGCTTTTTGAGCACTCATTGACTTCCACACTTATCATGTGGTCCCCTAGTAAACATCTATGGAAGAAATTGGCTGCCCCTCTCTAATTAAAAGATCTTCATGCGCCCTAGATGGAAGAAGGTTGCCGCCCAGTCAAAGATGGCAAGAGAAATCAAGGGGCGCCCATTCTTTCCATCTCTCAAGTGGTCCCCCTCCTCTACAAGCTTGGAAATTGCAGCCACTCTCTCTTTTTGACTGTCCCAGATAAAGCATGCAGAGATCTCTACCTCCTCAAGAAGAATCACATGCCATACATTACAATCCATGTCAATTATGTACTTAAAATGAATGATTTAACTTGTATTGACATGAAAGGGTTATAAAAAGACTTTTCTCTTGTAAATGAGAGGAGTAATATTAATAAGAAAATTCTGAAGTTCTTTTCTATTGCTGTGAAGGCTCTGGTACTCCGGGAAGGAGTGGGTGTGAAGCCCTTAGTGTTTCCTTTCATCTTCTCTAACCTCCCTCAAACCCAAACCCTAGCCGTCCCCCCTCCAGAAACCCTAAAACAACCCTGCCACCAACCAAAGGCCCCCATCTCCTCTTGCTGTTTTCTCAGGGATTCACGAGCCGAAGAAGAAGTCATCTTTGCCCCTAAACCATATTTCAAAAATCCTCTCCGGTAGACAGCTTCTTCATCTAGGACTTTCAACCTGTCAGAGCGATCTTCCTGTTTTAATCTTCGAGTGATCACTGTTGCTATATGAAATCCTTTCTCTAATTCTCTTTCTCTGATTTAGTGAATGTTGAGAGCATATCCTAACCGAGGATTTCCTAACCTTTACTTTTCTGGTTTCGTTAATATTCTAACAGTTCTAGTTCCAGTGTATGCTTCCGCCTGTCTTGCATAGTATAGCTTAACTAGTTTTTTGATCTTTTTGGGTAATTAGCCATCTCATAAAATATATATATATATATAATATTATTTCATTGCATTTATGTCTCATCCATGTTCTGCATCAGTACATCTGCAGGAGGGCGACTGTAGGGATGTACCTTAGTGGTGGCACACCCAGCCCGACATCATGAGATCTTATATAAATGACATTTCTTTATTTAAGTTATATTATTGGAAGCATAAGCTAACTTATAAGTTAACTTATCTCATTTAAAAAGGTTTCTGTATCTATTTTCAATATGTGGTATCGATATTTCTATCGATTTTATAACGTGGATTCTCCATTTTTCCCATTGTTAGATGGCTATCCAATCACTGGGACTTAGGTTTTACCCCTTTATTGTTCACATTTTTATTTCAGATCAGATTTAGAAATCTTCGAACTAGCAGCCGAGTCTAGAATACTCAAAGACTAAGCAGGTGGGCTTAGCATTTTAGTTCAGTAGCATTAAACTTTTGTATGTGTTATTAGTGTTTGGAGAAGGTATTGGTGGATGTAAAGGGGATTGTAAGTTACTCTTGTATGCTAAGAGGGGTGATTGAGATGGTGATGTACATATGTATGTATCTGTGAAATTATAAATATACAATGTAAATGTTAGACTTAACCTGGGAGTAAACAGTGATGTATATGTAGATTATGTTTTTAACTGAGCAGGATAAAAAAAAAAAAAAAGGTTATGTGTTATTGCTTGATGATAGGTGTGATTAAATTGAGCAAGTTAAAGGTTATGGACAGGATTATGTATGTTGAGCATGTAACTTATGAAAATTTGTTAGGGTTCACTTGTGCCTTATGATTGGTATCATAAGACTAGTAGGACTCTACCCAAATTTCTATAAGGAGGCATGTGTCAAGGAGAGGTCTCGATAGGTTTTGGTATCAGAGCAGTCATTAGGTCTTAAGGGCATAAGCATGAGTCTAGCATAGTTGAGTCTAGTCTGAATGATGAATCTGATCAAATGAATTATGTTTTGTAGGATGGTTAACACAAGGACAAGCAAGGAAGGAGAGCAGTCCTCAAGGAGAGGCAGGGGTCGGGGTAGACCCAGATGGGTGAGTAGGGGAGCCCAGCCCAGTAGGGTATCTTCTAGTGATCCATCGTTTGATGGTGCAGGGGTGGATATACCTCAGGAGCATCTGCATGAGTCTCCTTCACTGTCCACTACCCCAGCACCAGTGGCCTCTAGTTCCAGTTTACAGTCTAGAAATTTTGAGGCAGAAAGAAATATAGAGAGAGCTAGGAAGTTGGGGGCTCTAGAGTTCTAGGGGACTACTGACCTCCATTCAGGCTGATTCATGGCTTCAGAAAATAGAGAGGGTCTTTGAGGTGATGAAATGCTCTGAGGAGCAAAAGTTGAGCATCACAACCTTTTTGTTAGAGGGCAGGGCCTAGAACTAGTGGAAGTCTATCAGCAGTAAGCAGCCACAAGGGGTAGAAATAATCTGGGAGGACTTTAAAAAGAAATTCTATCAGCAATATATTTCGAGGTATATAGGGATCAGAAGAGGAGGGAATTCTTAAACCTGACCCAGGGGAAGATGTCAATAGCTGAGTATGAAGCTACTTTTATTGAATTATCCCATTTTGCTGAAGCCCTAGTAGTGGATGAAAGGGAGAAGAGCAGATTATTTCAAGATGGACTGAATCTCTAGATAAAGGCTAAGACCAGTATGCTTTTCTATAGTAATTATTTAGAGCTGGTACAAGGGGCACTTAAGGCAAAAGAGATAGAAAAAGAGTTCCTCGGTAAAAGACTAGAGAGGTTAAAAAGGAGTGCACCCGGTTTTCCTTAAGGTACAGGAGTAACTCAGCGGTTTAAGAAACCCCAAAGGGCATGACAATTTAGTTCTAACTATAGAGCTCTCGTATAGGTTGGGAGGGGATCAGTATCTATGTCAGTGTCCAGCCCAGTCCAAAGGAAACTAGGTCAGGAAGGAGTGTCACAGGCTGGGGGTAGCAGAATAGCGGGGGAGAGAGTGGACCAGAGCCGCTCTTTTGGTAGTGGGAGAACTGCCCCTCAGTGTAGTATCTGTGGAGAGACTTGGTAGCAGATTTGATCCCACTAGAGTTAAAAGAGTTTGATGCTATTTTGGGGATGGATTGGCTATCCGTGCATGGGGCCAAGGTAGATTGTTCAAAGAAGGAGGTAGTGTTATATGCCTCAGATGGTAAGGAGGTCTGTTTTGCAGGTGAGAGAAGAGTGTTACCCTCATGTATGATTTCAGCTTTGATAGCTGGTAGGATGCTGAGAAAGGGGTGTGAAGCCTTTCTAGCATGTGTGGTGACCGTAGAGGGTCATGGCTCAGAGTTGGTGAATATCCTAGTAGCATGTGAATTCCCAGATGTATTTTCTAAGGAATTGCCCGGGTTACCACCAGACAGAGAGATGGAGTTTAGTATAGATCTGATCTCAGATGCCAGACCTATAGCCAGGGCACCCTATAGAATGGCTCCAGCAGAGTTAAAAGAAATTGCTTACTAAAGGGTTTATTAGACCCAGTGTTTCTCCTTGGGGTGCACCAGTGTTGTTTGTAAAGAAAAAGGATGGTACCTTGAGATTGTGTATAGATTATAGACAGCTTAACAAGGTAACCATTAGAAATAATTATCCATTGCCAAGGGTAAATGATCTGTTTGATCAGTTTCAGGGGGCAGCAGTGTTTTCAAAGGTTGACCTCAGATCTGGGTACCATCAGTTGAAAATAAAGAAGGAAGATGTGCCAAAGACTACCTTCAGAACCAGATATGGTCATTATGAATTTTTAGTAATGCCTTTTGGCTTAACGAATGCCCCAACTGCTTTTATGGGACTGATGAATCAGGTGTTTCAGGAATTTTTAGATAAATTTGTGATAGTATTCATTGATGATATTCTAATCTATTCTAGAAGTAGAGAGGAGCATGAACAGCATTTGAGGACAGTGTTGCAAATCTTAAGGGAGAAGTAGTTGTATGCCAAGTTGAGTAAGAGTGAATTCTAGCTAGATAAAGTGAACTTTTTGGAGCATGTAATTTCAGTTCAAGGTATTATGGTAGATCCCCAAAAAGTAGAGGCCATAATGAATTGGGAAGCACCTACTAATCAGACAGGTGAGGAGTTTCTTGGGCTTAGAAGGATACTATAGAAGATTTATAGAAAACTTCTCTATCATAGCTTTACTCATGACTAAACTGCTAAGAAAGAATACCAGATTTGAATGGTCTAGTGAGTGTCAGGAAAGTATGAATGAATTGAAAAGAAAGTTGACATCAGCTCCAGTACTTACCCTCCCAGATAGTAGCAGTGATTATGTGATATATAGTGATGCATCTTTTAAAGGTTTAGGGTCTGTATTGATGCAGAATGGGAAGGTGATTGCCTACATTTTTAGACAGCTAAGATCTCATAAAGAGAACTATCCCACCCATGATCTAGAATTAGCAACAGTAGTGTTTTCCTTAAAGGTATGGAGGCACTATCTGTATGGGAGGAGATGCCAGATATTTACTGATCACAAGAGCCTTAAGTATATCTTAACCCAGAAAAAATTGAACCTCAGGCAAAGGAGATGGATTGAATTGATAAAGGATTAGAACTGCACTATAGAGTATCACCCAGGGAAAGCCAATGTAGTGGCTGATGCTTTGAGTAGGAAGTCCATAGCAACTCTAGCTTTCATTAGAGTAGTGCAGCTACCTCTAATGGTAGAATTGAGAGAGTTAGATGCAAAGCTGGCAGCAGATAGTTTAGGAGCCTTACTAGCAAATTTTAGAGTCTGGCCAATGTTGCTTAAGGAAATAAAAGAGGCCCAAGTGCAAGATCCACAATTGCAGAAAGCTAAAGAATTAGTTCAGAGTAGGTCCCAATCAGAATTTTCAGTTAGAAGTGATGGTATATTGTTATTTAAGAATAGAGTATGTGTGCCAGCAGTAGAATCATTAAAAAAATAAATTTTGAAGGAAGCCCATAGTTCAGCCTATGCAATGCACCCAGGAAGCACTAAGATATATAGAACTATTAAACAAAATTATTAGTGGCATGGAATGAAAAGGGAGATAGCTGATTTTATTTCTAAATGCTTAATATGCCAGCAGATTAAAGCAGAACATCAAAGCCCAGCTGGCAAAATGCAGCCACTATTTATACCTGAATGGAAGTGGGAGCACATTACCATGGATTTTGTTGTGGGTCTCCCAAAGACAAGGAGAGGTAATGATTCTATTTGGCTGATAGTAGATAGATTGACAAAGTCTACCCACTTTTTGCCTATTCAGATTTCATTTACCTTGGATAGAATAGCATAATTGTATGTAAATGAAATTGTGAGTAAACATGGGGTACCAGTATCCATTGTATTAGATAGAGATCCAAGGTTCACATCTCATTTCTGGGCAGAGTTGCAAAAAGCTTTAGGTACTAAGTTAAGATTTAGCACAACATTTCATCCTTAAACTGATGGACAATTGGAGAGGACCATTCAGAACTATGTTTGGTATGATATATCAGAACTTTAGGTACTAAGTTAAGATTTAGCATAGCATGGGATCGCCTCGATGATTCTAATCCTAAGGTGATCTGATTCCTAGTGATCAAAGATCATTGTGTTTGGTATGATATATCACAATGATCAAGGATCACTTGCGACCTAGTATCACCATGCTTGGTATACCATGGAAATCCGATATTACTAACCATAAAATACCAAAATTACCCCTATTATATCTATATTATATTATTATAACATATATAATAAAATTTCATATGATATATTAAATTATATCATATTTTATAATATATAAACTATTATTATATTATATGATCATATTATATACATAATATAATAAAGTTGACATATTACATTGTATTATATTATATTATAATTGATAAATTATAATATAATATAATAATAATATCATATATTATATCTTATATAGTATATTATAAATAAAGATTACTAATATAATATAATTAATATTATTATATTGATATTATATAATAGTATAATAATATAACATATTAATTTTGCATATCATGTTATATATAAATTATTGTTGTTATAATATATTTATTATAAATAAAAGGTATTTTGGGCTATAGATTTTAGTTTATGATTACCGTAAGGGGGTGTTCTTAGATCACCGCTACATAGGATCACTTCAATGCAACCAAATGGAGTGATCTCATCAACATCCCATGGATCACTAGTGATCCCTAGGTGGATCACCCCATACCAAACGCCCCCTTAGATAAGGGTAGTGTTAGGATGATCTCGGGCTAAAATCTATAAATCAAAATATCCCTTTATTTGTAATAAATATATTATAATAGTAATAATTTATATATAATATGATATATATAAAATTAATATATTATATTATATGATAATGTAATATAATATTATATATATGATATTATTATATTATATTAAGTATATAATATTATGAATAATATAATATTAGTTAATATATTATATTATATGATATTATATTATATATGCTATAGTAATATAATGTAAGTATAATAGGAATAATTTTAGTATTTTATGGTTAGTAATCTTGGATTCTCATGGTATATCAAACATGGTGTTATTAGATCATTAGTGATCCAAGATCATCTGAATGATCCCAAAATAGTCATCAAATGATCCCAAATGTTTAATGGAGCCATCAAAATTGAAGAACTCTCAATATCATAGCATTAATTTTTTAAATATTTAGTCACTTTTGTATTCACTGAAACCACTAAAATTGATGAACCATATCTTTAGTAGATCCCAAACGAATCTCAAGCTGAGTCTCGAATATTCTAGAAATTGCAGTGAGAATATTCTTGGCCAGGTGAATGTGAATTATGCTCACTCAGTTTAATTTCCGCAAGTAAGATACACTTGCAATCCCCTTCATTCCCTGGAAATGGAAATCTCGCAAATACTACTTTTTTAAGAGAAGACAAAATAGCAAGGAACACAATGGAGCACATTAATACTACATTTATTATTTCATCCTATGGATTGTTTGAGTAGCAAATTAAAGTCTATGGCACCCCAACATTTTGTTATATATATGCATTTTCCTCGTGCATAAGTTAATTTGTGTCTATTTGGTTTTTTCATAAACCTATTTTAGTAATATTATATATTTAAATATTATAAATATTTAATTATATATTATATATAATATAATACATATTATAATATTTAATATGCAAGAAGGTCATAAATATTAATAATTTAAAATTTAATATTTTATATTATATAAATATATAATAGTATTTAAATATTAAATATTATAATATATATTATATATTAAATAAATATAATATTAAATATTTAATTATTGACTAGTGCAAATTAAATATATAATCAGATTAAGTATTATTAAATATTTATATGGAAGTAAAGAGCGTAATTTAAGATTATCAGCCTTTGGTAATATCAGATACCCACCTTTCATATGGGAATCAGACTATCATGATTTGTACTAATCTTAAATTATTGAAAATCAAATATTACCACTCAGATTAACCTGTCTAATTGCCAAACATGGTAATTTATATGGTAATCTTAGATTAGCAAAGTAAATTATTACAAATCAAATGGCCCCTAAGTACATGACCTAATATCTATCATGACTAAATTAAACCAATCATGACTCAATCAAAATAGAACACATATTCCATTAACATTGAAGAGAAATTGTTTATTACACATTATTAGTGGTACAGTCAACTCTCTTATCCAATCCATGCTTTGTAGTGATGTCTTGAGAATATAAAATATGGTAAACCTGATATGAGCTTGGCAAGATTTGTTATAATAAGTTTTGATCAACGAGGAAGGAGTAAAGGGTCATTACAGTTCCTCCCTAGACCTTTGGATTTTCTATCAATCTCTTTTTTTTTCACTCATTTTATATACATTTGTTACTGTTTTGTCTCTCCAATAGATGAGAAGAGGTAAGTCTTCTTTCCGCAATTATTGTTGTTTCCTAATGCTTTCTTTGCATAGTTCCAACTAGCTTGTTGTTCTCGAAAGAAGGGAATGAGTAATTGTCGAGACATCTCCCCGACACATGCCTCCTTATAGAAATTTGGGTAGAGTTCTACTAGTTTTATGATATGGATTATAAGGCACAAGTGAACCCTAACAAATTTTCATAAGTTACATGCTCAACATACATAATCCTGTCCATAACATTTAACTTGCTCAATTTAATCATACCTGTCATCAAGCAATAACACATAACTTTTTTTTTTTTCTGGTCCTGCTCAATTAAAAACATAATCTACATACACATCACTGTTTACTCCCAAGTTAAGTCTAACATTTACATTGTACATTTACAGTTTCATAGATACATACATATGTAAATCACCATCTCAATCACCCCTCTTAGCATATAAGAGTAACTTACAATCCCCTTTACATCCACCAACACCTTCTCCAAACACTAATAACACATACAAAAATTTAATGCTACTGAACTAAAATGCTAAGCTCATCTGCTCAGTCTTTGAGTATTCTAGACTCAGCTGCTAGTTCGAAGATTTCTAACTCTGATCTGAAATAAAAATGTGAACAATAGAGGGGTGAGACCTAAGTCCCAGTGATTAGATAGCCATCTAACAAAGGGAAAAATGGAGAATCCATGTTATAAAATTGATAGAAATACCGATACCACATATCAAAAATAGATATAGAAATCTTTTTAAATGAGATAAGTTAACTTATAAGTTAGCTTATGCTTCCAATAATATAACTTAAATAAAGAAATGCCATTTATATAAGATCTCATGATATTAGGTTGGGTGTGCCACCACTAAGGTACATCCTTATAGTCGCCCTCCTACAGGTATACTCTCAGTGGGTGAGTGAGCTGAACGTCGAGGATCCCCGCACCACATGGCACCCCTCACATGTGCGGTTCACCCTAGGTGTGAGCTTGCCCCTTCTCCCTGGGCCTCCTACTTGCTCCCTCCATGGGCCAATATCTCTGTGCCCCCTCGGGCTATATAATAACCTAGGTCTTTACTGAGCTGTGATTCTTGCCCCACTGGGCTGCTCGCAATCTGCCCCATTGGGCTGATCTAGCTTGTACTCTCCCTGGCCTCAGGATCATAGTACGATAGAATCGCAAGGAGGTGCCGGCTATAAATAGTGTGTGAAATGCTCATGCTAGGGCATAGTCTACAGGGTGATCAGCACTATAAATGGCCTAATGCTTTAATGCTGTATGTTATTAAAATACTTCATAGTGCAGGCATCAGATTGAGACAGAGGTTTCAGGGTTCCTTATGGATCTCTGATTTATGAGAGTTCTTTTCTTTATTCTTAGAGTCCTTGTCGAGTCCAGTTGTGTTAGTTAGCCTGGTTCATTGTTGGAATCCAGGAGTTGGTCAAATGTCAAGTGTTATTTTCTTTCATTGAGTCCTGTAATAAGTCAAGAGAAGGTTCACCTTGAAGACCCAAGAAAAGACCCAAGAGAAGACCCATCAACCATGCAATGACACATGTCTTGGACCATTCCTAGACACATGGCATCACCAGAGCAGAGCAAGGAGCCGGCCCACATCAATTTAGGAAGGAATCTAGGCGCCAACATCCTCCTTCCTTATTTCTTCATGCCACCCACCCTTATATGGAAGCTTTTTGGGTGCTCATTGCCTTCCACACTTATCTGTGGTCCCCTGGCAAACATCTATGGAAGAAATTGGCTGCCCCTCTCTAATTGAAAGATCTTCATGTGCCCTAGATGGAAGAAGGTTGCTGCCCAGTCAAAGATGGCAGGAGAAATCAAGGGGCGCCCATTCTTTCCCTCTCTCAAGTGGTCCCCCTCCTCTACAAGCTTAGAAATTGTAGCCACTCGCTCTTTTTGGCCATCCCAGATAAAGCATGCAGAGATCCCTGCCTCCTCAAGAAGAATCACATGTCATACATTACAATCCATGTTAATTATGTACTTAAAATGAATGATTTAACTTGTATTGACATGAAAGGGTTATAAAAAGACCTTTCTCTTGTAAATGAAAAAAGATGATTAATGAGAAAATTCTAAAGTTCTTTTCCATTGTTGTGAAGGCTCTAGTACTCCGGGAAGGAGTGGGTGTGAAGCCCTTAGTGTTTCCTTTCATTTTCTCTAACCTCCCTCAAACCCAAACCCTAACCGTCCCTCCCTCTAGAAATCCTTAAACAACCCTGTCGCCAACCACAGGCCCCCATCTCCTCTTACTGTTTTCTCAGGGATTCATGAGCCGAAGAGAAAGTTGTCTTTGCCCCTGAACCATATTTTGGAGATCCTCTCTAGTAGATAGCTTCTTCATCCAGGACTTTTAATTTGTCAGAAGGATCTTTTTGTTTCAATTTCGAGTGATCACTATTGGTATATGAAATCCTTTCTCTAATTCTCTTTCTCTGATTTAGTGAATGTTGAGAGCATGTCCTAACCGAGAGTTTCCTAACCTTCACTTTCTTGGTTTCGTTAATATTCTAACAGTTCTAGTTCCAGTGTATGCTTCCGCTTGTCTTGCATAGTATAGCTTAACTAGTTTTTTGATCTTTTTCGGTAATTAGCCATCTCATAAAATATATATATATATATAAAAATATTATTTCATTGCATTTGTGTCTCATCCACGTTCTGCATCAGTTTTGGTATTAGAGCAGGTTGTTAGGACTTATTCTTTCATCATATTAGGAAAGTAGTTTTGCATAGGTGCTGAAAATTTCAGCTTGCTAAAATTTCTGCACACCTCCCATATTTGCTTATTTTTCTTGCATATAAAAAAATTCTAAAAAAAAAGAGAGCATATCTTGGTCTCTACTGTGCTCATTTAGGGATAGTCCAAAGGGGGAGGCTAGAGGTAGTTCCCCGAGCTATTTGACCCAACGGGCGTTTGGTAGGGATATCAGGGACGTACCAATAAGGGAGGCTACCGGTAATACCTTGGTACGTTTGACCCAACTACCTACGTTCTGGAAGTGCCGTAGGCTACCAAGACGGCTGTGCATAGCCATCGCAAGAAAGGCTGACTTGAGGCAAGGCCTTAAGTGACACACATAGGCAAAAAAAGAAAAAAAATAATTAAAACATTTTAATTACTGCTATTAATTAGTTTCATAACTGAAAATTTAAAAAAAAAAAAATTTTGTATTGCTGCATCCTTTTTGGTTAGAGACCCGGCTTATTAACTTAAGTCTTTAGTGTTCCATCATCTCTGTATTAAATTGACTTAAGGGTACCGCTATCTTAGATCAGGTGGGGATTTCGTCACCCTTCCTATGCCCAGAAAACCATCAACCTGCATATGAGCCCAAACCTCCCAATTTTAAAATCCAGTATACGTAATTGAGTATTAGGGACACCCATGGTTGGTTTCATATATTTTTTCAAAATTGGTGTGAGTCTTTCTCCATTTACGACTGGAACCTGGTGTCTAAGGCTGAAGGTCAAATGTCAAACGACTTAAGCGGAGTGACGGGGTTACTCTAATTAGGCTCCTGCATTAAGCAGGAAGAACCTCCCCCCCTCCCACCTACTACCTGGCCAGCTACAGGGTACTTGGTGATTGATTGGCATTTAATTGATACACTTTATTTGAGCTCTAGATTTAGGAGCCAGTAGTCATTCTTTTTTCTTTTTGTGTGCTTGCTTGCATGCCAACCCGGCTCGAAGCCCATACCAACCCAGTCAAAGTCAGTCCCCATCTGACCCACCCATGGACAATGACATTGGAGCTATGCTTAGGACCATTACTAAACGATTGAACCAATTGAATGATCAAGTGAACTCCCTAGAAGAAAGTCATAAAACCAGGACTGAGCCTAAGTTAGACCCTCGTCTACCTACCCCACATCCTGACCCTTGGAGAGCCTATCACTATGATTTTACCCCTGAGTATCACCCTAGAAGCTCATACCCATACTTAGTAGACTCAGAGGAAAGATCCATTAGGAGCACCCAGCCCTATGCACCCACTTTTGGTGGTGATCTAGAGCTAGAGGATTACATTGATTGTGAAAGGAGGATGGATGAGTATTTCGATCGGAAAGAAATGTCAGAAGAAGGGAAGATAAAATTTGCTAGGCTTAAACTAACCCGACATGCTAGGATATATTGGGAAAAGGTTGAACACGCATGTCATCAAATGAAGGAGATGCCCATTAGAACATGGAGAGCCATAAAGATTAGACTTAGGGAGAAATACCTACCCATGTCCTATAGACATAAGGAGCCCATGACCCATCAGGCCACACTTAATAGGACTAATATCCCTGGAAATAAGTCAAGTCCTAATCTAGGTTCAGTTAGCCAGTCAATCCCTATTGCCCGATGTGTTCACCAGAGTCCACCCTTCCCTACCACCCTGTTTATTCCCATGAGTCGACCCACTCCTATTCCCCCACTTGCCTCACCCATTCCTACTTTCCAGTCCATTCCTATCTATCAGTTTGCCCAACCCATTCCTACCACCATAGTTGAACACAGGGAGGAAAAGCTAGACATGGCCAGTCTAGGCATAGTTGTTTAGGATCCTACTAAAATTAACAATCTAGAAAACCTTGAACCTATTGACTATGATGAGGAGAGAGATCGAGAACCCCTTATAGGTTGTATCGAGGAGGTATATGAGGCTGACACAAGTTTAGTTGATGAATACGAAGAGGATGAGGAAGAACCCATTGAAGGCTTTAAGGACGAAGAGGTTGAGCCTAATAATCATTTAGAGGTCAATAGTCCCGAGTTCCTTAGTCATGTAGAGGTAGACATTTATGAGTCCATTAGTCCATTAGGAGAAGAAGCCACTAAGCCTATTGATGAATCTAAGGGAAAGGAGATTGAGCTTGAGCCCAATGACACGTTAGAGGAAGAAGAAACTACACCTATTGGAGATATAGAAAGAGAAGTCTATAGAACTGAATCTGATCTAAGGATTGAGTCTAAAGAAATTGATACTATCCTAGTTGAACATGAACCATTGCTTGTAGCTAAAGAGATTATGGAGGAACAAAATGGTCAACTTGAGGAAGCTGAAGTCCAAGAGCTAAGCCCTATATAACAACCCCTAGAAATAGTGGAATTCATGAAGGATTTAGAGCAAGAGATTTATGTAATTTTGCTGAGGGTTTAGAACAAGACATCAGTAAGGGGTCATCAATTTGGACTAGGAAAATTCACGATCACATCCAAGAGGTAGTAGTGGAGATTTTAGGAGAATTTCATAAGGTGTTTCCAAAAAGAATATTTAGTCACCTTCCACTACTTAGGGATATCCTACACCTCTTAGATCTAGTCTCAGTTCGGTTTGTCACATACTTTCAGAAGACCCTATGGAACCTCTTAAGAATCCATGCCATCCACCAACCCAGGGTCAAACCTAGAGAGTCTGTAGTCTATTAGGTTTAGGTCCAGAGAGTCTAATAAAATTCCTTTCCATAGGAATGCCTTAGTAAGTCTGTATTTCAGTTAGGTGTCAATCAAAGTCTTAGTAATAAGGACTTTTGTCACATTCTACTGAGTTCATCTGCCCATTCAACTTGTCCAACCATACATGAGTCTCAGAGACAATTGCACAGCACCTGCATCATGACATTAGCATTCACTTAAATATTGATAATAAGTTGGCTAATCCCCAGAATCGAGTCAAGGATTTTGTTAAGGGAAAACTATGTCATGTTAGAAAGTTACATGCTCGTGGAACTGGTCCTTTTAGAATGTTAAAGAAGGTAGGAACCAATGCTTGTGTGTTAAAGTTACCTCCATGGTTAGGCATTAGCTCTATTTTCACTACCTCAGACTTAGTAGAATATAGGGACCCAGCAGTGGTACCCAGTGAGTTTTTGGACCTGACCGTTCCTTTGAGAGTGAGCCCTCACCTGAGTATCCACCCATAAATTGGCCCGAGAGGAAAGGTAGGATTGAGCAAATTCTGGATGACCAAGCTGTCATGACCCATAATAAAGGTTACCAAAGTATTTGGTTCATTGGCAAGGTCGACCGGAATCAGAGGACTCATGGATTATCCGAGAAGATCTGCAACACATAGACCCAGACCTCCTAGAGAAGTACCAAAGTCAAACTGACCCTTACTCGATGGGGTCGAGTTCCTCACAGCCCGAGAGAATTGGTGCAGGCACCAGATTGAGACAGAGGTTTCAGGGTTCCTTATGGATCTCTGATTTATGAGAATCCTTTTCTTTATTCTTAGAGTCCTTGTTGAGTCCAGTTGTATTAGTTAGCATGGTTCATTATTGGAATCCAGGAGTTGGTCAAATGTCAAGTGTTATTGTCTTTCATTGAGTCATGTAATAAGTCAAGAGAAGGTTCACCTTGAAGACCCAAGAAAAGACCCAAGAGAAGACCCATCAACCATGCAATGACACATGTCTTGGACCATTTCTGGACACATGGCATCACCAGAGCAGAGCAAGGAGCCGGCCCACATCAATTTAGGAAGGAATCTAGGCACCAACATCCTCCTTCCTCATTTCTTCATGCCACCCACCCTTATATGGAAGCTTTTTGGGTGCCCATTGCCTTCCACACTTATCATGTGGTCCCCTGGCAAACATCTATGGAAGAAATTGGCTGCCCCTCTCTAATTGGAAGATCTTCATGTGCCTTAGATGGAAGAAGGTTGCTGCCCAGTCAAAGATGGCAGGAGAAATCAAGGGGCGCCCATTCTTTTCCTCTCTCAAGTGGTTCCCCTCCTCTACAAGCTTGAAAATTGCAGCCACTCTCTCTTTTTGGCCATCCCAGATAAAGCATGCAGAGATCCCTACCTCCTCAAAAAGAATCACATGTCATAGATTACAATCCATGTCAATTATGTACTTAAAATGAATGATTTAACTTGTATTGACATAAAAGGGTTATAAAAAGACCTTTCTCTTATAAATGAAAAAAAGATGATTAATAAGAAAATTCTAAAGTTCTTTTCCATTACTGTGAAGGCTCTAGTACTCTGGGAAGGAGTGGGTATGAAGCTCTTAGTGTTTTCTTTCATCTTTTCTAACCTCTCTCAAACCCAAACCCTAGCCGTCCCTCCCTCCAGAAACCCTAAAACAACCCTGTCGCCAACCACAGGCCCCTATCTCCTCTTGCTATTTTTTCAGGGATTCATGAGCCAAAGAGGAAGTTATCTTTGCCCCTGAACCATATTTTGAAGATCCTCTCTGGTAGACAGCTTCTTCATCCAGGACTTTCAACCTATCAGAGCGATCTTTTTGTTTCAATCTTCGAGTGATCACTGTTGGTATATGAAATCCTTTCTCTAATTCTCTTTCTCTGATTTAGTAAATGTTGAGAGCATGTCCTAACCGAGGGTTTCCTAACCTTCACTTTCCTAGTTTCGTTAATATTCTAATAGTTCTAGTTTCAGTGTATGCTTCCGCCTGTCTTGCATAGTATAGCTTAACTAGTTTTTTGATCTTTCTGGGTAATTAGCCATCTCATAAAAAATATATATATATAAAAAAAAATATTATTTCATTGCATTTGTGTCTCATCTATGTTCTGCATCACTTTAGAATGTAGTTTATAATCCCACTACAAAATGCTATACTTTCTTTAAAATAATTCTATTCATGTATGCCCATGCAAACATATATTGGAAAGACAAAATCTATGCTTTTAACTTTAAACTCATGCTTAAACTTTGAATACATGCTTTGCTTTGATAACTTTTTGCTTAAAACCCGTAGTTCCACTTGAAACATTTATTTTATGAAATTTATGCTTACTTTTCAAAACACCTTCTCTTACTACATATGCTTTACTCTTAAAAAATATTCTTAACTATGAATACATGTTTTAAATCCACTATAAAACTTGGTTCTCATTTCCCATACATAGACTATCGAAACATTTAATGGAACATAACATTTGTTTGGTTTGGTAACTAAATTACATCATACATTACATAAAGCCCCCTTCAAAGCTAGATGAGAAACCCACTCACCTTTTTGCTATTTTCTCTTTTCCACGGTTGCTACCCCTCTTGAAAAGGCTTCCTTGCCTGATTTCCTTGACATATATTACCACATATGAATTTATTTAAGCAATATATACCTAGATTTTTATGAAACATGCATGCATGCTATATGCCTTAACATCTCAGTATAATATTCTTCAATCCCTAACATACTCAAAGATTCATAATATACACATGCTATCACTTCATTTGCCTTTAAATCATGAGATTTTAACATCATTCTCTAGCTTAGGAAGATTTGGACTTACCTTAACAAGGACGGCTAAACCACCAAGCCTTCCTCCTTTCCTTCTCTTCCTCTTTTTTCTCTTCTTCTCTTCTTCTTCTTCTCTTCTTCCTTTCTTTTTCTTTCTTCTTTCCCATGGCTGAACTCTCTCCTCTTTCTTTCCCTTTTCTCCCTCTTTTCTTTCTCTTTTCATACGGTGGCTTATGGGCTAAGGAAAGAAAATGGGTTTTTAATGCCCTTGAAATTCCCATTTTGCCCCTCTCTACTCTTAAGTCACGCTTTTTAAAGTTCATGTGGCTTCTCCTATATCAAGTATTTTTGCCCTTCAATTCTTTTTTCCATCTTGCCCTTAATCAAACTCTCAAATGACCTTTGATCAAATTTCACTTATGCCCCTAGCCAAATTTCCATTCTCAGATGAATAACAGGAGTTATCCATCTATTAGTCAGCATGGATACTAGCTAATGAGAGTGATATGGGTCTCAGACCAATTTCACAGAAGATTTTGTTCACCAAAACTCATAATTAAGCGTGCTTGAGTGAAAGCAATGGATGACCCCCTGAGAAGTCCTCAATGTCTGACTAATGAGAGTGAAATTGGTCTGACCTCAATGTACTCATTAGTCAGCTAAAATGCCGACTAATGAGAGTGAAATTGGTCTGAGACCAATTTCACAGAGAAATTTTCCATAGTAATCGACTAAGTAGTCAACTATTGTGGCTAAAATTGGTCCCAAACCAATTTTACAAAAGAATTCTACCAGTTAGTCGACTAACTAGCCGACAAAGTAGTCGACTACTTAGTCGACTACTTTCACAAAATCCAGCCAATTTCACAAGTTATCTGACTCTAGAGTCAACTAACTCCATAATTTCCTTCTAGAAGCTATTTTCTTCACAAGTTAGCTGACTCTAGAGTCAGCTAACTTCATAAATCTTCCAAAAGCTTTTTTTTTTTTCACAAGTTAGCTGACTCTAGAGTCAGCTAACTTCATAAATCTTCCAAAAGCTTTTTTTTTTTTTACAAGTTAGCTAACTCTAGAGTCAGCTAACTTTATAATTTTCTTTCCAAAAGCCATTTTAATGCATTCCAACCTCCAAAATTTTCATTCCAACCTTCAAAATTTTCATTCCAACCTCTTCCAAGGATCAAAAGCAACTAGTAGACATTGAAATCATTACAAAAACTTCAATTATAAGCCCAAATAATTGACTTTATTAAACTTTTGGAAGGATCATGGAAGAAAACTCAAGGAAACATCCAAAATTTCAGCTTTCACATTCTTTTAAGATTTCCACTCAAATCATTCACATTAGAAGGCTAAACTAACAATAAAAACATGTTTAAAATGAAATTACAAGATTTCCAAGTTCAGGACATTACAATCTTCCCTCCTTTAGGAAATTTCATCCCCGAAATTTAGTTACCTTCAACTTGGAACAAATGAGGGTACTTCAATCTCATCTCATCCTCTCTCTCCCATGTAGCTTTCCCTCTCTGATGATTCTGCCACTGCACTTTAACTAGGGGAATTCTTTTACTATGGAGCTGTTTAACCTCTTTGCTCAAAATTTGCACTGGCTCTATTACATAAGATAAATCTTCCTATAATTCTATTGGCTCTGACTGAAGCACATGAGAAAAATCTGGTACATACTTCCTAAGCATTGATACATGAAACACATTATGGATCTGAGAGAGTTATCTCAACCTTTTCAATAATCTCATAAGGTCCAATGTATCGGGGGCTTAATTTTCCTTTCTTCCCAAATCTCATGATACCCTTCCAAGGAGATACCTTCAAGAATACCTTATCTCCTACTTCAAATTTCACATCCCTATGCTTCTTATCTGCATATCTTTTCTGTCTATCTTGGGCTGCCTTTAATTTAGCTCTAATAATTCTAACCTAATCTGCTGTGAGCTGTACCAACTCTAGACCTAGCAGCCTCCTTTCACCTTCCTCATCCCAACACACTAGGGTTTTACATTTTCTTCCATATAAAGCTTCATAAGGTGCCATATCAATGCTAGAATGATAACTGTTATTATATGCAAACTCAATCAATGGTAAGTGCTCATCCCAGCTACCTATAAACTCAATGACGCATGCTCTCAGTATATCCTCTAGTGTTTGAATGGTCCTCTCCGACTGCCCATCAGTTTGAGGATGAAATGTTGTGCTAAATCTTAACTTAGTACCTAAAGCTTTTTGCAACTCTACCCAGAAATGAGATGTGAACCTTGGATCTCTATCTGATACAATGGATACTAGTACCCATGTTTACTCACAAATTCATTTACATACAATTTTGCTAATCTATCCAAGGTAAATAAAATCTGAATAGGCAAAAAGTAGGCAGACTTTGTCAATCTATCTACTATCACCCAAATAGAATCATTACCTCTCCTTGTCTTTGGGAGACCCACAATAAAATCCATGGTAATGTGCTCCCACTTTCATTCAGGTACAAATAGTGGCTGCATTTTGTCAGTTGGGCTCTAATGTTCTACTTTAATCTGCTGGCATATTAAGCATTTAGAAACAAAATCAGCTATCTCCCTTTTCATTCCATGCCACCAATAATTTTGTTTAATAGTTCTATACATCTTAGTGCTTCCTGGGTGCATTGCATAGGCTGAACTATGAGCTTGCTTTAAAATTTATTCTTTCAATGATTCTACTACTAGCACACATACTCTATTCTTAAATAAAAATATACCATCACTTCTAACTAAAAATTCTGACTGGGACCCACTCTGAACTAATTCTTTAGCTTTTTGCAGTTGTGGATCCTGCATTTGGGCCTCTTTTATTTCCTTAAGCAACATTGGCCTGACTCTGAAATTTGCTAGTAAGGCTCCTAAACTATCTACTACCAGCTCTGCATCTAACTCTCTCAATTCTACTATCAGAGGTAGCTGCACTACTCTAATGAAAGCTAGAGTTGCTGTGAACTTCCTACTCAAAGCATCAGCCACTACATTGGCTTTCCCTGGGTGATACTCTATAATGCAGTCATAATCCTTTATCAATTCAATCCATCTCCTTTGCCTGAGGTTCAATTCTTTCTGGGTTAAGATATACTTAAGGCTCTTGTGATCAGTAAATATCTGGCATCTCCTCCCATACAGATAGTGCCTCCATACCTTTAAGGCAAACACTACTGTTGCTAATTCTAGATCATGGGTGGGATAGTTCTCTTTATGAGATCTTAGCTGTCTAGAAATGTAGGCAATCACCTTCCCATTTTGCATCAAACACACCCTAAACCTTTAAAAGATGCATCACTATATATCACATAATCACTGCTACTATCTGGGAGGGTAAGTACTGGAGCTGATGTCAACTTTCTTTTCAATTCATTCATACTTTCCTGACACTCACTAGACCATTCAAATCTGGTATTCTTTCTTAGCAGTTTAGTCATGAGTAAAGCTATGATAGAGAAGTTTTTTATAAATCTTCTATAGTATCCTTCTAAGCCCAAGAAACTCCTCACCTGTCTGATTAGTAGGTGCTTCCCAATTCATTATGGCCTCTACTTTTTGGGGATCTACCATAATACCTTGAACTGAAATTACATGCTCCAAAAAGTTCACTTTATCTAGCTAGAATTCACTCTTACTCAACTTGGCATACAACTCCTTCTCCCTTAAGATTTGCAACACTATCCTCAAATGCTGTTCATGCTCCCCTCTACTTCTAGAATAGATTAGAATATCATCAATGAACACTATCACAAATTTATCTAAAAATTCCTAGAACACTTGATTCATCAGTCCCATAAAAGCAGCTGGGGCATTAGTTAAGCCAAAAGGCATTACTAAAAATTCATAATGGCCATATCTGGTTCTGAAGGTAGTCTTTGGCACATCTTCCTTCTTTATTTTCAACTAATGGTACCCAGATCTGAGGTCAACCTTTGAAAACACTGTTGCCCCCTGAAGCTGATCAAACAGATCATCTACCCTTGGCAATGGATAATTATTTCTAATGGTTACCTTGTTAAGCTGTCTATAATCTATACACAATCTCAAGGTACCATCCTTTTTCTTTACAAACAACACTGGTGCACTCCAAGGAGAAACACTGGGTCTAATAAACCCTTTAGTAAGCAATTCCTAAAGCTGGACTTTTAATTCTTTTATAGGGTGCCCTAGCTATAGGTCTGGCATCTGAGATCAGATCTATACTGAACTCCATCTCTCTGTCTGGTGGTAACCCGAGCAATTCCTCAGAAAATACATCTGGGAATTCACATACCATTGGGATATTCACCAACTCTGAGCCATGACCCTCTACGTTCACCACACATGCTAGAAAGGCTTCACACTCCTTTCTCAGCATCCTACCAGCTATCAAAGCTAAAATCATACATAAGGGTAACACTCTTTTCTCACCTACAAAACAAACCTCCTTACCATCTGAGGCATAAAACACTACCTCCTTCTTTGAACAATCTACCTTAGCCCCATGCACGGATAGCCAATCCATCCCCAAAATAGCATCAACCTCTTTTAACTCTGTGGGATCAAACTGCTGCCAGGTCTTGACCCTCTACTAAAATGACACAGTTTCTATACACTCGATCTGCAATGAAGGGTTTTCCTACTGGCATAGATACTACTAGCTGACTATCCAACCTACTCACTTCTTTATCTAGATGCTTAGTGAAATCTACTGATATGAATGAGTGTGTGGATCCAGAGTCAATTAAAACATAAGCATTTTGATCACAGATGGATAGCGTACCTGTCACCACATCTGGGATGACCTGAGCCTCTTGCTTGGTCATCGCAAAGACTCTAGCTTCAGCCCTTGGAGCACTAGGGATTGATCCTTGCCGACTGAAACTGGATCCCAACTAACTGACTGGAGCTAGTACCTTACTATCTCCTCTTCTGACTAACTGAGACTGCCCCCTAAGTGCAACTGATCCATGAGGATGGTCACTGCTCTATACTCTCCTAGGGCAATCCCTCTTTATATGATCTATCTGGCCACAAATATAACATCCTCTGCTACCCTTTCTACATTCCCTAGAATGCATCTTTCCATAGATACTACACTGAGGAGCAGTTCTCCCACTACCAAAAGAGCGGCTCTGGTCCACTCTCTCCCCTGCTATTCTGCTACCCCCAGCCTGTGACACTCCTTCCTGACCTGGTTTCCTCTGGACTGGGCTGGACACTAACATAGATACTGATCCCCTCCCAACCTCTATGAGAGCTCTATAGTTAGAACTAAATTGTCCTGCCCTTTGGGGTTTCTTAAACCGCTGAGTTTCTCCTGCACCTAAAGGAAAACCGGGTGCACTCCTTTTTGACCTCTCTAGTCTTCTACTGAGGAACTCTTTTTCTATCTCTTCTGCCTTAAGTGCCCCTTGTACCAGCTCTGAATAATTACTATAGAAATGCATACTGGTCTTAGCCCTTATCTGGAGATTCAGCCCATCTTGAAATAATCTGCTCTTCTCCCTTTCATCCACTACTAAGGTTTCAGCAAAATGGGATAATTCAATAAAAGTAGCTTCATACTTAGCTACTGACATCTTCCCTTGGGTCAGGTTTAAGAATTCCCTCCTCTTCCGATCCCTATACACCTTGAAATAGTATTGCTGGTAGAATTTCTTTTTAAAGTCCTCCCAGGTTATTTCTACCCCTTGTGGCTGCCTACTGCTGATACACTTCTACCAGTTCTGGGCCCTGCCCTCTAACAAAAAGGTTGCAATGCTCAACCTTTGCTCCTTAGAGCATTTCATCACCTCAAAGACCCTCTCTATTTTCTGAAGCCATGAATCAGCCTGAATGGGGGTTAGTAGTCCCCTGGAACTCTAGAGCCCCCAACTTCCTAGCTCTCTCTATATTTCTTTCTGCCTCAAGATTTCTAGACTGTAAACTGGAACTAGAGGCCACTGCTACCATGACTGCCTAGGTAATCATTCCCACTAAGTCTGGCACACTCTGCCCCGGGGTCTGTGCCAAAAATGGTTCCA
The DNA here is from genome assembly GCA_017589505.3 of Metroxylon sagu. Classification (NCBI taxonomy): domain Eukaryota; kingdom Viridiplantae; phylum Streptophyta; class Magnoliopsida; order Arecales; family Arecaceae; genus Metroxylon; species Metroxylon sagu. The sequence goes on along the minus strand of JACVBY030000574.1, from coordinate 60,115 downwards.
CTGGTGCTGGGGTAGTGGACAGTGAAGGAGACTCATGTAGATGCTCCTGAGGTATATCCACCCCTGCACCATCAAACGGTAGATCACTAGAAGATACCCTACTAGGCTGGGCTCCCCTACTCACCTATTTGGGTCTACCTCGACCCCTGCCTCTCCCTGAGGACTGCTCTCCTTCCTTGCTTGTCCTTATGTTAACCATCCTACAAAACACAATTCATTTGATCAGATTCATCATTCAGACTACACTCAACTATGCTAGACTCATGCTTATGCCTTTAAGACCTAATGACTGCTTTGATACCAAAACCTATCGAGACCTCTCCCCGACACATGCCTCCTTATAGAAATTTGGGTAGAGTCCTACTAGTCTTATGATACGAATCATAAGGCACAAGTGAACCCTAACAAATTTTCATAAGTTACATGCTCAACATACATAATCCTGTCCATAACCTTTAACTTACTCAATTTAATCACACCTGTCATCAAGCAATAACACATAACCTTTTTTTTTCTTTTTTCTTTTTTTTTTGTCTTGCTTAGTTAAAAACATAATCTACATACACATCACTGTTTACTCCCAGGTTAAGTCTAACATTTACATTGTACATTTACAGTTTCACAGATACATACATATGTACATCACCATCTCAATCATCCCTCTTAGCATACAAGAGTAACTTACAATCCCCTTTACATCCACCAACACCTTCTCCAAATACTAATAACACATACAAAAATTTAATGCTACTGAACTAAAATGCTAAGCCCACCTACTCAGTCTTTGAGTATTATAGACTCAGCTGCTAGTCCGAAGATTTCTAACTCTAATCTAAAATAAAAATGTGAACAATAGATGGGTAAGACCTAAGTCCCAGTGATTGGATAGCCATCTAACAATGGAGAAAACGGAGAATCCATGTTATAAAATCGATAGAAATACCGATACCACATATCGGAAATAGATACAAAAACCTTTTTAAATGAGATAAGTTAACTTATAAGTTAACTTATGCTTCCAATAATATAACTTAAATAAAGAAATGTCATTTATATAAGATCTCATGATGTCAGGCTGGGTGTGCCAACACTAAGGTACATCCCTACAGTCACCCTCCTGCAGGTGTACTCTCAGTGGGTGAGTGAGTTGAACGCTGAGGATCCCCGCACCACATGGTACCCCTCACATGAGCGGTTCATCCCAGGTGTGAGCTTGCCCCTTCTCCCTGGGCCTCCTACTTGCCCCCTCCATGGGCCAATATCTCTGTGCCCCTTCGGGCTATATAATAACCTAGCTCTTTACTGAGCTGTGATTCTTGCTCTACTGGGTTGCTTGCAATCTGCCCCACTAGGCTGATCTAGCTTGTACTTCCCCTGGCCTCAGGATCATAGTACGATTGAATCACAAGGAGGTGCTGGCTGTAAATAGTGTGTGAAATGATCATGCTAGGGCACAATCTACAGGGTGATCAGCCCCATAAATGGCCCAATTCTTTAATGTTGTATGTTATTAAAATACTTCAGAATATAATTTATAATCCCACTACAAAATGCTATACTTTCTTTAAAACATTTCTATTCATGTATGCCCATGCAAACATATACTAGAAAGACAAAATCTATGCTTTTAACTTTAAACTCATGCTTAAACTTTGAATACATGCTTTGCTTTGATACCTTTTTGCTTGAAACCCATAGTTCCACTTGAATATTAATTTTATTTTATGAAATCTATGCTCACTTTTCAAAACACCTTCTCTTACTACATATGCTTTACTCTTAAAAAATATTCTTAACTATGAATACATGTTTTAAACCCACTATGAAACTTGGTTCTCATTTCCCATACATAGACTATCGAAATATTTCATGGAACATAGCATTTGTTTGGTTTGGTAACTAAATTACATCATACATTACATAAAGCTCCCTTCAAAGCTAGATGAGAAACCCACTCACCTTTTTGCTATTTTTTCTTTTCCACGGTTGCTACCCTCCTTGAAAAGGCTCCCTTGCCTGATTTTCTTGACCTATATTACCACATATGAATTTATTTAGGTAACATATGAAAGAGTTATGCCCTAAAAGCCAATCATAATCTATATTGTGAAAGGGTCTCTTTTGTTCTTCCAAATCATGTACATGACATTGTGGTTATAAATAAAAGGCATTATGTTTCATCATTTGCTGCTTCTTATAATTATGATGAACCCCATAGACTAGGGCAATGGTTTTAGGGCTATGATGAGATCATGCCAGTGAGACCTAAAACCCTAAAACCATAATCTAAAACATTTCCAGTCGTTGGTATATTAAGTCAGAGGTCAATGTTATCGGAAAGACTAGCACATCTTATGTATACTCATGCAGAGGGTGATTGATCTCACAATCACTTGTGTGAGACACTAATACAAAGATGTAGGTGCTCATTAGAGGAATGAGTTCACTGAATTGACCTACCAAGAGAATATCTTATGGATACTTATTTATTTGTCAAAAAATGATTCTCTAAGTGAGAGTTGTGCAAGTGATCCTTAGACCTGAGATCACCATAGTATCTTATGCATATGAATTCATGTTTTGGTTTACACTCATTCACAACATTAAGTTGTGTACAAGGTATTTTGGACATGATGGATTGTGTATAAAGATTGTGAGTAGATCAATAAGGAATCAATCACTTCTAGTAAGAGAAGACCACATCCTACTTGCTCTAATCTTATGATGATTCAGGAAGTCTTTGATCAAAGCAGAATAAAAAATTAGAAAGAGTTTCTAATGTTTTATTAATTGAATTATCATTAGAAGATTAAGAGAGACATGAATAAGTAATTAAGTTTGATATTAATCCATACTCATATACTTATTCAGGATGTAGTATGATTGAAGGATTGAATTGCACGGTAACTTGCCACTAAAGGGTATGTTTGGTATATCCACCAAATTTCATATCTTCCGGGTAGACATGATACGTTGCTAGACATCAATCTTGTCTTGTAGGTTTGATTAAATTAAAGAGTTTAATTTGATCAACAATTAGAAAGGGTTCTAATTGTTGAGTTCGGGATTGTACTGATTAGACTTATAAGGATTAGAAATGTTCTAATCATGATAGGTTAACTTGCACCCACACCTACTGCTGGCTAGATGTGGAACCCAATGGGTCACACACAAAAGGAACTGATCAAGGGTCTAATTAGATTAGATCATGTTTGCAGGATAGACATGCTAGCACGTGTTGCAAACCCTAGCTCTTGATTCAAATTGGATTCGAATCTGATTCTTGTATTAGGTTAATCTAATATGATTAGATCATGACCTATGTGGGTTGGCCAAGAGTTGGAACCCAATTGGCTTTATCTGGACCATTGGATGGCTCCTTGAATGAAGGACCTGGACCATTGGTTGTCGCCTGAATTTGGACCATTAGTTGGTGTCTGAATCTAGACCATAGGTGATGGCGCCTTGCTTTTGGACCATTGGATGGTGTCTTAATCTGGACCATTGGATTATCATGAAATAAGTGTGGGGTGAGGTTATCAGCGTGAGAAGGCTAATAGCACGCGTATCGGATAAGTTTTTGAGTGGATACATCTTTTTGCTCTTTTAGATGTGCCCCTCCCCTTAGCGCCTCATCATGATGAGGCGCTACCCTTAGGACACGCCCCATCATGATAGGACGTGTGGATGGGATGCATTCCTTGGTGATGCATCCCTTCGCCTCTTATAAATAGTAGTGCATCCCAGGGTTAAGTGATATTGAATCCATCTGAAGAGAAATCAATTCCCTCTCTTTCTTATTTTATTTCTCTTATATGTCTTCTCCTAAACAAGATAAGGAAGTCTTCTTCAAGACAAGAGGCTGTCTTGTCCTAAACCAAGACAAGGAGGTCTTCTTCAGGACAAGACCTAAAGCAGGACAAGGAGGTCTTCTTTAGGACAAGAGGCTTTGAATGGTTTTTTGTAAGAGAAAGAAAATTAGAAGGGAAAGAAAGCAAGCCAATCAAATCCTTTGGAAGGATTAAGCATCAAGGATCAAAGTTTTGAAGGAGTTAGAGTCTTGAACCCAGTCCTGTGTGGATCAACGTTGGAGGGTGAACACTTGGGTACCTTGTGGATATTCCAACATATTGGATTTAGCGTTATAGGTATTCTTCTTATCCTATATTTACTATTTATTCATTTGATTGTTACCATTAAGGAGATCTTGGCTATTAAGGGTTTTATATAAATAAATCTCATTAAGAAATTTATGAAATCTATGCGCTTCCACTGCACTCTTAGGTATGCTCAAGAAACCCAACAACATATACCTAGGTTTTCATGAAACATGCATGCATGCTATATGCCTTAACATCTCAGTATAATATTTTTCAATCCCTAACATACTCAAGGATTCATAATATACACATGTTATCACTTCATTTGCATCTAAATTATGAAATTTTAACATCATTCTCTAGCTTAGGAAGATTTGGACTTACCTTAACAAAGATGGCTAAACCACCAAGCCTTCCTCCTTTCCTTCTCTTCCTCTTTTTTCTCTTCTTCTTCTCTTCTTCTTCTTCTCTTCTTCCTTTCTTTTTCTTTCTTCTTTCCCATGGCTGAACTCTCTCCTCTTTCTTTCCCTTTTCTCCCTCTTTTCTTTCTCTTTTCATACGGTGGCTTATGGGCTAGGGAAAGAAAATGGGTTTTTAATACCCTTAAAATTCCTATTTTGCCCCTCTCCACTCTTAAGTCATGCTTTTTAAAGTTCACGTGGCTTCTCATCTATCAAGTATTTTTTCCCTTCAATTCTTTTTCCCATCTTGCCCTTAATCAAACTCTCAAATGACCTTTGATCAAATTTCACTTATGCCCCTGGCCAAATTTTCGTTCTCAGATGAATAACAGGAGTTATCCATCTATTAGTCGGCATGGATACTAGCTAATGAGAGTGATATGGGTCTCAGACTAATTCCACAGAAGATTTTTGTCCACCAAAACTCATAGTTAAGCGTGTTTGGGTGAGAGCGATGGGTGACTCCTTGAGAAGTCCTCAATGTACTCATTAGTCGGCTAAAATGCCGACTAATGAGAGTGAAATTGGTCTCAGACCAATTTCACAGAGAAATTTCCCATAGTAGTCGACTACTATGGCTAAAATTGGTCCCAAACCAATTTTACAAATTCTACCAGTTAGTCGACTAACTAGTCGACTACTTACAAAGTAGTCGACTACTTAGTCAACTACTTTCACAAAATCCAACCAATTTCACAAGTTAGTTAACTCTAGAGTCAGCTAACTCCATAATTTCCTTATAGAAGCCATTTTTTTCACAAGTTAGCTGACTCTAGAGTCAGCTAACTTCATAAATCTTCCAAAAGCCTTTTCTTTTTTCACAAGTTAGCTAACTCTAGAGTCAGCTAACTTCATAAATCTTCCTTCCAAAAGCCCTTTTTCACAAGTTAGCTGACTCTAAAGTCAGCTAACTTCATAATTTTCTTCCCAAAAGCCATTTTAATGCATTCCAACATCCAAAATTTTCATTCCAACCTCTAAAATTTTCATTCCAACCTCTTCCAATGATCAAAAGCAACTAGTAGACATTGAAATTATTACAAAAACTTTAATTACAAGCCCAAATAATTGACTTTATTAAACTTTTGGAAGGATCATTGAAGAAAACTCAAGGAAACATCCAAAATTTTAGCTTTCACATTCTTTTAATATTTTTACTCAAATCATTCACATTAGAAGGCTAAACTAATAATAAAAACATGCTTAAAATGAAATTACAAGACTTCCAAGTTTAGGACATTACAGCAACTATCTTGTGACCAAAAGTAAAAGAAAAAAAGGGGAGGAAGAGGAGGATGGGACCAACTAAAAAAACTTAAGCAAAGGAATGGAATGCAGATTTTTCTTCAAATGCACTTACTTGTGCCCCTTCCATCCACACTCCTTTGGGACTCTTAGGTGCATGTTGTTTCCTCTTGTATTGCTTCTAGTCCTATCATTGGTACCATTATGTTGAGTTAATCAATAGATCCAACCAATTATGGAAACACGTTGTCATCCCAATTTCAAAGACCGCAACTCTATAACCATTAAGGGAGTGTTTGGTATGTGATGTTCACCCAAGATAATCAATGATCCATGAAATGGTGATAAGATCATCTTATTTGGTTGCATTAAGGTGATCCTATATAGTGGTGATTCGAGATCATCCCTGCCTCATAGATCATCCTCTTAGGATGCATTTGATGATCATTTTGGGATCACCTCGATGATCCTAATCCTGAGGTGATCTGATTCCTAGTGATCAAAGATCACTGTGTTTGGTATGATATATCACAATGATCAAGGATCTTTTGCGATCTAGCATCACCATGCTTGGTATACCATAGAAATCCGATATTACTAACCATAAAATACCAAAATTACCCCTATTATATCTATATTATATTATTATAACATATATAATAAAATGTCATATGATATATTAAATTATATCATATTTTATAATATATAAACTATTATTATATTATATGATCATATTATATACATAATATAATAAAGTTGACATATTACATTGTACTATATTATATTATAATTGATAAATTATAATATAATATAATAATAATATCATATATTGCATCTTATATAGTACATTATAAATAAAGATTACTAATATAATATAATTAATATTATTATATTGATATTATATAATAGTATAATAATATAACATATTAATTTTGCATATCATGTTATATATAAATTATTATTGTTATAATATATTTATTATAAATAAAAGGTATTTTGGGCTATAGATTTTAGTTCATGATCATCGTAAGGGGGTGTTCTTAGATCACTGCCACATAGGATCACCTCAATGCAACCAAATGGAGTGATCTCATCAACATCCCATGGATCACTAATGATCCCTAGGTGGATCACCCCATACCAAACGCCCCCTTAGTGTAAAGGTAGTGTTAGGATGATCTCGGGCTAAAATCTATAAATCAAAATATCCTTTATTTGTAATAAATATATTATAATAGTAATAATGTAATATAATATAATATATATAATGTTATTATATTATATTAAGTATATAATATTAGTTAATATATTATATTATATTATATTATATATGCTATAGTAATATAATGTAAGTATAATAGGAATAATTTTAGTATTTTATGGTTAGTAATCTTGGATTCTCATGGTATATCAAACATGGTGTTATTAGATCATTAGTGATCCAAGATCATCAGAATGATCCCAAAATAGTCATCAAATGATCCCAAATGTTAATGGAGCCATCAAAATTGAATAACTCTCAATATCATAGCATTAATTTTTTGAAATTTAGTCACTTTTGTATTCACTGAAACCACTAAAATTAATGAACCATATCTTTAGTAGATCCCAAACGAATCTCAAGCTGAGTCTCGAATATTCTAGAAATTGCAGTGAGAATATTCTTGGCCAGGTGAATGTGAATTATGCTCACTTAGTTTAATTTCTGCAAGTAAGATACACTTGCAATCCCCTTCATTCCTTGGAAATGGAAATCTCGCAAATACTACTTTTTTAAGAGAAGACAAAATAGCAAGGAACACAATGGAGCACATTAATACTGCATTTATTATTTCATCCTATGAATTGTTTGAGTAGCAAATTAAAGTCTATTGCACCCCAACATTTTGTTATATATATGCATTTTCCTCGTGCATAAGTTAATTTGTGTCTATTTGGTTGTATTACAGCTATCTAGCTAGGATGAAGTGGGCATTCTCCTTCCTCTTTGTTGTTGTCTTCATCTCTGTCCCCTTACATGTTGATCAAGCCAATGCAGTTGCAAATATAGCGAAGACCATCTATGTTGATCTCTATGGTAACGGAGACTTCACGACCATCCGACAAGCTATTGATTCAGTGCCGGCTAAAAACTATCAATGGATACGAATTCATGTCTCAGCAGGAGTTTATAGGTAATGTCAACTTACAATTAGCTTGATTAAAATTCAACCTCCTTTCTAATGGGTACAAATTTACGAGTAGGCTTTTGGCAGTGAGAAGGTGCACATACAAGAAGATAAAGGGTTCATCCTATTAGAAGGAGATGGGCTTGAAAACACAATGATCGAGTGGGGAGACTATTCTGGAGACCAAAGAAATGATAATACTGTTACCTCTGCGACGTTCACATCGCTTGCAAAAAATTTTGTCGCAAAAAATATTACTTTTAAGGTTTCAATCACACTCACTAACATTTATAGCTGGCCCACAATTGCTATAAAAATTATAAAAATTTGTTATTTCTCTATGCTTTTATCTCTACATTTGTTGCAACAATACAAGCGAGAGAGCATGGATATTCTTCAAAAATTATTTATAGTCTTATTTAGCATTGCATGTTGAGATGTGTGGGATGGTTATCCTAGATTCAACCACATCAGGCTTTACCTATATGGATGTATCATCTTATTGATGGGATTTATAACAAATTTATATTTCAAACCATGTAGAATAGTAATGATAAAGGTGGACAATCAGTGGCAGCTTTGATAAAAGGGAACTACTCTGCATTCTATGGTTGTGGCTTCATTAGCATCCAAGACACACTTTTTGATTCAAAAGGTCTACACTATTTCAAAGATTGCTATATTGAGGGTGCAGTTGACTTCATATTTGGAGCTGGCCAATCCATCTATGAGGTATGGAAAGAATAAACTTTGAGGCTACCTGTCATCAAATAAAAAAAATCTTTGGACACATGTGAAGTTGCCTTGGTAGTCCATGGTTTGACCAACTTACCATTGCTAATAACCCACCATAAGTATCATTGTTCTAGTTATATCACAAAAGTCTACTAACAATTAATTTCCTTGTTATTAACCATGCAGGGATGCACAATATACACAACTCACCAAGATGGCAGTGTGACGGCTCAGAAAAGGCAAGACCCCACTGAGGAGAATGGGTTTGTCTTCAAATATTGTAATGTGTCTGGGACTCAAAAAGCCATTTTAGGGAGAGCATGGGGATGTTATTCAAGGGTAATATTTTATCAAACCTTTATGTCGGATATTGTGAGTCCTGAAGGATGGAATGCTTGGAATTGTTTGGGCCACGAGTAAGTTAATCCCTCTTAGTATAATTATCTACACATATGATTTTTGAACTACTTTCATTAGTTATCATGAAGGACATTAATAGCTTCACTATGAATCTACCTAATTGAGTCACTTAAAATATCCTATCAAAGAAACTTTTTCATTTTAACTTATAGAAATTGAAGTTTGGCTTTGTGATGAAAGCCACTAAGCTTCTATGGAAATGTTTATTTTACCTTATTCATAGTTAGGCCTTAACCTTCTCTGGCCATTTTATTTTAAAACTCTATCTCATGTTACTCAGGCAAAGCAAAAATGAGTTAAAAAAAGGCCTAACTATGCATAATGAGCTTAACATAAAATGCTAACCATTCTCAGACTAACAAGAAAATGCCAGTACCCAAGCATCAAAGCTTCCTTAAAATTTGACCAAATGCAACAAGGTTACATATTTTCCCATAAGAATATATTGTTTATCTATACCTTCAATGATCAAGCTATAGACAAAGATTCTCTAGTTCTTGATGGATGGTATTTGAGACAAATATGTGGAAATTAGGATGTCATTAAATATATAATGAAAAAAAGTATTTCCAATAGGCTTGCAAATATGGCAGTAGTAATCCACTATGTATTCATAGTAATAGCTATGTAATGATGTATGTATAATAATAATGTTGGAAGACTCATGCATGCATAATTTCAAGGGGTCTGTAAATAGGATGAAGAGGAATTATGTAGTCATTACATAGGGTGCATATAAATTTTCACCTCCTTTTGAGGGTATTGGACATAGGGTTAATTTTTTTTCCAAGGGATAATTCACCCCTCCCCTTCCCCTCACCTATACACATAAACATATATGTATATAATATTATAATATTATATATATTAAATATAATATTTCATATTTCATATTACATGCATATAATATATATTATAATGTATTATAGGTATTATAGTATTATATCTATATAAATATATAGTGATATTTTCATCTCTTTTATATTAACTTTTTTTCAAATATAGTTAATAGTTATATCTGTAATATTTTACCCTCCATTCATAGACATAACTAAACATAGTTATTATGAAAACTTTTACACCATTAAAAGTTACACTAGAAAATATGACTTATGTAACTTTTCATTCCTATTTTTTTGACTCCATACCAAATGCATCCACAAATGTACCTTACTCCCTTACACTCATATATATCACTTTTGCCTCTTGGAACCAATTTCTATATTCAAGAAAACTAAGAAGAAAATATTGCTTAGGGGGCTGCATGCTGAACCTTGCTTTATGGTTCTTTATTATAGTGTTGTTCTTATTACCATCTTCAAGTTCCCATTTTTTTTTTCTATAATTAATACCCAAAAAAGCATGTTGTTATTCTTTTCATTGTTGATGGTTAATTCTCTACCCTATACTCTCATTTCATTCATTCTATAAAATTAGTATGGTTATCTACCATTATGCTCCAAATAAAAATAGAACCAAGAAGTACAGTAGAACACTTGCCTCAATATATAGAATGTGGGGTCAAACAACTCGAGTATCTTATATCCTACATATTTTCATGATTGCGCTAGGGCCTATTGGCATTTATGACATATTTTAGAGTCATTTGATCTTTTCCTCACAATGAAAAGGTCATATCAATTATTGCTTGGCTTCAATGGACCATTTGATAGTTTGTATCTCAATTTCCTTCTCTATAGATGCTATTGAGTTCAACCTTTTTTTTGTTTATTTCTACTAGTTGACTAACTATTATGTATATGCACCATAAACATGCCGATATCAATCTATTGTTTGCATTTCCTATTTCAATATGTATAAAGATGCATGCTTTTTACCTTTCACTATTGATTAATTTTTGTTTGTATTGATGCAATAGGGCAAACATAACTTACGTGGAATTTGAGTGTACTGGTCCAGGATCAAATACTTCAGACCGGGTGAATTGGATGAAGACACTAAGTCTTGATGAGTTATATTACTTTATTGACATATCCTACATTAATAGTGAAGGATGGATCGAAGCACAACCCTAATTTTTATTACAATCAAACCTGATCAATTAAATGCACTACTTTTGATGCAACCCTAATTGCCTCCTTCATGTCAATTAAATGCACTACTTTAATAAAAGTGCTTGATTTTCAAACCAAGAGTGGTAGAGGAATATGTCTACATATATATATATGTGTGTGTGTGTGTGTGTGTGTGTGTCAAATACACTTGCATTATATGCCACTATGTTCCATCTTTTAATATTGTATTTTACTTATAAAATGTATAAATATACATGCCAATATTACTTTCTAAAAGAACTTTTAACATATCCATAGAAAGGCCAACCAAGGAGCTGATTTTCTAACAAATTGGACAATATCAAAAAGAGAAAAAGTTTGTCAAACAAAATCTTTTCCTTCACAACTTGTATAGATTGTCTCTATAGATGCACGAGGGATTGTCTTCATAAGATCTTAGACCTTCTTCTCTATTATTTCAAAAAAAAAAAAAACTCTTAACAACTTTATTTCCATGCTTGATTTGTACTTTTACTTTTTTCTAATGCCAAAAAGCCTCAGAGGCATGGTGGGCTTAACCACATCAGCCCTTCAACTTCCACTAACATGATCTAAACTATGAGTCACCCACTCAGGCATAGTAAATGCATCATAACTTCGAGAAATCCTTCAATGAGGTTAGTAAAATCACTAACAATATTTCTTATTCTTTCTCCATATAATTCCTTCGCTACCAACATAGTAGGGATGCCAATGAAGTAGGATGGGATTAGGACCCTAATCCATATATGTATTTTCATTGAAGAAAATAATATCCATCCCCACCCCATCTCTAAAAATTTGTTTCATTCCCATCCCCATCTCCACCCCATGAGAAATGATAAATCTCTATTCCCACCCTACCCCATCACCAATGACATACATCATACATGAATTTTTAGTAAAAATTATATAATGAATAATATAGCTTGAACTTTTTTTCTCACTAAACATATTAATATATTTAACATATATTTCTTAAATTTTCACTTATCACTAAAATAATTAAAAGCTTAAATTAAACAAAGAACTAAATATCACCCAAATATGTAAGGGTACTATGGTACTTAAGTACAAAGCCAACGAGGTGGGGATGGAAATAAAGTAAAGTGGGATGGAATTATATTATTTTTATCCCCACGTCATCCTCACAAAGATAAAAATAATCTCCATCTCATTTCTATACCCATTCACATAAAAGATCGAGAATCCCTATCCTGAATATAACGAAGCAAGATGGATTCCTATTTTAAGGGTTGAAATAGCCATCCCTACAATTTAGTCAAATATCTAATGACTCCCTCAACTACCTCTTATCATCCTCATCGACCGACTATGAGAGCCTATAGGAGGAATATTATCATTTATTTAGATTGAGCAAATGATATTAATGGTGACAAGGTGCTAGAAGCACTGTACCCCGAGGATGAACATTAGGGGTGGATGATTGCATAATAAAACTCGAGACTTCTATGTATGCTCAAATTATGGATGTCCATGTATTTTATTTCTATGAGGAATTTCTCATGCATATGCTATCTATGCTTGCATTTGTAGATAATCTTTGTACTGATAACTCTATGCATTCCAATGATGCATGTGCGGCCTTAGAGAAGGCGTCTGCATGCTAAATTTTGTGAATGCACATCCAAATAAGAATTTTATGCATGCCGTTATACTTACCCACATACAATTTCTAGGCAGACATGCTTCCATATATTAATTTATGCATATCTGCATTTGTGCTTATATGCTTAATTATTTTTGTGCATGCATATGAATTTTATGCATTATGCAAAACATAACAAGCAAGTGGAAATCAAATAAGGATGATGTAAGGAAAGAGATGGAGAAGAGAATCTAAGGATCAATTTTACTTAAGTTTTTTTTTTCAAAAAATCTTCGGATTCCTTCATCTTTTGGAGTCCATTTTTATCGGATTAATTTGCATTAGATGTATGATTTGAAAATTTGATCTTCAATTCAAGATAAGTATTAAATTTGAATTTTAAATTTTATTAGGCCTTGAAATCATTAAAATATATCTATAAAATAAAAATATACTTCATAAACTTGAATACATGATTCAAAATACATCTACTCACTTCAGTCCATGAAAATTTGTGAGTAATCCATATAAATCCATCAAATTGTAAGGATTGATGATTTGGTTTGAGTGTCTGAATATAAAACAATTCTTTTGATATTGATTGCTATTATCTTAAAATGAGATCTACTATAAATGGATTTGGTTTGATCTAATTTGAATCAGGTTAAAGTTTAATTTAACAAATCAAGGCCAATTGAATTTGATTTCATATCATTTGGTATTGGACTAAACCCAAATCAAATCAATTGAAATTAATTAAAATGGATCTAAGTCAAGCTAGATCAGAATAATCTCAAATTGATTTTGTTGCTCAGCTATGCAACCCAAGAGGGGGGGGGTGAATTGGGTTCTTTTAAAAAATTTTAACAAGAATGTGCAATATTTGCAAAACAATAAACTTGTGTGAGAGTGAAGTATCAAAACACAAGATTGACAGTAGGCATACACACAAATACAAAGATTTATAGTGGTTCGGTGCTAACCCTTGCACCTACGTCCACTCCCCAAGAACCCTTTGGAAATTTTCTCCATTAATCATTTTCCAACGATTACAACCTAGCTTACTCAGTTAGCTTCTTGTTTTCAAGTACAAGGGAGCCTTTACAAACCACCAATTAAGGGTTTGGCACACCCTACATAAGTTTCAACCAAGTTGAAACTCAACAGGATACAAGATGAAATAAATTCAGCAAGTACAGGTCCTTAATGAGCAAATAAAGGCAATAAAGAACACTTTACAGATTTGAAGCTTTTCTCCCTTGAATGAGCTTCACTTTTTTGAATGCTCGAGTTAAGAATACTTGATGAAGCTTCTGGAGTGGTTGGTGGGAGCTTTGAATAGGTTTCAATGGATTTTCAAACTTCAGCAACAAGAACTTTTCAAAACTTGAACAGGCTGAAAACTCTCTGGATTTGACTTGATAAATCTCACTTTTTCTCACTTATAATCCTTCAAAAATCCACTTAATCTCCTAATAATCCATCCTATAATCTTGTATTTATAGTTTGTTAAAGGATTGGACCGTTAGAGTAACCGTTTCTGACCGTTGGAATGTCAGAACTAGCCATTGCTGAAGTTCCCAGGGTGTTAGTCGGCTCTGGGATTTTTCCTATCCCAAGCAAGGTTAGTTGGCTCTAGAGTCGACTAACACAGGTAAATTCACTGTGTTTGCCACAGTAGTCGACTCTAAAGCCGACTAACTTGTGAAAGTCCACTGTATGGTCACAGTAGTCGGCTCTAGAGCCGACTAACCCATGAATTTTCTCTGTAAAATCTTCTGTGACACATTTTTGACTTGATAGCTTGCATGTGGATCGGCTAATGGCTTCAATCTTTCGTTCCAAGTTCCAGTAGCTGCCGTGAGAGTTGACTAACTTCTCTAAAACTTGAAAAATCATTCCACGGATAAAAAAACTCATTATACCAAGGAGAATAAGTACCATAGCTTTCAAAACTTGGACTTCTTCATTTGAAAACTTTGTCAAACATCTGAGTTTCACTTAATTTGAGCTTGAATCATCCTTCTCAGATCTTGGAACTCTCTCTCTTGAACCATAGACTCATTTTGAAGCTTGGAATCCATTTATGTGTTCTTAGTGACTCTTGTATCCCTACATGTCATAGTAATTCTTCACCAAAATCATTAGTAACCTACTTAATTATTTTGTGATCATCAAAATCAATGCGAGATCAACAGATTTGAATCACATGATTAATCTAAACATACTTAAAGATAATATGAATTGATGTTTAATCAATTAGAAACAGGCTCAAATCAATATCTGATTAGATTCAGTTTGGATCAATCAAGCTCAAATTAGCATCCTTTAGATTGGTTCAAGTCTTGTAATATCCCAAACTTGGAAGTTTTGTAATTTCATTTTAAGCATGCTTATATTTTAAGTTTAGCCTTCAAGTGTGAATGATTTGAGTGGAAATCTTAAAAAAATGTGAAAGCTGAAATTTTAGATATTACCTTGAGTTTTCTCTTATGATCCTTTTAAAAAGTTAATAAAGTCACTTATTTGGGCTTATAATTAAAGTTTTTGCGATGATCTCAATGTTTACTAGTTGTTTTTGATCCTTGAGAGAAGTTGGAATGAAGATTTTGGAAGTTGGAATGCATTAGAATAGTCGTCGACTAGTTAGTCAACTAACTGGCAAAAATCCTCTATAAAAGTGGTTTAGGACCAATTTTACCTATAATAGTCGACTACTGCGTGAAATCTTTCTGTGAAATTTGTCTGAGACCATAGTCGACTACTGCATGAAATCTTTTTGTGAAATTGGCCGACCAATTTTACTCTTATTAGTCAGCATTTTAGTCGACTAATGAATGAATTAAGGACTTCTCAGGGGGTCACCCATCGCTCTTACCCAAGCACGCTTAACTGTAGGTTCAGGTGGACAAAAATCTTGTGTGGAATTGGTTTGAGGCTAATTTCACTCTCATTAACTAACATCCATGCCGACTAATGGATGAATAACCTCTGTTATTCATCTGATAATGAAAATTTGACCAGAGGCATAAGTGAAATTTGGTAAAAATTCATTTGAGGGTTTGATCAAGGGCAAGATAGGAAAAAAAATTTAAAAGGGCAAAAATACTTGATGGAGAAGGGAGCTATGTGGGCTTTAAAAAGCAGAACTTATGAGCAGAGAGGGGCAAAATAGAAATTTTTAGGAGCATTTAAAGCCCATTACCCTTCCTTAGCCCTTAAGCCATCGTATGAAAGGAAATAAAAGGAGGAGAAAATGGAAGGAAAATAGGAAGAAAAAGGAGAAAGAGGAGAGGGTTTCAGCCGTGGGAAAGAAGAAGAGAAGAAGAAAAAGAAAAGAAGAAAAGAAGAAGAGAAGAAGAAGAGAAAAGGAGGAAGAAAAGGAAGGGAAGAAGACTTGGTGGTTTAGCCATCTTTACTAAGGTAAGTCCAAACCTTCCTAAGCTAGAGAATGATGTTAAAATCTCATGATTTAGAGGCAAATGAGGTGATAGCATGTGTATATTATGAATCTTTAAGTATGTTAGGGATTAAAGAATATTATGCTAGGATATTGAGGCATAGAGCATGCATGCATAGTTTCATGAAACCCTTAGTGCTTGTGACCCTAATAATACATGTATGATGACTTAGGCCAAGAGATTGGTTCTAGGGAGCCAGAACAGGAGAAATAGCAGCCATAGTGGTGTGCTAGCAGCTAAGGTGAATGGGTTTCTCATCTAACTTTGTGAACTATTTTATAATAGCATAGTAATATTTTGCTACAAATCAGAGTATGTTATGCTAACTATAGTATCCCAAGTAGTTAAATATGGGAAATGAGAACTCAGTTATGATGTATCTTATTTTTAAAGCATGTTCTAAAGCAAAGCATAAATTTAAGAACAAGCATGGGTTTACAACATGTTGTAAAGCAAAGCATGAGTTTAAGAACAAGCATGGGCTTACAGCATGTTTCCAAAGCAAAGCATGAGTTTCAGAAAAAGTAAGAGTTTTCAGCAAAGCATGAGTTTAAGAAAAGAAAAGGAAACATGGGCTATAGCATGTTTCAAAGCAAAGTATAGAGTTTCATGAAAAGTATTGTTTGGATAAAACATGTTTCAATAAAGCATGAAATTTACTTTTCAGATTTATGTTTCAAAGTGATGCATGGGCATGCATGAATATTAATGTTTCAAAGAAAGTATAGCTAATTATATATTGGATTATAAACTTATATTTGAGTATTTCTACAGCATAAAGAGCATTAGGCCATCTATGGGGCTGATCACCCTGTAGACTATGGCATAGCATGAGCATTGCATACACTATTTACAGCCGACACCTCCTTGTGATTCGATCGTACTATGACGGCGAAGCCAGGGGGAGTACAAGCTAGATCAGCCTAGTGGGGCAGATTGCAAGCAGCCCAGTGGGGGAAGAATCACATCTCGGTAAAGAGCTGGGTTACTATATAGCTCGAGGGGGCTCAGAGATATTGGCCCATGGAGGGGGCAAGCAGGAGGCCTAGGGAAAAGGGGCAAGTTCACACCTGAGGTGAACCGCACATGTGAGGGGTACCATATGGTACGGGGATCCTTGGCTCTCAGTACACTCATCCACTGAGAGTACACATGTAGGAGGGTGACTGTAGGGATGTACCTTAGTGGTAGCACACCCAGCCCATCATCATGAGATTTTGTAAAAGTGGCATTATCTTATTTAAGTTATATTATTTGAAGCATAAGCTAACTTATAAGTTTTCTTATCTCATTTGAAAAGATTTCTGCATCTATTATGATATGTTGTATCAGTATATTTATTGGTTTTAAAATGTGGTTCTCAGTTTTCCCATTGTTAGATGGCTACCCAGTCACTGGGACTCAGGTCTCACCTCTCTATTGTTGAAATTTTTGGATTTCAAATCAGAGATAGCAGGATGGCTCTTGGATGCATGACTTTGATGTGGGTTGCTAGATGTTGGATGAATTGGTTGATGTCATTAGTTTATGTTACTTGGATTGTATATGTATTTGAAATAGATATGGATTGATGTGTATGACTGTAACCTTATGATGTATTTTGGACTTTGGTGGTTATGAGAAATGACTTTCATTGTGGAATGAACTTATGAATATGGTCTTTATAATAGTATAGTGATGAAAGTTATATTACCTAGAATCATGTGATGAATAGTGTGGAAATCTTATTTTATCTAAGCAGGGTGAAATAAATTGTGATGTGATCTTGTAAATAGTATGAATGAACTGAGCAGGTCAAAGTTTTTAGCAGATTTAGTATTATTGTGCATGTAACTTATGGCAATTGGATAGGGATCGCTTGGGCTTTATAGTACTTAGCATAAAGACAAGCAGATCTCTACCCAATTTTCATAAGAAATCATGCCGTTGAGAAGGGGGCCCGACAGGTTTTTGGTATCAGAGCATAGGTTATTAGATCTTAAGGGCATAAGCATGAGTGTAGCATAGTGAGTGTAGTTTTGAATGATCAACCTGATCAAATGAATTGTGTCTTGTAGGATGGTTTCTACTAGGACAAGAATGGATGGAGAGTAGTCCTCAAGGAGAGGTAGAGGCAGAGGTAGGGGCAGACCCAGAAAGTCAGATAGGGAAGGCCAACCTAGTAGAGCCTTTTCTAGTGATCCACCATCTGATGGTGCAAGGGTGGAGGTATCTCAGGAGCATCTGCATGATTCTCATTCCCATTCTACTACCCCAGTGCTAGTGAACCCATCCCAAGCACAAGCTCAGGGGCCGAGTATGCCAGACTTAGTGGGGATGATCACTCAAGCAGTGGTAGCAGCAGTGACCTCTAGTTCCAGCCTTTAGTCTAGAAATCTTGAAGCAGAAAGGAATGTAGAGATGGCTAGAAAGTTGGGGGCTTTAGAGTTCGAGGAGACCACTGACCCTATTCAGGCTAATGTTTGGCTTCAGAGAATAGAAAGGGTTTTTGAAGTGATGAAGTGCTCTGAGGAGCAAAAGCTGAGTATAGCAACCTTCTTGTTAGAAGGTAGAGCATAAAATTGGTGGAGATCTGTTAATAGTAGGCAGCCACAAGAGGTGGAGGTGACCTGAGAGAGTTTTAAGAAGGAGTTCTACCAGCAATATTATTCAAAGGTGTATAGAGATCAAAAGATGAGGAATTTCTTAATTTAACCCAGGGAAAGATGTTGGTAGCTGAGTATAAGGCTACCTTTATTGAGTTGTCTCAATTTGCTGAAGCCCTAGTAGTGGATGAGAGGGAGAAATGTAGGCTGTTTCAAGATGGATTAAATCTCCCAATCAAGGTTAAGACCAGTATGCAGTATTATAGTAGTTATTCTGAGCTGGTGCAAGGGGCTCTCAGGGTAGAGGAGATAGAGAAGGAGTTTCTTAGTAGGAGGCAGGAGAGGTCAAAAAGGAGTGCACCTAGTTTCCCTTCAGGTGCAGGAGGAACTCAGCAGTTCAAGAGGCCTTAAAGGGCAGGATAGTTTAGTTCCAGTCATAGAGCTCTTGTAGATGTTGGTAGAGGGTCAGCATCTGTGTTAGTATCTAGTCCTGTCAAGAGGAAGCCCGCATATGAAGGGACGTCTCAGGTTGCTAGTAGTAGGGTAGCAGGAGAGATAAGAGATCAGAGCCGCTCCTTTGGTGGTGGGAGAGCTCTACCCTAGTGCAATGTCTGTGGGAAGATGCACTCTGGGGAATGTAAGAGGGGTAACAGAGGATGTTATATCTGTGGTCAGATGGACCACTTGAAGAGAGATTATCCCAAGAGAGTGCAGAGTAGCGATCATCCTCAAGGATCAGCTGTACCTAAAGGATAGCCTGCTAGGAGAGGAGATAGCAATATCTCAACTTCAGCCAGTCAAATGAGGTCTAGTGCTAATCAGCAAGGGATGATTCCTAGTGTTCCAAGGGCTAAAGCTAGAGTTTTTGCAATGGCCAAGTAGGAGGCTTAGGTCAACCCAGATGTGGTGACAGGTATATTACCCATTTGTAATTCTGATGCTTATGTTTTAATTGATTCTGGATCTACCCATTCATTCATAGCAGTAGATTTCATCAAGCATCTAAATAAAGCTGTGAGTTTGTTAGGTAGTCAGTTGGTAATATCTATGCTAGTAGGGAAACCTTTCATTGTAGACCAGGTGTATAAAGATTGTGCCATTTTAGTAGAGGGCCAAGAATTGTTAGCAGATTTAATTCCATTAAATCTAAAAGGATTTGATGCTATCTTGGGGATGGATTGGTTATCAATGCATAGGGCCAAAGTAGATTGTTCAAAGAAGGAAGTAGTATTTCATGCCTTAGATGGTAGAGAGATGTTTTGTAGGAGAAAAGAGAGTGTTGCCCTCAAGTGTGATTTCAGCCTTGATAGCTAGCAGAATGCTGAGAAAGGGGTATGAAGCTTATTTAGCTTATGTAGTGAATGAAAGAATAGTGCTCTGAAAGCCAATCATATTTCTTATGTAATAGGAGCTTTTCTGTAAAATTCTTCTGACTCATGAATGATATTGATAAAAGGCATTTTGATTCATCATATGCTATGTCTTATAACTTTTTGTTTTAAGATTATGATGAACCCCATAGATTAGGGCAATGGATTTATGGTTATGATGAAGTTCATAACAGTGAGACCTAAGATCTTATAAACCCTAATCTAGAATATTCCTAGTCAAAGGATCACCGAGTAAGGGATCGATGTTTCCAGAAATACTGGCACATTCTATGTATGCTCAATAGAGAGAGTGGTTAGTCTCACGACCACTTGTGTAGGGACACTAATACAAGGATGTGGGTGCTCATCAATGTATGAGTTCACTGAATTGATCCGCAATGAGAACATCTTATGGAAGTCTTACTTACTTGTCAAAAGATGATTCTCTTAGTCAAAGTTATGCAAATGATCCTTAGACCTGAGATCACTATGGAATCTTGTACACATGAATCCATGTTTTGGTTCATACTCATTCATGACTTAGCCATGTACGGGGTGTTCATGGATATGGTGAATTATGTATGAAGATTGTGAGTAGGTCAACAAAGAATCGATCACTCCTAGTAAGAGGAGTATTTTATCCTATATAATCTCATCAAATGATAACTCAGGAAGTCTTTGATCAAAGCATGATGATATTAGAAATAGTTTCTAATCTTTTATCGATCGAGTCTTCATTAGTGATTTGAAATTCAAATGAATAAGTGTTAGGGTTTGACAATTTTCCATACCCATTGCTTATTCGGGATAAAGGGGGATTGAAGGATTGAATTATACAGTAACTTACCACTGAAGGGTATTTTGATAATTTCTACTAAATTCCTTATCTTCTAGGTAGGCATGATACATTGCTAGACGTCAATCATGTCTTGTAGGTTTTCATGAATTAAATTAATTGAATTCATGAGTCAATTTGAAAGATGGTTGAAATTGGCAACTAGGGTTAGCTCGATTTGACCTAATTCGAAGTTAATTTCTAATCAAAATAAATCAACATAAGCTTAGACCTACTACTGGCTGGATAAGGAACCCAAAGGGTCACACACAAAAGGAACTGATCAAGGGTCTAATTGAATTAGATCATGTTTGCAAGATAGACATGCTAGCACGTGTTGCAAACCTTAGCTCCTGATTCGATTTGGATTCGAATCTGATTCTTGTATTAGGTTAATCTAACATGATTAGATCATGACCTAATGTGGGTTAGCCAAAGTTGGAACCCAATTGGCTTTATTTAGATCATTGGATATCTCTTTGAATAATGGATCTGGACCATTGGTCAGCGGCTCGATCTGGACCATTGGATGCCTCCTTGGATGAAGGACCTGGACCATTGGTTGGTGCCTAAATCTAGACCATTCATTGGCGTCTGAATTTGGACCATTGGTGATGGCGCCTTGCTTCTGGACTATTAGATGGTGCCTTAATCTGGACTATTAGATGGTGCCTTAATCTGGACCATTGGATTATCATGAAATAAGTGTGGAGTGAAGTTGTCAGCATGAGAAGGCTGATAGCGCATTTTTTTTGAGCGAATATGTCTTTCCGCTCTATTTTAGATGTGCCCCTCCCTTAGCGCCTTATCATGATGAGGCGCTACCCTTGGGACATGCCTCATCATGGTAAGGCGTGTGGACGGGATGCATCCCTTGGTGATGCATCCCTCCACCTCTTATAAATAGGAGTGTGTCTCGAGGTTTTAAGATATATGAAAATCCCTCTCTTTCTTATTTTATTTCTCTTATATCTCTTGTCCTAAACCAAGACAAGGAGATCTTCTTCAGGACAAGAGGTTGTTTTGTCCTAAACCAAGACAAGGAGGTCTTCTTCAGGACAAGACCTAAACCAGGACAAGAAGGTCCTCTTTAGGACAAGAGGCTTTGAAGGTTTTTTTTTGTAAGAGAGAAAAATTAGAAGAGAAAGAAAGTCAATTAAATCCTTTGGAAGGATTAAGCAACAAGGATCAAAGTTTTGAAGGAGCCAGAGTCTTGAACCCAATTCCTATGTGGATCATCTCTGGAGGGCATACACTTGTGTGCCTAGTAGAATAAAGGATATTAGCATTACAGGTATTCTTCAATAACTTAATATATTGCCTTGTTAGTTGATATAATCAAGGGATTCTGGGTCTAGGGTTTTAGTTGACTAGGGTTTCAATGTTTAAAAATTTTGAAATTCGGTCTTCCGCTGTGCAACCAAAACCCAGCAGTGGTATCAGAGCCACCTTGATTCATTCAATTAATAGTCAATTAAATATTTTGAATGATTATATTCAATCTAATGATATCTAGTATGAAAGTTGTAACATATGATGTATGCCACAGATTAGGAGTTTCATTTAAACCCTAATCGACATAGAGATATGTTTAGATTATTCAGTTATCATTCTGATATAAGGTTGTTCTAACATAACAGTGGACTTCTGCTATGTTGTAAGGTTGTCCTAGAATGATGACTCACTTAGCACATATTATCTTGTGGTATTATTTGACTATAAGAAAGTTTGTATTATTAGGATGTGCATGAGACCATGAAAGCCCTTTTTTTTTTGTTAAAATTATATTTAGTCATAGTGTTATAAAATCATAATACAAATCCATTTAGGGTTTGAATGATCGATTGGTGTCTAGGAAAGTGGTTCTGGGAAGGTAAAGAGAATGTGGTTTATAATTGGGTCCGTTGCTTACCTGGCCAAACTTTTGGTGTCTAAGGCAAGCACGGGGGGCCTTCCACCTCTCTCCCACTTACCTAGCCAATTGGATAGATTTAGACCTTAAATTGAAAATGCTAAATGATTGAAACACTAAATGCCTTCCTTCATGCTAAGCCAAATTCAAGTCAAAAACTATAGTAGGTTTGTTGTGTAACACAAGGCCTAATCTAGGGTTTAATTTAAAATTTGTCATGGTGCATCTAATGCTTTATAGCATGATTGATGGTGTTGCTTTGTTATGTAACACAAGAGCAACATTATTCAAACGTGACTATATAGAAATGAAGGATCTGACTAAACTAAGATATTATAGTTTATTGTGTAACACAAGGCTGTAAGTGTCTTAGAGGCAGTTGTTATGTTGAGAGTTGCATGGGTTGCAATTGGAAAGGAGAATTTCCTACCCTTGAATGTTTGTTGTGTAACATAAGGCATTTATGGGGAATTGGGATCTCAACCCTGCTAAAGAAACCCTGTTAGGGTTTCTCGCTTACCATAGGTAAGGGCTATGGTATTCGTAGTAAAATAGTGGGAGACACAATTAGATTGATAAATCCTTATCTAGTTGTGTATATCATCTTGAGTGGTCTGCTTATACATTGTTCTTTATTTTTTTTTGAAGATTAATATTATGGCTTCTACTTTAACACTGCGAGGCATTTTAGATGCCAACAAATTGACTGGTCCCAATTATGTGGATTGGTTAAGGAACCTGAGAATTGTCTTAACTCAGGAGAAGATCTCCTATATCCTCGATTCTCCTGATCCAGATCCGATTGGAGATGATGCTACGGAGGAGGAAAGGGCCACATATAAGATGTGGCAGAATGATAGTTTAATTGTCACGTGCATTATGTTGGCCTCTATGAGCAATGAATTGCAGAGACAACATGAAGAAATGGAACCTTAGTCCATACTACTCAATCTTAAAGAGCTTTATGGACAGCAAAGTAAGGCTGCCCGATATGAAATATCGAAGTAGTTGTTCTGAGCACGTATGAGTGAGGGCTCATCCGTTCAAGCCCATGTACTAAAGATGATTGACTTAATCACTCAATTAGGTCAATTAGGGTTTGTGATGGATGGAGAGCTAAATCAGGACTTGATCCTGCAATCACTCCCTGATTCCTTCTCTCAGTTTGTCATGAACTATCACATGAACAAACTGAACATTTCATTACCTGAGTTGCTTAATATGCTTAAGACAGCTGAGAGCCACTTTAAGGGTGATAAGGCTCATCTTCTTCTAATTGATGGGAAGAAAAAAATAATGATGAATAAGGGTTCAAAGAGAAAGTTGAACCCAAAGAAAAGCATCTAGAAGAGGAAGAAAGCAAAAAAGCCCTCTGTTGATGGAACCTATTTTCACTGCGGCAAGCAGGGACACTGGAAGAAAAATTGCAAGTCATATCTTGCAAGTCTAAAGCATGATGCTGGTGGAGCATCAAAAGGTTTGTACATGATACAAACTAACTTGTTATTAAGTACATCAGCTTCTGATTCATGGGTATTGGATACCGCATGTGGGTCTCATATATGCAAGTCTTTGCAGGAACTTCAGAGAATTAGGAGCTTGAAGAAGGGTGACTTTGAGCTTCATGGTGCGAGTGGTGAAGCCATTCAAGCAGAAGTTGTGGGCACCTATCTATTGTTATTACCTTCGAACAAAATTTTAGAATTGAAAGACTGTTATTATATTCCAAATATTATTAGAAATATTATTTTTGTACCCTTGTTATTACAACAAGGTTTTGAAATTAATATAAAGAGCAAAGGATGCTATTTTTTATTCTAATTATTACTTTGGAAGTGGTTTATTTATTAATGGTCTTTTAGCTCTTTCACTCAATGATAAAGTTTTACTTGTAGAAAACAAGAAAAGAAAGAGAGAAGATGTTAATGTCACTTTTCTCTGGCATTGCCGATTGGGTCATATTAGTAAGTCCAGGATAAACAAGTTATACAAAGATAATTTCTTTGACCCTTATGATTATGAATCATTAGGAACTTGTGAGTCCTGTCTCATAGGTAAAATGACCAAGTCTCCATTCACTGGTCATGAAGATAGGGCAACTGGGTTAGAGCTAATACATACAGATGTATGTGGACCTATGTCAACTCAATCTAGAGGAGGATATTCTTATTTCATCACCTTTATTGATGATTTATCTAGATTTGGATATGTGTATCTTATGAAACATAAATCCGAAGCCTTTGATAAATTTAAAGAATATCAAAGTATGGTTGAGAAGCAAACTGGAAAAAGTATTCAAATTCTTCGGTCAGATCGAGGAGTAGAATACCTATCTAGTGAATTTCTTAATTATCTTAAAGACAAAGGCATTCTCTCAGAATGGACACCTCCATATACATCACAATTAAATGGTGTAGTAGAAAGGAGGAATCGTACCTTGTTAAATATGGTAAGGTCCATGATAAGCTTCACCGATCTTCCTAAATCCTTCTACAGTTATGCCCTCGAGACTGCTACCTATATACAAAATAGGGTACCATCAAAATCAGTAGCTAGCACTCCATATGAATTATGGTAGGGCAAAAGATCAAATCTTAAATATTTTAAGACTTAGGGTAGCCCTGCTTATGTTAGAAATGTATTTGGACATAAGCTAAGTGCTAAGGCTGATAAATGTAGGTTCGTAGGTTATTCCCAAAAGGGTATTGGATACCTCTTTTATCATCCTACTAGACAAAAGGTTTTTGTCAGTAGGCATGCTACTTTCTTAGAGAAGGAATTTATCCAAGAAGGAGGCAGTGGGAGAATACTTGAACTTAGTGAAGTTCAAGACCAACAACCTACTCGTATAGACAATCAACTTGAAATTCCTCAACCATAAGTACCTATTAATCAGGTACAACCACAATACACACCTCCTCTCTTAAACTCATGCTTTGCTTTAAAATATGCTTTAAACTCATGCTTTGCTCTTAAACTCATGCTTTGCTCTTAAACTCATGCTTTGCTTTAGAATATGCTTTAAACTCATGCTTTGCTCTTAAACTCATGCTTTGCTTTAGAATATACTTTAAACTCATGCTTTGCTTTAGAACAAGCTTTAAACTCATGCTTTGCTTTAAAACATACTTTAAACTCATGCTTTACTCTTAAACTCATGCTTTACTTTAAAATATGCTTTAAACTCATGCTTTGCTTTAGAACATGCTTTAAACTCATGCTTTGCTTTAGAACATACTTTAAACTCATGCTTTGCTTTAAAACATGCTTTAAACTCATGCTTTGCTTTAGAACATGCTTTAAACTCATGCTTTGCTTTAGAACATGCTTTAAACTCATGCTTTGTTCTTCAACTCATACTTTGCTTTAGAATATGCTTTAAACTCATGCTTTGCTTTAAAACATGCTTTAAACTCATGCTTTGCTTTAAAACATGCTTTAAACTCATGCTTTGCTTTAAAACATGCTTTAAACCCATGCTTTGCTTTAGAACATGCTTTAAACTCATACTTTGCTTTTTAAACTCATGCTTTGCTTTAGAATATGCTTTAAGAATAAGATACGTAATAACTGGGTTCTCATTTCCCATATTTAACTACTTGAAATACTATACTTAGTATAACATACTCTGATTTATAGCAAAATATCACTATGCTATCATAAAACATTTCTCAAAGTTAGATGAGAAACCCACTCACCTTAGCTGCTAGTACACTGCGATAGCTGCTATTTCCCTTGTTCTGGCTCCTTTGAACCAATCCCTTGGCCTAAGTCATTATACATGCATTATTAGGGTCACAAGCACCAAGGGTTTCATGAAACTATGCATACATGCGCTATGCATTCATATCTTAGCATAATACCCTTTAATCCCTAACATGCTCAAGGATTCACAATCTATACATGCTATCACCTCATTTGCCTCTAAATCATGAGATTTAAACATCATTCTCTAGCTTAGGGAAGTTTGGACTTGCCTTAAAAAAGATGGTTAAACCACCAAGCCTTTTTCCTTTCCTTCCCTTCTTCCTCTCTTCTTCTTCTTTTCATTTTCTTCTCTTCTTCTCCATGGCTGGCAGAACCTCTCCTCTTTTCTTTTTCTTTTCTCCCCCTTTTCTCTCTTTTTCTCTCCTTTCACACGGCCGCTTAAGGACTAAGGAGGGATGAGTGGCCTTAAATGCTCTTAAAAATTTCTATTTTGCCCCTCTTCACTCTTAAGTCATGCTTTTCAAAGCTCATATGGCTCCCTTGTCCACCAAGTATTTTTGCCTCTTAATTTTTTTTCCTACCTTCCCTTGATCAAATCCTCAAATGACTTTTTATCAAATTTATCTTTTGCCCCTAGTCAAATTTTCATTAATGCCCTTGGTCAAATTTCCGTTATCAGTTACCCATCTATTAGTCAGCATGGATGCTAGCTAATGAGAGCGAAATTATCCTCAAACCACTTCCACAAAAAAATTTTGTCCACCTAAAACCTCAGTTAAGCGTACTTAGGTGAGAGCGATGGGTGACCCATTAGGAAGTCCTTAATTAAGAATGAAATTGGTCTCAAACCAACTCCACAGACAAAATTCCGACAGTAGTCGACTAAATAGTCGGCTACTGTGGCCAAAAATCTCTTCCAAACCACTTTTACATAGTGATTTTCCAAAGTAGTCGACTACTTTGGCCAAAAATCACTTCCCAGGCAATTTACAGCACGTTTTTCCACAGTAGTCGACTATGTAGTTGACTACTGTGGCAACAAAAACTCTCCCAAGCCTTAAATAGTGAGCTTTAAGGAAGTTAGCTGACTCTAGAGTCAGCTAACTTCCCCTGTTAGCTCACCAAAATTCCCAGACAGCCAATTTCCATTCGTTAGCTGACTCCAGAGTCAGCTAACGTTATTTCCTCACAGGTTAGCTGACTCTAGAGTCAACTAACCTCAAATTCCTTTTCTTTTTTTTTTCAAAAGCTATTTTCTTTCCTAAAATCTTTTCCAAAAGCCCTTTTTATGCATTCCAACCTCCAAAATTTTCATTCCAACCTCTCCTAAGGATCAAAAGCAACTAGTAGACATTGAAATCATTACAAAAATTTTAATTACAAGCCCAAATAATTGATTTTATTAGCTTTTTGAAAGGATCATGGAGAAAACTCAAAATAACTCCAAATTTCAGCTTTCACACCTTTTTAAGCTTTCCACTCAAATCATTAACACTAGAAGGCTAAAATAACAATAAAAACATTTTTCAAATGAAATTATAATACTTCCAAGTTCAGGATATTACAATCTTCCCCCTTTTAGGAAATTTCATCCCTGAAATTTAGCTATTTTCAACTTGGAAAAATGAGGGTACTTCAATCTCATCTCATCCTCTCTTTCCCATGTAGCTTCCTCTCTCTAATGGCTCTGCCACTGCACTTTAACTAAAGGAATTCTTTTACTACGGAGCTGTTTAACCTCTCTGCTCAAAATTTGCACTGGCTCTATTATATAAGATAAATCTTTCTGTAACTCTATTAGCTGTGACTGAAGCACATGAGAGGAATCTGGCACATACTTCCTAAGCATTGATACATGAAACACATTATGGATCTGAGAGAGTTGTGGTGGCAAGGCCAATCTATATACAAGTATCCCTACCTTCTCAATAATCTCATAAGGTCTAATGTATCAGGGACCTAGTTTTCCTTTCTTCCCAAATCTCATGATACCCTTCCAAGGAGATACCTTCAAGAATACCTTATCTCCTACTTCAAATTTCACATCTCTATGCTTCTTATCTGCATAGCTCTTCTATCTATCTTGGGTTGTCTTTAATTTAGCTCTAATAATTCTAACCTGATCTGCTGTGAGCTGCACTAACTCTGGGCCTAGCAGCCTCCTTTCTCCTTCCTCATCCCAGCACAATGGAGTTCTACATTTTCTTCTATATAAAGCTTCATAAGGTGCCATATCAATGCTAGAATGATAACTGTTATTATATGCAAACTCAATCAATGGTAAGTGCTCATCCCAGCTATCTGAGAATTCAATAATACATGCTCTCAACATATCCTCCAGTATCTGGATGGTTCTCTCAGACTGCCCATCAGTTTGAGGATGAAATGTTGTACTAAATCTTAACTTAGTGCCTAAAGCTTTCTGCAACTCTGCCCACAAATGAGATGTGAACCTTGAATCTCTATCTGATATAATACATACTGGTACCCCATACAATACATAGGCAAAAAGTGGGCAGATTTTGTCAATCTATCTACTGTCACCCAAATAGAATCATTATCTCTTCTTGTCTTTGGGAGACCCACAACAAAATCCATAGTAATGTGCTCCCACTTCCATTCTGGCACAAATAATGGCTGCATTTTGCCAGCTGGGCTCTGATGTTTTGCTTTAATCTGCTGGCATACTAAGCATTTAGCAACATACCCAGCTATCTCCTTTTTCATCCCATGACACCAATAATTTTGCTTAATAGTTCTATACATTTTAGTGCTTCCTGAGTGCATTGCATAGGCTAAACTATGGGCTTCCTTCAAAATTTTCTCCTTTAATGATTCTACTGCTGGTACACATACTCTATTCTTAAATAACAATATACCATCACTTCTAACTAAAAATTTTGATTGGGACCCACTCAGAACTAATTCTTTAGCTTTTTGCAATTGTGGATCCTGCCCTTGAGCCTCTCTTATTTCCTCAAGCAATATTGGTCTGACTCTGAAATTTGCTAGTAAGGCTCCTAAATTATTTGCTGCCAGCTCTGCATCTAGCTCTCTCAATTCTAACATCAGGGGTAGCTGCATTGCTCTAATGGAAGCTAAGGTTGCGGTAGACTTCCGACTCAATGCATCAGCCACTACATTGGCTTTCCCGGAGTGATACTCTATAGTACAGTCATAATCTTTTATCAACTCTATCCATCTCCTTTGCCTGAGATTCAATTCTTTTTGTGTTAGGATATATTTTAAGCTTTTGTGATATGTAAATATCTGGCATTTCATCCCATACAAATAGTGTCTCCATACTTTTAATGCAAATACTACTGCTGCTAGTTCTAAATCATGGATAGGGTAATTCTTTTCATGAGACCTTAACTATCTAGAGATGTAAGCAATCACCTTCCCATTTTGCATCAATACACATCCCAAACCTTTGAAAGATGCATCGTTGTATATCACAAAATCACTGTTACTATCTAGGAGGGTAAGCACTGGAGCTGAAGTCAATCTCCTCTTCAACTCATCCATACATTCCTGACATTCACTAGACCATTCAAATTTGGTATTCTTTCTTAATAGCTTGATCATGCGAGAAGCTATAATAGAGAAGTTTCTATAAATCTTCTATAGTATCCTGCCAAGCCCAAGAAACTCCTCACCTCTGTTTGATTTGTAGGTGCTTCCCAATTTACTATTGCCTCTATTTTTTGAGGGTCTACCATAATACCCTTAGCTGATATCACATGTCCCAAGAATTTAACTTCATCTAATCAAAACTCACTTTTACTCAGCTTGGCATACAACTGTTTCTCCCTTAAGACTTGCAACACTATCCTCAAATGTTGTTCATGCTCCTCTCTGCTTCTAGAATATATCAGAATATCATCAATGAACACTATCACAAATTTATCTAAAAATTTCTGAAACACCTGGTTCATCAATCCCATAAAAGTAGCTGGGGCATTGGTCAAGCCAAAAGGCATCACCAAAAACTCATAATGATCATATCTGGTCTTGAAAGCAGTCTTTGGTACATCCTCTTTCTTTATTTTCAACTAGTGATACCCAGACCTAAGGTCAATCTTTGAAAACACTACTGCCCCCTGAAGCTGATCAAATAGATCATCTATCCTTGGTAATGGATAATTATTTCTAATGGTCACCTTGTTGAGCTGTCTATAGTCTATGCATAACCTCAAGGTACCATCTTTCTTCTTTACAAATAACACAAGTGCACCCCAAGGTGAAACACTGGGTCTAATGAACCCTTTATCAAGCAACTCCTGAAGCTAGACTTTTAATTCTTTCAATTCTACTGGAGCCATTCTATAGGGTGCCCTGGCTATAGGTCTAGTATCAGGGGTCAAGTCTATACTGAACTCTATCTCTTTGTCTGATGGCAATCCTGGCAACTCCTCAAGAAATACATCTGGAAATTCACATACCACCAGAATATCAGATAGCTCTGGACCATTATCCTCTAAATTCACTACACAAGCTAGATAGGCTTCATACCCCTTTCTTAGCATTCTGCTGACTGTCAAGGCTGAAATCACACTTGATGGCAACACTCTCTTTTCTCCTACAAAATAAATCTCTCTACCATCTGAGGTAGGAAATACTACTTCTTTCTTTGAACAGTCTACTTTGGCCCTATGCATTGATAACCAATCCATTCCCAATATAGCATCAAATTCTTTTAGATTTAATGGAATCAGATCTGCTAACAATTCTTGGCCCTCTACTAAAATGGCACAATCTTTATACACCTGATCTGCAATGAAAGGTTTCCCTACTAGCACGGATACTACCAACTGACTACCCAATAAACTCACAGCTTTATTTAGATGCTTGATGAAATCTACTGCTATGAATGAATGCGTAGATCCAGAATCAATTAAAACATAAGCATCAGAATTGCAAATGGGTAATATACCTATAACCACATCAGGGTTGACCTGAGCCTCTTGCCTGGTCATTGCAAAAACTCTAGCTTTAGTCCTTGGAACACTAGGAATCATCCCTTGCTGATTAGCACTAGATCTCATCTGACTAGCTGAATCTGGGATACTACTATCTCCCCTTCTAGTAGGCTGTCCTCTAGGTGCAGCTGATCCTTGAGGATGATCGCTGCCTTGCACTCTCTTGGGACAATCTCTCTTCAAGTGATCCATTTAACCACAAATATAACATCCTCTATTACCCCTCTTACATTCCCCAGAGTGCATCTTCCCATAGACATTGCATTGGGGTAGAGCTCTCCCACCACCAAAGGAGCAGCTCTGATCTCTTATCTCTCCTGCCACTCTACTACTAACAGCCTGAGACATCCCTCCATATGCTGTTTTCCTCTGGACAGGACTAGATACTGACATAGATGCTGACCTTCTACCAACATCTGCAGGAGCTCTAAAACTGGAACTAAATTGTCCTACCCTCTAGGGTTTCTTGAACTGCTGAGTTCCTCCTACACCTGAAAGGAAACTAGGTGCACCCCTTTTTGACCTCTCCTGCCTCCTACTAAGGAACTCCTTCTTTATCTCCTTTACCCTGAAAGCCCCTTGCACCAGCTCAGAATAACTACTATAACACTGCATGCTGGTCTTAGCCTTGATTGAGAGATTTAATCCATCCTTAAATAGCCTACATTTCTCCCTCTCATCCACTACTAGGGCTTTAGCAAATCGAGACAACTCAATAAAGGTAGCCTCATACTCAGCTACAGACATCTTTCCCTGGGTTAAATTAAAAAATTCTCTCCTCTTCTGATCTCTATACACCTCTGAATAATATTGCTGATAGAATTCCTTCTTAAAACTCTCCCAGGTCACCTCCACCCCTTGTGGCTGTCTACTACTAACAAATCTCCATCAATTTTGTGCTCTTCCTTCTAACAAGAAGGTTGCTATACTCAGCTTTTGCTCCTCAGAGTACTTCATCACTTCAAAGACCCTTTCTATCCTTTGAAGCCAAGCATCAGCCTGAATAGGGTCAGTGGTCCCCTGAAACTCTAGAGCCCCCAACTTTCTAGCTCTCTCTACATTCCTTTCTGCTTCAAGATTTCTAGGCTGAAGGCTACAACTAGAGGTCACTGCTGCTACCACTGCCTGAGTGATCATGCCCACCAAATCTGGCATACTCGGCCCCTAAGCCTGTGCCGGGGATCGGTCCACTGGCACTAGGGTAGTAGAATGGGAATGAGAATCATGTATATGCTCCTGAGATACCTTCACCCCTGCACCATCAGATGGTGGATCACTACAAAAGGCTCTACTAGGTTGGCCTTCCTTATCAGACTTTTTGGGTCTACCCCTACCTCTGCCTCTACCTCTCCTTGAGGACTGCTCTCCATCCGTTCTTGTCCTGGTAGAAACCATCCTACAAGACACAATTCATTTGATCAGGTTCATCATTCAAAACTATACTCACTATGCTAGACTCATGCTTATGCCCCTAAGATCTAATAACCTAGGGCTCTGATACCAAAAACCTGTCGGGCTCCTTCCCGATGGCATGATTTCTTATAAAAATTATGGTGCAGGCACCAGATTGAGATAGAGGTTTCAGGGTTCCTTATGGATCTCTGATTTATGAGAGTCCTTTTCTTTATTCTTAGAGTCCTTGTTGAGTCTAATTATGTTAGTTAGCCTGGTTCATTGTTGAAATCCAGGAGTTGGTCAAGTGTCAAGTGTTATTTTCTTTCATTGAGTCCTGTAATAAGTCAAGAGAAGGTTCACCTTGAAGACCGAAGAGAAGACCCATCAACCATGCAATAACACATGTCTTGGACCATTCCTGAACACATGGCATCACCAGAGCAGAGCAAGGAGCCGATCCACATCAATTTAGGAAGGAATCTAGGCGCCAACATCCTCCTTCCTCATTTCTTCATGCCACCCACCCTAATATGGAAGCTTTTTGGGCATCCATTGACTTCCACAATTATCATGTGGTCCCCTGACAAACATCTATGGAAGAAATTGGCTGCTCCTCTCTAATTGGAAGATCTTCATATGCCCCAAATGGAAGAAGGTTGCCGCCCAGTCAAAGATGGCAGGAGAAATCAAGGGGCGCCCATTCTTTCCCTCTCTCAAGTGGTCTCCCTCCTCTACAAGCTTGGAAATTGTAGCCACTTTCTCTTTTTGGCCATCCCAGATAAAACATGCAGAGATCCCTGCCTCCTCAAGAAGAATCACATGCCATACATTACAATCCATGTCAATTATGTACTTAAAATGAATGATTTAACTTGTATTGACAAAAAAGGGTTATAAAAAGACCTTTCTCTTGTAAATGAAGGGAGTCATTAATGAGAAAATTCTGAAGTTCTTTTCCATTGCTGTGAAGGCTCTGGTACTCCGGGAAGGAGTGGGTGTGAAGCCCTTAGTATTTCCTTTCATTTTCTCTAATCTTCCCTAAATCCAAACCCTAGCCGCCCTTACCTCCAGAAACGAGATCAGGATACCTTCCAGCGAAAGTTAGCCTTGTCATCCAGATTTCAATCTCTAGCTGAGGGATCTCATCGACAGCCTTTCAAGAGAATCATCGTCTGGTATGTTACCATCCCTCTCCTCTTAAGTTCTGATTCAATGAAAGAGTAGAGCATGTTCTAACCAAAAGTTTCTCAACTTCCACGATCCTGACCGTCTTGGTTATCTTAAAAGTTCTATCTCTCATATTGTTGCTTTCATGCCTGTCTAGTCTGTCTAGTCTAGCTCAATTTTTTTTCTCTGAGAGTTCTTTTTTTTTTGGGATCATTAGCCAACTGAATTTTAGTTAAAAAATTATAATTAATCTGCTAAATCCCAGCATCCTCTTTACCTGCATCGTGCTGCATCAATTTTTGGTATCAGAGCAGGTTGTTAGGACTTGTTCTTGCATCATATTAGGAAAGTAGTTTTGCATAGGTGCTAAAAATTTCAGCTTGCTAAAATTTTTGCACACCTCCCATATTTGCTTATTTTCCTTGCATATAAAAAAAAATTTCAACAAAAAAATAAAAGAGCATATCTTGGTCTCTACTGTGCTCATTTAGGTATAGTCCAAAGGGAGAGGCTAGAGGTAGTACCCTGGGCTATTTGACCCAACGGGCGTTTGGTAGGGATATCAGGGACGTACCAATAAAGGAGGCTACCGGTAGTACCTTGGTACATTTGACCCAACTACCTACGTTCTGGAAGTGTCATAGGCTACCAAGAGGGCTGTGCATAGCCATCGCAAGAAAGGCTGACTTGAGGTAAAGCCTTAAGTGACACACATAGGCAAAAATAAAAAAATAAAAAAAAATAATTAAAACATTTTAATTACTGCTATTAATTAGTTTCATAACTAAAAATTAAAAAAAAAAATTCTGTATTGCTGCATCCTTTTTTGTTAGAGACCCGACTTGTTAACTCAAGTCTTTAGTGTTCCATCATCTCTGCATTAAATTGACTTAAGGGCACCGCTATCTCAGATCAGGTGGGGATTTCATCACCCTTCCTGGGCCCAAAAAACTATCAACCTGCATACGAGCCCAAACCTCACAATTTTAAAATCCAGTAGACATAATTGAGCATTAGGGACACCCACGGTTGGGTTCATATATTTTGTCGAAACTAGTGTGAGTCTTTCTCCATTTAGGACTGGAACTTGGTGTCTAAGGCTGGAGGTCAAATGTCAAATGACTTAAGCGGAGTGACGGGGTTACTCTAATTAGGCCCCTGCATTAAGCAGGAAGAACCTCCCCCCTCCCACCTGCTACCTGGCTAGCTACAGGGTACTTGGTGATTGATTAGCATTTAGTTGACACACTTTATTTGAGCTCTAGGTCTAGGAGCCAGTAGTCGTTCTTTTTTCTTTTTGTGTGCTTGCCCTCGCATGCCAATCCTAGTCCGTGAGCTCCATACCAACCTGGGCCGTAGCCGGGGCCACTATCCGACCCACCCATGGACAATGACATTGGAGCTATGCTTAGGACCATTACTAAATGATTGACTAAATTGAATGATCAAGTGAGATCCCTAGAAGAAAGTCGTAAGACCAGGACTGAGCCTAAGTTAGACCCTTGTCTATCTACCCCACATCCTGACCTTAGGAGAGCCTATCACTATGATTTTACCCCTGAGTATCACCCTAGAAGCTCATACTCATACTTAGTGGACTCATAGGAAAGATCCATTAGGAGCACCCAGCCCTATGCACCCACTTTTGGTGGTGATCTAGAGCTAGAGGATTACATTGATTGGGAAAGGAGGATGGATGAGTATTTTGATCGGAAAGAAATGTTAGAAGAAGGGAAGGTAAAATTTGCTAGGCTTAAACTAACCCGATATGCTAGGATATATTGGGAAAAGGTTGAGCACGCATGTCGTCAAAAGAGGGAGATGCCCATTAGAATATGGAGAGCCATGAAGATTAGACTTAGGAAGAAATACCTACCCATGTCCTATAGGCATAAGGAGCCCATTACTCATCAGGCCACACTTAATAGGACTAATATCTCTGGAAATAACTCAAGTCCTAATCTAGGCTCATTTAGCCAGTCCATCCCTATTGCCCCATGTGTTCACCAGAGTCCACCCTTTCCTACCACCCCGTTTATTCCCATGAGTCAACCCACTCCTATTCCCCCACTTGCTCCACCCATTCCTACTATCCGGCCCATTCCTATCTATCAGTTTGCCCAACCCATTCCTACCACCATTGTTAAACATAAGGAGGAAAAGCTAGACATGACCAGCCTAAGCATAGTTGTTCAGGATCCTACTCAAATTGACAATCTAGAAAACCCTGAACCTATTGACTGTGATGAGGAGAGAGATCAAGAACCCCTTATAGGTTGTATCGAGGAGGTCTAAGAGGTTGACGCAAGTTTAGTTGATGAATACGAAGAGGATGAGGAAGAAGCCATTGAAGGCTTTAAGGACGAAGAGGTTGAGCCCAATAATCATTTAGAGGTCGATAGTCCCGAGTCCCTTAGTCATGTAGAGGTAGACATTTGTGAGTCCATTAGTCCATTAGGAGAAGAAGCCACTAAGCCTATTGATGAATCTAAGGGAAAGGAGATTGAGCTTGAGCCCAGTGACACGTTAGAAGAAGAAGAAACTACACCTATTGGAGAGATAGAAAGAGAAGTCTATAGAACTGAGTCTGATCTAAGGGTTAAGTCTAAAGAAATTGATACCATCCTAATTGAACATGAACTATTGCTTATAGCTAAAGAGATTATGGAAGAGCAAAATGATTAACTTGAGGAAGCTAAAGTCCAAGAGCTAAGCCCTATAGAGCAACCCCTAGAAATAATGGAATTCATGAAGGATTTAGAGCAAGAGATTTATGTAATTTTTGCTGAGGGTTTAGAATAAGACATCAGTAAGGGGTCATCAATTTGGACTAGAAAAATTCACGATCACATCCGAGAAGTAGTAGTGGAGATTTTAGAAGAATTTTATAAGGTGTTTCCAAAAAGAATGTCTAGTCATCTTTCACTACTTAGGGATATCCTATACCTCTTAGATCTAGTCCCAGTTCGGTTTGCCACATACTTTCAAAAGACCCTATGGAACCTCTTAAGAATCCATGCCATCCACCAACCCAGGGTCAAACCTAGAGAGTCTATACTCTGTTAGGTTTAGATCCAGAGAGTCCAATAAAATTCCTTTCCATAGGAATGCCTTAGTAAGTCTGCATTTCAGTTAGGTGTCAATCCAAGTCTTAATAATAAGGACTTTTGTCACATTCTACTGAGTTCACCTGCCCATTCAACTTGTCCAACCATACATGAGTCTCAGAGTCCTTTGCACAGCATGTTCAAAATTTGCATAAGGAAATTAGCGATAAGATTAATCTAAGTAATGAAACATATAAAAGGTTTGCTGATTCCAAAAGAAGAGTCAAAGAGTTTGTTGAGGGAGACTATGTCATGATTAGGTTAAGGCCTGAACGGTTTCCTCCTAGAACCGTTAGAAAGTTGCATGCTCATGGAGCTAGTCCTTTTAGGGTGATCAAGAAAGTAGGATCCAATGCCTATGTACTAGAGTTACCTTCTGAGTTAGGCATTAGCTCTACTTTCAATATTTCAGACCTTATTGAGTATAGGGAGCCAACGATGATACCTAGTGAGTTGTTTAGACCTGACCCTTCCTTTGAGAGAGAACCCACCCCTGAGTGTCCACCTATTAATTGGCCTGAGAGGAAGGATAGGATTGAAAGGATTCTAGATGACCAAGCTATCACGACCCACAATAAAGGTTACTAAAGATATTTGGTTCGTTGGCAAGGTCGGTTGGAATCAGAGGACTCATCGAATTACCCAGGAAGATCTGCAACACATAGACCCAGACCTCTTAGAGAAATACCAAAGTCAAACTGACCCTTACTCGACGAGGTCGAGTTCCTCCCAGCCCAAGAGAATTGGTGCAGGCACCAGATTGAGACAGAGGTTTCAAGGTTCCTTATGGATCTCTGATTTATGAGAGTCCTTTTCTTTATTCTTAGAGTCCTTGTCGAGTCCAGTTGTGTTAGTTAGCCTTGTTCATTGTTGAAATCCAGGAGTTGGTCAAGTGACAAGTGTTATTTTCTTTTATTGAGTCCTGTAATAAGTCAAGAGAAGGTTCACCTTGAAGACTTAAGAGAAGACCCATCAACCATGCAATGACACATGTCTTGGACCATTCCTGAACATATGGCATCACCAGAGCAGAGCAAGGAGCCAGCCCATGTCAATTTAGGAAGGAATCTAGGCGCCAACATCCTCCTTCCTCATTTCTTCATGCCACCCACCCTAATATGGAAGCTTTTTGGGCGCCCATTGACTTCCACAATTATCATGTGGTCCCCTAGCAAACATCTATGGAAGAAATTGGCTGCCCCTCTCTAATTGAAAGATCTTTATGCACCCTAGATGGAAGAAGGTTTCCGCCCAGTCAAAGATGGAAGGAGAAATCAAGGGGCACCCATTCTTTCCATCTCTCAAGTGGTCCCCCTCCTCTACAAGCTTGGAAATTGCAGCCACTCTCTTTTTGGCTGTCCCAGATAAAGCATGCAGAGATCCCTGCCTCCTCAAGAAGAATCACATGCCATACATTACAATCCATGTCAATTATGTACTTAAAATGAATGATTTAACTTGTATTGACATGAAAGGGTTATAAAAAGACCTTTCTCTTGTAAATAAAGGAAGCCATTAATGAGAAAATTCTGAAGTTCTTTTCCATTGTTGTGAAGGCTCTGGTACTTCGGAAAGGAGTGGGTGTGAAGCCCTTAGTATTTCCTTTCATTTTCTCTAATCTTCCCTAAATCCAAACCCTAGCCAGCCCTCCCTCCAAAAACCCTAAGACAACCTTACCACCAACCATAGGCCCCCATCTTCTCTTGCTATTTTCTCAGGGATTCACGAGCCGAAGAGGAAGTCGTCTTTACCCCTGAACCATATTTCGAAGATCCCTTCCTCCGTAGATGTATGCTTTCTTCATCCAGGACTTTCAACTCCGTCGTAGCCAATTCTTCCTGTATTCAATCTTCGAGTGATCACTGTTGGTATATGAAATCTTTTCTCTAATTCTCTCTCTCCGATTTAGTGAATGCTGAGAGCATGTCCTAACCGAGGGTTTCCCAACCTTCACTTTCCGGGTTTCGTTAATATTCTTATCAGCTCTAGTTCTTAGCATATGCTTTCGCCCGTCTTTGCATAGTATAGCTATAACTAGTTTTTTATCTTTCTCGGGTAATTAGCTATCTCATATATATATATATATATATATATAATATATATATATATATATATATATATATATTATTTCATTGCATTTATGTATCTCATCCCACGTTCTCGCACGGGCTTTGCATCGTATCGCATAGCGTTGTTAGGACTTGTTCTTGCATTATATTAGGGAAAGTAGCTTTGGTGATAGATGCTGTTTCAAAATTTTAGCTTAAGTTAAAATTTCCTGCACATCTCCCATATTTGAGCCGGGCTTATTTTCCTTTGCAGATATAAAAAATTCCAGAAAAAAAAAGAGAGAGCATATCTTTGGTCTCTACCGTACTATTTAGGGATAGTCCAAAGGGGGAGGCTAGAGTAGTGACCCCGGGCTATTTGACCAATTCAGGGCGTTTGGTAGGAATATCAGTAGACGTATTAATAAGTGGAGACTACCGTAGTACCTTGGGTACGTTGAACTTCCAACTACCTACGTTCCAGGAAGTAGCCGTTTAGGGGCTACCAAGAGGGTCGTGTGCATAGCCGATCGCAAGAAAGGCTGACTTCGAGGCAAGGCCTTAAGTGACATTATACATAGGCAAAAAAATAATAATAATTAATAAAAATATTTTATTCATCGTTATTAATTAGTGTTTCATAACTAAAAATTCTTAAAAAAAAAAATTTCTGTGATTATTGGGTATCCTTTCGAGTTGGTTAGAGACCCGACTTTCGTTGTCAACTCAAGTCTTTAGTGTTCCATCATCTCTCGCATTAAATTGATCTCAAGGACACCGCTATCGTTCGCCAGATGCGTGGGGGATTTTATCACTCTTCCTCGAAGCCCGTAAAACCATCAATCTCAGATACGAGCCCAAACCTTCCCAATTTTAAAATCCAAGAGACACATATCGAGCTAAAATAGGGACCGCCCCATACGTTGGGTTCACATATTTTATTCGAAACTCGGTGTGAGTCTTTTTTTCCATTTACGATTGGAACTCCGGTGTCTCCGAAGGTCCGGAGGGTCAAAATCGTCGAAACGACTTAAGCGGAGTGACGGTGTCACTTTAATTAGGCCCTCGCGTTAAGGTATGGAATAACCTCCTCCTCCCACCCTCGTTACCCTGCCAGCGTGGTCGGTCACTTGGTGTAGCAAGATGATTAGCATTTAGTTGACACATCTCTTGTTATTTGGAGCTCTAGGTCTAGGAGCCGTAGTCATTCTTTTTTCTTTTTTTGTGTGCTTGCTCGCATGCCAACCCTATCTCGAGCTCCATACCAACCTAGCCGTAGCTCATCCTCTATCCGACCCACCCATGGACAATGACATTGGAGCTATGCTTAGGACCATTACTAAACGATTGACCCAACTGAATGATCAAGTGAGCTCCCTAGAAGAAAGTCGTAAGACCAAAATCGAGTCCTAAGTTAGACCCTCGTCTACTCATCTGCACATCCCGACCCTAGGAGAGCCTATCACTATGATTTTACCCCCGAGTATCACCCTAGAAGCTCATACCCATACTTAGTGGACTCAGAGGAAAGATCCATTAGAGCACCAAGCCCTATGCACTCCACTTTTGGTGGTGATCTGTAGCCAGAGGATTACATTGATTGGGAAAGGAGGAGCGGATGAGTATTTCGATCGTAAAGAAATGTCGGGAAGAAGCGGAAGGTAAAATTTGCTAGGCTTAAACTAACCCGACATGCTAGGATATTACATTGGCAAAAGGTTTCGAGCACGCATGTCGTCAAAAGAGGGAGATGCCCATTAGAACATGGAGGAGAATCCATGAAGATTAGACTTGTGGAGAAATCTACCTACGCCGCTTGTCCTATAGGACATAAGGAGCTCTATCACCCATCGTGCCACACTTAATAGGACTAATATCCCCGAAAACAAGTCAAGTCTCTAATTCAGGCTTCATTTAGCCAGCCCATCCCTATTGCCCCATGTGTTCACTCGCAGTCCACCCTTCCTACCACCACCCCGTTTATCTCCCATGAGTCGACTCCACTCCTATTCCCCCCACTTGCTCCAGGTCCATTC
The DNA here is from genome assembly GCA_017589505.3 of Metroxylon sagu. Classification (NCBI taxonomy): domain Eukaryota; kingdom Viridiplantae; phylum Streptophyta; class Magnoliopsida; order Arecales; family Arecaceae; genus Metroxylon; species Metroxylon sagu. Next base: position 18,717 of record JACVBY030000574.1, on the reverse strand, counting down.
CTAGCCATCCGACCCATTCCTATCTACTCAGCCTTGCAGTTCCAACCCATTTCCTACCACCATAGTTGAATCACGTGGAGGAAAAAGCTAGACATGTGCCAGCCCAGGCATAGTTGTCGTCAGATCCTACTCAAATTGACAATCTAGAAAACCCCGAACTCATTGATCAGGATGAGGAGAGAGATCAAGAACCCCTTATAGGTTGTATCGAGGAGGGTAGGAGTGAGGCCGACGCAAGTTTGAAGTTGATGAATACGAAGAGGATGAGGAAGAACCTATCAAGGCTGATTAAGGACGAAGAGGTATGAGCCCAATAATCATTTAGAGGTAACAGATAGTCTCGAGTCCTCTTAGTCATGTAAAGAGGTAGACATTTGTGAGTCCATTAGCCCATTAGGAGAAGAAGCCATCAAGCCTATTGATGAATCTAAGGGAAAGGGGAGATTGAGCTTGAGCCCGTTGAGCGACATTAGAGGAAGAAGAAAGACTACACCTATTAGAGAGATAGAAAGAGAAGTGTCTATAGAACTAAAAGTCTGACGGCTAAGGGTTGAGTCTAAGTTGAAATTAGATACCAAGTCCTAGTTGAACATGAATCATTGCTTGTAGCTAAAGAGATTATGGAGGAGCAAAATGCCAACTTGAGGAAGATCGAAGTCCAAGAGCTAAGCCCTATAGAGCAACCCCTAGAAATAGTGGAATTCATGAAGGATTTAGAGCAAGAGATTTATGTAATTTCTGCCGAGGGTTTAGAACAAGACATCGCAAGGGGTCATCAATTTGGACTAGAAAAATTCACGATCACATCCAAGAGTGTAGTAGTGAAGATTTTAGGAGAATTTCATAAGGTGTTTCCAAAAAGAATATTCTAGTCACCTTCCACTACTCTAGGAGATATCCTACAATCCTTCCTTAGATCTAGGTTCTAGCCTCAGTTTGCTACATACTTTCAGAAGACTCCTGGCGGAAACCTCTTAAGAATCCATGCCATCCACCATTGTCCTGTGGTCAAACTTATCAGAGTCCGTAGTCCGTTAGGTTTAGGTCCAGAGAATCCAATAAAATTTCTTTTCCATACGAATGCCTTAGTAAGTCCGCATTTCCGGGGCTTATGTCAATCCAAGTCTTAGCAATAAGTGACTTTTGGTCATATTCTTTACCGAAGTTCACCTCAGCCCATTCAACTTGTCCAACCATACATAGCTCTCCTGTAGTCAATTGCACACAGATTTCTGCATCATGACATTAGCATTCACTTGAATCATTGATAATAAGTTGGTTACATCCCTGGCATCGAAGTCAAGGATTTTGTTAAGGAAAACTATGTCATGCTTAGAAAGTTACATGCTCGTCAGGAGTCGGTCCTTTTAGAATGTTAAAGAAGGTAGAACTACCAATTCGCCCGTTGTGTTAAAGTTACCTCCATGGTTAGGCATTAGCTCTATTTTCACTGCACCTCGCATTCTTAGTAGAATATAGGGACCCTATAGTGGTATCCAGCGAAGTTTGGACTACCGCTCCGGTTTTTTTGAGAAAAGGTGAGCCCTCACCGAAGTGTTCACCCACAAACGTTGTACTCATCCAAGAGGAAAGGCAGGATTGAGCAGATTCGTAGAGACACCAAGTTTCGTCACGACCCGCAATAAAGGTTACCATTGGAAGATATTTGACGTTCAAGCAAGGTCGTCGTCATTAGAGGACCCATGGATTACCTCGAAAAGACTTCGCAACACATAAAACCTGCACCTCTTCTAAAGAAGTACTCAAAGTCAAATCGGTCTCCTTACTAATGAATGGTCGAATTTTCGGAGTCGTAATAACTGGTGTGTGCATCATACCAGACAGAGGTTTCGTAGGGTTTCTTTATGGATCTCCGTCGATTTATGAGAGTCCTTTTCTTTATTCTGTGGAAACTTGTCGAGTTCGCCATATTGTTAGTTAGCCGGGTTCATTGTTGGAGAATCCGTGAGTTGGTCAAGTAGTCAATGTGTTATTTTCTTTTCATCGAGTCCCGTAATAAATCAAGAGAAGGTTCACCTTGAAGACCCAAGAGAAGACCCATCAACCATGCACGACCCATGTCTTGGACCACTCCAGACACATGGCATCACCGAGCAAAGCAAGGAGTCGGCCCACATCAATTTAGAAAGGAATTTAGGCATGCCAACACCCTCCTTCCTCTTTTTCTTCATGCCGCCCACCCTTATATGGAAGCTACGCCATTGATGGTGCCGCTAGCATAGCGTGAGAAATTGCCGTCTCTATCAGACTATACATCAGGTTACCCACTGTGATGATGAATCAAGGGGCGCCTTTCAAGGGTTCTCCTCTCATGCTTGAATTACAGCCACTCTCTTTGCCATTTCGCATTAAAGCATAGAAGATTCAGCTTCCAAGAAGAATCATAGCCATGTTATCATTGTTCATATGAATTATGGCTTAAATGAATGATTTAACTTATTGAGATGAAAATTATAAAGGACCTTTCTTTGCAAATGAAAAAATCATTAATACAGGTACTGAAGTTCTTTCATTGCCGCATGGCCTACACGGAGCTTTCACATGCCACCCTGTAAATTTACAGTTCTACTAGTCTTTATGGCATGGACTATATGCATACGGAATCCCTAATGTACCCTCTATAAGTTACATGCTTGGCACATATATAATCCTCGCCAATAACATGCACTGCCTAAGCTTAAATCACATATAAATAATAAATACACATCTAATTTATTTGATTCGCTTACAAACATCTTATACATACATTATCACTATTCATTCTGTTGCTTGCTTTACATCATATAATTATAAATTTCAATGCATATAAATATACATATATCATCATCTCAATCACTACTCTTAATATACAAAATATACCTTACACCCTTTGTTACATCTACTGTCTCTTCTCAAGCACTAATAATATTATTGCATTTTGCATCGGAATCAAGATGTTGTTTAATTTAGCTTAGTCTTTGAATATTTTATTTCAGTTTGCTAAGCTAAGAATTTTTTAATATCGATCTGAAATAAAAATGCGAACACAAGAGGGGTGAGACCTAAGTCTCAGTTGATCGGATAAATTATCTAACTATCAAAAGAAGTTGAGAATCACTTTATAAGTTCATAAGTATATTTTCACAAGAATTATATCAAGACATACATAAATTTTTATAAATGAGATAAGTTAACTTATAAGTTAGTTTATGCTTCCAATAATATAATTTAAATAAAGAATTATCACATTCATTAAATTCCTTGATGATTAAGGCCGGGTGCGCTACCACTAAGGTACCTTCCTACAGTCATTTTCCGCAGATGTATTTCCTGGGTGAGTGTACTGAGCGCCGAGGGATCCCCTCAAGACTTACGGCACTCCCTCACATGCGCGGCTCATCTAAGTGTGAATTTGCCTCTTTTCCCTCGGGCCTCCCGGTCTTCCTCGGCCCTTGGGCGAATATCTCCGAGCCAGATTTTTGTATAGTACCCTAGCTCTTGATCGAGCCGCTGAGTCTTTGCTCCACCGGGCTGCTTGCACCTGCCCCCACTGGCTGATCTAGCTTGTATTTTCCCCGGCCTAGTGGAGTCATAGTACGAGTCGGTGTCGCCATATTTATCGTTATAATAGTGTATGCAATGCCTATGCTATGGCACAAATTGCTATGCCAGCTCTTACATAGTAAGGACAAATGCTATTCATAGATTCTAACGCGCTCAAAATACTGCAAGTATACGCGTTTACCCAATATACCACCAATTATACTTTCTTGAAATATTTCTATTCATGCATACCCATGCATTTCTTTGAAATATATTCTGAAGGAAAATTTACATGCTTTTTATCGAAAACATATGTTTTATCCAAGAGTCAGCTTTTTCATGAAATCCTATATTTTACTGAAACTCATGCTTTGTCCGAATCCTCATATCTTGCTTTGTGTCATGCTGTAAATTCATACTTATTTTTTAAATTCATGCCTTGCTTTTAAATATTTTTACAGTCATAATAACATTATAATGCATTTCCTACTTTCCCATATTTGATTTCGAAGATACTACATTTAGTATATTATTAATTATTTTGTAGCAGTAAATATCATCAGCATTATTATGAAACATTTCATTAGATGAGAAACCCACTCACATGCTATTTCTTCTTTTCCACAGTTGCTATTCCTCTTGAAAAGGTACCTTTACTTGATTTTCTTTGACCTATATTACCACATATAAATTTATTTAGGCGACAGATACCTAGGTTTTTCCAGGAAATATGCATGCATGCCTTTAAATGCATACCAAAATTTTCTACCTTTTTCCTCTATCAAATATAAATCCTCATCATTTTCATGTAACATGAAATTCCTCTTCTATTTTCTTCTCTAATACATGATTTTAAGTTATTTATCTAACATCTAGAAGGCTTAGGGTTTGCCTAGATGATAAGAGAGAAGACACTGTTTCCTTTCCTTCTTCTCTTCTTCTTCGCTGAAATTCTTCTCCTCTTCACGGCTTCATCTCCTCATTCTTCTTACGATGGATGAAGGAAGAGGATGATGTTGCCGTTCCTTGGCGAAATCCCCTCAATTTACCAAGAAATCTCCAAAATGTCTTTTAAGTTCATTATGGCATGTTCTTCACATGGCTTTACCCTCTCCACTCATGAAAAGTGCCTCTTGACAAATTTACATTTCGCCTAGAATGATTCCAGATTTTTCATTCTATTTAATCAAATTTTCAAATGATTCTAATTTTCATAAATTTCACAATTAAAATTAAATGATTAATTACAAATTTTCGTGCGTTCTCATTCATGATAAATTTTATGCTTCAAGATTAGATATCATGCAGATTGATGTTATACTTTCCTCTAAAGAAATTTCGCCCAAATTTAGCTATTCTAATTAGACAACGATGGGTATTTCACCATTCATTTTCCCATGTAGCTTCTTCTCAAAATTCGTTGCACTTAATTCAAAGAAATTTTTATGAGTCGCTTGGCTCATGGCTCAGATTTGCATCGCTCTGGTTACATAAGATAGATCTACGAGCGCTCGACATCGACATAGATGTGGAAAGTTCGATTATTGATATGTATACATCGAAATGATGGAACATTGATATGCATCGAGAGAAATTGCTACACCAGAGCAAGTGTTCCAACCTTCATAGGTTCATCGGCTTCGGGACTCAACTTTTTCCAAACTCACATTTTCCGTTACCTTCAAAATTACTATCTTCATCACTATGATTCTGTTTATTCCATAGTTTTTCAAATTATCTCGAAGCCGCCTTTAGACTTTGTTTTAATAATTTTACTTTGCTCGGTGTAGCCGCACTAACTCAAGCGATCAGCCTTCTCTCACCTCTCATCCCAACACAATCAAATTTACATTTTCCATATAAGCCATAAGGTGTTACATCAATGTTAGAATGATAACTATTATTATATACAATTTATCAATGGTAGTTATTCATCCCAGCCTTCGTAAACTCAATGATCCACATGCTATCAAAGACATCTTCAGTTTGTTCGGGATGGTGCTCTGCCCATCAGTTTGGGGTGAGGTAATTAAATCTCAGCTTAGTGTGCCTAAAGCTTCTGCAGCTCTGCCCAAAAATGAGATCCAAGGTTTCCTCCTATTTTTAGTAGAGCCGCAGAAAGCTTTAGGCACTAAGCCGAGATTTAGCATGGCCTTTTCACCCCCAAACCGATGGGCAACAGAGAGGACCATCCGTGACATCGGAGGATATGTCAATAGTAGTGATGTGTCATTGAGTTTACAGCGGAAGCCGGGATGAATACTTTACCATTGATAGAGTTTGCATATAATAATAGTTATCATTCTAACATTGATATGGCACCTTATGAAGCTTTATATGGAAGAAAATGTAGAACCCCGTTGTGTTGGGACGAGTGGAAGGTGAGAGAAGTCCGTTGGGCCCAGAGTTAGTGCAAAATTTCACAAAGAGGCACTGGGTTAAGATTATCAGAGCAAAGTTAAAGGCGCCTCAGATAGACAAAAGCTATGACGTATAAGAAGCATAGAGAAGTCAAATTTGAAGAAGAAGATAGAGTATTTTTGAAGGTATCTCCTTCGAAGGAAAAGTAATGAGGTTTGGAAAAAGGAAAAGTTGAGTCCCGTATACATTGGACCCTATGAGATCATTGAGAAGGTTGGAACACTTGCTTACAGATTAGCCTTGCCACCGTAACTCCTTCTCGTATACATAATGTGTTCCATGTTTCGATGTGCCGACTAGTATGTATCGTACTTTTCCCATGTAATCCGCCTACGCAGCGCTAAGAGAGTTGCAAAAAAAGATCTATCTTATGTAGTAGAGCCGTGCAGTAAATCTTGAGCCACGAGGTTACAGCAGGCCCGTAGGGGTAAGAAAAATTTCCTCTTTAGTTAAAGTGCAATGATGGCGTAATCACCGTAAGGAGGAAGCTACATGGGAGAGAGAGGATGAGATGAGATTGAAGTACCCTCATTTATTCTAATTAGAAGATAAAGGCTAAATTTCGGGGACGAAATTTTCTTTTAGGGGGAAGGGTTGTAACATCCCGAATCTTACAGCAAGATCCTAATCTTGAAGCATAAAATTTATCATGAATGAAAGGAAGCACTTTTGGAAATTTTTTTATCAATGTCATTTCGAACAATTGGCGAGGGGTATAAAGGAAGAAAGAATACCAAAGTCATTTGAAAATTTGATTAAGGGTAAAATGAAAAAAAGGATCCCCGCCGTCATTCACAAATTTCCTTCAAGGGTAAAGAGGAAATTCTGTCAAGGGCTTTTTCATGTGAGTGGAGAAGGGTAAAAATGCATGGTGAAGAGGTATGCCAATGTGGACTTTAAAAAGGTATTTTGGAGATTTATTCTGAGGGTAAATTGGGGATTTGCCAAGGCATTTAAAAAAACCCCTTAATCCTTCCCTTCATCCATCGTAAGAAAAATCAAGAGTGAGTGGAGATGAGGGCGTGTGGAAGAGGAGAGAAAATTTCAGCCGTGGGGAAGAAGAAAGAAAGAAGAAGAAGAAGAAGAAAGGGAGAAAAGAGAAAGTGGAGAGAAAGCTTGGTGTCTTCTCTTTCTTGTCATCCTTAAGGGTAAACCCTAAACCTTTCTAAGGTTTTAGATAAAATGATAAAATCATGTGTTAGAGAGAAAAGGAAAAGAAATAAGAGAGGATTTCATGTTATGAAAATGATGAGGATTTATGTTTGATAGAGGAAAAGGTAGAGAATTTTGGTATGCATTTTTGGCAAGTATGCATGCATGTTTCATGGAAAAACCTAGGTATTCAATCGTTACGCCTAAATAAATTTATATATGGTAATATAGGTCGAAGAAAATCACAGTAAAGGAACCTTTTCAAGAGGGATAGCAATCTGTGGAAAAGAAGAAATAGCAGGTGAGGCTGGGTTTCTCATCTATCTCGTGAAATGTTTCATAATAAAAGTGATAGTGATATTTTGCTACAAAATGAGTGTAGTATACTATGTAGTATCTTCGTAAATCAAATATGGGAAATAAGAAATTGCAATATAATGTTATTGTTTGTAAAGCATATTATAAAGCAAGGCATGAGTTTAAAGAATAAGTATGAATTTACAAAAGCATGTTTTAAAGCAAGATATGAGTTCCGGATTGAAAGCATGAGTTTCAAAGAAAGCATGTAGTTTCATGAAAAGCATTTCTTGGATAAAACATATAAGTTTCAAGAAGCTAGTTGTGGAAATTTTCCTTCGCAGTTATATTTCAAAGTAATGCATGGCATGCATGAATAGAAATGTTTCAAGAAATTATAATTGATTTGGGTATATTGGATTATAAACTTATACTTGAGTATTTTTATGAAGATACAAGTTTATAAATAGCATTCGGGCACTCTATGGGGCCGATCACCCCGTAGACCGTGCCATAGCATGGGCATTGCATACACTATTATAACCGGCATCTCTTTGCGACTCGATCGTACTATGATCCCTAGGCTGTGGGGAGTACAGCTAGATTTCAGCCTGGAACAAGGCAAAGAATCACAAATCAAGAAAAGCAGCTAGGGATACTATACGAGCCAAGTGTGGTCTCGCAGATATTAGCTCAAGGGAGGGGGCAAACCGAGGAGGCCTGTGGAAAAGGGGCAAGTTCACACTTGGAGTGAACCGCACATGTGAGGGGTGCCATGTGGTGCGGGGATCCTCGGCAAGCTCGCACACTCACCCACCGAGAGTACATCTCGCAGGAGGGCGCACCGTAGGAATGTACCTTAGTGGTAGCACACCTGTACCCCATCATCAAGGAATTTTGTAAATGTGATAATTCTTTATTTAAATTATATTATTGGAAGCATAAGCTAACTTATAAGTTAACTTATCTCATTTATAAAAATTCTATGTATCGATTGCGATATACAGCGTTACTCGATATACTTATGAGCTTATAATCGTGATTCTCAACTTCTTTGATAGTTAGATGGTTATCCAAGCCATCACCGGGACTTAGGTCTCACCCTTCTCCCCCCCCTGCGTTCGCATTTTTATTTCAGACGTTGTTAAAAAAAAAAATTCTTCTAAGTTGGTCTAGTGTACTCGAGCTTAAAATATTCAAAGACTCAAGGTGTGGGCTTAAAGCATCTTGATTTCAGTATTTCAAAATTTTTGTATGTGTTATTAGGCCGTGGGGAGAGAGTTGGTGGATGTAAAAAGGGATTGTAAGGGGGTATATTTTTGTATATTAAGAGTGGTGATTGAGATGATGATATTATGTATATTTATATCTCTGTTGAAGTTGTAATTATATGATGTAAATATCAAACTTGGCCTGGAGATGAATAGTGATGTGTATGTATAAGATGTTTGTAAACCGGAAAGGTGATCAAATAAATTAGATGTTGTTGTTTGATGACATATGTGATTTAATCCAGTAGGCAAAGTTAAAATGTTACTTCGATGTGATTATATATGTTACATGTAACTTATAGGGAATTTGATAGCTCCACGTATGCCTTATGGTCCATACCATAAGACTAGTAGGAATCTCTAGCCAAATTTCTATAAGTTGGGCATGTGCTCTGGGGAGAGGTCCCGACAATCCGCAGCCTTTCACAAAGAATGGAAAAGAATCTTCAGAATTTTCTTATTAATGATTTTTTTCATTTACAAAAGAAAGGTCCTTTTATAACCTTTTTCATGTCAATACAAGTTAAACTCATTCATTTTAAGTACATAATCTCATATGGATTGTAATGTATGGCATATGTATTCTTCTCGAGGAGGCGGGGATCTCCGTATAGTTTTATCCGAAATGGCCAAAAAGAGAGAGTGGCTCGTAATTTTCAAGCTTGGTAGAGGAGGAGGACCACTTCGAGAAAGGGAAAGAGTGGGCGCCCCTTGATTCCTCCTATCATCTTTGATTGGACGGCTAACCTTCTTTCCATCCGGTGCGCATGAAGATCTTCCAATTAAAGAGGCCAGCCAATTTCTTCCACATACAGCGGCCAGGGGACCGCATGATAAATGTGGAAGTCAACGGGCGCCAAAAGTTTCCATATAAGGGTGGGCGGTATGAAGAAAAGAGGAAGGAGGGTGTTAAGGCCTAGATTCCTTCCTAAATTGATGTGTGGCCGACTCCTCTGCTTTGCTCGTGATGCCATGTGTCCCGGAGTGGTCCAAGACACGGGTCATTGCACTGTTGATGGGTCTTCTCTTGGATCTTCAAGATGAACCTTCTTCTTGATTTATTATAGGACTCAATGAAAGAAAATAACACTTGACACTTGACCAACTCCTGAATTCCAACAATGAACCAAAGCCAACTAGCACAAATCGTCGGACTTTGACAAGGACTCTTAAGAATAAAGAAAAAGGACTCTCATAAATCAGAGATCCATAAGTGGAACCCTAAAACCTCTCGTCTTCAATTTGGTACACTGCATCCAATTCTTCTCGGCCGTAGGAACTCGACCTCGTTGAGTAAGTGGTCATTTGACTTTGGTACTTTTCTAAGAGGTCCCGGTCTACAAGTGTTGCGTATCTTCCTCTTGGTAATCCACGAGTCCTTCCGGGATTCCGACCGACCTTGCCAACGATCCAAATATCTTTAGTAACTCTTTATCGCAGGGTCACATGACAAATTTTGGTCATCTAGAATCCGCTCAATCCCCGCCTTTCCTTCTTGGATCAATTTGTGGGTGGACACTCGTGTGAAGCGCTCACTCAAAGGAACGGCCGTGTCCAAAAACTCGCTCGGGTACCACTACCGAGTCCTTATATTCTACTAAGTCTCGAGTGTAGTAAAAAAGTACTGCAGCTAATACCTAACCATGCCGAGGTAACTTTAACATGGCTGCATTGGGTTCCTACCTTCTTCAACATTCTAAAAGTTTACCAGCTCCACGAGCATGTAACTTTCTAACATGACATAGTTTTTCCTTAACAAAATCCTTGGACTCGATTCCGGGGATTAGCCAACTTATTATCAATATTCTAAGAATAGCTAATGTCATGGATGCAAGTACCGTGCAATTGACTCGAGACTCGTGTATGGTTGGACAAGTTGAATAAGTAGATGTATTTAACTCGCGGTAGAAATGTGACAAAAATCCTTATTACTAAGACTTGGATTGACACTTAATCCCAAAATGCAAGACTTTACTACGTACATTCCTATGGAAAGGAATTTTATTGGACTCCTCCGGACCTAAACCTACCGTACATCACGTACTCTTCTAGGTTTGACCCCGGGTTGGTGGATGGCATGGATTCTTAAGAGGTTCCATAGTGGTCTTCTGAAAGTATGTGGCAAACCGAACTCGGGACTAGATCTAAGAGGTGTAGGGATATCCCTAAGTAGTGGAAGGTGACTAGATATTCTTTTTGGAAACATCTTATGAAATTCTCCTAAAATCTTTACTACTACCTCTTGGATGTGATCGTGAATTTTTTCTAGTCCAAATTGGATGACCCCTTACTGATGTCTTGTTCTAGAACCCTGTGCCAGCAAAAATTACATAAATTCTTTTGCTCTAAATCCTTCATGAATCTCCACTATTTCTAGGGGTCGTCGATAGTGGCTTGAGCTCTTCGACTTCAGCCTTTCCTCAAGCTGACCATCATTTGCTCCTCCCATAATCTCTTTAGCTACAAGCAATGGTTCATGTTCAACTAGGATGCGTATCAATTTCTTTAGACTCAACCCTTAGATCAGTACTCAGCTTCTCTATAGACTTCTCTTTCTATCTCTCTAATAGGTGTAGTTTCTTCTTCCTCTAACGTTGTCACCGGGCTCAAGCTCAATCTCCTTTCCCTTAGATTCATCAATAGGCTTAGTGGGCTTCTTCTCCTAATGGACTAATGGACTCACAAATGTCTACCTCTACATGACTAAGGGACTTGGGACTATCGACCTCAAAATGATTATTGGGCTCAACCTCTTCGTCCTTAAATCCTTCAATGGGTTCTTCCTCATCATCTTCGTATTCATCAACTAAACTTGCGATGTCACCTTTCATATACCTCCTCGATACAACCTATAAGGGGGTTCTTGATCTCTCTCCCTCATCACACCAATAGGTTCCGTGGTTTTCTAGATTGTCAATTTGGAGTAGGATCCCGAACAACTATGCCTAGGGTTGCCGCTATGTCTAGCTTTTCCTCCCCGTGTTCAACTATGAAGTGGTAGGAATGGGTTGGGCAACCGATACATAGGAATGGGCTCGGATAGTAGGAGTGGGTGCTGCATGGGGGAATAGGAGTGGGTCAGACTCATGGGAATAAATGGGATGGTAGGGAGAAGGGTGGACTGGTGAACACATGGGGTAATAGGGACGATGGATCGGCTAAAGGTCAGCCTAGATTAGGGCTTGACTTATTTTCAGTAGGATATTAGTCCTATTAAGTAAGTGTGGCTCCGATGGGTGATGGGCTCCTTATGTCTATAGGACATGTGGTAGGTATTTCTCCCTAAGTCTAATCTTTCATAAGTTCTCCATGTTCTAATACGCATTTCCTTCTTTTGACAACATGCGTAGCTCAACCTTTTTCCCAATATATCCTAGCATGCTCGGGTTAGTTTAAGCCTAGCAAATTTTACTCTTCCTCTTCTTCGACATTTCTTTTCGATCGAAATACTCATCCATCCTCCTTTCCCAATCAATGTAATCCTCTTAGCTCTAGATCACCACCAAAAGTGGGTGCATAGGATCGGGTGCTCCCTAATAGATCTTTCCTTCCGAGTCCACTAAGTATGGGTATGAGCTTTCCTAAGGTGATACTCTGTGGGTAAAATCATAGTGATAGGCTCTCTTAGGGTTAGATGTTGTGGGTAGGTAGACGAGGGTCTAACTTAGGTTCACTACCTCGTCTTACGGTACTTTCTTCTAGGGGAGCTCACTTGATCATTCAATTGGATCAATCATTTAGTAATGGTCCTAAGCTATAGCTCCAATGTCATTCATGGGTGGGCTCTGATGGGGACCGACTCGACTTAGGTTGGGTATGGGCTCCGACCCAAGGGTTGGCATGCGGTGCAAGCACACAAAAAGAAAAAAAGAACGTACTTATCACCGGCTCCTAAACCTAAGAGCTCAAAATAAAGTGTGTGTCAATTAAATGCTAATCAATCACTAACTACCCCGTAGAGCCGGTCGATAAAGAAAGAATGGGAGGTGGAGGTTATTCCCCGGCTAATCTGTTGTGGGCCTAATTAGTGAGTAACCCCGTCACTCCGCTTAAGTCGTTTCGACATTTGACCTCCAAATTCACCTAGTACACTAGGTTCCAATCGTAAATGGAGAAAGACTCCACACCCGCCTTCGAAAAAATATGTGAACCCAACCATGTGGGAGTCCCTATCGCTCAATTATGTTCACTCAGGGATTTTAAAAATTGGAAGGTTTGGGCTCGTATATGTGTTGATGATTTTTTGGGCTCGTGAAGGGTGATGAAATCCCCACCGATCCGAGATAGCGGTACCCTCTTTAAGTCAATTTAATCACAGTAGATGATGGAACACTAAAGACTTAAATTAACAAGCTCTGGCCTCTAATCAAAAGGATGCAAGAATACGTAAATTTTTTTTTTTTTTATTTTTCACAGCTATGAAACTAATTGTCGTTAAGCCAGTAATTAAAATATTTTTATTATTATTATTATTATTATTATTATTTTCACCTATTTGTGTGTGTCACTTAAGGCCTTGCCTCAAGTTGGGTCTTTTCTCGCGAATTCGCTATGCACAGCCCCTCTTGGTAGCTTACTTCGTACTCGGGAACGTAGGTAGTTGGGTCAAACGCACCAAGCGTACTACCAATAGCCTCCCTTATTGGTACATTCCTGATATCCCTACCAAACGCCTCCGTTGATCAAATAGTCCGAGGTACTACCTCTAGCCTCCCCCTTTGGACTATCCTTAACGAGCATAGCAGACCAAAATATGCTCTTTTTTTTTTTTTAGAATTTTTTTTACATGCAAGGAAAATAAGCAACATGTGGAAGTGTGCAGTAAATTTTTAGCAAGCTGAAATTTTCAAGACCTATGCGCAAAGCTACTTTCCTAATATGATGCAAGAACAAGTCCTAACAACCCGCTTCCGATACCAAAAATTGATGCAAGTAATGTGGATGAGACATAAATGCAATGAACACACATATATATATATACATATATATATATATATATATATATTATGAAGATACTAATACTACCCAAGTAAAGATCAAAAACTAGTTAAGCTATATCTATGCAAGACAAGCTGAAAGCATACACCTGGAACTAGAATCTGTTAGAATATTAACGAAACCAAAAAAGTGTTAAGGGTTAGGAAACCCTCTGTTAGGGACATACTCTCAACATTCACTAAATTAGAGAAAGAGAATTAGAGAAAGGACTTGCACATACCAACAAAGTGATCACTCGAAGATTGGAAAATAGGAAGATCGCTTCTAATAGGTCAAAGCGTCCTCGGATGAAGAAGTCACCACCTCGAGAGGATCTTCGAAATATGGTTCTAGAGCAAAGACGACTTCCTCTTCACCAGAATCCCCGAGAGAGAAAATAGTAAGAGGAGATGGGGGGCCTCGTGGTTGGCGGCAGGGTTGTTTTAGGTTTCTAGAGGGGAGTGGCTAGTGGTTTGGGCTTTAAGAGAGTGTTAGTAGAAGATGAAAGGAAAAACACTAAGTAGGCTTTATACATCACTCCTTCCCGGAGTACCAGAGCTCTCTACAAGGCAATAGAAAAGAACTTCAGAATTTTCTCATTAATGGTTTTTTTCATTTACAAGAGAAACATCTTTTTATAACCCTTTTCATGTCAATACAAGTTAAATCATTCATTTTAAGTACATAATTGACATGGATTGACTAATGTATGGCTGCATATGATTCTTCTTGAGGATGCAGTGTAGAATTTCCGCATGCTTTATCTCGGGGGATGATCAAAAAGAGAGAGTGGTTGTAATTTTCAAGCTTGTAGAGGAGGGGGACCACTTGAGAAAGGGAAAGAGTGGGCACCCCTTGATTCCTCTTGCACATCTTTGACCGGGCGGCAACCTTCTTCCATCTCGGGGCGAAGCATAAAGATCTTTCAATTCAGTAGAGGGGCAGCCAATTTCTTCCATAAGCGTATGCGTCGCTGTGTGGGACCGCATGATAAATGTGAAAGCTCAATAGGTGCCCAAAAAGCTTCCATATAAGGGCCGGGGCGGCATGAAGAAAAGAGGAAGGAGGGTGTTGGCGCAAGCTAGATTCCTTCCTAAATTGATGTGGGCCGGCTCCTTGCTTTGCTCTAGGTAGGCAGAGTGCCATGTGTCCTCGTAATGGTCCAAGACATGGGTCATTGCATGGGTTGATAGGGTCTTCTTCCTTGGGTCTTCAAGGTGAACCTTCTCTTGATTTATTACCAGACTCAATGAAAGAAAATAACACTTTACACTTGACCAACTCCCGAATTCCAACAATGAACTGAAAGTGCTAACTAGCACAACTAGACTCGACAAGGACCTCTAAGAATAAAGAAAAAGGGGACTCTCATGCAAATCAGTAGATCCATAAGGAACCCCGAAACCTCTCGTCTCAATCCTGTGGCCGGCACCAATTCTCCTTGCCGGGAGGAACTGACCATCTATCGAGTAAGGGTCAGCCGCCTTGACTTTGGTACTTTCTAGGAGGTCCGGGTCTATGTGTTGCGTATCTTCCTTGGGTAATCCACGAGTCCTCCGATTCCTATTGGGTCGTACCTTGCCAACGAACAAAAATATCTTTGGTAACCTTTATTGCGGGTCATGACAGCTTTTGGTCATCCGTAATCCGCTCAATCCTATCTTTCCCTTTCTGACCAATTTGTCAGGTGGACACTGCATGAGCTCCACTCTCAAATGAATCCGCCAGTCCAAAAACTCGCTAGATACCACTACCTGGTCTTATATATTCTACTAAGTCCGAGTGTAGCAAATAGAGCTACTGTGCCTAACCATGGAGGTAACTTGCATAGCTGCATTGGTTCCTTACCTTCTTTAACATTCTAAAAAGGACCTACTCCATGAGCATGTAACTTTCTCTAACATGACATAGTTTTTCCTTAACAAAATCCCGACTCGACATTCCGGGGATTAGCTAACTTATTATCAATATTTAAGTGAATGCTAATATCACGATGATGCAGTGTGGCCGTGCAATTGACTCTAAGACTCGTGTATGGTTGGACAAGTTGAATGGACATGTGAACTCAATAGAATGTGACAAAAGTCCTTATTACTAAGACTTGGATTGACACTTAACTTGACATCGGCAAGATTTACTTCAAGACATTACTCCTATGGAAAGGAATTTTATTGAACCTCTCTCGGACCAGTAAACCTACCGTACTCATGTACTCTCTAGGTTCGGACTTCGGGTTGGTGGATGGCATGGATTCTTAAGAGGTTCCATAGGGTTCCTCTCGAAAGTATGTGGCAAACCAAACTCTCCGGGATTAGATCGAAGAGGTGTAGGATATCCCTAAGTTAGTTAATGTGACTCGTATATTCTTTTTGGAAACACCTTATGCAGAAATTCTCCTAGTAAATCTCATTTACTACTACCTCTTGGATGTGATTGTGAATTTTTCTAATCCAAATTGATGACCCCTTCATCGATGTCTTGTTCTAAACCTTCGGCGTAAAAAATTACATAAATCTTTTGCTCTAAATCCTTCATGCTTACCCACTTATTTCTAAAGGTTTCATAGGGCTTAGTTTCCTGACTTCAACTTCCTCAAGTTGACCATTTTGCTCCTCCATAATCTCTTTAGCTACAAGCAATGGTTCATGTTCAACTAGGATGGTATTAATTTCTTTGTACTCAACCCTTAGATCAAACCTGTCAGCTTCCATAGACTTCTCTTTTCTATCTCTCCAATAGGTATAGTTTCTTCTTCCTCTAACGTGTCACTGGGCTCAAGCTCAACCTCCTTTCCCTTAGATTCATCAATAGGCTTAGTGGATTCTTCTCCTAATGGACTAATGGACTCACAAATGTCTACCTCTACATGACTAAGGGACTTAGGGACTATCGACCCCCAAATGATTATTGGGCTCAACCTCTTCGTCCTTAAATCCTTCAATGGGTTCTTTCCTCATCTTCATATTCATAACTAAACTTGTGTCAGCCTCCATATACCTCCTCGATACAATCTATAAGTGGGCTACCTTTGATCTCTCTCCTCATCACGCTAAGTAGTTGTGTCAGTGGATTTTCTAGATTATCAATTTGATGTAAGATCTCGAACAACTATGTTTGTGGTCGTGGCCATGTCTAGCTTTTTCCTCTATGTTTAACTACAGTGGTGAGGAATGGGCGCTGGCAACCTGATATATAGGAATGGGGCCGTATAGTAGAGAGTGGGTGAGGCAAGTGGAAATAGGGAGTGGATCGACTTATAGGAATAAAATGGGATGGTAGAGTATGGGTGTGACTTTGGTGAACACATGGGGCAATAGGGATGGACTGGCTAAATGAGCTCAGATTAGGGCTTGACTTTATTTTCAGTGAATATTAGTCCTATTAAGTGTAGGCCTCGATGGGTGATGGGCTCCTCATGTTCTATAGGACATGGCAGGTATTTCTCCCTAAGTCTAATCTTTCATGGTTCTCCATGTTCTAACAGGCATCTCCCTCTTTTGATGATATGCGTGCTCAACTTTTTCCAACATAGTCTCAGCATGCTCAAGTTAGTTTTCTAAGCCTAGCAAATTTTACCACTTTCCCCCTTCTTCCTCGACATTTCTTCCTGGATCGAAATACTCATCCATCCTCCTTTCCCAATCAATGTAATCCTTTCAGCTTTAGATCACCACTCAAAAGATGGGTGCCAGATAGGAATGGGTGCCCCTAACAGATCTTTTCCTCCGAGTCCACTAAGTATGGGTATGAGCTTCTAGGAGATACTCAGGTGCAAAATCATAGTGATAGGCTCTCTTAGGGTCAGATGTAGGGCAGGCAGACGAGGGTCTAACTTAGAAGCCCGCCTCATAATCTTACCACTTTCCTGTAGTGGAGCTCACTTGGATCATTCAATTGGGTCAATCGTTTAGCAATGATCCTAAGCATAGCTCCAATGTCATTGTCCATGGTGGTGGGGTCGGATGGGGACCCACTCCTCGTACCGGGTTGGTCAGTGGGCTCCGGACTGTGTTGGCATGCAAACAAGCACACAAAAAGAAAAAAAGAACGACTATTGGCTCCTAGACCCAGAGCTCAAATAAAGTGTGTCAACTAAATGCTAATCAATCTATCAAGTACCTTGTAGCCGGTCGGTAGCAAAGTGGAGGGGGGAGGTTATTGGCCCCGGCTAACGTAGGGGCTCACTGTAGAGTAAACTCATCACTCCGCTTAAAGTCGTTCGACATTTGGCCTGCTAGCCTCAGGACACTGTGCTCCAGGCTTGTGTAAATGGAGAAAGACTCACACCAATTTCGACAAAATATGTGAATCCAACCGTCGGGAGTCCCTAACGCTTCAATTATGTTCATCGGATTTTAAAATTGGGGAGGTTTCGGTTTGTGATGTGTGTTGATGGTTTTCTCGAGGCTCGTAAAGGTGGAGTGATAAAATCCTAATTGACGAGATAGCGGTACCCTTAAGTCAATTTAATACAGAGATGATAGAACACTAAAGACTTAAGTTAACAAGTCGGATCTCTAACCAAAAGAATGCAGCAATACAATTTTTTTTTTTTTAATTTTCAATTATGAAAATAATTAATAGTAGTAATTAAAAAAAATTTTCGCTTTATGTTTAAGTTTCTTCTAAGGCCTTGCCTCAAGTCAGCCTTTCTTGCGATGGCTATACAGGCATAACCCTCTCGATAGCCTACGGCACTCCCGGAAACGTAGGTAGTCGAAGCCAAACATACCAAGGTACTACCCAGTAGCCTCCCTTATTGGTATGTTCCCGATATCCCTACCAAACGCCCGTTTGGTCAAATAGCCCGAGGTACTACCTCTAGCCTTCCCTTTTGAACTATCCCTAAATGAGCACGTAGAGACCAAGATATGCTCTTTTTCTTTTTTTGAAATTTTTTTTTATATGCAAGAAAAATAAGCAAAATATGGGGAAGTGTGCGTAAATTTTAGCAAAACTAAAAATTTTCAAGACCTATGCAAAGCTACTTTCCTAATATAATGCAAGAACAAGTCCTAACAACTCGCTCGACATACCAAAAATTGATGTAGAACGT